>PUFA01000087.1:3555000-4222500 GCA_003508835.1 Eonycteris spelaea
CAATGTTTTGAAAATCAGGTTCCTGGGCCTTATGCAGACTTTCTGATTCACATCTTCCCCAGGATAAACTGGGTAATTTGTACTTTAATCAACACCCTGGTTGCCTCTTGTCTTCAGGAAAGAATGAGAACCCTTGCCTACAGCCCAGTGTTTGGGATGTCCTAAGACCCTCGTTCATTCTCAGCACTGCTTCCTTTGTCTACTGTCAAGGACTACAGAATTATTTCTAAAGACCATATTTTCTTTGTTTTATAGAATGTGAGGCTACACGAGAATAAGAGATGGCTACTGGATTTAGTAAAGGTCAGAGAATAAATCTCAAATGCTAGAAAATCATGTGAAAGTAGACAGATTTTCTCTGGCAAACAGAGAGAAGGCCGTAAAAACTGCAGATCAGAATATCCAGAGTGTGTGCTTCTAATTCAATTAAGTTCCTCTGTTTTTCATCTAGTCCACTTCCCAAGTGCTCCACTGGCATATGCTGCAGCACTAACAATGCCTCGTGGATGCACAGCCCTCCCCACAGTGGGAGAGGACAGCTGCTTGATAGTCGCTGTGCGCAGCAGGGCAGAAGGGGAAGAACAAGCTCTGGGTATGGCTTGGGAGGCCCTATGTAGACTGTAGGGAAGACTCCTGACAAGACAGAAACCGGAACAGAAATTCTGCTAAGACTGTTCCTGTTCTGCTCATCCATGGTCTGTCAGGGAATGTCTTTGGTGTTTGCAGCGATAAACAGCTAAGACATTAGGGTTTCCTAACTAGGCTTGTGGAAATTCATAGCATCTCTACTTGCTGCGACAGATGGGATCTTACTTTAGAGCATTCTTCCTGACCTCTGGGTAGTTGGTGAGGTTTAAGGCAGCCAAGATACACTGCTAATGATGAAGCCAACTTCTATTCCCTGGAAGTTGGGTGGAGCCATGTGATTTTCTTTGGCTAATGAAATTTTATGAAATGAAAGTTCCAGACAGATTTGCCACTTTTTCTTTTCCTCTACCACAACAAAAGGCAAATGGTGGTAGATGGCGGCTACTCATTCAGCCTGATCCTGGAGCCGGGCTGCTACAGATCAGTGCCCTCAGCTGACCATTGGTGAACATGTACTGTGAGTGACATGGTTATAAGCCATTGAGATTTGGAGTTTATTTATTACTGCAGCATAACCTGGTCTGTGGTGATCAATGCTTTTCCCCATTCAGGTGTAGCAATCACAAGTTGCTCTGTCAGAGAGATAGGAAGAAATCCATTATCGATTAGTAGGACATTAGCACATGATGCAAGCAGAAGCTTGAAAAATGCTTGTGCATTGGGGCTTGCCTTCTCTTGCTGCTTTTGAAGCCCTGTGACTGGCACCAAGTGAAGAAACCTGGGCTAGCCTGCTCATGATAAGAAGCATGACCCCTGTTGCCTCCATTGCTCAGGCTACCAACCTGCCAACCACTACACATGTGAATGAAGCCATCCTAGATCACCCAACTGACCTGCCAGCGCACCACGGATCCATGGGAAAACCCATCAGAAGACATTCGAGGCAACCCAGACCAGAACAGCCCAGCTAACCCACAGATCCATGATCTAAATAAATGGTTGTTACTTAAAAACAAAACAAAACAAAACAAATCCATAGGATTGTAAATCCAATATTATGGTTGGTTAAAAGCAAGGTATACCTGTTTTTTTTTGCTCTTTGCCAATAAAAATGTGGTTTTCTTTTATTAAATTTAAATGTTTCTAACTATGTTCATGTAATATTTACATTAGTTTCCCCAACATACTTTTTTGTTCATTACCGGTTTCTTTAGTTCATCCACTATTATTTCTTGTCTAGATTGCTACTGTAGTATCGTAGTTGCCTCTCCACCTCTGCGACTTTTCACTGTTTCCAGGTGTTTTATTATGAATCTCAACCTCATACTTGAACAGTTTATGTCCCTTCTTCAAACTCCACTACAGCTTTCCATTGCCTATAAGATAAAATGCTTATGTATACCAAGAATGAGAGAGGTTTTTCTTTTTTGCTTATAAATGATCTGTTTTCTTTACTATACTACACACACACACACACACACACACACACACACACACTCACACGATGACAAGCAAAGGCAGAAGCTGAATCATCTATAGCAGAGAATTTTAGCAAGGACTCATAACTTTCTCCCAAGTTCCCAAGAGTTGTTTCAGAGCCAAGTGAATCTCAAGGACCTGAGAGCTCTGCTGAACCCTGTACCTCCACAAAATTTGGGGCAATTTAAAATTCCAGCAATATAACTGGTGCATGTGTTCTTATGTTAAACCACCATACCCTGAGCCTTAGAAAGTCTCTCCTTGTAGCAAAAGGAAGCTTACTAACACACCCATTTTGTCTTACTCATGGTTCGAAGTGCTGAAAGTAGGGTGTTTTTTGAACTAGTAACCTAGTTATGAAAATACACTGGCTGTGAATTGATTAATTCAGCTCTATTCAACAAATGGATTTTGTGTTATGCTCTAGTGTGTGCATACTATCCGTCCTTTTAAAATTCCCTAATTTTATCCAAATCAAAGTTTGTTATTTTTCACTAATTAAGTAATACATCAAGTATATTTATTATAAAATTTAGAAATTATATAGCAGTAGAAAAAAAAGGAAAATATGAATTTTATGCAGTCTCACCACCAAAAGAAACCTTTTAATATTACTTTGGATTTGGATTTCTTGCCAGTCTTTTCTTTCTTTCTGCACATAGGAATTCCACTCCATCCTACTCCTCACCTACCAGACTATGAACCAACTGCAATACAAGTCCTTTTGTGAAAAGCTACCAATGTTCGCGGGCCTCACTTAGGTGAAATGCACAGTCTGCACAACCAACCCCTAATCTTCTTTCACCAGCCAAGTTTCAATCAAAGAAGCAAAGCTTCCATGAGTATTATGGGCAAGGGGGCTTTATTATGGAATTAGACCTTATACAAATGTGACCCCCTGCCGGGGTAGTGAATATCTGGAAGGGAAAGAATTATTAATACATCTTCTTGAAGTCAAAGCTTATAGAGAAATATGGGAAGCCCAGCACATCCTACCACTGAATTGGGACAACAAAAGGAGAGCTGAAGGGGACATCCATAGAAGGCTGTCATCTCTGAGTACATAGCCGGCAGTAGAGAATGGGCCTGGAGTAGGGGCTGTAGCATTGGTGAGTGGAAGTTCACATTTCTAGGTTCATTTCTATATAACCCCATCCTTGCTGACATGACCACTTGTGTTTTATTAAGCCAATGGACAAAGACAGGGTACCTGAGAAAAGAGGCTGATGAATAGCCACAGAATAGGTCATCTGCCCACCTGATCATTATGCTTCTCTTTCGTGAAACACAGATATTTTCATATTTTGCCTATTTGAGAGATAGACCCATAGACTTCTGCCTAGACCTCCTTGGCACCAATTTTTAAATGGTCTTCCTACAAGTCCGTGAGCACCCAACCAAACCATTAGTCACTGCCCTTGAATTGATATAGTTCACACCATGCCCTTTCTCCTTCCAGACAAATATTAATAACCAGATACATTGCTGGAAAGTTCTGCCTGTTGGCAGGATATCCCCTCTTCATGATCCTTTGGGGCCACCCATAAGTAAGGCTGTGGTGTAATAGCCATCTACTTTTGGATGATGCAAGCTTATTATACAAAACCATCTATAAAGCAAACCTGAACTTTTTCTTTCTCTGTCAGCCAGTCATAGGGAACTCCTAATGAATCCTTAGGGATAGGCTGAGTGAAAGAGAGAATGTAATAAAAGTAGGAACCATGAAAATCTAAGCCACATGCTCATGGAGATTCAGATATAGCATTTTTGCTTCATGATGGAGTACTGCAATGCCACCAATTTTATGACTTGGTGTATCAGACAGCACATTGTACATGATTTCCCTGATCAGAAGCATTGCTTTGTTGGAAGGTCATAATGGTAACAAGGTATTTTGTAAGCCTCTGGATTGCAGCCTGTCATCGAGCATTTAGTCTCTATGAGGACCAAGCAGCAAGCCAGAAGCTCTTTCTCAAAAGAATTATCAACTGCAGAGGATGGTCTAACTTTGCTTTTAAACTTTAAAATCTGCACTGTGATTTTCCTACAGGGAGCAAAGGCTCCATTCGCCTTCCCCATCTGTGAATGAAGCTCCCTTTCGTCAAACTACATGAAATAATGCACTTTTCCAAGGCTTCTTCTTTAGGCAATACTGTTCTGTAGAACTTTATTGCTGTCATTGTGACATGTACTTCCAGTGGGGATCTGTTTCCCATTCCTGTGCCATCACATAATGTAGAAACCACCTGGGAACACTGTGTAGTAGAGTAAAGCTGACAGATCACACTTTGCTAGGATCAGCGTGGGGGAAGGAAATGCAAAAAGAGTTTTTCTTGAAACTGAGTCCTCTGGAATCCCCAAGGCCTCTGTCTGTAAAGAGCAGCTTTGACACCTGTGATTTGGTCCTCAAAAGCAGGAGCGGAAGGATTGTGACTATAAATCCTGCCTTTAGACTGGCAGGCAAGGCTCAGAAGAAAACATGATTCAGAAACTAAGGTTAGAAAGTACTCCTAAAGATCATCAAACACTCAATAAAGTGGAAAAAACATTAGCCCAGGGGTGAGAAAGCAATGTTTGTCCCAGCTCTGTGTTAACCAGATGATAGAGAACTGGTGGATCTGGCCTGTAAATGCAGCGAGGGAGGCTGACTCCTCAAACAACCTTTCGGATGTAGTGACAGGCAAGGGAGCTGGATTCAGAGCTCCAGATTCTGAGATGTTGCCTTTCCATCATCAGTCTCAATAAGTATAGCGATAACCTTCAATTTCTTTGTTTTGATTGAAATTTCAGCCTCCAGTGAGCCTAGTCAAAGGGACTGGGAGACATCTACATTTGGAGGAGATTGGACAAAGAGTGTTCTCTCACTAATGAAGTGATTCAATCTCTGTCAAAACCCTGAATTTAGATCAGATGTCAACTCCTCTGGAAAACCTCCCTATGTGCCCCAGTTGGAATGCAATGTTCCTTTCTGAGTCCCCCACAGTCCATTGCTTGTATTTCTGCTAAGCTCTTATTTCAATCTGCTTTAGATTGCAGTTAGTACCTGGGATGTCAGCATTTTCCTTTCACTAGGGCGGTTCTCATCTGGGACATCAAAACCCAGGACGCAGCAATCATCAGTGAAATGTATTGTAAGTAATTTATAACTAATGATAGGTAAAATAACAACACGCAAATGATTCAAGGTGACATCTATGATATGTTTCAAACTTTTTAATGCAGCTTTGACTCACTGTCATTCAAGTGCAACTTCTTAGATATAGGAGACATGAGAAGAGAAAGCAAATTTCTCCGGAATTATTCATAACTCCAAGTTTGCTGTTGAAAGAGTCTTGCACATATTGATGTCATTTATTTAGTAAGTCAGGGTAAAAATATTGAGAATTGCTAAGTTGGAATGAGTGCTCCTAGAGAAAGATCTCTGTTTCATCAACTCTATATTAACCATATTGTCCAGCACACTGATATGTACTTAGTAATAATATGTGGAATAAAGGAAAGGAACTGAAGAAAATTGAAAGACCAAAATAAATAAAATATATCACGGAGGCATGAGAGATGGGGAAATATAGTCATAATTTTCTGGTGGAAAATGAGTTAGTTATTCATGTGACTTATTTAACAGTCACACAACTTTATAATAATAAACAATAGACATGATTTCTCACGTCCGGAATCTGCTGGGTTTTGGCTAGATGGGTCTGCTGATCTTGGCTAGGCTCACTCATGGATCTGGAGGGTTAGCTGGCTGTCAGTTGTCCCTTGGTCGAGACAACTAGGGCAACCTGGACCTGCTCCATGTTTCTCATCTTTTAGCAGGCTGGCCTAGGCACATTCCCATGGTGATAGCAGGGTGTAAGAGAGGGTCAGTGGCAACATGCAAGGACTTTCAGGTAGAGGCTCAAACTGGCCCTTCCTCACTCCACACATTCTATTGGTCAAGAAAGTTATAAGATCAGCTCACATTTAAAAAAATGGAAAAAAGGTATTCTGAATTTTTAAGAAGGAACTGCAAATTTATGAGAAAAATTAGATAAAGGGACTATAAAGAGCTAGAGCTATGTAATTGACTTTAGAATATGAGATTTTGCTCACACAGAAGGATTGGAGCAAAGGACTGAGAACTCTTTGTTTAACAAGATTCATTACTTCCAAAACTCTTCTGGCATAATTTCCGGGCTTGGAATATTCCTCAGTTGTGATGTCCACAGGAATACAAGTGCTGTGCACAGTTCATATCAGTAGGTGCAAAAGACAGTCATCCTTTTACATTAGACTTTACATAAGACTTAAAAGCAAACATTGTGATGAGTAGGGACATGGCTCCTGGAGCCTGTCCTTCTTAAGCATGGGCCACTGAGCATGAATACTTCAGCCTCTGGCAGAGGACTGCAGCCAGAGCTCTGTAGCCATTTCTGGTTCATTGTTCCTTTTAAAGGCTCCTAAGGGGAGTCAGAGAAATAAATCAGGACATATGAGATAGTCCCTCCAGCAGCTCTTGGGTAGCAAATACGTGTAACAGTGAAAATGCCTGATTGCTCTCCATTTATTTCTGCAGCTACCAGTTTCCCCTCTTGCTTGTTGTAAAGTTTAAAACAACATCAATTTTTAAGGACCTGAAAGTGCTTTTCTATTTAAAATCAAACAAGACAAGCATCATTTTCAGTCTGGGACTGTTTCGTTTCTTGAAGTGTGCTGAATATACAGACACCCACTGAAAAATAATAATAATAAAAAAGCTAAGTGATGGAAATGAGTAATTCCTTGGCAGCAAGTCTGCGGGGAGAGCTTTGACACCGCACAGCACATATTTCATGAATAATGAGAGGAGTCTCAGAGCGGTGCAATCACTGCCTATTGGGTCAGAAATTTCACATTAGTGGATTCATCAGAGCAGATCAGTGTCATGAAGACACTTTTTCCTGAGGTAAACATACCTTTTCCTTCATCGAACTGT
Organism: Eonycteris spelaea; assembly: GCA_003508835.1. Lineage (NCBI taxonomy): Eukaryota > Metazoa > Chordata > Mammalia > Chiroptera > Pteropodidae > Eonycteris > Eonycteris spelaea. The sequence goes on from PUFA01000087.1 coordinate 3,562,025, forward strand.
CATCTCTTGGTTGTATTTGTAGATACAGCTTAGACCTTCTGAGAGAGAAGAGAAGTATAACTGTATTAGGAGTAATTTACATCCATATCATTCTAACACTTATTTGGATAGAAAGAAATTACTTCTTTAGCAGAGATGAACTGGTAAGTCTGTTTTAAGCAAAGGGTTTGATAACGCATTGACGAAATAGAATAAAAAACCACACCTCGTTCTATGAAATTTCACTTAAAAGTAATTGGAACTCAGGAGAATTTAAAAAGCTATGAGACACTTTAGATCTATTGTTCTTTGAGTGCTTTTGTGTAGTAGTCACTAGTGCTTTTCATCAGGTATTCCTGTTTTTCTTCCTGGGCTGTTGTAGGATTTTACTTTCTGTCCTCTTGGAGTTAGGTGTAGTCATGTGACTTGAGTTTGCCAGTGAAATGTGAACAGAATTGCTGTGGTTTCTTCTGGATTAAGCTTTAAATTCGGTGGTCAGTCTCCCATGCTGTCTCTTTTCTTGTACCAATGCACTGAGACCTCAGTCCACATGGTTGCTTCTCCATCAACATGGGTCCTGGGAGAGAGAATGTCACAGAGAAGTGTCCCAGTTAAACCCTGATGAACACCTAACATGATTAGGAAATAAATGTTTTGAGTCAGTAAGGTTGCGCATTGTTTGTTACAGAGGCATATCTTAGCCTATCCTGACAGATACGCTAAGTACCTTCTTTGCTGCTTTTGCTCAAAACATCCTAGATATGGCATGGTGGTTAAAAACATGGTATCTTACAATCAGATAGAATTGATTTTTGAAAGATAGTTTGGGATTACTGTGAATCCATATAAAATAGAAATTACAATAGTTTTGTTTGGATTAAGATTTTTATTGTAGTGTTTGTATAATGTAATCTCTCCAATTATCATTAACAAACACTGTAAAATAAGACAAAAACAGTTGTACTAATCTAGGAGGCAAACATGACCCTTAGAAATTAGTTATAGTCTTTAAGTCAAAGTAAATACATTTCATAATCTCCCAAACTCTACTTTTTCTTCTTTTATCCTTAATAGAAGCCTACAATATTAGGATAAAGAGTATTTTGGCAATTTCATCCAAACTTTTGAGAAACTGAAGTTCAGACAGGTGAAGGACTTATCCAGAGATGCAAACCGGCTTAGAGAAGGCAGGGTTAGGGCTAGGGTCACCACGTAATTGATTATCCCCAAAAGGACACTTTTGAAAGTGAAGGGAGAAAATTGTTAGTAACTATGCCAGAAGAGCAGGTGGAAACTTGAACTTGCCCAGGCAAACAGGACCACATGGTCACCCTAGTTAGGATTTACCATCCCTGAATCTATGCCTGGTGTCACTTTCTTTTCTAGCAGACATCTTAATCCTATTGGTATAAAAAATCTTCAGCATTTTCTCTAATGGCATAAGGAAGAAAGAAAGACACACACACACACACACACACACACACACACACACACCAGTGTTTTCCCTTTTGACATTCTTTATAAATTATCTTCCCTTTTATTCTTTCCTCTCCCTGCTTTCTTTGGCTTAGCTTCATCACTTACAAGTTTAACTATTTACCTCAGGAAGATGTTTTTTTGTTTTTTTTTTTTAAAGCAGTAATGACTACTGATGATACCAATGAGCCTACATTTAAAAAAAGTTTCCACTGCATGGCAGAACCCAGAGTCAAGAATTACTGGGGCGGGGGGAGGGAGGACAAACAAACAGATACTTTCAGATAATAAACAACATGGAGAAGAACATAGCCGAAACAGGAACAGAAATGATCAGTGGAACTTCTCCAGAAACAACACACACACACTTATGCATCAATAGACACGTTTCTAAAGAAGACTGGTCCTCCCTATGTTTGTGTCCAGAAGAAAAACCATATTTTTGGAGATACTGAAAGTTGACTCACAAGAAAAATCAGAAGCCCAGGAAGCATATCTTGTGTTCTCCCCAAGTTTTAATCCAAAGGCAAAAATAGACCATGTAGAAGAGAAAGGCCATGTAAATAGTTTAGATGTGGGGACCCTTTATTCCTGAACAAAATTACACAGCCAGCAGCCTCACGTGCGAACAGACTCCATTTTTCTGGCTAATTAATCTATTGTGTCCCTTTTTGAAATTCTAGCTGCCCACCCTATAATAGAGCCTTAGGAGAATGTGTTGGTAAAATACGACCTTTTAGACCTTTACCTATTAAAACTCTAAGAAGAAAAGCAAATTTATTGGATGCAAAAGGAGTACAGCAGAGGAGATGTATCCTGGGCAGCTTCACTGTGGCTTAACTGCATCCCTGAGGCACCTTAACAGCATTGGATGTGCTTGCTTGGTGATTTCCATCAGATGAATTAGGATTCAAAGTTAACATGTGAAGACCGAAGTAAAAAAGACTGAACTTCCATTGTAATATGCTTCTTCCCATTATTTGGAGTCTGGAGATACAGTCATGAGTACATCATAAGGCCCTATGACCTATTCCCTACCTTTCTGACTAGTACCAGTCTTTGCTGTCTGGACTCACCATCCTTCAGTACACCACACTTCTTCATGGTACACACATAGGCCAAGTATGAGTCAGGCTTGCAAGCCTTTTGCTTTGGTACTCTCTCTGCCTGGGATGTTCTCTGCTAATCCTCTCATGTCTGGCTTTTCTTCATTTAAAATTCAGAGACTTCCTCTGACTATAATACCCATGTAAGTTATTAATATATTTCTGGAAGACCTTCTAGAATTGAATAAGTCCTCAATAAATATTTCTTGAAAATATCAATGAATGAATAAATAATGAATGAATGACATATTGATTTTGTAATCAAATGACCAAAGAACTTATTCTTTAAGGCCATCTGAGACCTGTTAGGAGGCTTCCTTCTCTAGCATGCTATTGCCCTCATTTTTTGTGTGTGTGGTTCTATACAAAATACAGTAGAATCAAAAGTATTCGTAATGCTTAAGAAAGAATAATCCAGGTAGATAGGAACTCGAATGACCCAGACTTTCTGCTGCATCCTATTTAAGCTCATCCCATGCTGTACTTGCTCTGTCTCCTTCCCAGCTCTGCTCTAGTTTCATTCTCTATCTCTTCTCAGCCCTTGAACTACTAAAAGCATCCTAACTTTCACATTATTTCTTGAAACTAAATGTTTTTGAAAAGGCACTTCAACTCAAAGCCACTTAACGAGATTCTTTAAAATGATGTTTCATTAGAGCTGATTGACTCTCAGTAAGATCTACAGTCCTTTTAGCTTTCTGTCCAGAGGCTTTTTCTGTGTTTATCTTTTAGGAACAGAGCATCATATTTTCCTTTTACCTCTCGAACAAAGTGAAAAAGCTCCAGCCCAGCAAAGCTCAAATTGGGTTGGACACGCAGAACAATTAGGTCCTGAATGATGTATACATTTCACCAAAATTGTTTTAGCATGCTGACCTCTAAGTCAAGTTTAAGTTTAGAAAGAAATATTGTGTGACTCTGAGTTCCAAGGAATGGCAGCGTTTGTTTTCCATGCCTATTTCAGAGGCCAGGGAGGGGAAAGCATAGATAGAGCTTGTCTATTATCATGCTTTAAGTCGTTAATTCCATGCTAGGAAAGTCTGTGATACCAGGTAGTCTAAAGTTTTCATTTTATGGGGACAGAACCAGAGTGTTAAAGAAGTGGCTTCATAAAGGATCTTCAAAGATTTGAGAAATGACCTAAATTTTCTTGACTCCATTGTACTATTCAAATATATTCTTTCTCTTTCTCTCTCTTCTTTTCACTCTTTTTCTTTCTCCCACCCTCCCAACTAGTCTAATCTATAAGCTTCTAAAATGCATCAATGTACCCTTTATTTTGCTTTCTTTTTAATTTACTCCTTACACATTGAAAAACACTGAATATAGAGAAGTGCCGACAATCAGATGGGTCAGGTGATTTGCTGGATCTCTTCTGTTTGTCCCTCCAGATTCAATTCCCACCTTTCTACACCTTGATCTGTGACCCAAGCAGCTGACCTTTAAGGCCCCATCAACAGGCCTCTTGCCTGGTGTCCAGCTGGTTCAGTGAAAGGGAGCCTCTGGCAGGAGATCGGATGTCAGGAGAGAGCAGTGGGGAGATTTTTCCTGTGCTCCCAACCTGCCAGTTCACCATGGTTGGCTGGGAGGCTTTATGCAAATTTTCAGTCAGGCAGCAAATCTTCTCTTGTCTCTAATGCCTGGAGAGGCTAAAGGATCCCTGCTGTTATTAGTCCTGGGGCTTGTCACTATCCCTTGTTGGTTTGCTAAATCCTGCCTGCACCTCTGGAAATGATCCCTTTATTTAACTCCCCTTGATTTACCAAACTGGTTATGCAATCTCTTTCCTGCTTTGTCTCTGGTCATAAAACAGATGGGAAGGTGGAGGCAGCTGTCTCCAGTATAAATTGTGCATTTACTCGGTGCCAGGCCTCTGTTAGGACCTCTCCATGCATACTTGTTTTTAAAATTCACAATAACTGTCCGAATCAGATATTACTGAGCTCATTTTACAGGTTGGAGAACTGAGACCCAGAGAGGTCATGGTAAGGATGACACACAGTCGGTAGTGATTTTGGGTTCTGAGATCCCCATAGAACGCTGTCTGGTCCCAAAGTTATTACGATGATTCCATTTACAGTGTGAGTGTTTCTTCATAGATAGGGAGAGAGTAGAAATGCAGGCAAGATTAAATAATCAAGGAGTGAGGGACACATCCGAGAGACTGACCTATCTGTTCTTCTGGAATCTACCTGCAAGGTGAAGAAACAAAGGGCTGACATCTCTTTCATCAACAATAGTGCTAGACAAGTGCTGGGGACCTGCCCTGAGCACCAAACTTCTCCTGACAGCCAGGAGTCTTTGAAAGTTTCCTGCTGGCTCTTTGTTATGGCCCTAAACCCTACTGGTCACCTTCTGAAGAAGCAAATCTTTTCATGCCTTTCCATACCCCCATTCCCTTCAGGCCTGCTCACTCCAGGACAGAAGTATAACTCGTAGGACCCAATCTAATCCTAACAATCAGCCCCTTCATGCTCTCCCCCTCCCTGGAAGTGCGCAGCTCAGGGCTGCCTGAAATCCCTGGCTCTGATGGAGAGCTCTGAATTATTCATCAGCCTGATAATGGCAGGTGATGAGATCTTTTCCTGATATGTCCCTGTCAGTAGGTGTTTATTAATCTGTTTCACCAGCCGCCCTGCTCTGACTGTGGGGCCAGAAGAACCCCACGCACAGCCTGACATGTATCGGCAGAGACAGCACTTTAAAGGCTCCCTTTTGCCTGGGAGGTCATCTGAAGGTTATTAGGAACAAATTATTTCTTCATTTCCGCTGACTGAGTAGATAGCCTTAATGATCTGTCACCTAGCAATAGCCTGCCTGTTCAAACATAAAGAATGGCAGGCTGATGGGCTTATAACTAGAATCAGTTCATTTTAGCTATTCTCTTGTCAAGCATGTTTCCAAGATACATATAGTATTTACATATTCATGAGCCTCTGCCGACACTGATGCCAGGAGGGGGCCTGTCTGATAATGTGATACAAGTTTGTACTGTGTCCTCAGGCACTTAAAGTCTATTACGTGAGTAAAGTCTACCCAGGGCCTCTCTTCTTGGAGGTGTTCTCTATTTTAAACACGGGAGATGCTATCCCAATTTTATGCACTCATCTCCCTCTCCTTCTTCCCTTCTCTGGTCCCCCAAATCCACCAGAATCCACCCAGCCTACCTCTTACTGAGAAGCAGCTCTGGTTTAAAGAAAGGAAAGAAGCCAGTGGAGTTTCCCTTCTCCTAGCAGGGCAAACCCATCCATGAGCTATTTACTTTACGTCCTTTAGGCTTCGTGTAGGGAACTCAATAGACTTTCCACGACGGGAAGTGCAACAGCAGCTGGCTTTGCAAATTTTGGACTTTGACAGCATTTTTGAGTCTCCTTCAGCTACTTGTAGCTAATTACTATTTTATGCTTTGACTTCCTGATGGCCTATGGTCTTGTCTCGGTCTATCTAGTTGAGGATGGTGCCCCAGGCATAAATCTTGTTATGAAACTAAATCACCTGGGGAGGCCCTGAAATTTGTCATTTGGAAAGAGATTCTTATTATTCCATCTCCAATCTCCTGCCTCCTGCTCCACCCCAAATACTCCTCCTACCACTACTGTGAGTCTTAAAAGAAAAAATGTAATTAGTATCTATGTTGCTATATCTAAGTGGACATCTCTCTGCTAAATAAATTCTATCATCTATCTACCATTTATCTCTATCCATTTATCCGTCTATCATCCATCTATCATTTATCTATCTATCTATCTATCTATCTATCATCTATCTGTCTATTTATCATCTATTATCTATTGTCTATAACTAGCTAGCTATTTAGCAGCCTGTGGGTTGTGTCATGAAACCCCGACATGCCCTTTAATTCTAGGGTGTCTGAGTCCAGCTTAAGTTTGTCCCATTTCATCATCTTTATGGAGAGTTAGGTGCCAAAAAAAAGCAAATTGCTTTTTAAAGTATTGCTGAGGTGTTCTTGAGTGTAAGAAACTTAATTACTTACAGAGAATGGCAAGTACTAGAAAAAATAACATCTCATAAGGAAGTTGCTCTGGGATCTTTCAACAAGATATTTACTTCCTCTAAGAGTCAGTTTTTCTACATGTGAAATGGGGATAATAACTTCGGTCCCTTTTTCTGCTCACGACGGGCGTCATAAGAATTAATGAGATCAAAAGTTGGTGAGTGTACCGGGAATCCCTCGAGAAGCTGGCATTAAAATAGACTCAAAGCATAATTGTTTGGCAGGTAAATAATGACTCCATCAAGCTAACTAAGTGACATTCATTTGGAAGTGTGTCAGAGCACTTTGGTTTGTCTTTTACGGAAGCTTTAGGAATGTCTCAATACGGGCATGGATCAGTTGGCAAAGGAACCGTAATATCAAATGAAAGTTCACATTTAGGGGTTCACGGGGATACTTCACCCTAGTTTCTCTGTCTCCTTAAATGGGAACATTTGGTGAAATTCACAGACTACACTCCCATCTTCATCTTAAAGTATATCTTAAGTTTGATGCTATGTTATAAAGACAAAATATTTTCACAACATATTTTTTAATAGAATTCTTATGTGTGACTCCAGTTCCCAAAGGCTTAAAGGAAAAGGAGAACTAAGTTTTCCCAGATGACAGTAGGGATGTTTAATAGAAGGGTCACAGCCAGAGGCTTCTTATCTGTGTTAGTGACTGGAAATTTCATAGAGCCTTGAAACTAGGCTGAAATGATTGTGCTCAACATTGTGTAGCAAAAATCCATTTTTTAAAGCTTAATATTCCAAAGAGAAGAGAAAATGAAGAGAGATACCACAAAATACTTTTCTTTCTGAAAAAGCAATTCTCAGTGGTTGAAAAACAGGGTTGGAGAAAAAAAATTAAGCTAAAGGAGAACCAAATAACATCTATATGAAAAATAATAATTATAATATGATGTACACATTTCCTCCAAGTATTAATTTTTAAATGGATAAAATTTAAAAGTCTGCACTGAAAATAAATTATATTATTATAGTAAATAATCCATGTCTTGCCAAAACTTGTTTAACTATTAGAGTGGTTGCCAGGAGCTTTTAGTCTCTGGTATTAACTCAGATGTTTTCATTTTACAACATAAAAACAGTAAAATATTTTATAAACCATTAAAAACTTGCACTGTATTTACCACCTACTATCTTGTGTTTCAATAACTTTTTGTACTGAGATATAATTCACATATAATAGAATTCACCATTTCAAGTGTATAACTGAGTGGTATTTATATTTATATTCACAAGGTAGTGCAACCTTCATAACTATCTAATTTCAGAACATTTTCATCATCCTCCTTCTCAAAACCTCATACATGTTAGCAATCACTTCCCATTACCTGCCCACATTCCTTGACAACCACTTACCTACTTTCTGTCTCTATGAATTTACCTATTCTGGACATTTCACATAAATTCCCATGCTTGTGGCATGTACAGAAAAAACTTTTAAATTTAGAGATATTTTTTCCATCATAGGTTGGGAAGCATTTCTTCTCAGGTAAAAATCTCTGCATGCATATCTATTCAGTCTTACATACACAGTGGTCCATACCCTTATTGCTTTGGCTTTCATCTCTTGAATCAAAGCTATCATTCTGCCTGCCTTCTATTGCTTGGATTATAGAGACGTGAACCCTTTTATTTACCCTGACGGATCAGAAAACGTCTCTTTAGACTGGTCAAATAAGTCATCAATTGGTTATATTTGGGGTGTTTTAATATCCTCCTCTTTGAGATACTTATGAAAGCTTTCCCAGAAAGCCTTAATGCTTCATGATATCAATTCATTTATCCTTTATTAAAGAATGATTACATCCCTACTGTGTACTATGTATTAAGTTCTGGGAAAACAGAAATGTTTTTAAGTCACTAGTTTACACTCTAGAGAAGCCACATGAGCAAACAGGCAATTGACATACAGTGTGATAAGGGCTACAACATGAAATAGCCCATGATACTTTGGAAGCACTTAGAAGGTACCCAATTCAGTTTTGGAGGTTTGCAGAAAGCTTTCTTGAAAAACTGTTATCTAAGCTGAAACCTCAAAAGTGAGTAGGAGATAAATGATAAGGGCAGGAGTAAAGATAACACAACAAATATTTCCTTGGATTCTAACTTCATTCATTTAACAAAGTTAATTTTTTACTTACTCTGAAAAACTAGAGGGTATGTAAAGTTAACATTTTTAAATAAATAAATGCATAAATACATTTCATACCACACCATGAAGGATTTTCTCATCTAATAGAAGTAAAACATGGTGCACCTTTTTACTCTCAGAACTTACAAAAAGACCAACACAGACCAAGAGTACAATATTTGTTTGTTAATGATAATGACGATGATCAAAATGGAAACTGGCTCTTGAAAAAAATATATTTTGTAAAAGAATGAAAAAATGTTATACATAGGATGTCAGGAAATGAGAGCTGATGCATTAGTCAGGCTAACCTCACATAATGCTCCCAAAATAAATGAATTCCTAAATGTCAGATGTTTAATGCAACAGGAGTTTATGACTTGCTGATCACAATCTGATATGGATTGGAAGATTTCCTTCATATTTTCCAGCAGAGATTTGCAAATCTAGGCTGTTTCCATCTTTCTCCACCAGCTTTATTAAAGTATAATTGACAAATAAATTGTAATATATTTAAAGTATAAAATGTGTTGATTTGATAGGCATATACATTGTGAAAGGATTCTCACCATCAGGTTTATTAATAGATCTATCATCTCACATATTTACCCTTTTGGGGTGTGTGTGAACACATTAATTCTACTCTCTCAGCAAATTTCAATTATACAATATAATATTATCAATTATAGTCATGATGTTATGTATCAGATCCTCAGATCTTTTCATCTTACAACTAAAAATTTGTACCCTTTTACCAGCATCTTCCTTTTTGCTATACTTCCTAGACCCTAGCAACCATCTTTCTGTTCTCTGTTTCTATGTTTGATTTATTTTTAAGATCCTACATATAAGTGATACCAGCAGTATTTTTCTTTGTCTGACTTAATTAACTCAACATATGCCTCCAGGTTCATCCATGCTGTCACAAATGACAGGATATACTTATTTTAAAAGGCCAAATAATATTCCATTGCATATGTATGTATGTATGTATGTGTATATATAGATGATAAATAGATGATAGATAGATATAGATAGAGATATATCACATTTTCTTTATCCATTCATCCAATGACCAACGCTTAAGTTATTTTTATACCTTGGCTATTGTGATAATGATGCAATAAACATGGGAGTAGAAATATCTTTTCAAGATTGTGATTTTGTTTCTTTTAGATGTATACCAGAAGTGGGATTGCTCCATCATATGATATTTATGTTTTTAACTTCTTGAAGACACTCCATACTGTTTTCTATAGTGACTGTACCAATTTATATTCCCACCAACAATGTACAAGGATTACCTTTTCTCCACATTCTTCCCAACATTTGTTATCACTGTCTTTTTGATACCAGACATCCTAACAGGTGTGAGGTGATTTCTTATGGTTTTAATTTGCATTTCCTTGGTGATTAGTGATGTTGAAAACACTTCATATGTCTGTTGGCCATTTGTACATTTTCTTTAAAACAATGTCTATTCAGGTACTTTACCTATTATTATTATTATTTTATTATTATTATTATTATGGTGACATTGGTAACATGATTTGTAAGTTTTCGGGTGTACGATTTAGCAGCAAATATACTGTGTTCACAGCCCTAGTTACGACGCATTTTTTTTGTTATTGATTTATGCACGCACTTGTAGATGTTGTCTATATCCCTTCTGGATCATGGTTTCACTATTTTCTTCCACTCCATATGTTGCCTTTTTATTTTATTCATAATTTCCTTTGCTGTGCAGAAACTTTTTAGTTCGACATAGTCTCACTTGTTACTTTTTGCTTTCATTGCCTTTGCTTTTGGTGTCAGATACAAAATTATTGCCCCAGTCATTGTCAAGGAGCTATTTTCTTCTAGGAGTTAATGATTTTAGGTCTTACATTCAAATCTTTAATCTATTTTGAGTTGATTTTTCTGTAGGGTGTAAGATAAGGGATCATTTTTATTTCTTTGCATGTGGGTGTCCAATTTTCCCAACACCATTTACTAAAGAGACTATTCTTTTCCCATAATATATTTTTGACTCCTTTATTGAAAATTAATTGACTGTATATGCATAAATTTATTTCTTGACTCTCTATTCTGATCCATTGATCTATGTTTGTTTTTATGGCAGAAGCATACTGTTCTGATTATTATAGCTTTGTAATATAGTTTGAGATTAGAAAATGTGATGCCTGCAGCTTTCTTCTTCAGTATTGTTTTGGCTATTCAGGGTCTTTTGGGATTCCATGTGAAATTTAGTATTGCTTTTCTTCTTTCTGTAAGAAATGCCTTTGGAATTTTGATAGGATTGCATTGAATCTGTAGATTTCTTTGGATAGTATGGACATTTAACAATATTAATTCTACAAAATTAATACTACAAAATATCTTTTCATTTATTTGTGTTTTATAATTTTTTTTAATTATTGTTTTATAGTTTTCTATGTGCAGATCTTTTACCTCCTTGGTTACATTTATTTCCAACCATTTTTTTTTCATTTGATACTATTGTAAGTGGAATTTACCTAGGTGTTTCTCTTATGTCTCTTAATTATTTTAATAAAGATATTGAATAGTAACAATCTCCACTTTCATGTATATGAAAACTTGCACAAAAGAAGTGCCAATCACTCTTTAGATTTGATTTAGATAATGAAAGTAAGTTTCTATTTTCTCAGTACCTTATTAATCCCAATAAGAGATTAATATGTGTGCCTGCACAGCCTTCTCAGGTGCTCTTTTAGAGGAGGGAATCCTAAGGAGTTCAGTGATTCTCTTTCTACAACCAGTTCTTTTATAGAAAGTTGATGTTTTAAGTGTAATACAGTGCTTCCTTTAGGCTGCTTCCTTTTTGCAGTTTCACCACCTGGAACACATAGCCTTGAAGATCACCATGTTGGTAGATAGCCTCTAGAATGGATCCTAAAGATCTCCATTTCGAGGCATTCATGTTCTTGTATAATCCCCTTCCTTTGAGTGTGGACTAAATCTAAGTACTCCTAATGATTAAAATATAGAAAAGTGATAGGAAATCACTTCTGAGATTGGGTTATAAAAAGACTGTAATTTCTGTCTTGCTCATTTCTCTCTCTCTTCTCTCTCTCTCTGTCTCTCTCTCTCTCTCTCTCTCTCTCTCTCTCTCTCTCTCTCTCTCTCTCTCGTTCTCACTCTGGAAGAAGGAAGCTACCGCAATGTGAGGAGCTCTATGGAGAATCCACATAGCGAAGAACTGATGTTTCCATGCAAGTTTCAGTGATACTCTGGGTCCTTCCAGTAGGCACACAAATGCACTTGGAAGCAGCTCCTACCTTAATCAAGTCTGGAGATGACTGAAGCCACTGGTGATACCTTGAATATAATCTGAGGCTGATCCAAAGACACTCTGTTACACCTAGATTCCTGACCCATAGAAACTACGATTGTTTAAGCCATTAGCTTCTACAGTAATTTTTTTTTGCAGAACATACATAACTAAGAAGAAAAGAAAGAATTAAAAGATCAAGTGGAATGTTATTTTTAAACTCAGGCCTAGAAGTGGATTTCACCACTTTCATCACATCCATTGGCTTCAGCACAATTAACCCTGCCCCAGTTGGCTGAGAACCATAGAGCAGTACATGGATATTTCATACTATATTTGATATTAAAAGTTTAGTATAGATTGACCAGTCTAATTGTAACCTTGAAACAGGATTCAGTCATATGTGAAGTCATTAAATATTTAAGTGGAAGTTTGCTAAAGAGTTTCTTGTTGCACCTGAATTACTAATGGGTGTCAAACAATTAGTCGCTGACTTGAACCTAGCATCAGTCAATTGACCAATAAAACAAAACATTTAGAAAAAAGTAAGCTTTCAAATTGCACAGACATCTAAAAATCTTTATTTTTAGGCAGCATTCAAACCAGTGACTTTTCTAGCATTCAGAAAAATCATCTATACTAGACTCTATAATACCAAGAAATCATTCCAACCTTTCTACCCTACTCCAACGCACCTCAAACTTATGGAAACTCACTAAGAGGAAAGATATCTGAAACTGCCATAAAACTGGTGTGAAATCACTTTAAGAATTAGAGGTGCCATTTTAAAGTTTAAACCCAACTAAAGGTAATTTATAAGACTGGATGTTAAGGATTTTAATGTATTGTTTTAACTTTGGAGAACGCTGGACAAAAATTCCTGGCTTCTAACTTTATTGGCACACAGCAGACTAAACCTTAGTTACCTCAGTAATGAAAAAAGTGTGTGAACTCATTTATAAGAACAATTACTGTCTTTATTGATTTTTAGAAAGATTAAACTTTGGACAGCAAAAGAGAAAGCCAGAGTCTCCTAACACCATGTATAGCAATAATTCTCCCTTTCATACGTGTTTGAGGAACAATTCTGGTAAGTGATATGGGTTGACATATACAAGTCATTTGTGTCACACTGCAGCAGATTAAAGAGTAAAGGGGCTAGAGATGGTTGACTATTTGGAAAATAGAATTGATTTATTATCTACAATGCTCAGGATGAGAAACATTAGGACTTTTTTTGTTGCCATCAAATTGCCCTTAGGGACACTTTAAACATTAGTCACCTGAGGCAGTAAGCTTTTCCTTTCTTTTTTTATCCCAGAAGAACCAATAAAAGGCTACGATTATAAAAACAGCAGCAGTGAATTTCTAAGAAATGTCTTCGATGTTTTTAACTTTTGAGCTATATGAAGGATAGAGGCTATATCGGCAGAACCTAAACAAAAGAGAAAAGTGAGGCAATTATCAGGTAATGTAAGTAATAAATGATATTTTTGTCATGATTAACTAAAGTTTTTCAAGATAAGAAGCTAATTTTCTCAAATAACCTGATAATTGCTGAAATCCTCCACTTATCTTGAGACTATACATTTGACCTTAAAAAATTCACACCATATGACAGATCAGCTGATTTAAATCCACACTGCAATAAGATGGTTGTCTTTTGTAAGATTCCTTTAGTGAATTTATATTAGATTCTGAAATTTTCCTTTTTTATTGGGTTCTGTTATTTCAAATGTTTTGGTGATCAGAATGATATTTTAATAACCTTCTGTTTGACTCAAAACATTTTCCCTCCATTTTGTTCATAAACTCTTCATAGAAATAGGATAATAACAAAGTTTTGCATGTCTCTAAACATACCAGTAAACCATCTCAATCCCTGTTCCCCATGAGACGTGCCTTTTTCTGGTTTAGAAGACTTCGATTTTCACCAATTTACTCATAATTAACCTATGAATCTTTGCTAGCTATAGTGATGGCTGGAAATTATGCTCTTGTAACCTGACTACACTCACTTGTGAGCTCTCTCTCTTCCTCTCTCCCTCCCTCTCTCTCTCAACTCTAGCCCAGTCTTCCCCCTCTGAAATACATCCTCTATATGACATGGTCTTTCTAAATCACTAACCTGACTTGTCTCATGCTGACAACCCTTCAATAGATTCCCATTGTCCTCTGAATTATGAAATACAAACTTCTTGGCAAAGCCCAGAAGGTAATTGGTGATCTGCTCAGTTTTTTTCTCTAGGTCATCTCTCACCTCTCCCCTTGCTGCAGGCTGTGGTCAAAACTCATAGGACTGTACTCTCTCTTTTTCTATATCAGGCCTTTTCCCAGAAACTCTCCATTTCTACTTTATGCAACCACTTTTCCTCCTGAAAACAACTTCTATGTTTTTGCTTAAACTCCACTTCTTCAGAAAGGCCTTCCTTATCCTCTCAAAACTGTTTTATGTACAATTTTATGTATTTTCTTAGAGTTTTGTGTTTATCATAACACTTCTGAGCTATATTCTAATTTACCATCACTAAACTGTCATCTCTTGGTAAGGCAGTTTTTATATATTATTCATGTGTTTTAAAAAGTATTACTGAATGAATGTGTGTTAACAGGCATAGACTAAATGATTACTTTATAAATAACTAACTCCTTAGAAATATAATATATAATAGACTGCTGACCACCAGTTAGTGAACTTGTGTCATAGAGATGGCTTATTATCCCTTGTTATCTCCTAATACCTTTCTTATGTATTAAGACTTGGATCCAAGCAAGATCTAGCCAGATTTTTGACTACCCTGTTAGAGGCTATATTTCCCAGCCTCCTTTGCACTAGGCATGGTCATATAAGTTGAAACTAATGAGATATGATCAACTAATGAGTAACAACCTTACAAAGAGACTCTTTACTCATAATAAGATAAATACAGATTAAAACTACACTGAGATACTATTTCTCACCTATTGGAGGTGCATTTGAAAGAAAACCAGCACTCTCATAGTTTGCTGGAGGAAATGCAGTTTGAAGGGAAATTTGGCAATTACTAAAGAATCTACGTATATGTTTATTTTTTGACTCAGCAATCCATTTCTATGAATTTACTCTGTAGGTATTTCTCCAACAACACAAAAATACAAATGTACAAGATTATTCATTGTGGTGTTGTTTATAATTGCAAATTAATGGGAACATCTTAAACACCTATCATTGAAGAGTAGTTGAATAAGCTATACTTTGTATACAAAATGAAGTAATATCAAGCAATAAAAATAATGAAGGTCTCTCTGAGCTGATATGAAGTAATTTCCTGAATATATATTAGTGACAAAGTTTAAGAGCAAATGAGCTATGTAGTATGCTCCCTCTTCTGTTAAAAATAAATGAACAAACATACATCTATGTACTTATTTTTACAAAAAGAAGCAGAGGTAAGTAGAAATTAATGTGATTGTTAGAAGGGGTAGGTAAGAATGAAGTTAAAGAAATACGGGGTGACTTTTCCAGAATATAACTTTTGGTAGAGTATTAAGTTTTGGAATCATGTTAATGTTTTATATGCTCAAGCCAAAACAAATAAACGAACATGAAAATGCAAAATAAACAAGGATGAGAGAAAAGGAAACAAAATAGAATACTAACAGAAACAAAAACTTACCTGTATTTCCTATAAATAGTACAACCACACAAGTGGAGAAAAAATATTCAAATACTTTTTCAGCACAGTACTTTAACTTTATATCCCCAGCACATAAACAAACAAATAAAAAACTGTAAAATTGTATTTAATCTATTTAGTAGATTAATTTTTTTCAGCAGTTTAAGCTAGCTATTCTAAAACCAACTTTCTGTGTATTGTAGACTTGGGCTCAGTGCTGAGAACAAAGTTGTTATTCAGTAAGCATACACTGTTTAATCATTTTCTTCTAAATATTTATTATACAGTTATTCTGACTCTTTGTTTACAGCTCGCAGTGAGACCATAGGATGATGGGAAGATGTTCAATTTAGCCAGATTGTTAAAATAACTAAAAAAAAAAATCCATGATCACACAAAAAAGTTTCCACTCCTCTCTCTTTCTCTTCAACATATCACAGCTAAAATGAATTTAAATGTATAATTTAATCACACTGTATCTATGGATTGGTTAACCACTAGTACCATCCAGAATTTCGATGCCATTTTATGTAGAGATGTTTAAAATAGATTTAAAATATGACAAGAACCCAAACTAATCTAAATTCTAATAAAATTCAAGTCTCAACAGGATTGTTTTGTCAAAGTTGAAAAACAATGCCTAAATTAGTGTATAAGTGCATGAGCCCCAAGAAAGCTAATGCCATTTTTTTAAAGACATCTTTTTAAAAAGCCTGATTTCAAGATTTATGATAAAGCAATACTATTAAAGTAATGTAAACAAGGCATAGTATCATTTAGTGTTGATTTAGATTAACAAGAAATATGCAAGATCCCACAAAGACCTAATGGATATTTGAAAATTCTCAGATGATAGCAGTAGCATTTGAAAACAGTGAAAGCAGGCACTGTTTCATAACCAGAATTAGGACATGTTGCTTTCTATAGGGAAGGGAATATGTCACTTCACACATGAACATCAATTCCTGGTGGAATAAAGATTTAAACTGAAAAAATAAAATTATTTAGAACTAAATTTTGGAGAATATCTTCATGACCAAAGGACGGAAAATAATGTCTTAAGCAATACACATAAGACATTAACCTTGAAGTAAAACTGATAGATATGACTGTGAAAATTAAAAACATCTGCAGGGCAAAGGGAATCAAAGTTAAAAGATTATGGCAAGATATTTATAATGTAGATGATGAGCAAACTGGTTAGTATCCAGAAAATATAGAAACAGCTTACAAATAACTTAGAAAGGGACAACATGTGAAATGGTAATTCACAGAGGAAGAAACACATGGAAAATAAGCATGTGAAAGTATACTCATCTTTACTAGAAATCAAGGAGTGATGAATTAATACAACTATGGGATCGTATTTCATACCAGTTAGCTTGACCAAAATATAACTTCATAATATCAAGGTTTGGAGAGAATGTGTTCTGATGGAGAGCATGTTCATTAGTACAACCACTTTGTGGGACAACCTTGAGTTTTTAGCAAAATTGAAAATTGCATAACGTGGCCCAGTAATTTCCCATCTGGGTAAATACCCAAGAGAGACTCTTTCAGCTATGGATAATGGTATATGTGCAAAGAAATCATAAAAACAGGTCATAAAAAAAAGTAGAAAACTGACTCCTGACTTAGAATGCAGATATGAACTTAACCAAACAAGCAAATCAACAAACCGGAACAACTGAAAATAAATACCTCTCTTATTATTATATTTAAGAAAACTGAGATGAGAAGATAGGAACCTCCACTGATGAAAGTACTATAAAACTAGAACAATTAGAAACTGAGAGATCTTAAAAATTAAAAATATGGTTGCTAAATTAAAATGTCATTAAAGTTAATAAAATTCCCTAAAATGTAAAACAAAAAGACAATCGTAAAATGTGAGAGAAAGCAAAATATACTTAAGCTCCATTGTAGAGATACAGTATCTAAATGATGTTAGCTTGGGATAGAAAGCACTGAGTGTCAAGTAGGGTACTTTCAATAAAACCCATACCTAGACACATCAATTTCTTGTACTGAATTTTCCTTACTCAATGACAAAATTGGAGCAATGACTTTTAATTTTTAATGGAAAATGATTGTTAACTTGTATCTCTGCTTATTCAAATCATTAGTTCTTTTGTTTGTTTTTTGTTTGTTTTGTTTTTAGCTCAGAATCAAGACAGTTCAGACACATAATGGATACAAAGTTTTGCCCTTAATTCCTCCCAAAGCATACTTTCCTATGAGGATATAGAGGACAGTAAGTATTCCTAGAAGAAGGAAGTTATAGAATCCAGGAAACAGTTATTTCACACTAGGAAAGCAGTAAAAAAAATGCCCCAATAGGCCTAGGAAGAAATCAGCCCAAATTTGAACTTGAGAACAGAGAACTCTTGAATAATAAATAAGCAAAATAAATTTAAAATGTGATAAGGGCAGAGAACAAAAGAGAAATAACATTAAATACTTATGAAAGAATAACATACTATGAAAAACGATCATGGCCCAAATTGCAATGGGAAGTGAGCAGGCTTTAGGGGAAATAGGTGAATGAATTCTACCAATACAAAAAGGCTATATAAACCTTAGAAAAGGTAAGGATATGGTGAATATTATACATGTGTCACCTCCAGGCAAAGAAAGAAAAAACATTAAAAAAAAAGTTTTATATGGTATCCTATATTTACTCACATATTTACCTTTTCTGAGGCTATTCATTTCTTTTTTTAACTAAATTTATTGTGGTGACATTGGTTAATAAAATTATATGTTTCAAGTGTACAATTCAATAATACATCATTTGTATATTGCATTATGTGTTCACCACCCCAAATTAAATTTCCTTTTGTCACCATATATTTAACCTCCTCTACCTCTGCCTATGTCCGCCCCTACTCCCCTTTCCACTGGTAACCACTAAATTGTTGTCCGTGTCCATAAGTCTCTATTTGTCTTGTTTGTTTGTCACTTTCAGTTTTGTACCCCATATGTTTGAAGTCATATGGTTCTCAACTTTTCTGTCTGACTTTTTTGCTCGTTATGATAATCTCAAGATCTATCCATATTGTCACAAAATGACAATGTTTCATCTTTTCTTATGGCTGAGTAATGTTTCATTGTATATATGTACCACATCTTTATCTAATCATCTATGAAAGGGAACTTCAATTGTTTCCATGTCTTGCCCACTGTGAATAACAATGCTACGAACATCTGGGTGCATAAATCTTTACGGATAAATATTTTCAAGTTTTTGGGGTAGAAAACATTTTAAATAAAGAATAAAATTGCTTGAGCAAGGCATGATTGAAATATAAAATTTGCTTTTGAGTGATTAATAACATGTTAAAAAATGAAAAACTTTTTGGACATTTTTCTTTGACTAGTGCAGAGGATTTTATTTTAATAGTGTTTTTTAATTGAGAAGAGAATATAACAATTTATTATTATCCACTGAATACTATTACTCAACCATTTTATTGTAAATATAAAAGTTAAGCCCAATCTATTGGCAAAGTATATAGGGGACTGTTTCAGAATAACGATTTTTGAGCACAGTGTTATCAGCATTGTCAACATAAAAATGAACATGCAGCTAGATTTAGAAAGGAGGTAGAAAAATATATATATAAGCAATAAATCAAGAAATGAAATCAGATGGAATCATGAAAATGCTCAATTAACACCATAGAAAGCAGAAAAAAGAAATAAAAAGAACAAATAGAAAACTGCTAGTATAATCAATGTTAATTCAAACATATCGATAATGTTTTAATATGACTGATCTAAACATAGCATTTAAAGACAGAAATTATGAGAATGGATTAAAAAGCAAGAACTAACTATATATTATCTATAAAAACTCATTTTAAATATAAAAACAGAAAGATGTAGGAAAAATTCAAACAAATTTTGAAACTAAGCAATATATTCTAAATTACCTATGAGTAAAACAGAAAGTTGAAAGGGGATTTTTAAAAATATGTTCTGTGTGCAATTAAAATGAAAATAAAGCACACCAAAATTGATATGATACAACTAAACAATAATCGGAGGAAAATTTATAACACTAAATGCTAATATTAGAAAAATTTTAAAAAGAGCTAAAATCAGTAACCTAAGTTACTGACTTAAGAAAAAGAAAAGAAATTAAACCTAAAACAATGAAGGAAGGAAGTAATAAACAGAGATTATCATAGAAATCAATGAAATTAAAAACATAAAAACAATAGAGAAAATCAATGAAATTTAAAGCTGGTTCTTGAGAAAATCATTAAAATGAGCAACTAACTAGACTGTCCAAGAAAAGAAAAGAGAGAAACATAAAAGACCAATTAAAGGAAAGAAAGAGGGACCTCACTACCGATCCAACCCAGATTAAAAGGACAATAACAAAACTACTAAAAACACATATCTGCCCATAAATTCTATGGATGAGAGAAACAGACCAATTCCTTGAAAGACACAAACTATGAAAACTCACTTAAGATGAAAGAGATAACCTGAATAGTCCTATACCTATTAAATAAATTGAATAAGTAGTTATTAATCTTCTAAAAAGAATATTCAATGTACGGGCAGCTTCACTGACTATTTCTTTAGGGAAATACAAAATAAAACTGCAAAAAATACAACTTTTAGAATAGTTAAAATTAAAAACACACTGTCAATACCAAGCAGTAGAGACAATGAGAAATAACAGGAGCTCTCATTCATTACTAAAGGAAATGCAAAATGGTGTAGCAATTTTGAAAAATTTTGGCCACTTCTTACAAAAACACATACTTAGTATATGACCCAGCAGTCACAATCTCAAGTAAATTATAATTTTATGTTCACACAAAAATCTGTGTTTGTAATTGCCAAAAACTGGAAACAACCCATATGTACTTCAATGGGGAAATGAATAAAGAATAGGTAAACAAACCGGGTGCTTCCATACAATAGATTATTACTCAACAAAAAAAGAAACAGACTATTAATTTACTCAACAGCATGGATAAATTATAAATATATTTTATGAAGTGAAAGAAACCAGACCCCAAAGTCTACATATTGTATGATTTAATTTATATTACATTCTGGAAAAGGCAAAACTATAGGGATGGAAATCAGATTAGTGGTTGCCAAGAACTCATGTTCACACACACACACACACACACACACACACACACACGCATGCACACACACACAGACACACGTATGGAAATAAATATAGATATTTGTGTACACATTATTTTCTAGCTTTGTCTACTGAAAAGGAGCTACAAGCAGTGATACCCCATTCACAATGAGTATATTTAGATATTTGTTTCTAAATACCCTTCTTCAATACATGGAACCAGGGAAACCTTGGAGAAATGGCTGATTCTAGGGCTGATGTAGGAAAAATAAGTCTAAACTATCTAGTCCTAAAACAAACAAACAAACAAATGAACAACAACGACAAACAAAGATGGACCATGTCTAAAGAATACAAAAGGACGAAGAATTAATCTGAAAGAGCTGCCCATAGTTAAAGCTGAAACAATTTAAGTGAAAGAATAAATTATATTATTGGATTATAATACAAAGAAAAATAATAAATATCTATGAGCCCATACTGATATAAATAATATTTGAATAAATGAGTCCATATATATATATAGAGAACTGATTAAATAGAAGATAGGAGACAAATCTTCCTTACAGAAGAATTTTAATTTATAAATGTAGAGGGAATGAGGCAAATAGAAAATCACCACTAAAATACCACAGTAATAATTACTACAGATGAATTTTAACTTAGTGGGAGAATCTTTAGGAAAATACTTGCAGTCTCAAAGTATTTTCCCTCTAAATATTTACTGACTTTCTGTGGTGATTTTAACATACATCCGCAAACTTTTTGATACTTATAGCTGTAGAAGTTAAAGCTTAATTCTTCTATCCTTGAGCATGGCTTCACTTAGTGACTCTCTTCTGTGAATAACACATGGGGCGGGGGTGGAATAGTAATTTATAGTGGAGAAACCTTGCTGATGGTGCCTTATCCAAATGATCAAGGTTAACATCCCCCACAAAAAGTCAAGTTGATATCATGTACCCCTGATATGACGAGAACTCTACCTCTGAGATATTCTCCCAGATCTGTCACTTCAGTGTAATAATGATATAACTGACAAAAATCTAACCCCGACTCTTTTAAAATTTGAGGTTATAAAAGACAAGTAAGACTTAGAAACTCATAGATTGGAGGAGAGTCAGGAGACAAGTCAACTAAATATAACATAGCCAGGGTTGAATCATGAAACAGAAAAAGAATACACAGAGGGAAAAATAGTCTCTCATTTAGTTAATAGTATTGTAGCAATGTTAGTTTCTTCTTTGATAAATGAACTATGGTCATATAAGATGTTAGCCTTGGGAGAAGCTGTGTGAAGAGCACATGGAATCTCTCTGTGCTATCTTTGCAACTCTTCTGTGAATGTAAATTACTTGCAAATAAAAGGGACAAAAAAGTAGATGACATAAGAAACAGTTTTGTGTGTATTTATTTAAAGTTAAAAGTTATGATTAAGGTGACTACAAATAATTATATATTTTAAGAAGAGGGTAGAAAGAGAGTAAACTAAAAATCTCATACATCAATACAGGTGGTCAAAAATTTATTTCAAAAGTTGATAACTGAATAAATAATTCTCTAAGTGTATTATTTAAAAAGAAAAACTGGGTAATCACCAGAAAATCTTTAAATAGTTTGGTTAAGGGAGGTTTACTGTTGGAGCAGAAATATATTGGCCAAAACTGGGAGTCATAGAAATTACCATTTCATCTGTAATATCTGATTTTGTAGCCATATACACATGTTATTTCAATAAAAATTACAAAATATTATCATTCCATAAAGGAGAATACTTGGTCAGCTCGTTTGGAATATATTTAATACATTTTTTTCTCTTTTAGAGAATCACAGCACACATTGCACACATTTCCATATTGTTCAAATTTCAAAAAACTCATAGAAATTGTGAATTAAAAACAACAAAAAAAATAAACTTTCTGTAAACCAGCATTCTTCAAACTTATTTCATCACAGAAACAGGTATTATCCTTTATCATGAAATATAATGTAGTTTAGGAAATGCTGCACTCTGAATCCTTTGAGAGTAAAATGAAATTCACAACTGAGAAATTGATGTAAGGTTCTCTGGTGATACAAATGAGCTCTTATCATTCTCTGGAGTCTTTTAATTACTGAATTCGTCACCATGGTTCCTGTCTGTCTCTAACATCTGTCCCAAATACCCTGATAATGTGGTACAATTTTGCCTTCTTATATTCAGTGCCCTCATTGCTACTTTCTCATTTTGCAGGTCTATATAAACCTCATTTTGATTCTTGAAATATGTAAATGACCCTTGAAGCATAATTCTTGTACTATTTCACCACAGAAAGAGAGATTCCTCTGGGATTCCTCTGTTGGATGTCACCTCTCCTATATCGGACAGAGATCGCACTCTGCCTTGCAACTCAGTAATCAAAAAGGTAGGCTTCTGTCCTCTGAGTTTTCAAAGCCTCTAGTGCTACAGGGGAATGAGGCAGGGGGTGGGGGTGGGGGGTTCTCTGCTTTACCTGGATTTTGGTACTAAGGAATGATTTCTGTGAGCCAGACAAAATCTATGACTGTAGCTGTTGTAACTTACATGGTCCTGAATCAAGGCAGGTGGGTTATGTATTCTCTTTGTTTTTACTTTGTATTTATTGGAGGGAAGGGTTATTTTTCCCTCTTGTCCAAATATCTTAAATCATTCAAAGGGAGCATTAGACTTTAAGTAGAAAAATGCAAATGTAACTGGGACACTTACAGTGACCTAAATGCATGCTGATTACCTTTTCTCTTATTTTCTGCCCTTAAATAAAGAAAATAATATAAATGTCAGCAGTAAGAAAAATGAAAGTAGGTCAAACTACAGAACCATTAGATCAAAAGCAGTGAGAGCCAAACACACCTTTCCCAAGTGGGAAGCGAGAAATCAACATGTAAATGAAAAGCATGTGAAGAGTTGTAGCAGTTTCTCTATTAGCCTTGGCAATTAACAGGAGGGCATTAAATTGTTCTGGCAACTGCATCTTGTAATGGAACAACATGGAAACGCTGGTAATGTCAGTGAAAGAGGTGAGTCACTCTAAAACAACACTTCCACTGGGTGAGACTCACATTCTCTAGAAAATGAGAAAAGTGGGCGATGAAAGATGGTCCTTGCTGAGATCATGAAGAGGACAATATGATTTTGCATTGTGTGTG
The DNA here is from genome assembly GCA_003508835.1 of Eonycteris spelaea. Classification (NCBI taxonomy): domain Eukaryota; kingdom Metazoa; phylum Chordata; class Mammalia; order Chiroptera; family Pteropodidae; genus Eonycteris; species Eonycteris spelaea. The sequence continues at coordinate 3,585,972 of PUFA01000087.1, forward strand.
TGCATGTCTGCGTGTGTGTGTGTGTGTGTGTGTGTGTGTGTGTGTGTGTGTAAAGGTCTGCTAATTCTTTTCAGTCAACTGTAATTGAAAGTCCAATACTAATACCACCAGGTGACAAGGTGAAATGCCTACAGCATGACCATGAACTCCCATTGAAGACACTGATTGTACTCATTTCTATTAATGATTCTTATGCTACTCCTTGTTGAGTTTTTGCTTTTAACATGCCATGGTATGGGGTCAAGTTAATACACCTATTCTTGCCTGCAAAGATTAAGCAGAGTCAATACAATACTGTTTGCTCAGGCATAAAAGAAAAAAAAAAAACAGCTAAATAAATGTAACATGCCTGTTAATGAAAAGCAGCTCACAAAATAAATGTTTTTAGAACAAGATAAGATCCTTGAAGATACCTTCTGAAATAAGGAATGGGAGCAGTTCTATGAGTGTAGACAGGTAGTGCAATAGTAAAGAAGAAGGTAAAAACTGATGGAAATTTTTGGAGAATAAACAGTGAGTGACTTAAACCACTACATGTATTAACTCTTTCAAAAATTTAAATCATGTTTGGTACTAATAAAGACACTCCACATAATATGTTTGTTCTTGAGTATTGCCCAAATTACTATGATTCTACATGGAATCCTAAGTTATTACCTGAAAAGTCAAAGATTTCAAATGAAGAAGACCCCAAAGACTTTGAACTTTAGAGAAAGCTGTATCTCAAATTCCCTTGTGCTTAAACTGTAGGAGAACTAAAGTCTTGTCTTTACTACTAGTTGGTAGCTTTTGGAATGTGCCATTTTCCATATCATTCAAGAAAAATACAGGAGCCATAACAGGGCCCACCAGTTTACACATTCTATATTATGACAGTTAAAAATTACTCTGACAAATAGGACTACAAGTAGCAAGAAAGAGAAACTTATCTTTCCCTAGGAACATAGCTCATAGACAGGGGCTCTGCCAAAGGTTATTTGAGCTTGTGGTAAATAAATTATTTTTGTTTTTAAATCATCACTATGATGCTTATTCCATTAAATGTAAAAGTAGAAATACATGCTTCATTTTTACTAGTAATCTTTGGACTATATAGGTTGTATCTTGAATTTATATAAAAAATTATCAACAAGCTTATATAGAAGGCAAAAGACCCAGAATATCCAACATAATATGTAAGAAGAAAAAAGTTGGAGGGCCGACACTATCTTACTTCAAGACTTACTATAAAGATACAGTGATCAAGATAGTGTAGTGTCGGAACAACAACAACAACAAAAAGACAAAGAAATCAATGGAATGGAATAGAGAGCCTAGAAATAGACCATACAAGTATAGTCAACTAATCTTTGACAAAAAGCAAGTATAATTCCAATTTTTAAGAATCCAATGTTGAAGAAACAATAGTCTTTTCAACAAAGGGTGCTGGTACGACTGGATGTCCATAGGCCAAATAAAACAAATAAAACCAAATTAAAAAGAAATAAATTTATACATAGATCTTATATCTTTCACAAACATTTCTCAAAAAAGGTCACAGACCTAAATGGAAAACAGGAACAAAACTAAAAATGTTCTAGAAGATTACATAGGAGAAAATCTAGATGACCTTGGAAATAAATTTTTGGATACAACACCAAAAAGACAATCCATAAAATAAGAATTAATAAATTTAAATTCATTAAAACCATATTAAAAATTTCTGCTCTGCAAAAGACATTGTTAAGAAAATGAAAACAAACAAGCTATACTAGAAAAAATTATTGGAAAACACCTAAAAAGATTTGCATCCAAAATATACAAAGGACTCTTAAAACTCAACGATAAGAAAACAATCTAATTAAAAAATGGATGAAAGAGCTGAATAGACACCTCATTGAGGAAGATATACAAATGGCAAGTAAATTTTTGAATAGATGCTCAATATCATATGTCATCAGAGAATTGCAAATAAAGATAATAATAGACACTACTACACACCTATTAGAATAGAGTAGCTACAATCTAAAACCCTGGCAACGTCAAATTCTGGCAAGGATTTGGATCAACAAGAAATTTCATTCGTTGTTGGTGTGAATGCAAAAAGGAATAGACATAGTAAACAGTCACAATACAGTCTAGCAATCATGTTTTTTGACAGTTACATAAATAAGTAAAAAATTTATAAGCTGAAAACATACATGACCATACAGTAACCTACACACAAAATAGTACCAAAATTTGGAAGGAGTCCTTCCATCAATGAATGGATAAACTCTGTACCTATATAACATGAACTATTGTTCGGTGATAAAAGACATGTACTACCAGCCCTCCTCCTCCTTACCCCACACATGGAGAAACCTTAAATACATATGCTAAGTGGAAGAAGTCATTCTGAAAAGGCTGCATACTGTATTACTCCAACTATAACGTTCTGGAAAAATAAAACTATGAAGATAGTAAAAAGATAAATGTTAGCCAGAGATTAAAAAGGAGAGAAGGATGAAGAGGCAGCTCATAGAAAATTTTTAGGTCAGTGAAACTACTCTGTATGATACTGTATTAATGGATACGTGACATTATGCATTTGTCAAAACTCATAGCAGTATAGCAATGTGCAATACGGAATGAACTTTGACATAAACTACCAGCTTTAGTTAATAATAAGGTAGCAACACTGATCACAAGCTATATCAAATATACCACACTAATACAAGATGTTAATAATAGGGAAAAACTGTTGTGAGGGAAGAAGGCAGAGGGTGTTTGGGAACTCCCTGTACCTTCTGCTGAATTTTTCTGTGAAATTAAACTTCTGTAAAAATAAAGTCTATGAATTTAAATAAATAAATAAATAAATAAATAAATAAATAAAAATAAACCAATATTTTAAAAGGCACTGCTTTTCTAATGGAGAAATCTGGCATGTGCCTCCCTTAGTGAAAGTTAATGATCACCTGTCTCGCAAACTGGTTTTCCTCCCTCCCCTATTCTTCTTTCACCCCACTACCAGCTGAACTTTTATTAATTGCTGATAAGTGATATCCTGAGTCAGGCTCTAAGACAGGAAGTTGCTAATGATCCTATAATTATAAATGAAAAGAAAAACACGTCTGCCAAAGAACATACTTTGTCAGCAAGTTCATATTTACAGAACATATGACTAAAGCTTGAAAAATGGGGTGTGTGAGAACACCCTCTACTCAACTGCTCTCTTTTGGACTTGGGAAGACACCTTCCTGTCCTCTCTACAGTTTGAAGGGGATAGAGCTTCCTTCTATAGCTTCCTCTGGCCTAGTTTTCCAATATGGCAGAGTCATGGAATAATTTATTGGTGGCTCTTAGAACTTTACCCCTGGCTTTGTAGTGGCCAACATTATTACATTCTGACCAGGAAAAAACAAAACGAAACTACCACATCAAGATGTTTGTCATTTGTAACCTGTAGTAAGAATAAGAAATGCATAATTAGAGGGGTTCTACTGACTTCCATTCAGGTTGTCAACACTTGGTAGAAGAAAACTTGTATGAGTATATCCATTAACCGGAAGGATACATGTTTCTTAATTTCCACAATCTTGAAGAGATTCTCCCTGGATGCAGATCAATTCATTCCTTTCCTTCCTACCACTTTGCTATGGAGAAAGATGGTAGGGCTTGGCAGTGGAAGTTAGACCTCATATGGTCCAAGTCTTCTGCCACCACTTTAAGATAAAGATATTTAGTCAATTTCACTTCATTCTAACCTGCATTATAAGTCAAATAAATCAATTAAAGCACCTCAAATTACTCAAAATATAGCTGACCCTTGAACAATGTGGGAGTTAGAGGCACTGACCCCCATGGCCAGTTGAAATTATATATCACTTTTGTCTCCCCTAAAACATAGTTGTCCCTCAGTATCCATGAGGGATTGGTTCTGAGACACCCACCTACAACACACACATGCAGATACTAGAATCTGTGGATGCTCAAATCCCCTATATAAAATGGTGTAAATCAATGTATGTAGTCAGCCCCCCATATTCGTGGACACCCAACATGGATCAAAAACAGTACAGGCATTTGTAGAAAAAAATATGCATATAAGCGGGCCTACACAGTTCAAACTCTTGTTGTTCAAGAGTCAGCTGTATAAAAATTCAGACCAGTACATTAATAGAATTGCTTTTTTACTTTGTTTTTCTCTAAGAAATGTTCATAGTCTTTTATAGTAGGCATCCTCTGTAATGAATAGAAAAGAAAAATGGCTGTGGATTTTCAAATATCATATACTATAACATAGGTGCTGACACACACAAAACTTCACTAATATTTGTGGACCTCTAAGACCTTGAGTTCTAGTCAATATGCTCGAAATACTCGCACAATGATTGATTGCCTTTATACCCTGCCCCTCAGATTTGACATCCCTCCCAAAATTAAACTAGGCAAAGTGTTTAGGGATTTGTACTTGTGGCTTGCCACTAAAAGTTAGGTCTGTGTTTCTCTTTTGCCAGGTATATGTAAATACATTATGTCCTAAATTCTCATAATGACCAACACAGATATAGGGTCAACTTTTGGGGGAACCTAAACTCAGGATCAATGAATGAATCTGGCCCTTGGGACAATGGAGTGTCGGTATGCATTTATAAGTTTGAAATATGAAAATATGTGTGTACATTACATGCCTGTTTCTTGCTGGACTAAACTTGCAGTAGACCCAGTCACTGCTGCTGTTTACCTTGCATTTTTTCCCCCGAGGTAGCTCACTCAGTACAACCAAAGAACTTATTTCTTCAGCATATTTTGCAACCCAAATCACTCCCTGAAATATTCCCATAATTTCCAATTTGGCAAAAATACAAAGCTTGACTTGCTTCTGGAATTTCAGAAGGCTGAGAAATGGAAACCCTTCCCCAAGCATTGAGCTCAGTTATATTGCTCCCATATCCACCCACGCAGTTAATGTGCTCCCCAGTTAGAATCTTGCTAAGCTTAATTTGATGTATTATTTAAAAGGGTATGAGGAGAGAAACTATTCCACATTAGCTGTTTGTGAAGACAGGAAAAAAATTATCCTGAAATACTCATTGCAGTAATAATGCTTTGAAAGCCCTTTTCAGAATGTCAAATAAGCAGGCATCATTTTTATCCCTGTGAGTATGAAACAAACTTGAAATGATGATTTTTGGCCAAAATTTCCAAGTGCCTCCTAAAAAGCAGAGCAGGAATATAAGTGAGGAAGCCAATCAAGGTATAGTCACCTGGCAAAATTCCTATTTCCAGTGGAAATCAATTTTTTCTTGTCTTGCATTTATATCCCTATTACATCGTCTAAAAGAACAAAGAGTGACAATGGCTTACCATCTCCTATAACTTTAAAGTTTACAAGTAAGCACCTTCTCTCTGAACTTGTAATTGCTTTTAAACAAATAGCGTTCCTTAGCCAATGGGAAGATTGAATTAGGTATCATAATGAACATTTATTTTTCTGAACTTTTCCCCTTACAATCAGAAATTTAGAAAAATCGGGCTGTCTTCTTCCTATTGCTATAAATAGTTTTGGTTATTCTACAGTTTTTCTTTTCAGTTTATGAATGCACTTACTGAAGTCCTCTGGTGGGGGAATTCTTAAACAGCACTGAGGAAATCTGTCCTGTCCATCCATCCAAGTTATCTGCTTTATGTAGATCATGGTTTGTCTATGAAAAATCAATTCCAATTCCAAATTTTATAGACTATGCTGTTTTTTTTTGTTTTTGTTTTTGTTTTTGTTTTACCTTACGTTTGCAAAGCTGAAAGAAACTTTTCTTTACTGCTACCTCTGAAGCTTAATTCTGTGGGAACATATAGAGGCCCAGAAAAGTACTAGAATAGTATGAGAAAATGGTATTCACAGACCTCCCAGGGGGCAAAAAGATGGAAGAAAGAGCAAAGAAAAGAGAAATCCTGCTGGTCCAGTATTTCTACCCATTCCAAAATTTTTGTCTCAGACAACAAAGATAATCTGTGAACCTATGGGCATGTATCTGAAGTCACTTAGACCTACACATTTCTGATTGTCTCTGTCTGATTAAACAAGCCTCAAAGACATAATGAATAATTTATGATAAATCAATGTCCACACAGAATAAAAACACATTTTAAAAGGATTGTTTTATGTTTAATTCCCAAGTGAATGTTAAGCTTGTTCTTTTTGTTTTCTGTGAGCTCTTTTATTACCATTGTCTTAGTTTTTTAAATTTTCAATTTCAAAAAGAATAAAAAGTAAATATTGAACAGCTCTTTTACAGGCTGCAAAGGAAGCTTCATATATTTTCCCTCTGAATCTTCACAACACTGTTGGCTATCAGCATTATAAGTGTTAGAGGTACTAGCTCCACAGATGAGTAAATGGAGATTTGTGATCTTATGTGATGCCACCAAATTGGCAATCTGCCTTAAGCAGCACTAAATCTCAATTCAAATATTTGATAATCCAACTCTGGGCCTTCACCTTCTCCTTCCACTTCCCCCACTCCCTTCCCACTACCATCTCTACTGCTTCTCATTGTTAAGAGAACTTTCTCAGGCTGTGGGACAAAGTCATGCTCATGCTTAGGAGGTCTTCCAAGGACACGGTAGAAGCCATAGAAAGTGCCCACCGTGTGTTATATAAATGCTCATTTGTTCCTACACTACAGTTGGGTGAGAGGTTTATGGGCTACCTTGAGGCTCCGCAGCTCTCAAAATCTGAAAACAGAAAGAACACATTTCTATTTTGCTTGTATCTTCTTATACTATGACTGAGTCGTCTCCATTATCCCCTTAATTCATTCACAGATACAGATATTCCAGAAGGAAGCAGGTCCTAAACATCAAAGGAGTATCATAAAAATCTGTTTTATTGCTCCTTTTCCTATCTTCCAATAATTTCAATTTGTGAAGATAGTGTTACTTCTCTTCTTTCCGTCTATATATTGTTGGAGAGGAAGAGTAGGAAGTACATAACAGCAGAAACACTCAGGTATCTAAGGCCTCCTCTGAGTGTAATGGACTATATAGCTGGTGGGTTTGAAGCATAAACTTCTGAATGTTTTTGTTTTGAGTTCTTCTTGCTACCTAACTTCAATCTTCTTGTCGAGTTAAAAACACTACTTCTCCTTGGCCTTTCATTTTCAAGAGTTGATGTACATATTAAGCAGTAGCAGCAGCCCCGACATTTCTTGGGCATCTACCTTGTACAAAGTACCTGTGAGACATGTGACATAACACAGGGTTAGTTTCTACCACTTCCCCATTCCCCTGCCCATGGCCATCTCTACTGCTTCTCTTGGATGCTGCAGACTGACTAGAGGAAAGAGATGTGATCTGACAGCCAATAGTTTTGTGCAGAATATATCTAGTCCTTCTTGAGTAGTTTGGGTTTAATCAGAATTTATGTGGTTATTACTAAGTGGTAATAGTAATACCTACCTTATGGGATTTTTGAAGGAAAAAATATTTGTAAGAACCAAATATTGCCTGAAACACAGTAAACAATTGGGAAATGGTAGCTGTTATAGTTTTATACGTTATTCTAGTAACACTGCTGAAAGAAGTTGGAGTAATGAAGTGGCAGGAAGTAGGGTCTGCGCAGATACTGCCATTGAGAGCTTGGACTTGGGAAGGTATAAGGCATTTCTCCCTGAGCTCACTGACAGCTACTGAGGACTTTGTGATCAAAGGTAACTTGGGATCTTGCTTTTTAGGTGTCACTGTTGGTTTCTAACGAACTACTTGATCTAATACATAGGGACTTAACTCAATGGCTGCTTTCTGAATCCTTAACAGGTTCTTTGAAGTAGAACATTTCAGAGAAATTGAGGATTGTCTGAAGAGCTTGGCAACATGCACTAGCTCTTCAGGTGCCTAATGCTTGCATATTTCACATCTTTCAAATCAAGATACTGGGAGTGCTGATGGAAAGGATTATAGCAATGATGAACCTAAAGAAAGACTTGAACTCAATCTCGATATTCAACAATTGCTTTTGAATACCTTCCAGGAAGAATGGAAGACTGAAAATTTGGGGATGTACTCCCTTCTTGGACTTGGGAAAGAACACATCACAACTATGATATATATTTTATAGTAGAGGCAGAGATAACTAGAATTTTAATGGAAGGAAAAAGATATTAATTCTGAGAGCAGAAATCTAAAAAACAGATAAAGAATAGGTGGCATTAGAGCTTAGGTTTTGAAGGTTGACCAGGAGGCTGATAAATGGAAGCAGGAAAAGAGTCTTGAGACATAAAGAACTTATGATTAAAGGCACACAAGTGGGCAATAGAGAGAATAACTGAAAAGAGCTGCAGATTAAGTAAATTCATATGATATTTGACCGGTACAACCAAAGGGTGATTCTTGCTAATATTTCCCAATAGAGGGGGAAATCCAGGGCCTCTTGATAAAGAAAAGAGATGTCTGCAAGTAGAACATGTCAATTTTTCTCTCTACCCAGCCACTACTGACTGCAGCAGCTCCAGGAGCTCAGTTTGTCCAGCAGCTGCAACAATGGAAAAAGGAAGTCATGTAATTGACTAAAAGCATCCTAAACCATCACTTGGTAATTTATAGTATTTGGATGTGAAAGAAAGGAAGGAATTGGAGTTGTTTTATTGAAAAGAAAATTTAAAGATGCATAGATTCAAATGCATTCGCTTAGCAATGTGGTAACTGTGTATTAACTCTTTCTCTGAAGATCTGCTTTATGATGGCTAGAGTCATAAGTATCATCAGTTTTTGCAATGCTGCTCTCATGCCTTTCTTCTGAGAAATTTAAAGAATTTATCCATTGGGATAATAAATAAATGGGCAATTTATCCATTAGGCACTGTAGGCACATTGCTGAGGAGCTGCAATATATTTAGGGAGCCACAGAAATGTTTCCTTTTAAAATCAGGAGGAAAAAAATGAACTTTTGAGTTGAAGAAAAGCTTAATTTTCATCAAGTAAAAATTTAAAGAAAGTTAAAATTTTAGGGACCCCGAAAATCTATTAAATTTTGACTAAAGTAGGAAAAAACTTGAATTATTTATTATATCAAAATAATGTTTATATTGATATTATTATGGAAAAAGAGGCCAACAAAGGCAAAAGTGCCCAAGGCCCACAAAAATCATAATGTGGGCCCTCCTACTTTGTTCACCCCAACAAAACTACTCTTTTTTCCCTGACAAAACTTCTCATCTCACTAAAATATTATAATGGAAAAGTCACAGAAATTAAAATCAATAACTCAGACTTAAATGTACTTTTTCACTTGCTCTGTGACCTTGGGCAAGTTTTTAGCCTATCCAAACTTCTGTTTGTTCATCAGTAAAGAAGTATCACAACCAGAGTCTCTTCTACTATATTCTGGTCCTTCCATATTCAGTGAGCTCAGCCCTTTATGTTTACTGCTTTGGAGGAGGTAAAACATGGCTGAAAATAAAATAAAAATTGAATAAATTTTTCAGTTTGCTTTGGCATTCCCAAATCCTAGGCCCCAAAAGAATAGAATTTTTTGTGTACATTTAAAATAACTTAGTAGAATAAGTGATAAAAGAAAAAGAACCTATCCTCAAACTAGAGGATGACTTTTAAAGTTCCACCTTCCCCTCCCCCAACTCCTGGAAAACACTGATTTCTTCTCTACTGTAGCTTTGCCTTTTCCATAATGTCATATAAATGGAATCACACAATTTGGAAACTTTTGAGATTGGCTTTTGTCACTCAGCATAATGCTTTTGTGTATATCAATAGTCTGTTCCTTCTATTTTGCTGGATGATATTCTATTGTCTGGATGTGCCTCAGCTTGTTTAGCCAATCACTTGTTAAAGAACACAAGTCATTTCTACTTTTTGGTTTTAAGAATAAAACTATTATTCATTTATAGGTTTTTGTGTGAGCATAAAATTTTAATCTTCTAGATGAATACCCAGAAGTGAGATTGCTGGGTCATATAATAGTAACGATTTAATTTTATAATAAAACATCAACTGTTTTTGCATAGTGGTTTTACCATTCTGTGTTGCCAAGAGCAATGTATGAAAGTTCCAGTTGCTCCATATCCTTGGTAGCATTTGATATTATTAGTATTATTTATTTTAGACATTCTAACAGATCAGTAGTAATACATCATTATGGTCGTAATTTCCATTTCTCTAATGACTAATGATGCTGAACAATTTTTTATGCACTTATTTTCCATTCATATACACTTATGATATCTGTTCAAGGCTTTTGAATATTTCTTAGTTGGATTGTTTGTGTTCTTATTGTTTAGTTTTGAGAGTTCTTTATATATTCTAGGTACAAGTCCTTTGTCAGATATATAAATTGCAAATATTTTATCTTCTCCTATAGTTTGCCTTCCCATTCTTGTAACAATGATTTTCATAGAGCAAAATCTTTTAATATTTTATCAAATTTATCAAATTTTTCTTTTATAAATTATGCTTTTGGTGTCACATTGAAGAATTCTTTGCCCACCTCCAGATCATGAAATTTCCCTCCAGTGTTACCTTCTGAAAGTGTTTGAACTTAATCTTTAAACTTATATTTATGATCTTTTTGGATTTAAATTTTTATGTAAACTGTGATATCAACATCAAGGTTCTCTTTTTTTGCATATAGGTGTCCAATTGTTCTAATACCATTTGTTGAAAAGACTGTCATTTCTGCATTGAATTACTTTTGCATCTTTTTTGAAAATCAAATGTCTGTATTTTTGTAGCTCTTTATTCCGTTCAAATGATCTATGTGTTTTATCTCTAGGCTAATACTACACCAAATTACTGCAAATTCATAGAAATTTGTAAAATGGGATAGTGTGTTTCCCTTAACTTTTGCTTTTTCAAAATTGGTTTTGCTATTTTACTTCTGTTGCCTTTGCATATACATTTTAGGATAGGTTCGTTTATACCTACAAAAAAATTTTGAGATTTTCACTGAAATTATTTTCATTAACTCTATAGATCAATTTGGGTAGAATGGAGATGTTTATTATATTATGTTGAGCCTTCCAATCCATGAACATACTATATATTCATTTACAAGATCTTTGAATTCTTTCATTAGCACTTCTTTTTTTAGTATATAGATCCTGAATATGTTTTGTTTGTTTTATAACAATGCATTTCCACTTTTAGAGATATTGTAAATTTCTATTTTTAAAACTTTAGTTTCCAATTGTACATCATCAGCATATAAAAATACAAGAGAATTTTTGTGTCTGTATTGAATGGCTGTGAATCTTATGACCTTGCTAAATTCTAGTTTAAATGAGATTTTTTTTTGTAGATTCTGTGAGATTTCCTACAATAATATCATGTATGAATAGGGATAATTTTAAATTTTTTGCTATATGTATATCTTTTATTTAATTTTATTGCTTTATTGCAATGGCAAAGACTTCCAATATGATGTTAAACAGAGGTTGTGACAATGGGCATTCTTGCCTTGAACATGATCTTGGGGAGAAACAGTCTTCCACATTTAATTGTGATCTTGATTGTAGTTTTTTTTTTTTAATTTTTTTTATAGATGCCTTTTATCAGATTGTAAGAGTTCCTTTCTATTCTTAGTTTGCTGAGGTTTTTTTTCCCTAAATGAATGTTGAATTATGTGAGATGATTTTTTCTGACACGGTCATATGAATTTTCTCCTTCAAAATGTTAATTTGGTGGATTATCCTGAGTGATTTTTCAAATACTGAACCGTTTCACTCCTGGGTTAAATAATACTTGGTTGTATTATTGTTATTCTTTATGTTTGTTCCTGAATTCAATTTAGTAATATTTTGTTGAGAATTTTTTAGCATCTATGGTTATAGAGGATATTAGTCTACAGAATTGTTTTCTTGAAGTGTTTTGTCTGATTTTGGTGTCAGGATAATGATGGCCTAAGAAAAGTTGTTTGCAAAGTATTTCTGACTTTTATTTTCTGAAAGATATTGCTTAGTATTAGTGTTAATTCCTTGTAAATGGTCAGTAGGATTCACTAGTAAAATAATATGAGCCTGCAGATTTCTTACTGGGATATTTTTAACTACAAATTCAAATTCTTCAATGGTTAAGGACTCTTAACCATTACATCACCTTCAGAGAATTTTGCTCGTTTGTGGTAGATATGGGCCATTTCATAAAAGTTGTCAGATTATGTATCTAGAGTTGTTTGCAGTATTTCCTTGCTATCCTTTTAAAGCCATCATGGTTTATAATGATAATTCCTCTGTCATTCCTGTTATTGGTAATCTGTGTCTTTTCTCTTTTTTCTTTGCCTGTATTCCTAGAAGGTTACGCATTTTATTACTTTTTTAAAAAACAAGATTTAGTTTCATTGATTTTTCTCTAATATTTTATTGTTTTTAATTTTATTGATTTATGAAGCTAAATTTGTTGTTTCTTTCTTTGTACTTGCTTTGGGTTTTATTTGCTTTTCTTGTGTGTATCTGATTTCTCAAGGTGGAAGCTTAGATTGTTGATTTAAGTACTTTATTATTTTGTAGTATAAGGCTTTAATGCTGTTTAAAAAATATTCTAAGCATTGATTTAGTTGAATTATATAAATTTTGAAACATTTTATTTTTATTTCCATTCAGTTTAAAATATTGTCTAGTTTCCCTTGAGACTTCTTCTCTGACCTGTTGATTGTTTAGAATTATATTGTTTAACTACCAGTTTGGAGAATTTCCTGTGATCTTTCTGTTATTGCTATCTAATTTAATTCCTTTATGATCAGAATTCAGTTCTTTGAAATGTATTATGATTTGTTTTGTGACCTACGATTTGGTCTCTCTTGGTGAGTATTTCATGTGCACGTAAAAAAAAATGTGTATTTTGCTATTTGGAGCATTTTAAAGATGTCAATTTATAATCACAATGACAAATTACAATAGATGTGTCAATTATATTTAGTTGGTTGATAATATTGTTCAGTTCGTCTATATCTTTATTGATTCTCTGTTGATTGGTTTTATCTAATATTGAAATCTGCAAACAATTGTGAATTTGTCTATCTTTTCAGTTTTATGTTTTACTTCATGTACTGTAAATTTGTGTTAGTGTTTTAGCACTGCTATAACAAAGAACCACAGACTGAGTGGCTTAAATAACAGCAATTTATTCTCTCACAGTTCTGGAAACTAAAAGATCAATATCAAGGTGTTGGCAGAGTTATTTTTTGAGACCCCTCTCCTAGGCTCATGGATGGCCATCTTATCCCTCTGTTTTCATATGGCCTTCTGTCTGTGTGTCTGTGTGTTAAACTCCTCTTCTTATAAAGACACCAGTTGTATTGGATTAGGACCCATCTCAATGGCCTCATTTAACCTAATTATCTCTTTAAAGACCCTACCTCTAAATACAGCCCCATTATGAGGTGTTGGGGGTTAGAACTTCAACATATGGATTTTTGAGGTACACAATTCAACCCATGACATTTCTTCCTCTGGTTTCCCAAAATCCATGTACTTTCACATGCATTCAACCCATTTTAATAGCCTCCAAAGTCTTAATTCATTCCAGCATCAAGTCTAAGTCCAAAACCTCATCTAAATATTATAAATCAAGTATGGGTTAGAGGTGAGGTATAATTCATCATAAGGTAAAATTGCTCTCTGAACGGACTAGTGCGGTAGCCCTATGTATATACACTAGGTGTATATACATTTTGGATTGTTACGTTTTCTTTATTATGAAAGAAATTATTATGAAGTATTCTTTAATATTATAAAAGTTCATTACTTTGTTTATTATTATAAAAGTCCATTACTGCTCTGTGGTCTCTAATTCCTGTGAGTGATACTTACTGAATGTTTTATCTGCTAGGTCTGGCCTAGACTAGGACCTTTTAGAAGCCCTGAGAATTAGTAACATTATGGTGCCTCTAATATTTATTTCACATTTACTGCATAATAAAACTATGTAATAAAGTCATATTAGACTTTAAAATACAAAATACATGTAAACTAAAGTTAAAACGAGCTTCTTTCTAAAAATAAACACATACCCTAAGTGAATTCTTTGTCTTCTATCAGGTAATTAACCAACCATTACCAATGAATGTTCCATAGAATGTAGTCAAAATGGTCCTTTGATCTAGTACATTTGTGAAATGCTAAATATGATATCTCTCCAATAAATATTAGCATGTTAAATGCTTTCAGAGGTCCAAAATTATTTTTTAAAAGTAAAATTATTTAATTTGTTGTAATATAATTAATTTGACCACAGAATTTTTCCACCTAATATCTACTATGTCCCATAAAATAAATTTTTTCTTAATACACTTTGAAAATTTTTCTAGAAATACTGCATCATATTCTAAGCAGTTATTATCTGTTGGGGACTATTATAAAATATTTACAAACTTTACATTATTTACAATATGTCAGATTTGGGCATTAGTAGATATTGTGAGGTAAATATTATTATCTTCATTTTATAGGTGAAGAAATTAAGTGAGGTCACATAACTTTTAGTAATGGAGCTGTAATTCAGACTTAAGTTATATCTCTCATAATTTACCCAGCATAGAGCAGCAGCCCTTCAGTTCTTCTCTAGGAACTGACGTCACATTCTCTGCTCATCAACTTTGATTCAAACTTTAGAGCCCCACCTCTTACCTGTATATACTATTTTAGTAGATTTCTGCCCTCCGATTAATCAAGTCCTCGTCTATTAATTCTCATGTGGCTCTGACTTTAAATTCATTCTCTAGTTTTCAAATGAGACTATGATACAAGAAGAAAGCATGGGTTGTACAGTTCACCTCTAGACTACCATAGCCCTGTCTCTGTCTTCTTATAATCAAATATCATCTGCCCTGGAGGCTAAAGAGAGTTGCTGTAGTGTTAGCTGACAAGAGGAAGAAAAGAAGAATAAATAAATAAGGTAGATGTCAGGAGAAAATGAGACTTCAGGGGACATTCATTGATGGGTTGGATATACCCTATTTTTAGTTCTTTCCAAGTTTGAGGAGAAAAGAATTTGACAGGATCGGAAAGACATATTGTTAACCAGTAATCCTGGGCATCTCAAAATACTCAAGGGACTCCGGACAAGTCTTTTCCAAGATGTGAAATATAACAGAGTTTGTGGACAACCTTGTAATATGACTCTCATCTTAAAAAACATACAATAAAATTGTAACTTTGTAAACTGCTATGTCTATAATATGTGCTTATTTGTATATATCCATTAAAAAATGTTATTTGACATCATTTCCTTAGCAAGTTCTACAAATAATAAATGTAATTTCTCTAATCAGGAAATAATTATATCCCCTGAATGGTGTTCGCTCTGCTGAAGTCAAATGATTTATTAATTCATCCATTATAAAATGCATTGGGTATCTTCTAAGTTATGACTATAAGCTTAGTCAGCCATTAAAGTTTCAGCTGATTGAATATATAATTTGCAAGGTGTTAAGGTCATATCATACCATAGCTAGAATTTTAGCTAGATTAATACCTTGCCCAAGTCAGGTAGGCTTTCTGTCATAGAGACTGGTGACTCTTCAAATAGATGAGACTGGTGACTCTTCAAATAGCTGAAAAGGGAGTGAGTAAGTTAAAGGAATGAGTGGGGGATGACTAGAAATAAACTAATCTGTTCAGGAAGCAAGCCAACCAAGAAGCCCTATTAAAGAGGTCTGAAAAGGTGAGAATTGGATCTGCTGCCTGATTTAGAGCTCCGTGGGCTAAGACTTCTGAGAGGTTTTTTCCCTCTAGGCCTTACAATGTACAGAACGCAGGCTTGATTTTTCTTTACACTGCTAATGAACTTGGTTGAGCAAACACTCATCTGTTTACTCTCTGATGCTTTCTTAGCTTGTATCTGGGTTGGGAATGCACAGGCCTAGGAGCCTGTAGTCTTGCCTCAAAGGTAGTATGAAGAGGAAGGTCAATACCAGAAGACTAAATGAAGTATCCACAAACCTGGACAATAATGATGTTAAAAGAGACAAGCACTTTTAACAGGTCATCATTATTGTATACGATGGTGTTTCTTTAACAGGGAGACCTACGTGAGTGAATGCATAAGCAAGATTACTAGGATTCAGATTTGAGCAAATGCAAGGCTAGGGGGAAGAACAGATTATTGGATTTTCAAGATGCTGGGAAAAAATTACTTCTTCAAACAAAATTAATCATTTTAGAGTCATTGGCTGGATAACAGTATTTTTTAATAGCTTGATTGAATTATAATTAACATACAATAAACTGCATATATTTTGAGGGTACAATACAGTAAGTTTTGACTTGTTTACGTCTAGGGATTATTACCACAATCAAGATAGTGAACACAGCCATCACTCCCAAGTTTCTTCATGCCCTTTGTAATCTTTACCCTCCTTCATTCTTCCTTGTCACCTCATCCTCCATTCCCAGGCAGCCACTAATCTGCTTTTTTCCTCTCTAGATTAGTTTGCTTTTTCTAGATTTTATATCGATAACTCTTAGAGTACATACTTTTTTTTCTGGTTTCTAATTATTTATTATTTTGAGACTCATCCATGTTGTAGTTCAATAACTTAATTGTTAAAAATTGCTGAGTAGCATTCCAGTGTAGTATATGTATATACATTTCTTTATCCATTCCCTTATGATGGACATGTGGGTTTGTATTGGTTGTCTATTGCTATATAAAAACCAAACCTTAGAAGCTTAAAACAACAAAGCATTTATTATTTCAGTTTCTGTAGGTCAGGAATCTTGAGTGCAGCTTAGCCATGTGCCACTGACTCAGGTTCTCTCAAAAGGCTACAATTAGAATTTCAGTCAGGGCTACTGTAATCTCAAGACTGGACGAGAGGAGGATCCACTTCTAAGCTCACTCACATGGCAGGGCATTGGCAGGCCTCAGGATTCCTAGTGAGGTAGACTCAGTGGCTCAACCTAATAAAGTTTATTTTTGGTTCCTGCCACTTTCAGAAGCAGATCAGGTAGCTCTAATGTATCTGTAGCTATATGATCTGGAACACGCAGCCTCCAGGATCACCACAGAAGAGGAGAGAGGGTTGCACACTCACACAGGATGTTTCCTGAGGGTCAAGCCTATAAGCGCCTCACACTACATACATCTATATCCCGTTTTTGGATTCCAATCCCCTGATGTCACATCCACCTACATCATGTTGTCACATAGCCACAACCTAACTGTTAGGGAAATTAATCAAGTAAGAATTGATGAGCACTAACTTGCATATGCACTGACTCCAATATAAGCTTCAAAACCCAGTTAGGGTCACATTTTGCCTTTTTTTTTTTTTCCATGGATGCATCTGCAGTTTATATTCAGTTACAGACATATAATAGGTGCTGAACAATGTTGTGCCATGCTTTCATTTCTATTATTTCAAAACCTCTATGAGGCAATTCTTATTATTGCCATTGCGTATAAATCATCTAATGCTCAATTAAGTCACATAAATGAAATAAGCCTACACATTGGTTAGTCACTAAATTAAAATTTAATTTTGTACTTCGTTCAATAAACTTTATGTGATACCACTGGTTTACCTTAGTGGTATTGAGTCCCTTGATTGCCTTGTGCTGAGTGGGTCCTAACGTGACTTTATTCTGAGGTATAGCCTGGGAACACTGATGGCGATGAAATCTGTACTACCTACTACAGACCCTCTGCTCATATGCTGAGAGTCACCCTGGCCCTCCCGTCAGCTTTTGTGGTAGGTGACTGACAGTGAGCCTGGAATCTGCCCCCACCTTTCGTTGCCTTTTGTTTTCTGAGGTTTCTGGGTTGATGTCCAACTGCAGTCCCAGCTCTGCTGCCTCTGTGCCACCCCAGTTACGGTGGTGGGTTCCATGCCATTTCTGGATGATGTAGCTTCCAGCTCCTGGGCAAACAGCCTTCCCAGAGACTGAGCCAGTGACCTCACTTAAAATCACATTTCTTCTCCCAGAGGATTAAACCGCTCCTGCATTCTTTGGCCTATAACTTGTCTTCATTCTTTTTGTTCCTGTAATTGCGCCCATATCCATGAAGAGATGAGTGTCAAGCCTCATTCATTACTCCCCGTAAGGTTTCCAGGGTGGAACCCCTCCGTTAAGCTTTACACCTTCAAAGATCCAACCAGTCCTCCTTTTTCCAAAAATCACAGCCTCCATCATCCCCCTTACAATACACACACACACACACACACCACACGCACGCACAGCACGCACGCAGCACGCACGCACACTCCCTCATCCTTCCTTGGTGCTAAGTCTGTGTTTCACTTTAAAACTCTCACTACAGAAATATTTTTACGCTGGGTCATTTCTGTATCAAACGGACAGATTTCTGAAGATCTGGAATAGCATCGATATTCATCTTCAGGCCCTCCTGTGCTCTTTCTCCTCTTCTCAGCTCCTTCACCCACAATGACTTCTTTTCTCTGGTCCATTAAGTAATACTTTATTGCCATAACACCATTAATGATGGTCATGGTTATTTAGCATTTCTAATGCTTTCTACTTTATATCACTTTGTAGTCATCATTCTCCTAATTTTCAAAAGCTGGGTCACTGAATTTCCCATGTTATCCTGTCATGCGCAAGAGAGATGGTGGCTCCATGCAGGGTCACTCAGTAGGTCAGGCACATCCATGATATGGGAAATTCTGACAGCCCGCTTTTTGCTTACCGGAGGCTGACTGAATATAGTGCAGAAATTGTCTCCCTCTCTTCAATGGGCTATTTATAAACACTCAACAAGGTGGCATCATTTTAACAGCAGCAATAACATACAGGAACATAACACTGAGATAATTACAAGCAAATGGATACCTGAAGGGTGGGTGGTAAATGCCATAAGACTTCATCGCCAGGAGCCAACTTCCTTGTAATCCTCTGAGGTAAGGGTTAACGCAAAAGCCTTGCCAGTCAAGGACAACTTAGGGTGGCAGCCAGAGAAATAAATACATACCTGCAGTCCCTCACCGCCCAAGTGAGCACTACTTTATCAAAAGCTGGATGTGTGGTTCATGTTTCATTACCTGGGTCAGGAAGAGTGTAAATTTGGAGGTCATATATTACAATTTTCTCCTGTCTTGAACTGTTAACAGCATACCTCTGGCTTGAGTTGCAGCCTTGAAAATCTATGGGCTCTTTTCTACTTCATTGGAGCATCAAAAGTGTGCTGGCCCTAGAGCTGGAACAAACGCAATTACGGAAATAGCTACGCTTTGTTATACCATTCTGCAGAGACCATCCTAAGTTTATATTGCAGGAAGAATTTTGCATATAGTGCTCTGCTCGCCATGACTCAATCTGTGTTCGGAGACTCTTCCCTATAGTTGATGAATCGTCCTACAGTTGAAATTATCTTGAGTTTTAACTTTGTTCACTACAAATTTTATAATTCAGATATTCTTAAGTTTTCTGACAGATTCACCATCAAACAAAATGTCCCACTCTTTAAAGTTAAGGCTGCATTATGGACCAGGGATTCTATAGCAATGATTTGTTTAGGATTTCAGCCAATTTGAAAAATAACCATTTTAAGATTTATTAATGCTTTCATTCTAATATAGTGCCTTCTATATTTTCCCCAAAGCTATCTGTTATGGGCTGAATTGTCTCTCCAAAATTCATATGTTGAAGCCCTAACTTCCAGTACCTCAGAATGTGACTGTTTGGAGATATGGTCTTTTAAGAGGTATTTAAGTTGAAATGAGGCTGTTATGGTAGATGCAATTTTAATCTGACTGGTGTTTTTATAAGAAGAGAAAATTTGGATAATCAAAAAGATACCAAGGATATGTATACGTAGAGAAAAGACCTTCAAGCCAAGGAGAGAGGACTTAAAAGAAACCACACTTGCTAACACCTTGATCTTGGACATCTAGCCTCAAGAAATATGAGCAAATAAATGTCTCTTACTTAAGCCACCCAGCCTGTGTATTTTGCAATGCCATCCACAGCAATCTAACACACTACCCCCAAAACAAGGTCTAATTAAAACACAACTTGGTTAAAAACCCAAAATTGTGTTAGAAAATGATTTGCACATCTAAAATGGTTTAAAATGGACATTACCAACAGAATATTGGTAACTTTTGATGGGATGACATCTCTATGTATACGTTTTGCTTATTCATTTAGCAAATTTTAACTCAGAACTTACTGTGACTCTTGTGTGATGCTAGGCACCAAAAGTGATGCAAATAGACAATAAAACATACGACACATTGAAATGACTATAATATATAAAAATATAAGTGAAGTAGAAGTTTAGAATGGTGATGAAGAACTTCTGGCAACATCAATTTGGGATGTGATATTTGCAATACCAGACGTGAAGTTGGAAAGGGAGAAAGATAATAGGCATAAGTAGACCAAATATCAAGAAGAGCATTTTAGCAGGAGTGTAATAAGATTTACAGAACATCAGTTACCAAAGTGCAGGAAGGTCTTAAATTGTAGAATTAGTTGTGGAATTAACCTACATGATTACCCTTATACACTTATCAAACCAATATGATTTATGAGTATGAAACATAAGTGGCTAAGAACCCTGCCTTCAGAGTAGACAGACCTAGTTCTAGTCTTAGCCCTACCTTGACCTAGCTTTATGGCTATGGTTAGTGTTACTTAACCTCTTTAGCTATCTTTTGCTTGGTGGTGGCTGGCCCAAAGTAAGTACTTAATAAATCAACTTTTATGATGATGAGAAAGATGATTTAAATTTTCTTTTCAGAAGACTAATCTTGAAGTGACATTATTAAGGAGTACAAGGACATTTTTATTTAGTGAAATTCTAAATCATTTTAGATATGTTTTTTCTTTTCTTTTTGTTTTTCTTAAGATTAATTTTTCTCTTTGAAAATAAGAAATAAAGGAGATACAAAACCTAATGACTGTTCACTAAATAAATAGAGCAGAAATGTGCAAAAGTGAAAAAAATGTCTTTACAATGCTAAACAGTCAAATGAAAACAAGTTTTCAAGAGAGTCGGGAACTCAGGTTGGGGCATTATTTCACCACCAAACAAGAAGATATTTGAAATGTAAGCAATCTAAATCATATTTAAATTTTTCTGTTTTGTTTATTTTCTTTTATTTTAGTTTAGGATGTTTAGTTCTTGGTTACAGAGCCAGGGTGTTGAGTGAATAGAATTTGGAATAAGCAGAAAGTAGATTAACCTTTATGTAACTCCACAAAAGCCATTGTACTCAGATTCAAACAAAATTCCAGGTTGGGGCGCATGTCACCCTTCAAAAGAACATTCGACCGCTTCTTGAATTTGGCTCTAATGGCCTTTTTGTCGGCCTCTTCATTTGGCAGACCCTGGTGAGGGGGCCATGCATTTCTCTCAACATGAATGCAATGGCAAAGTGAAGCCTGAGAGGTCACTGTGCCCCAGCTTTCAGCGTTTTCTCTCCTGGGAGAAATTTTGAAGTGAGCACATCCTCTTATGACCGAAGCTGTTATTTATAAAAGCAGAGATAAATTGATGGATTCAGCAGCAGTGGACCAAAGTTGAGCTGTGCTACAGGATGCTGAAGACCTTGTCAGATGTGTGCAGCCAGCAGACAGCTGTGAGGCAAACTTTGACCCAAGAGCTCCACCAGGATAATTAGTGTTGCAAATGAGTCAAGCTTACAGTGGCATATGTTCGAATCTAAAATAGCATCTTCAGTCACTACGCTCGTGTTATCATGATCATGACTGCTGTTAAAGTGTGCTAAATGCAATCCTAAAGGGTTAACAAAGCAATGACACCTCGCCAACCCCCCACTTCCCCAAACCAGATGACTTCCCAAACACATTTAAAATAGAGATGGATTCAAGTGAGTCTTCTATACCACAGCCTGATCTTTGGCTATATAAGATTACTTCCCAACAATATAAGATGCATAAGTGCCTTTTCATCGTATGAAGAAAGCATGCCCACTGGCAAATGAATCATATTATAAAAATTGATTGTATCCCAAAAGGGAAAAATGTTATTGAAGATCCAATGGCCTGGGATGATACACCATTGATCATTGTAAGAAATACTTCCAGAAACTGTTTTTAATCTTTCCACCAGAGCATTAGCAATTATTCTTTAGCCCATGGTGAGTAATGACTTGAGTTTCCCAGCTTCTCAATCGATAAAACATTTACCCTACCGCTACAAATGTGCTCTTCGCTTAGACAAGCAGAATTTTTCTTCCAATTACTCTTTTTTTTAGTGTGACCTCATAAAATATTTTAAAACATATTTCATAGCTTTTTTTTTTAAAAAAAAGGAAAATGACAATACTCTTCCACATGCTTACTTTTTCCCCTTTTCTTTCTTTTGAGAAATAAGTCATGAAGGGTTCATAATTATGTGCATAGTAGCTAAGACTGCCTTTTTAAAAAAATCATTCTTTCAAACTTAAGATATAGTTGGAGTGCAGACAACTGCTACATTTTGGGATTGGCCAATAATAAAAACACCCTTTCCCACTTTGCTTGGACAAAGGTGATTGAATTCCTTTGAAAGCCAACAAAAAAATAGCACTCCCAAGGAGACTGAGCTCCTCCTTCACTCCCTTTGCATGGCTCATAAAACTATAACGCTGGCTAATGGATGTGGACATAAAACACACAGTTATCAGGGTAACAAAGAGCTGTGCAGGAAATTAGAGATAAAGACAAATGTGTAGAAATGCCCTTTGATGACTGAAAAGTTAACGTTCCCACAAGTTCTCCTTCCCGAAGAATTCGTGTGTTTTCCATTTGAAATTACAACCTCAACTCAAGCAAAAGTGTCCACTACCATTTCTTATCACAGTTGCTTTCTGTACAGAACAAAGTCTACTTGGGTATATTTATTAAACCAAGGTTCTCGTACAAAGGACTTTACAACTCCTAAAAGAAGACTGATTCTTGTTGGGTTTTGGATGAAGGTTTGATTTGTAAAAACAGACATTTTTGTTGTTGTTGTTAGGTTTGGAAAATTGAATCTAGCACCAACAGGTGAAATCTTAAATCTTTCTCCAGTGAAGGGCTACTTTAAACAGTGTGTGCCTGCACTGAGTGAACGTGGTGGGAAAGAGTGGGTTTTCATCTATTGCCACTAGTTTAAGGTGCTGCTGGTTAGTGAGTGAGAATTCATAGCCTCACAGGTTTAAGGAGCCCAGTTGTAGAAGAACCAAAGTGCTTTTGACTCTAAGGTAGAAAGGAATTACTAGGATATACACTTTGTCTGTATTAACCCGTGGAATATGAGGCAGGAGAGAAAACTGCAGATTTTTAAGCTGCTATTTCTCTTATCAGATTTTGCTGAGAATGAAGTTCTATTTTATAAATCCAGCACAACTGGCTGTAGTAGACAATTATAAAGCTATACATTACCTACGTCATCCACATCAGGTCTGTGGTAAAATGATCACATCAAGCTAATGATGACAACTCTTGTGTTGAAAAGTCAGCAGCAAATGTATTTGGAAAATGCTCAGTGCAAATATATATGTTATAAGTTTCTTAACATGTATTTGATCAAGCCTGGCATCACTGAGTTGGATTATTTTATGGTGACTCTTCTTGTTTTCTTTATTCCATTCATTCATTTATTCAGCAAACATAATCCAAGTACCTACAAAGTGCAAGGTATTTTACTCTTCCTGCCCACTTGGAACTCATTGTTTTGTAGGGAACAGAGCATGTAAAGCATATGAATGACATATAACATGATGATAAGATCATCGACACACTAGAACAGACAAGAACAAATAATGCTGTCCGGGAAAACATCATGATGAATATGGTGTCTGAACTGGGTCTTGAAGGACAAGCAGGGTTTCGTTCAAGGTTATGGATATGGAGTCAAGGGCTAAGGGACAATAAATACAAAAGAACACTTTTCTTGAGAGATGAAAGAGACACCTCTTATTAATCCACTGTCATCTTTCAGTAGCATACCGAATGTGGCATCTATCACTGAATGTCTAGGGGGACCATTAGCTTTGTCCTTATATTCACAAAAATGACAAAATTTTACTTTGACTAAATCACTAAATAATGCTACATATAACAATAGGATTGAGTCATCTTCATAACCCTGATAGGTTTTTTCTTATTATACCTGGAACCCCAGAAATAAAAGTCACCTTGCACTCTCTTCGACCCACGTTTTCAGATGTCTTTCCAAACTGCATCGTTTTATCTATCCCCTGAACTCCCCCAAATCCTCTCCCCCACCCAATGATGTGTCTACTTTCTTCAAGGTTTATACTTAAAGAAATTGTTAAAGGCCAGGGCAAGAAGGAAGTGTATTGACAGCTAATGGGGATTTTTTTTTTTTAATTGGAAAAGTACTCCTTAATTCTAACCCTTCATTACAAAGGAGCATGGTGAAGATCAAATGGGGTGGTCCCCTTGAAGCATTATGTATTCAGTAAAGCACCGTATGAACGTAAGGGATTATCATAGTGTGACAAATATTTTGAAGAAAATGAATGTCTAGGTTGACGACGTTCTTACCCCATAGGCTTGCTTGCTATTATACAGACACAATCTTCATTTGTTACACTAAGTCAGCACCCTGTGCCATGATTTCTCTTGCATCCCCCTAGGAATGCAATATTTTAAAACTACTATTATGCCGTGCCATGTAGCTGCAGACCCCTGGCTGTCTCTCTTTCTCTACCTGGAAGGTTAATCAAATGTAAGCATTTCCTCTTTCTGTAGCAAGCATCCTGGGGGCATACAATTTGGGATTAGTGACTGACCCTGCTGTTCATTCCGAAGGCACATACACCAGATTGCATTCTCCTTTTAATAAGCAGAGCTGGTAGGAGAAAAGGCAAGAGTCATTAACTAAAAGTTAGCTGAGGATTGAAACAGCACCCTCTACTTCTAAGACGCTCTTCTGAAAGGAAACCTTTTGTCCCTAGCAACCATGTAACAATATCTCTAAGGATTTCATGATAATTTGTCTTGACCTTTAGCAAAATGAAATCTTATGCAACGGTTGGGTCACATACATTTTCTTGGCCACTTACCTGTTATTTTATTTCTGGCATTGTTGAGGAGGACAAGCTTAGGAGAGTGAGAATGGCTTATGCAATAAGCTCTTTTATGGAGTACCATGACATACTCAAAATGTGAAGGATTAAGTATAACAGCCTAGAAGGCAGTTATCAGTGATCCGTATTTAAAACCTTCTTCACTGGGCTTCAGGTACAAGTGAAAAGTATTCATATGAGAGCTCCCTTCTCTTTTCTCCATCCCCTGCTTTCTTGCCCAGTGCTGCAGGCCAGCATTTCCCCTTCGTCTGGCAGTCTTGGGTTCTGGATTGCTTGACCTTGTTGTGGAAATGATGCCGGGTATGGATACAAGGCTGGCTAACTAGATTTTATTCTTAAGCTTCTTGCTACTCAAGTTGTCTCGCTCCATAACTATTAAAGTATGTTTACATATATTTTTTTTCAGATTGATTTTAATTCATCAGAGTGGTCAATTTTATCACAACATTAATATGGGCAAGTTGTTTTAGCAATGTAACTAATGAAAATATTTCCAAAGAATTCAATTAATCATAATCAATAGCTAGAGTGTAGACAAATTCTGATCTCAGGGCCAGGAAACTGGGATAGGAGGGCAGGACTGCCATGTATGTGTGAGTTTGTACACTGAGAAACTTCAGGGCATCTGTAGGATTGTGCAGTGTACTGCCTCCACAGACGTCCAAAGTATCCTTAAGTAGTAAACCGCACCGTGTTCTTAAGAAAAGAAGCACATGAAAGTAAACCTTTTGACTACCTTCTCTATATGTTTTATGATTTTCTGCTACATGGCTTCATGTAACATCTTTTCATCACAATGTAAACTACCATGATAACATATTACAGTAGAAAATAACATTACAGTAGGGAAAAGTGTCATTTTGAAGACTGTGCTTTGAGGTAGTGTGGTAGGCAGAATCTCCAAAGAGATTCTAGTCCCTGGCCTAATCCTGAGAAGCTCTGAATATGTTACCTCACGCGGAAAATGTGATTAAGCTACGGACCTTGGAGAGAGTTAGCTAGATTATCTGGGTCTGGATGGGCCTAATTCAATCACATGAGCTCTTAAAAGCAGAGACCTTATCTCAGTGGTGGTCAGAGAGAGATGGTGATAGAAAAAGAGACAGAGAGACAAAGTGTTACTGATTTTGAAGATGGAAGGAAGGGCCTTGAGCCAAGGAAAGTAGGCAGCCTCTGGGAGCTGGGAAAGGGGGATGGTTCTTCTGAGAACTTCTGGAAAAGAATGCAACCCTGCTAAAGTCTTGATTTTAGCCCAGTGAGGCACCTTGTCAGACCTACAGAACTATAAAACAATAAATATGTGTTGTTTTAAGCCACTAGTTTTGTGCAATTTGTAACAATAACAATAGGAAGCAAATACAGATAGCTGCACTTCCCTCTTTTCTACCAGCCCTCCATATGATTCTGCCAATAATTAACTTAGTTTGCACATCCGAACAAGAGAATGGCTTAGAGCAGCGTCAGAAAACTGTAGGCCAGATAAATTCCTCCATTATAGTAAGAAAGCAACCTTAGACTTTATGCAAATCAATGGTTGCTTTCTGAAAATTTTATTTACAAACATTAAGAGTTCATCAATGAGCAGTAAGTAGTTTGCCCATCCCTGGTTTAGAGATTTGTTACCCAAAATGTTGTCCCCAGACCAACAGCAGCTACTGGGAGCATGCTATAAATGCAGAGTCTCGGGCCACTCCTCAGATCTATTGAACCAGAATCTGCATTTTAACAAAATCCTCATGTGATTCATATGCACATTCAAGCTTAAGAAGCATTGGTTAGGAAGATTTAGCATTCTAGGGATAAAGCAAAACTAACAGACCCAAAATTATTATTAACATTCTGTTTCCAGCTGCAGAGCAGTACTAAAGTAAGGGAAACAGATGTGAGACTTTAAAGAAAAGATGTGAGCATTTGTTAAGCATCTACTATGTATGGGGCACTTTCAGATATGTTATTGTTTAGTCCTCATAATAACTCTTCATGTCATTTCCCCCAGTTGCTCTAGATGTTTCCCAGGGTCTCTGATGAGTGAGAGCAGAGATCCAAAGCTCAGTTGCTTGGACTCTAAAATTCAAGCTTTTCTTACCGCCCTATACTGAAGTGTCTGTTTTCCAGACCTTGCCTAATACCTACAACAAAAGTAATTTGGGGCTTTAAAAGTTCCTAAAACATGTGAGGTCTGGCCAAAAAATGACATCACTGGAACTTGAGAGGCATGTGGTACACCTCATCCTATATTATAAAAAAATTTCAAGATAGTACACATTTTTTTTAACCACTCCCATCATGAACTAAAAGGCTCCTGGATGACATTCTGTTGGACAGACTTGATCATTTAATTAGCATCAACAAAGTAGGAACTCTTGTGGCCTCTGATTTTGAGGTTAACTATAATAGTTGTTATTTGTGATTTATAAGACATTCCCGTAGCTGAACTTCTGGGCAGTTACCAAATGGATATGCAGTTAATTAATCCTCAGCCACTTCAGTCTCAGCTCTGCCTCTCCAGCCAGCCTCTTCACATCCATCAAAGGACTGTCTGATGGAACAGATGGCCTTAGCACATGGCCCTGAAGGACAGCTTCGGGGGAAAAGCGTGGAGAAGAAATTTCAAAACTATGCACTTTCCATGGAAACTCTGGAAATGATACGATCTTTAGATCTAAATTTCATAAATGTAGGGACTACTGGCCCTTCTAAGCTGCAGGCACCATAAATACGAAAGGTGGTATCAAATGAGCCCAGGATATAGAAACTAAGTTATGCTCAAGCAGAAAAATGGAAGCCAGGTTTGAGTTTTATGAGGACCATGAGGGCTGAACTCACACATAAAATGCAAGACTTTTGCAGACCTCACTGCCCTGTAGAAGGACTCTTCCTTTTCTGGCTGATGCTGTAGGTTGGAAATCCCAGCTGACCTGCAGTGCAGTTTTCACTTCCAGCAAATGGGGCTCTGTTTATAACAAGTCAAAGAAGACACATTCCTAGGCCAAAGGCAGGATTCTCTCTATTCATTGTCATTAATGTCTCCTGTGGTCACACAACCCTCAGCAACTGGAAGACTTTAAGAAGCAGGCCACCTCAAGTCCTTGCTCTAGACTCTCTCCTACTTAGATTTAGTGGGTGCCTGCCACCTTGCAAAAGCCAGCTGGAACTTCTTTATTTGGCAAATTGCTATTTTTTGTTAAAGAGCAAGCTCACTGAGGACCAGGATGTTGGAACTCAAATTCTGGTCTCTAGATGGCAGTCTAGCCCTGCTAAATTTGACAACGCCCCAATCCTGGGTGAATTGCTGAAGCCACAGTGAAAAATAAAACCTGACTAAGGAAAATCCATGGAGAGGGCATAACAAGATTCAGATATTAATTTTTGGTTGATGGCAAATAAATAACTGGGTCTGAGTGCCAGGTTTAAAAAGAAAGTGTCTACAGACATACTAAAAATGCTGGCTGTTTGGCCGTCCTAATTTGACTGTGTAAAATTTACCAGTGATAAATGTGAGCAGTTCTACCATGGAATGAGCAGCTTAAATATAGAGAAATGTCTGAAATTGTGTTGTACACTAAAAGTGCAAGAACTTGGCCATCACCAAGTTACTTAAACCTCTTTACACATTACCTAGTTATACCAAAATCATTTACTCAATAAAACCTTGATGGGATAATTAGTTTGATAAAGAACATTCTCAGTTTCTAGAAAAATTTTTCTTCAAAAAGGAATGGCTTTTGACATTAGTCATGAATAAAACTTTTGATTGATTTATACTTCAGACAGTTGTACTGACCTTTTGTAGATGGAGGTGATAAGTTCAATGTTGAGTTTGGGCTAGGGTTTAGCTGAGCACTATAGAATTTTGATCTGGAAGAGACCTCAGGGGTCATTTATGTTCATCTTTCTTACTGTACAGACAAAAGAGCCAAGACCTACACATCACCACAGGCCCAAAGATTTGGTGGCTGAGCTGGCTTCCAAATAAGTTCATACGGAGATTTGAACTTGAGACAAATATGATCTTGTGTGCACAGTTCACTTTCAGCCATATGTAATTGTCGTGTGTCAAAAACAGCTCTCTGTTGAGCACAAATAGTAATAATGCATCCAAAATCTAATTTCATTTATTCTATTCGTTTAAAATATGCTTTTGAGTTTAAAAAATATGGATGATAGTAAGCGTTCTTTGTTTGTCTAAACTCTGACAGGAGCCTGTGTGGTACCTTAGGAAAGGCAGTGTAAATACAAGACCAGAATGCACCTGGAAAGTTTACCGTGGGATGCTGAACCAGCTCTCCTCATCTCAGTCTCACCTGGTACTGATAATGTCATTCCTGCCTACTTTATAAGATTGTTGTAAGGATCAAATCATGAGATATAGGGAGAATAAATACACTGTAGAGAGCTGTACAAAAAAAAGAATGTAGTTATTAGCTTCCAAAATGAGGCATTTTGAAACGCAAAGTAAAGCATGGCAATATGTGTGTGTGTGTGTGTGTGTGTGTGTGTGTATAAACATTATTTCTTTGTAAGACTTGGCAAATTGAAAGAAGCCAGACACAAAAGGTCACACATATTATATTATTCCATTCATAAGAAATATCCAGAATAGGTAAATCAGTCAAGACAAAAACGCAGAATGGTGGTTGCCAGGGGCTGAAGGAGGGAGTTGGGGAGTGACTGCTTTAATGGGTATGGGATTTTTTTTTTTTTAGATGGTGAAAATATTTAGGAGCTAAGTAAGGAATGTGATTGCTCAACATTGTGAATGAACTAAATGCTTCTAAATGTTTTACTTTAAAATAATTAATTTGCTGTTATGTGAATTAGCAAATTAAAAGACTTGGGTATTGGGGGCAGGTGGTAGGGCAGGGGATTCTGCCAGACGGGTTTGTTCAGACAATTTTGTAAATGAAATCTCAGATGCTTACTAATAGGCTCCTTTATAAAAGGATGTTTGCATAGTTTACTTTTAGTTGCTGTTAGTGTTTGACTCCATGAAACTAAGTTCAGCACATTCTGTTCATGCCATTGGGTAGATACCGAAGATAACACATTCAGTGAACACCATAGATGTTTAGACAAATGCCCTTTGGCCTCTGGGGTCCTCTAGTTCTACTAACCCAGTTGCTATTAGAGGTGTTTAGGATAAGAGATTTGGGGAGGAAAGCATGGTCTCATTAACTCTCTTTAGCCTACTCTTGACAATTTACCACTTCGAAAAATCATACTTTTGCTTGAAATGGTTTCAGATACTGACTTTTCTTTTTCTTTCTTCTTCTTCTTTTTTTTTCTTTTACCTAGTTGGCAAATCTTGACTTTTGTGTGTTTAACTTTCCTCGGTGGACCTCTTCTCTGAGCTTCAAAGAGAATTGCTATTTCACAGTATCAATTTCCCTGCTGTTGGACATTGCCTTCTGATCTTTTCAAGGGCCCTGCTTCCATTCCAAACCTATGGAGTATATTCAAAGGCTGTCAATTAATATCAAGAGGGTTTTTTGCCTTTATTTACAGTACAAATATTAAGAAGTGATTAGTCAAGTTATTAACATGTTTCTACTTGTACATACATAATAGGTTATTACATATATGATTTGAAGTACAAAATTTCAAAGAATGGCTCATCTGATACTTTTCAGTAATAATCTTTTAGCCTTGGGAAAAATCAGCTAAAGAAAAAAAAAAAAGCAGGATCTAGGTTATATTGACTACCATAGGATCACAGAATCTGAGCACTGCAATAGATTTTTCCATGTATTCTTCCAACCAATTATGTGACATTCAAATATCACTCACCAAGCCCCTGTTAGATTGTTATCTGCCCTATGCTTGATGGTGACTATTTGAACATTAGAAAATTCTTCCCTAAATTGAGCCAAATTTGATTACTTTTCAACTTTTATTATCTAGTCTTAGATATATCACTTGAAAGCATTCAAGATAAGTTAAATTTGTCTTCCACATGATTGATTTTAAATCATAAGAAGCAGCTAAATAGTTTTTCTGTTATTTTAGGCCAAACATGTATAGTTCCTTCAACTGACTCTTATGTGTAAAGCTTGAAATTCCATGGTTGCTTTGTTATTATCTTCTATATAGACTTGTGTTTACTCATGTCTCTATGAGAATTTGGTACTCAGAAGCAAATATAATACATCAGATGTATACAGAGGAGAGATTGTCAATCATGACCATCTTTCTAGACCTTAGGCTTTTATGAATAAGCCAATTTAACATTAAATGTTTAATATGATGTGTCTCAATCTCTTTGTATGGTTATGAGGAGAATTTTAACTATAGAATGTAACTGGCAAGATTGAAGTTTGAGAAATTTAGAAACATTTTGACATTCTCTAATGATAGAAAAGAAAAAAAATTATTAAGTTTAGCCATTTTAATGTAGGATCTATTACACAGAAAAAAAAACCAACTGTATGTAAGTGTTCAAATTGGCACATTTTATTTATAAAATGATTGATTCCCATCACATAACCATCATTACAATATTTATTGGTGGAACATAGCTATGTGATTGAAAACACAGATCTTGAAAAGTGTATAAACAAGCAAACGGACCTACATGCATGGTGTTCTGTTAAGTTAAAATTCTTATAATCAGTAAAAATGCTGTTCTTTTAGTTCTACAAGAAGTTGATTTTGCTATTTAGGACGCAAATAGCTTCCACCTAATGTGGTTCCCAAACTGTGAATAGATCTCTGCAGTGAAACCCAGGTACCTGGTAATCATACAATGTAATCTCCACATAGATGAAAATATCATCTGGCAAGAAGTGGAGTTCAGGGAAATAGCTTGCAGAAAATGATAACCCTTGATGCTTTTAAGATAGACTATCTTGCTCAGTGCAGTAGGAGGTCAACGACTTTAAACGGCTCCAAAGATTGGACCAGACTGAGTCTCCTCGTCTTCAGAAGCCTATCCTGTTTTGACATTTGTTCCTGGAATCTTCAGGTAGATTCAAGTCTGGCTCTGTCAAATGACTTTCCATGTGGGTATTGATGTGCCAGGCGCCAGTTGCCCTCTCCCTGATGGAAGATGTCTGCCACAGTTTGCTTGCTGGAAGTTGTTTCTCCCAAGGGAAAAGATTCTGAAATAATATGATCTGGGAAAACTTCATAGAGACTTTCAAATCAGGGTTTTCACTGTATCAATAATTTCACCATATCACTAAAACATAAACTGTTTATGTTTTATATCTTCTTTGTTTCCAATATCTTAGCCATCTAATGCCAGCCAAAGTCTTATTTTACATAAGACCGAGAAAAACGTAAAAATTGTGCAAACTAAAATACTCTCAATTCAGTTTTCATTGTGTCGTATTCTGAAAGCAGAGCCGTGAAACACGTCATTGAGAAGACATCTGTCCACTGGGATGCCTGCCCCTCGGAAAACCCAGAGAACCCAAATTGGTTCAATGCAGTCCACACTTTAAAAATAAGTAAATAAAGATCAAGCGGACCTCTGCTTTTTCCCATCCTTTCCTTATCCCAGCTCCACCTTTTGTTTCACCACCTTTCACAGCCAAATTGTGGATTGAGAAAATAAATACTTGCAGACATGATCTTATCTACTGAGTGGCAGCTGATCTTGAGATCATAGTGAATTTCTGGAGGCTGTGTCCTTGTTTGCTGAGCAGATCTCTTAGCTCCTGAAAATAGCCTAGTGGAGGTGGGTAGTTTGACCTGTTAGGGAGACTGGAGCATTAAATCAAATACAAATATTGAACACATATGCAAAACAAGGAGCAGTTCCACGCTCTTCATGTTGGCTCTTCAACAGGGACTACATTCCTCTCACTGCCCCATCTTGAGCTAGGCCCGCAGGGCTGTAAGAGACCCGTGCATCTGTTAAACGTCAACAGAAAACAAACAGAAGTTCTGTTGTCTCTTCCAGTTTCAAATAGATAGAAACAGTTAATCCAGAAATGGCAAGCTTATGAGTGCTTTCTTGTGGAGAGAAATCCTGAAGGCGTCTCTTTCTCCAGGAGCAGCTGGGACCGGCACCCTACCCCCACCCACTCACCCATGTCCGTTTATTTTGGATGTGCTACAGCAAATCCTCCCGGAGACATGTGCTGCTCATGTTTCATGGTGGAGCAAACACAGCTTCCGTTTGTTTGGTGATATTCCTCCTGACCGCTGACCCTTGGATTTGCACTGACCTTCAAAAGAAAGAGGCTCTGTGGGGCAATTTGTTTGTGTTTACCAGAGTGTGGTGATGCTTGTTCCTGACCCAAACCCCACTCTGTTTGGACAATAGGCCTTCCACTGAGTAAACTTGACACCAGGCAGTGGAGTGTGCAAGTCTGAAGCTCCAGGACCTGGGAAGGGACACCTGAAGAGGCCTCCTGAGTGGGCAGGCCTTTCAGAGGCAGTCCTGGGAAAGTGCAGTTATTTCTACAGCTTCCCAGGCTTGTTCTGGGAATTCTTGGAATGTCAGGGAGAATATCTTTATCTGCAACATGTTGGATTATAAAGTCAGAAGTGGTTACGGCAGCTAAGCTGTTCTTTCCCAATCTCCACTCCAGAGCAATGGCTCAGCCTTCTGAGTGTTCAGGGTTGAGATTCAGAGTCCTGCATATGTCCACAGTGAACACAGTGGCCTTAATTCCCTGGGAGACTCAAATGAGTCACTTGTCTTCCAGGATGAGCTTACCTACCTGCCTGCAAGGGAAGGCCATCCGCAGGACAATAGGCATACCAAATGCATAGCAGTCCTGTTTGTACCTCCCCCTGCTTGGTGCTTCAGATCACCTTAAGTACAAGCCTCATTAAAAAATAAGAAACTGGGGGGAATAACATTGATAATGAGAATAGCTATCAATACATGAATAGGTTGTCTTATACCAGGGCTTGCTATATGGAGAGGAAGAAAAATGACAACAGTAAATAAAACAGCTAGGGCAGAGAGAAAACCTGAAGAAGCTATTGTTTTGCAATAAATTTTAGAACCAGGAAATTGCTAATGTAAATATTGCAGAGAGCCTAATTTCTCTAGGCTTGTATATAAAAGTTCAGGTTCTGAAAAGCACATGGAGATCTACCTGTAAGTTTTTTATTCTGTCCAGGTAAGCCCTCATTATGTTAATACCATACCCACACATTAGGTCTAGAAAGCTGGGATGCAGAAAGAAAATAAGCCTGAATTAAGCCACCTCGGTATGATGGTATGTTAATACTGTACCCTCAAATCAGGAATAGTGAGCTAAGAGTGAGAAGAAAATAGCCTGAATTAAGCCACATTGGTATGGAGACCCTTTCATTGCTATCTCTGTATTTATGTATTTATGTCTAAAAAACACAGTGAGAAATAGCATCCATTTTTCATGGTGCTTCAGAGATTGCTATAGCAAAGGCTCTACCTGAAGCTAAATAAGCAAACATCATAATTTCCTACTTTCTTCCAACTCGAATATAGTAGTTATTTCCGAGGGTATTGAGAAGGAGGGCAGGTATATTTGCATTATGCCTGTGGATCCCTTGCCAAGTATATCATCTTGCTGTTGATACAAGAGCCAGCTTTGCCTGGTAGCACTGACATCAAAGCCCCCTCATGGAAAAGCAGCCCCCAATCTGGAAGAGGCATTTTATAAGTCCCAACCATTTCATTATGGCATTAAGGTGCATTAATTGCTTCATAACCATGTGGATATAGGGTTATATTCACTGACTTGAGTTGACAACTTCCTTTTTGCTAAAGCTAGTTAGGAAAAAGCACTTCAAATGGGTTTCTAATGATCTCATAAACATTGTGTTTCTCCTGATTGCTAAGTAGCCTCCTTTCCTTTATTCTCTTTTTAATTCTCAGCTTCCAGTCCCTCTTCATTATGGTTATGAACAGCTGAACTTATGCTCTGAAGTGCTATTTTCCCAGTCTTCTCAGAAACACGATGACTTTATCGGTGATTATGGACAGAAGGATGAATTGTCATTGAACAAAAGGAAGCCAGAAATGACTTGGATTCCAACTAAAATTAAAGTGTTTCTTTTTGAACCAATGGCAGGAAATTTTCCTAGTAAACACGTGGATAGTGCCATGCCTCGAAAGAAGTGAAAACAAAATTACTTGAAAACTTCAGATTTTTTATTTAACGAATATTTGTCGTAAATCAGAAAAAGAAAAAAAAAACTCAAAAGCTAAAAGTGCGTTAAGAAAGTTACGTATTTGAAAGCCAATAAATCTGGCATTTTAAATGCCAGATAATCTGATCAATTGAGTAGAAAGCTGCTGTTAAGGACTCTTTTGAGGACGTGGGATGGGCATACTAGTTGATCAAAATGGCAGATGAGTGTGGCCGCATAATAACACAGCCTCCACATACTGCTGCTGTATCTAAACTATCACCAAATGCTAAGAGAAATAAAGGCCACAGACGACCAAGCACTGTATTTGACCTTACGATTCTTTGTTTAGAATAGATTCAGGCAGAGAAGATGGCCTCCATTAGAGGTCTGCTCATCAAACTAAATTATCAGGATGATAAGAATTGAAAAGCAGGGGCTCTTTAATAACTTTATTATTTTTTTTTCTTTTTTGCAAATACAACTCAAAATGCAATTAAAGAGGATGGCATCCATTTTATTAAAGATGTTTCCCATGTATCTTTGCAAGAAGTTATTTTTCTAAAAATACACACCTTCTGCCAACTTTCTATGATATTTACACAGAATCTACTGAGGATTAGATGTTTTCCAAGAACTTAGCATTTTCTGTTGGAGTTTTAGACAATCCCTTCTAACAGCTGTAGACAGAAACCCAGCTACTGCTGTCATGAATGACCTCCAGTATTTGGAACCTAAAGAGTAAACAAACATTTACTCCACCAAGAAACACAGTCCTGGACAGAACATGAACTTTGCCATGTTTTACCTTCTCATAACAATTTAATGGAAATTAATTCGGTAGTCACCCAACCACTAGCTGTTCTAGAAAACATATCTATAATCTATCCAGCACTTCCTAAGACTTAAAATACTCACACACATAAAAAAAACACACACACACCTAAAACACTACTGGATGCTAATAAAAGAGGAGAGAGATAAGTTTAAATTTAAAATTATATATTTCATTTTTCCCCCTTGAATGTTTGTTTTACCTTTCAGGTCACTGGTTTCCATAAATTCCCTTGTGTCTTAATAGTATAGAGGATATTTTTAAGCATAGCTCTTACACTGGAGTGTACATTAAATATTTGTTCAGCTGATTAAAACAGTTCTACATTTATTTAATGTTTGAACAGTAAACAGTTTATTGAAAACTGAAATCTTTTTATACATACACATACGTTCACACAGACACACCTTTCCGAAGAGAGGCTTCTGTTATGAGGTTTCTCCACTTATGCTACTGAGTATAAACAGCCCTGGGATAAACCCCATTTTCAGACACAGTTATCTTCCAGAGAGGGCTGGGGCTTCTGGTGGGGGCTGGTCCAGGTCTAGGGTGGGCAGCTACATTGAGAGGGCAGAGCTGTGGTAACGTGTTTTAAAACCAGAAGAGTTTTATGCTAACAGAAACATTTATCTTAGGGAAAAAATGTACATGGTCTCGGATATTAAAGAAATCTTACACACCTCAATCGTAGTATTCTCTGCCCTTTACCCTCGTTTGTTAAAACAGAAGATATTTCGACCTCAGATAAACTAGGAAAGGTTGAGATTACTTTGAAGAATGAAAAACAGATGGAAGATAAACCTTGTAGCAGTGCCTTCCTTTGCCATCTATGGAGCCTGAGGGAACCAGAAAGGGAATAGTCACACCGTTTATGTTAGCTTCTGCAATCACCCGCCACAAGGAGATTGTATATATTACCCTATTAACTCTCACCGTATCTCTGATTAAGAAGGTATGTGTATACATTCAGTACATTCTGTTATGGAGCGTGGTGCTATGCCATGTATTGGTTAAATAAGTGTAGTTGCTCTTACCACATATAAACAGCCAATTTTGAGGGTTAGAAAGTAATATTTCAAAATTACTTATTATTATCAACTGTATCCAGTATAATTTAATCGTCTCTGGTTACTCACCAAGTATTTTAATATATAACATTTCAGATTCTCCATTCTGAACAGTATTATTGTAACGTCAGTTTGTAAGTTTACAATTAAGTGAGACTTTCCTTTTAGAAGTAGACAAATGCATATCAGGATAACCATTGATTTATTATGTAATAGCACATAAAAAATAACACATAATTGAGCTAGAACCCCATTAATGGAGAAATGGTTAAAGTATGAAGTAAAAATAAAGTGAAATATTATGTAGTGCTTAAAAGGAATAAAGTGGATCAGTGTGTATGACATAAAGGCATGTCTAAGACACATTTTTAGTGAAAAAAAGCAAGTCGTAAAAGATTGTGTCTGGTAAATGCAAATTTTGCTAAAAAGAAGACACATGTCCATATGTTTACATGCTCATAAAGGCATGGGGAATTTCTGGAAAGACAAAGGAAACTGTTAGCAACATTATGTACAGGCAGGATGAGACTAACTTTTTGCTTTGTGCTAGCTGAGCTGTTAAACTTGTAATTTACAACTCATAAACTATAACTCAAAATTATTAAATAAAACATAATTAAATTTATATTTTTATGAATTAAATAAATTAATTCCAAAACAATGTTAATCAATAAGAATTTACTTCACACATTGAAGTAAGCACTTCTCTATAAAACAAGTTAGGTTTCAAGAAGGTTTCGATCTTGTACATGAGTCCAAAGTGACATTATACAGGTAACCAATGTGTACAAATTGATTGTCAAGGCAGATAGCCAGTAGGAACTCTAAATATAGATTTTGTTTCTTTGGGGTTCTCTAAAAATTTGTATGCAAAGATATTTACAGTTTGGCTTCCTTATTTTCACTAAAAATGAATGTAAGTAAATTTGTATCAAGCAGCTTTGACTCAGTGAGGATAATAACTTGAAATACTTTAATTTTCCCAACTCCTTCTTAACCATGTTCTGCACAAATGACCCTGAACATCATTTAACGATGTTTTGGGAATATTGGTGACTCCCCTGGTCCTTTCGTCTAAGTCCACCATACAATTCTCTTCTTATATTTCTTTTCATCTTATTTCTTTCTCTAACCTAGTGCTACCTCTAGCACTGAACATTTACTAATTGAACTCGAACCTGCCCTTCCCTTATTGAAACCTGATTCCTATGATGATGAAGTATAGGAAAGACACAAGGGGATAAAGAGGAACCATCTTTTCACTTAATCGTTTATGCCTGTGGTCCTTTCTCTGTGGGTTGTTGTTGCTTCTCTGGCCAACACTGGCTGGCTATGGAAGGCCTCAGTGTGCAGTCACCCAAATGCATAATGTATATGTGTGAGTTTTTACAGGGCCCTTTGGGCCTCTCCACTGCAGTTCCCTGCTGGAGTGGGGGATCCAAGTCTACCTCCATATCCATGTCTTCCTCCACCTTCCTTCTATCCACCAACGAGCTCTTGTTGTTGACAGTGCACCCCAAAGACGCAGGCTTCTGGTATTCCATTTCCTGGCAGATTTCTTGCCTAGCAAGTTGGCCCCAGTCCAGATACATTGCTCAGTGCCCAGTAAAGTAGAGGAAACCCAAGCCTTCTTGCCAAGCCCAGTAGTAAGAAGTCAGGCCGTATCCCTATATGTCTTTTCTCTTCATCCTGCCGCCCTCAATGCACTTTGCTCTACGTCACAGAAAAAAGGGATCAGCAAGTCCACTAACTGAGTTCATGTCCAAAAGGAGAATCATATGTAGGTCTCATTCTTGCAGACACTTCTATTTTTCACAAGTGTTTCTCTTGGAGGGTCTTTCATTTGACTTTTAAAAAGTACAGAAAAATAAAAATCCTTTTTAACACAAAATCACTGTATGGCAACAAGGTTGTTGCCAGCACTTAGATTCGCAGAACTTTCTCTTTCCCCTCCCCCAGCCTCTGCTTTATTGCATGTAGGAGAATAAGGTGTTGAGGTGAAAGCTGGATTGTTTAGTCCCCAGTTTTGTTAAGCTCAGTCTAAGTAAGCCCTGGCAGGTGAGTGGCCCCAATTGTTGGTGGCTCTCTTTAAAATCTGGGGTTTTTAGTACTCTTCTTTGTCTTCAGCTTTGGACTCCAGATGTGAACTCCAAAGTAACTGAAAAGTGCCTTCAACATGCTTTTACACTCATGCGTAACAAGACACTTCTTCAGGATCAAAACAGTGGACATGATTTAAACATTCAAATACAACTGGCATCGTCATCTCATGGTGATAGGAAGAGTTATGTCTTTGGCGCATAGCATTTTTTCACATTCATGAAAATGTGGCAATTGATACTGCAGAAAAAGAGGGATTTCTACAACTTGTTATTCAACGGAGCACTACTGTCGTGCCAGCTGCTGGCACGATGTAGAAGTTAGAGGCGGGTGGGGAATAAGGTGAAGCCATATTGTTTTTGGGTAGTTTGATCTCAAGTCCCCAGTTTTCTACACCGTGTACTTACTATTCTACAAAGCAAGTAATAAATGCTGGGGGAATGCAGAGTCCAGGGGAAATCTGAATCCATGGATGTGGATGAGTGGGACTTAACAGAGGGAGGTTGGTGTACGGAAAGGCTACTAAAGAAAGACATTAAACCAGTGGTTTTCAAATGTGTTTGGCAGAACATAAACCTCTGCAGAGGTGACTCAGGTATCACTGCAAAATGGCAAGGAGGACAAAGAGGACCTTGGGAAGCGGGGACGAGAGCCACCCTACCACACACATCGCATTCTTGTTTAAACAGAACAACTCTGCTTCTGCCAGTTTTACATAATCAATTTCCATCTACGATTCCATTTTTGGAAAGGATTTGCAGATTTAAAATTGTGAGAATGATTGGGTTATGAAATAGATGGGCACAAGATGCATGGCAAAGGGCTTGTGTATAGATGGATTAGTTGGATGCTGAGCAGAGCTACCATGTTTGGGAATAATATGAAAGGAAGAACTGGAGTGGGTGGGTGGGGGCCAGGGTGGGAGGAAATTGAAAAGAAGTTGAATAAATGACTTAAAGGGTTTGATCTGAAAACTCACGCCACTGAAGGGTTAGGAGCGAAAAACATGAAAAGTAACGTTTAAGGAAGATTATTCCGGCTGTGCATGACATACACATGAATGTATATGCACGTGTGCATGTGTATGTGCATGCACACAGGCCCGGGTGGCAACTCAGTCTATAATCTTTCCATTCAAGCAATGTTGATGGTAAAAAGCAAGAAATAAAACTAGTCATTCTGACTTCTATTCTATTGACTTTTTTCTTAAGTATTGTCCCTTACCAAGGTGAATCCTCAAAGCTGCCTTTCCTGGGTTATGTTAGAACAGGATCCCTCACATTCCAGAACTCCTCAAGTGTGTCTGTGACAAGGGCTCTTTCCCTCTTCTGGAGTGGCAATACCCCTTCCCCCAACCCTGCCCCTTAGAAGAGGGCTACCTCATAAAAACAGGAAGTCTTTTCAGGCTATGACCAAAATGAGATGCTTAAAGTAATCTCAATGCTGTCAAATGTTCAGCAAAGCCTTGACAGTGTTTAGGAGAAACCTTGCCGAATCCCTCAAGTAATGAGTTGAAAAACCACAGGATGCTGTGAGCTTCGCCAAGGGGAGCCTTCTGACACTTTTTAGCAGATGGCAATGTATACACTTCTTTTATATACAGTGCTTCTCTAAATTAAAGATGATTTTTCCAAAACGATCCTCTTAGAGATAAAGAAAAAAACCTCAGCTGTAGACAAACTTATATTTACATAAGTCATGAGGAAATTAAAAGTCATATTACTATGATATGTTTCTTACAAGTCCTATGAATGTTAAATACTGAGAAAAATTAAGTTTTTACATTCCACTGAGGTGAGAATTCTCAGAGGCCTGGAGATCTGGTAAGGTAGAATTTTAACATCATCTTACATTGTAAAAGCTATAAAATGACCATCATATAATTTGATCTCTAAATAAAAGAGCTCCAGTAAGTACTCACTACTATTTTTGATTAAATTACATGCACTTTTTGTCCATCCTCAGAATTTGAATAACTTTGGATTTAATTAATGCAGAGGCTCAAAATAGAGCCTATTATGTGGTACCCAAAAGCTAACTGACAACTAATTCTTATAATGGAGAATTTTGTCAACAACCAGCCATTAAGAAATGTTGACGCTTTAAAAATTCTTCCACTGAGTCAACCAGATTGACTAGAGTTTGGCTTTCATGGATAAAATACAGCCTTTTCTACTGATATTCTATCTTATTTTTATTTTTTATTTTTCGAGAGCTCACAGTTCAACAAAGAAATACATGTCATAGTTCTTTGGAAGGTATTCAGTCCCATTGTTTAACCACCGGAGTTCTTCGGTTTCCTTACTGGCATTTTGTAACATTTCCTATCTACTTCACCAGGATAATCTGAGGAGATCATGGCTTTCAAGACCAAACATAAATTGTTACCTCAAAATCTCTAGCATTCATCTGTTTAACAAATGTAGTTAGTGCAAGCACTTTCCTAGGAAATCTGGGAAAGGCAAAGGTGTAGAACACCTGATTCTCAGTCCAGATGAATTAAAAGTCTGTACAGGGGGTGCTTAGGTGGCTCAAGAGCTATGGATAGAATTTAGGAAAAAAGCGATAGGTGCTTTTATATAATACCAACAGTCAGCATTTATTGAAAATTCTGTATGGACCAGATACTTGACTAAGTGCTTCGTATATATTATCTTATTTGACCTGATTAACAGTACCATTAGATTGACATTAATTTTCTCATTTTATAGAGTAGGAAACATGGGTTTAAAGGATTAAGGAATTTTCCAAGTTTCACACAGCTGTAATAGTCCGAGGTACAGCTAAGACTGAAGTACAGATCTTTATGTTATAAAAGACTCTGCTCGTAACCACCATACTCTACTCTTTTCCAGTGTCTCCTTATAGGTGTACTTACTATCAATATTCAGTAGAGGCAGTGAATACTTCAGACATGGGAGAAGATGGGAGATCAAGAAGTGGTATTTCATCTGGGTTCTGCAAGAATGGTACAAGGGGGAAGGAAAGAAAATTTAGAAAGAAGAAAGAGTGAGAGCAAAGGCATGAGATCAGGAGTTTTAAGGTCTTGCATGGAAATTAGGATATGGGTATCCCTGAAGGAATGTCTCCTGCATCTTCTAATCTATTTGATTATAGCACCCCAAACTGTTAGCCAATCATCTATCATGCAAAACTTCTCAATTGTTCAATTATACTGGCAATCGCGTGCACATACGTGTGTGTGTGTGTGTGAGTGTGTGTGTGTGTGTGTGTGTGTGTGTGTGGTGCATGCACGCCTTCGCCAGTTAACGCATTTTGCCTGGAGGAAAACCGAAGGAGGAAGGGTTCACTTTTTGGCATGTGGCCCAGAATATTCCACCATCGATGCATATGCAATCTGGCCATAATATCCCAGGGAATGAACTCAAGCCCCTTGAAAAAAAAAAAGCAAAAACTCAAAAATGAAGTTTAAACATTAGCTTCCTTTTGGACTCATCTACACATCAAATGTATGTTTTACATTGGTCTGCTATGGCATAATGTCTTTTACATTAGTGTGACTCAGTACCTTGTTTTCTTTGGCATAGTTTGCTACTATAATTAGAATATGCTATTTCATACTTGAGTGTCATTGTAAAAATATTATTTTCAAAGTATAAGAGGCTAAGAGGATGGACAATTGGCAGCCTTTTCACCTGATATATCTTTAAAATAAAGAATAAACTTGAAAACAAAAACTCAGCTAGACTTTAAAGGAGAGTTCACTATTTAAAACTTATCACCTCTGACCCTCTGGTTTTTCTCTCTTCATATACTTTCAGTTTTCTTCAATCGCCATATTGATCAGTCAGAGATGCTCCCCCCAACACACACACAAAATAATTGGCCTTCTACCCTGAAAATATTCCAGTGTATAGGTAGACTTTTGCAAAGAATTACAATTTCTAAATGTACTTATGGTTTTTTTAAAAAGTGGGCAATTAGGGCTTTCTTACCCTAGTTTTACTCTGAATGCCTCTACTAGGCCAGCACCTCTGAAAAATCATGAGTTTGGGAGCTTTCTCCCTGGCCCAGAGGACTCCACAAACATGGTTGCACTCTGTTTTTATTCTTGCTACATGTAAATGTGGAACCATTTTTGTACCTGAGATTGGCACACTGTACCATCTGTTTAATTTAAATTAATAGAAGAAAAGTTATTTTCCCTCGTATGTAAAAAAGGAAGGCAAAACAAAAGATGTGGGTGTGAAGTAGGCAGGTAGGACCTACCACTGTCCTTATACGCAAGGCGAAGCCTACTGTGAATGCTGGGAAGGCTCTCAGCTAAAGGTGAAACCGAAGCAGCACCTGAT
The DNA here is from genome assembly GCA_003508835.1 of Eonycteris spelaea. Lineage (NCBI taxonomy): Eukaryota > Metazoa > Chordata > Mammalia > Chiroptera > Pteropodidae > Eonycteris > Eonycteris spelaea. The sequence goes on from PUFA01000087.1 coordinate 3,629,334, forward strand.
ACCTGAGGTTCCCAAAAATGCAACATGCCCTGTGCTGGGACCCTGAAGTAATTCGAATTACAAAGTTACTCTGAGAGTCAAGTTTATCAAAAGGAAACCAATTGGTTAGGCAGATTCATAGGTGCCTTCTTGCTGGTGAATCCTAAAGAGAATAATTTTCAGTGCCTTGGAGCATGTTCAGAGAGAAACTAGTGGAAGCTAAGAGCATCACACGCAGCTCAGGAATGATGCAGGCAACACGGAGACCTCACTTCCCTTCCAGGATGACTTGGCCCATGGCATTATGTGAGGAGAACTTCAGTATGTCATAGGATACTTGGTTTACTCCTTCCTTTTTAGCAATTTTTAAACACAAAATGAATTGCAGGAAAGGAAGATGGCTTGTATGTGAGGTTTTTGTCAGAGGAGTGAATAGCCAGATAGATGGTTGGATTAGGGGCAGCTAGCAGGAGGCAGATGAGCCTGAATGTGTCCTACTGCAAGTGGTAAAAAGTTCAGAACTATGTGTTCAACTGAGGATTAGGAAATACTTTCAAAACATTCCACAAAAATACAACTTCTGCAAGAGTTGAGTTACAGGGGTAAGAATTTGGATCCAAGCTTCAGACCTCTCAATAAGGAAAATCTGTGATAATGCAATCTCTACCTCTCAGTCTTTTCCTTAGAGAAAGTTTTTCTGTGGGAGCTGAGGAAGACTTGAGTTTTAGATTATAACTGGGAGATTTCTGGCTGAGCTTGCTTTGTAGAGAAAGGGGTAGATCATATGTCCAAAGGAAAGACGGGATTATGAGATGGGACATCCTAGCAGCATTGAGGAGTCAGCCAGGCCTACTATGGCATGAAGTGTGATAATACAGAAATAGAAATTCACAGAGTCTTGGAACTTCTGGAAGTTTGAGAAAATATGACAGGTTCTTTTTTTCTGGTTTTCCCTCCTTCCTAGAATTAATTCTGAATTCCAAGGATTTTCATCTTTTTACTATACATGTTATGTAATTTAAGGGATTATGTTTGATCATTTGACTCAGCCCCTTTACATTTGCATCAGAAATAGTTGAGTTTCCTACAGAAATACAGAATACTTTGTATGTTACAAGTTTTACCTGCTCATTTGTATTTTCACAGATGGAAACTTAAAAAAAAAAACTACCCTTTTTAGTAATTAAATCTTGTTCAGTGACTGATTATCAAGGAACAAAATCTTCACAGTCATATATGATATAAAAGAATCTTCACTAAAATACAAAAGAACAATGAAAATGGGAAAGATGAGAAGATGCTAAAGTAAAGATTCACAAAGTTACTGTATAACCGTAAAGCTAGCACACAACTAGGAGTGGGCAAAAAGTCAACTGTTTTGAAAATACCTCATCCCTCTCTCTCAAAAGTCCTGATTTTTAATGTGCACGAATGGAAAACTCTAAAGCTGGAGCAATTCCAGCAAAGTCTGAGGGACTTGTGAGATTTCCTTAGTTTCTTAAGTAGTTTGAATCTCAGAAAATAAGCACTTATAATGAAAACACGCACAGACTCTTAACTACAGCACTGCTAGCAGGCATTGCTATAATAGCAAGACAATTTAGCAATAATGGGTAAGTAGAAAGAAAATTAAGTACTTTGCTAAGATACAAAAAGAAAAAAAAACAAACCCTAAGCCAGAACATATTTGGCCTCATGTTCAACTTCAAATGCAAAGTCAGTTCATTAGTGTAATTTAACATTTTCATAAGACTTTCAATGATAAATACCATCAATACATTGGAAAAGCCAGCTGTTACGAATAGTCTGTGACTGTGAGAGGTACTGAAAAGGTGGGTTTGGACTATAATCCCCTCCCGTCTCTCTTGCTCAGCAAAAATGAGTAGATAGCAGGTTTTTACCTTTCCTGACGACAGCAAATGTCCTCATTCCGCTCCATTCAGCCTGAGCCTTAGGGCAAGCCAGGGTTTGCGCCATTCACTACAATAATAGCAAGACAATTTAGCAGTAATGGATAAGTAGGGAGCAAATTAAGCTGTTTGCTGAGATACAGAAATGAAGCCAGAAAATATTTGGCCTCTTGTTAGGCTTCAAATTCATAGTCAATTCATTAGTGTAATTTAGTCCTTGCATAAGCCTTTGAGTGATAAATTCTACTAATACATTTGAAATGCCAGCTGTAAGACTAACTCATTGAATGTTGAGTAAAATTAAAAGATGGGCAAGAATAAATCCTTCATTTTCATCTCATATGGGAAGATTTATGAAGGCCTTTGAGAAGAAGCATCTGTCTGCTGGTTGTAAATTGAGAGTATTAAGGGAAAACATTGAAATATTTTGGTTACATTAGTGAGAGGAATGTATTAACTCAAATGCTTTCGAGATCTTTCCCTTTGGGGCTGAAGATTACTCTTAATGAAGAACATGCAAACTTTTAGCATTCATCTCTTGCTTTGGAACAAAGGCCACAGGACAAACAATATGAAAAGACTGGCATTTGGGAAAGTGGTTTCTAAGAAACACAATTACATGTGGGATGTTGGTAACATGTTCATATGGATATGGTTTTCTCTGTGCCTGTGAGTGTTCTCTTTCAAGTCCATAAAGGCTGCAAATCAGAAAATTTAGAACAGGGATGGGGAATATAACTAACTAATATTTGACTTCCTAAACAAATGAAAAAATCAGTCTACCAGTTAGTTTAGTTTCTCTCTTGCTGATCTCTTAAAATTAGATATCTTCATAATAAAATAAATTGTTCATTCAAAAAAAGAAGGGAAGGAAGTAAATTTTCTTAAGCGACTATCACATACAAGGTGCTTTATATAAATTAGCTCATTTCCTCTCCAAAAACCTGCGAAACATGTATTCTCAATTTACAGAAGAGGAAACCATAATTTCAAAGGAGTAAAGTAACCTCCCCAAGGACAGCAGCTAATCCGTAATAAAACTGGGATGGGAACCAGGTATGCCTCAGGCCATGGAGTCAGACACAGGAGGAGGTCTGTTGGCAGGGGGTGAGCCTGGAATATACAAAACTGACTCATGGTAATATGCTTCTGGCAGCCTGCTGTGTCTGGAGTGATGACCCCACTCTGGTCCTCTGGTCCTTTTCTCCTTGTCCGGGTGCTAGTTTTGGCCATAGCTGTGTTTTTAACTCTTCCTGCTCTAAATTGTCATTTATGACTAGAAACTCTGGGTCTGACACCTGTCTTTCCTCAACTCTGCTTTAGATTTACAGGAAAGATGAGAATTTGCTGCCCAGTCTCGCCCTTCTGCCCAGACAAATGGGCCTCCCCAGAGGCCCGTGCCTTAGAAGGCACCATTCTGGCCTTCTCTAGTCTTTTCCCTGCCCACTGGGGTTGCCAGACTGAGCCAATACAAATATAAGATACTCAGTTAAGTTCTAATTTCAGATAACAAATAATTTTGTAGTATAGTATGTCCGTATAGTATTTGGAATATACTTACACTAAATATTGTTCATTGTTTTTATTTAAAATTGAAATTTAAACTGAGAATCCTATATCTTTTCTGGTAACCTTACTTCCCATGATCCAGAAGTGCAGGGCAGTGTAATGAAAAATCAATCTTACCTAAAGAAATCTTTGGCTTTGGCCTGGTATCCTTGGAAGTGAACTCTAGAAAGAGTGTCATTGTTTATCTGGGGTGTTGAACCACACTGGACAGTCTTACAATGTGATTTATGAGAGGGATTTGGGTCACATGGTATCTGCTCTACCTCCAAAGGCAATGAAGACTGAAGGTATAAGCTCAACCTCTAGAGGAACTTGAGACCAAACTCAGGTATGTGACTAAACACCAATAAAATCTCTGGACACTAAAGCTTAGAGAAGCTTCTTGGCTTGACAATACTCTGCACATTGTCACATATCAGTATTGAGAGTAGTAAATCCTGCCCATGACTCCCCTGGGAGAAGACAACTGAAAATTTTGGGTTTAGAGCCGCCCTAGGCCCTGCCCCATTTATCTCTTCCTTTGGCTGCTTTTGATATGTATTCTTTGTAATTCCATAACCATGAGTATAACAGTTTTCAGTGAGTTCTTTGAGTTCTTCTAAATTATTTGAACAGAGAGTGGTCTTGGGAACCCATGAACTTGCAGTTGGTATCAGAAGTAAGGGCAGTCTTCTGGGCTGTGCTTTCTCTAAATTCTCAAGGTCAATGGGACATGCCACCTAATCCCTCTTTTAGAGTCTAGAACCTAAACCATGCTCCTAGCACTGGAATTCTGGATTTCCATGCCCAAAGATACCTGAACATGGTCCCAGAGCCTGTGTGAGCCTCTTCCCCAGATGTATTCGAGGGTGGACCGTGGCGCTGATGCAGCACACTTAGTCTAGAGGGGAAGCTGAATGGTGACTATTAGGGTCAAATGGATATAGTCTATAAGTGCAGGCCTGTGTGGCTACACACATACATAAAGATTTCATTTATAAGACTGAGCTGTAGCGAGAAGAGGTGGGGAAGAATCATAGTTAGTGTTAGGGCCTGAGGTGGGCTTTATCTCTCCCTGCTTTGCCTATTATACAATTTAAAGCTTGTCCCCACCTTCAGTTTATTTCTCCTGATTGACATGGCAATAGCTAGAGATTTCCCATACTGTATGGTCCAGGTAGGCCATGGATCTCAGAATATACTGTTTCTTAAACAAAGAATAATCCCAGTATCATCTCTAGCCCCTGATTTGGTAATGTCAAATCAACCTATTTGAAATGTCCTGGATTCTAGGAACCATCCATCATAAAATCCACCTCTGAACTAATAGCATCTTTTGGTGACTGCAGAAGAAATATTTCACCAAAGTTAATGCATTTATTAATTATAAGATACATTTTATTTTTAGAAACCTTAAAATATTAAAAAAATTAATTTGATGAAATATGGCATACACAGTATTATCATACCTCTATGTCACTTGGAAATTTAAAAACCTTTCTGCATCTTCTGTCTCATTTGATCCTCATGATGACTCTTGCAGAAACAGCTAGAACACCACTACAAACCCATCTCCTTTTAACCCATAGGCATCAGGGATCTCTCATTTTTCTCTCCCCTTCACCCCAGTTACTAAGACCCATCTGTGATTCGAGAAACTACACCACCAACATCTTTGTGTCTGTATTTGGCAGGGAGAGGGGCCGTTGTTGAGCCCTACCATATGACTGGGACAGAGTCGGATCTGGACCAGGGAGATAGGAAGGAAGAACTAGCTGTTACCATAGGGACAGAGCTGCAATGCCATGCCTTCTTTTAGATGATTTCCTGGGTGAAGAGCAGCAGGCTTGGAAAGGAGGGAAAAGAGTCCCTGGACTTAGAGGGAAAAGGACAGGCCTTGGACTGGGGGAAAATGGGTGCCATGCAGTTTTGGACAATCGCTTTACTCTGATTCTCAGTCGTTGCCTCATATGCAGAGTAGAACTGTTGGCATTGCTGGACTATTAAATGAGACAATGCGCTTTACCTAGTATGTGGCACACGAGCTTGTTCATTTTACCTGTCGTAATAAGTTGGAGCCTAGTATGGTTCTTAGTATAGTAGATACTCAATCAGACAATGCATCTCCGATTATGTTTATTACAAACCCTTCCTGGGAGGTAGCTTTAAGGTCAAGTCCTTCTCAATGTCACTTAGAGGGCAGAGAAAATGAGAAGAGGAGAAAGTCAGAGGCAGTGCAGAGACAGAGTATAAAAATGGGGCCGGGGTTCTTTCTAGTGAAAAAAGATAAAGCTGCAGGTCTTTCTGGCTGTGCCTGGCACAGGTAGAGTTGAAACCTAAAGAATATGTGACTCCATTTATAAGCCTATGCAGAAAAGACAGTGTTTATAAGTGACTTACTGATACTGTTGTGTCTCTCTGCTTTCCACACCCCTGCCTTCTCCTTTCCCTGGTGGTAGAAATAGAAGCTCTTAGAAAGCCATAGAAAATGATAGAGAACTGAGGGGAGGGAGAAGCAGGCCGCTTATGATCTGAGAGGGGAAGTTATGATTTGAAATCATAGTGGGGAAAAAGAGAATACAGCAGAACAATTCCCTGGAAGCAGGTGAAAAGGGACAGGACCTGAAAACTGGTCTTGCTTGCTCATGAGATTGACTTAGGCCAGAGGCTCCTAAGATTAGCAAGTGTCGTTAAACAGAAAAATCAGGGCAAGGGCGATGGTGAGGCCAAGGTGATTAGGGAACCTGTGAGGTCTTGCTAGTTTGCTGTGTCCACTTCAGAGACTGGGCAGTTCTGAGTCCCTGCCCATGGCCACGTGGCCACTTTCCACAGAGGGCTGCTGGAGAGCATAAGATTGTGCTTCTCTGTTTGACATCATCATTTAAGAAAACCGAAAACAAATCGAAATGCTGCACCCCTTCAGAAGTCTTTCTACTTCCTGGGTCACTGATATGCAGAATCTTAAGACTTCTGGTTTGGGACCTTTGTGCAACAGCCACTTCACAGTCGAAGGCTGCGGCCCCACCAGTCCTTGAAATCACACCTAGAAACAAGATTCACTTTAAAAGATACTTTTTAACTGCTCAGTTTTGACTGTTTAGTTTGCTGATAGAAAACTCCTGATAACGCTTGCTACATATCATGTTTTAACTGCTTGTACAGTTAACCTTTAATTTTATCTAGTAAAGAATATCAAATTAGAACTTTTTGAATTGTAAATATGTAGTTTTATTAAATAAAAGTCATGTGTAATTGTTACTTGTATTCACTGTGGTTTGGTTTAAAAGTAAAATTCTCACTTTAAAGTGTGGCAAACATTTGAGGGAAAAAAAAAATCTAGAGTGTCCTGATGCTATTATCACTCCTTCTGACTTGGGAAGAGAAATGACATGGCCATCCCAAATTGAACCTGTGAGATTTCTTTTCCAAATCACCAGTGATAAGCCATATTAGCTGGATTCTATACACTTTCCATGAAGGAAGCCTGAGAATTTAACCACTGTTTGTAGCACTGTCTCTGGGGGAAAATATTTTCTGACTCTTCCATTTTCTCATTTCCTTACTGATCAAGAAATAAGTTTCCAGAATGCAAACCCTGCCCAGAAGGGCAGTGGTTAATGCCACCCACCTGAGTAGGGAAAGATGACTGGTGTCTGCTGTTTTGTTTTGGCCACAAAACCAACTGAATCCCTGGAACCAGATCCAAGAGGGCTCCACGTGAGTGCTATGCAGAGCAGGCAGTTGACCCGGGAACATGCAGTGACCCTGGGAACACCCCCAGGGCTTTCAGTTGGACAAACCTTGAAGCCTATCTTCTGCAACAGTATCTCTTATTCATGTTACCCTCATTTATTCCGAAAGCTCCCCTCCTCCCTGAAACTGCAGAAACAGTGGCAATATCCATCCCCTGTTTCCAGGAAAAAAATCTACCCTTTTTATGAAGTCATATAGATTTCTCTGAACTCCCACAGCAAGTAGAGTCTACGCTATAAGATCTAATTTATTTTATTCTTCTTTGAACATGTATTACTGTTTCGTGCAGCCAAATATTATTTTTCAAATGATATTGTCAGGTTTTTTGGTTTTTGTTTGTTTGTTTTTTGGTTTGGGGGGGGGTTGGACAAGGACTCTCATGCTTCTGCATCTCTCAAAGCACTTTTTAATCCTGAGACTGAAGAATGTCATTGCAGATGAATGCTTTCCTCACATGTTTACAGATAACAGTGCTGGCCATCAAGTTCATCTTTAATCCCAATCGCTGCCATCATTACTGTGTGCAACCCTACTGTCACCGCTGCCACTAGAAATTTTGTATAATAGTTCAGAGTTTACTAAGTGTTTCCACTGCAGTATTTTATTTTATATTCACAATCACCCTGTAAGTAGATATTATTGTCCCATTTTACAAATGATAAAATGGAGGATAAAACAAATCAGGTGACTTTCCTATAGGCAGAACTGCAAGTCAGAATCTTTTTGAGTGCTCCATGAACACTCATTTCCATGCATTTGTGAGCATGAAAAATGAAACTGTTTTCAAATAAACACTGAAAAGTGTTGCTCTGATTATGTAATAAAACTTCAAATTTTAGTGGCATGAAATTCAACCATTTTGTTATGTTTCTAATTCTATCAGTCAGGAATTTGGACAGGGCAAAGTAGAAATGGCTTTTGTCTGTACCAAGATGCCCGGGCCTCACCTGAGTGGATCATATGCCTGAGGCCGTGTGTCTCGGGCCTTGAGCCTTGGGCCTTTTCCACATGGTATGTCCTGGGACTGGAATGTCTAAGGCAGTTCTTTCATTAGCATGTGTCTGGCATCCAGGCAAAGATGGCTAGCACAGCTGAAAATGGTCTTTCCTCACCACTCTTTCCCTGGGTGGTCTTTCAATGTTGGCCTTTGTCAGAGCATGGAGGTCCTAGGTGGTCAAGCTTCTTACATGGAGGCTAGCTTCCCCTCAAGCAGGTAGTCCAAGCCACCAAGGTGGGTCTGTATGACATCTCATGTCTTAGACTCAGAGTCAGGCAGAGTCACTTCTATCACATTCTCTTGCTTATACATGGCCAGACTAAAAAAGTGTGAGAATAGACTAACCAAAGTTATAAATAGGGGATGATATGGTTATCAAAAAGACATCTTTGAAAATTAGCTACACATTTATTTTCATTAAAATTGTATCACAAATCATATATGTATAGACACTCCCTGTGTCTTTGCCAAAATGTTCCTGGAAAAGAAAGAAGAATGTCAAAAAACAGACCTCTTGGGCATCTGTTTAACTCAGAAAGTCTGTCTTTTATACCTGTAATTGCCCCTTTTTATCACTGGGAGGTAGGTTTGAATCAATAAGGCAAAAAACTGTTTTAATTGGTCCTGAAGATCACAAAAATTGCATAATAGATTGAGTAATGTAGCAAAAGGCAGCATGAGCATCCATCCATGTGGCTAATTTTTTTCTTTTTTAAATTAGACTATTTTTATTTTAAATAATAAAAGCAACACCGAAAAAAAAATAAGTTTATTTCCTTAAAAGTTTGTATTTGACATTTTGAAGTGTGTTATGGGATGTAGGCCAGTGTTTTCTTCATAAATTAAACTGAGGTTTGAGGAGGTGATCGGAATTCCAGCAAAAATAATGGCCTTCACTTTGCTACAACCAGTATTCAATGAGCAGCTACTAGATGTCAAACACAGCACCAGTTATCAGGTACATCAGAGAGCAAGTCAGACATGGTCTCTGCCTTCACAGCTTATAATCTAGTGAAGAGAACAAAACAAACAATTAAAATATAATGTCAAACATTTTATGACTGGACAAGTACAGGGAGATGTCAGAATACAAAGAAGAAACCCATAGCCCAATCTCAGCTGGTGTCAGAGAATGTACAATACACATCGGAGAGATCATTTAAAAAAAAATCTTTACTTTAAAAAATTTTTGGTAACTAGACATGACATGAATTTACCATTTTAACCAGTTTTAAGTGTACAATTAAGTGGCATTAAGTATACTCACAATACTGTACAACTATCTCTATTCATTTCCAGAACTTTTTCATTGTACCAAACAGAAACTTTGTATTCATTAAAATATAACTCATTTCTTCCTCTTCCAGCCCTCAGTAATTTCTATTTTACCTTCTGTCTCTGTGAATTTCCCTATTCTCGGTACCTTATGTAAGTGGAAACATACATTTGTCCTTTATGTCTGGCTTATTTCACTTAGCAGATTATTTTGAAGTTTCATTGATGTAGCATGCATCAGAATTTTCTTCCTTTTTATGACTAAATAAAAGTCCTCTGTGTGTGTGTGTATGTGTGTGTGTGTGTGAGTGTGTGTGTGTGTGTGTGTGTGTGTGATGTTTTGTTTACCCATTGATCCATTCATCTGTTAATGGATATGAACTTTTGGGTTGTTTCCACATTTTGGCTATTATTAATAACACTGCTATGAGCCAAGATACAGGTATCTGTTTGAGTCCTTGCTTACAATTCCTTTGGGTTTATACCTAGAAATGGAATTGCTGGATCATATGGTGATTCTGTGTAAAATTTTTGGAGGACTTGCCATAATGCTTTTCATAGTGGCTGCATCGTTTTACATTCCCACCAGCAAATACACAGGGTTACAATTTTTCTCATCCTGGCCAACTCTTGTTATTTTCATTTTTTGATAATAGCCATCCTAAAGGGTGTGAAGTGTTATCTCATTGTACTTTTAATTTGCATTTCTCTAATGCCAATGATGTTGAATATTGTGCTTATTGGCCATTTGTCTATCTTCTATGGAGAAAATCCCTCTTCGAGTCCTTTGCATAATTTTGAATTGGATTGTTTGTTTTTGTAGACCTTTGTATATTCTGATATTAATGCCTTATCACCTGAAAAGTTTGAAGCTCTATTTTGAGAAGTCACTTTTGGAGCTGATTTTGCCCATTAAATATAGACCAGGTGAATTCTTACTTCCAAAGGCAAATCCCAAATTTTTAGAGTTTTGAAATTGGCTTAAAAATGACTTCCAAATTGTTAAGAAAAATTAATGTGTTGGAATGACAGTTCTTTGGATTTGATAACACTTCTTTTTTTGTAAGCAAATGTGGACCACTGTAGCTTTCTGGCATTACATTCTTATCAGTGTTTTTTTTTTTTACTTAACTTGCTACTAATTACTTTGTAAGTATAGTTCCTTACCCAATTCATAGTAAACCTGGAGTTGCCTTGAAACATACTTCTGACCTTTCCTTCTATTATTATTTGACTCTCTTTGATTATGTTTCACTGAATGAATGAAGACTTTATTCCACCCCTACCAAACTCTGTCTGGATAGAGCCAAATTCTTAACCTTTCTAAGAGGAGTTGTAAAGTTAATGTTTCCATAATTTTACTCTCCTTGAAAATGTCTTCCAAAGATCTTTAGAAAAATTTTTTATATATAGACTCCTCCCCCACCCTCCACCCCCAAAATCCCACAGGAATTGGAACAAGAAATTTTTTTCTTCACTTTGCATTTAATAAGGTATGTTTCTTTCAAGCCGTTGTTCAAAGACAAAAAAAAAAAATGATAAGAAGAGTTATGGGTCCTGGAAGCATCCCCCTTTATCTTCTTAGGGGGCCAAGTTCCATTGAAGAGAAGGTAAAGATCTAAAGCTATCTGTGTTCACAGGATCACCAAACCAGGCGAGGTGAGACGAAAAGCAGAATGAGGGATATAGTTCTAAAGATTCACTAAGAGGTCAAAAAAGAATACAATGCTTATGGCTTAAAGAATACTGTCTCTACTTTTGCACAGTCTCAGATTATGTGGAAACTGATTACAAAACAAAATTTTCTAATACTTCTTCCTATTTTTAACAATGCTGCAAAGCCTGATTCTTGGGGAAGTAGAGAAAAAAAAAAACAACGCATAGTTGTCCTAAATTTATCTCCCCCTCCCAGGGCTCCCAGGATGCTGGTTAATAAATGGTTCCTCACTTGCATGCCAGCTGCATTTGCTTAGGGCTCTTCTGAGGAGTTCACCCACCTCACATTAGTCAGCAGGTTCCTATGAGATAAACCTTCACTTTGCCTCACCAAAGGATTATTTAGCCTTATAAAACACACCAGATTCCCCATTCTCAGTAGGACATTTAATTAAGCCCCACTGATTCACTAAGCAGAGCAGCCAATAAGAAGTTTTCACTGTGGCCTTTAGGATATCCACCCACTTCTTGGTATTTAAATTTTTTTTTTATCCCAGTTTCAATCTAAGTTATCAGAGTAGAAAGAGTATAGAAATAAGTAATTTCTTCAGATAACCCAGCAGCTGTGTTTGAACACCTATGAGGTGTGAGTGGAGTAACCTACTGGAGAGACTGGGCAGAACTGGAACGGGAGCCTGTGGGCCCAACGTACTGAGTGCTGTGTGTACACAGTAGCTCAGGACTGTTCCAGAGAGGTTGCCAAGGATGCTCTTCTGTCAACCTGGGCTTATAAGCCTCTTGGCGTGCTCCCCCAGAGGGAGCTCTCCTTATAAGAAGGCTCTATCTGCATATTGGTTCAGATCATGGACTGGATTCCAAAGCAAAATTAGAGAAAGTGTGGTGCATGAGTGGATGTTGATCTTACACTTTATTTTACCTGGCCTTTGGGCAGTTACTCAGACTAATATCTCCTTTCTATAGCTGAGAAAAATATATACTTCTAAAACTTTTAGTAATAATACATCTAAATTTAGATACCTAGTTGGACCAACCTTGAAATAGGCTTTTCTCTCCCTAACCATCTACTACATTTTTTTTTTCCAAATTCATAGAAATTTGTTAACTATGCCTCTGTGCTAGGATCTTTTCTAAATTTTCTCACTTAATATATGCAATTACTCTGTAAAGCTATTACCAGACATTTTATCACACATAATGCAATTACTAGTACATAGTAGGTTCTCAATAAAAGTGAAAAAAAAAATTAAATGTACTGGGTGTTGCAGAAGAAAGTAGGGCAGGGTCTTAGAAATGTAACCACACCCTATTCCCTTAAGGTCTTTAATTCCCTAGAGTCGGAATTTAGGCTCTAAATCTTCCTCAGTCAAAACCTTTACTTTTCCTCTCAGATGTCTAAAAAAGAATGCAAATGGCTCCAGGATATACAGTTGTGTTTTTTGATCCCAGGTGGTGAGCATAGTCTATCATAGTCTTTAGCTACCCTAGAAATGAACTGAGTCCCTGGACGTTCTGAAACTAGCCCATAGGCAAATTAGATTTGTGAATGAAAACATAAAAAGGAAAAACACAGAGAGACATAACAATACGAGATAGATAATATGTGATGCTTTGATAGATTACTGATAGAAGAAGAATATGAAGCCATAAACGTGAGGCCAGCTTTTGTTTACCTTATCATCTCTAAATTCCTCATTTTATTTTTCAAAATTTAATCTGGCATATAAACTACACAATATCCATTTAACCAAAATGTCAATTTCTCCATGGTTCATCCTCCAAAATGCCTGATTATAAAACATGTGAAGAAAAACAAAGCATAATGGAACGAATTGGGGCTTTGGAGTTGGGCAAATTTCTAGCTTCACCACTTAGCATCTCTGTGTCTCTACGTATCTTTGAATCTTTTAAATATGAACTAAAACAAGCTATTGGACCTATTCTAGTAGCCTGCTAACCATGCAGCTCTTGAGATTAACATCACTGTGTTCCTGTGAGCCCACTTTCTGGTAAGGCTACTTTAATTTTTTTTTTTTTTTTGGTAGAAAAAAACACTTGAGCATATTTGAAGATTTCTGAGCACGTGAGAGCTGTTATATATTAAGCTGCAATCTTCATGTGATAGAGCAGGGAACAAAACTCACTGGAGGCTGAGATTGCCAACCTGTGTGTGAGTTACCCAACTTTTTATTCAGATGTAGACATGACAGATCAGTTCTTAAATAGAAAATACACTGTGGCATATAAATCTTTGTATTCTATTGCTTGTTCCTAGGCTGAGACTGCTCATAGAGATGGGTTTGGAAAATTAAGGCCCGAGAAAGGGAAGTGCAGAAGGTGAGCACGGAGCATCATGGATGATGACTTGTAAGCTCAAGAGTGGGGTAAAGCAGAGGAGACAGTGTGGAGACCAGAGGACAGCTACCTAAAGATGGATCCTGTCAGAAAGGCCGGAGGTGCCTGGGAAGCTGAGAAAAGCTATAAGTTCCAGAGTGTCCTTTAGTCTGGGGAAGTCACCACTCCCAGTTAATAGCTGCAAAGAGCATGGTGCTAATCTTTCAACAGTGATTTCTGGGGACTGGTGTTTATACTAATCATTACCCTTTCTGTTATAAGTAACATAAACCAAAATAAAACAGGCTGAAGAGGGGAAGGGCACAGAAAGAATAATTTATTGGTTCAGGTAACTAAAAAATACAAGACTAGATCTAGATGTCCAATTTATGACAGTAGGCATCTGTCTGCCTTTGGTTTTTGCCTCTGCTTTTTCCTCCGAGTTGACCAATGATGTGCTAAAGATGGTTGGTAACAGTTCCAGGATTATTTTCCTCCTGTTTAGAAACACCAGCAGAGAGTTTCTTCTTGACATCTCTGGAAATTTTGCTAATTAGTTTACCCATGCTTCAACTAAGCTTTTTGGCCAGGCCCAGGTCTTGTGTCCATCCTTGCGGCCTACATAGGCTCAATTCCAGCTGAAGCATGTGACCTGAAGGGAAGTAGTGACTGAAGAAAGAGATGGTTCTTTTAATATGAGAGGTGCTGAGCTGGCAAAAATAAGAGGTATTCACCTCAGAGGTGTTATTGCCTTTAGCCATATAACCAAAGGAAACCAAATGAGGACAACAAAAGTTCTCCATGATATATGTTTCTCTTCCACTTAAGAGGCTAGATTAAATTTTAAAGATATCATTCTTTTCCTTCCTTCCTTCCTTCCTTCCTTCCTTCCTTCCTTCCTTCCTTCCTTCCTTCCTTCCTTCCTTCCTTCCTTCCTCCCACAGAGAGTAGATGAACATGGCCTGTGTTCCAGGCACAGTGTTGAGTGATGGGGATACAGACGAATAAAGATACTGTCCCTGACCCTCAGGAACTCTAGTTTTCTGAAGCCTACATTTGCCCTGAAAAAGGTAGTGTTAGCTTGATGTCCTTTGGCTTAAATGGCAGTGTCTAGGGAAATTCAGTTAAATAACTAGGAAGAGATTTTTATATGTGGACATGTCCCAGGCTCCATCGGACTTTTCCAGCTTTGTTTGTGTGGAGTCATTAACCACAGAACCATAGCTTGCTTAACCCTGACACCTTGGGCTGTAGTGCAAGTTTTGAATCACAGGGTAATTGCAAATAATTTCTGCCATATATAAGCTAATAGTAGCCATTATTGCTAATTGGTTGCTATGGCCAAAATATTCCTAAATGTACCCTGTACAAACAGTACGAGGGAAGCTTTCTTGGAGTTACTTAGGCAATTAAAATCTCCCATGACTTTCATTATACAAAACCAAAGAAACATGATAAAAAACATTCATTAGGTACGTAAGTAATGCAGTCTCATAGTAACTGAGGCAGCTCTGTGAGCTGCGGGTATGAGCATAATGCCCTTAGGGAAAACTGTCTCTTCTCTTTATGTTAGGAGACAGGGTTTCCTGACTCGATTGTAGTTTTATTTTGTAATCACTCATACTGGGGCCTCTAATGGCTGTGTCACCAGCTTGCTTTCCTTCATTTGTATTTGTGCTTGATATTATTAGGATAACATTTGATACTACCATCAGAGACGGGAGATGGCCTGGTACTATGAAAGGGCAGAGTAAGACAAACTGGATCTTTTCTAAGCGCAGCTAAGTTACTGCCTCTAAGACAAGGGGGCAAAACACTTGACCTTGACCTCTATAAGCCTTTGTTTTCTTTTCTATAAAATGAGAGTCTAGCCAGTGCTGTTCAATAGAACTTTGTGCAATGATGGAAATGTTCTATATTTGTGCTGTCCAATATGGTAGCCGCTGGTGACATGTGACTTGTGACTAGTTGGTGTGACTGAGAAACTTTTTCTTTGAATTTTAAATTTTACTTGATTTAAATGACTTTAGATTTTAATATAAATAGCCACATGTGGCTAGTGGTTAGCATATTGGACCGCACAAGAAAAAAAATCTCTAGAGTCCCAGACTTCTCCCAAATTTTAGGGTTATAGAACTAGCCTACATGTGAAGCTTGTTAGCTCTGGCTTTCTCTGTAAGAAAGTCCTTTTAAGCGTCAAAATCCATTTTGAGTTCTGAAACACTGCAGTTTCTATTCAGCTTTCTGATTCAGCTGAAAGATGAGTAAAGGCACATGTAAACAGAAAAACTCCCAGGGGAATGAACATCATCTCAACAGGGCTCTTGTCAGTTGAGCGTTCCAGCAGACTCCCAGAATACATTACCTTTGTGAACTATTCTACTACGGCAGTCAAAGACACACTAAAATACTGCTGGGAGGCTGGAGCCTTCCTCCCAAGCTTTTCTGATACAGGTTGCTGTTTCAGTCTTGTGAGGTACACATACCTACAGTGGGATTGTGCCTACATCAAACAAGGTGATATGGAAACTTAGAAGTTACTGGTTAATTAAACAAATAATGATAGTCCAGTGATGCATGGTAAGATCTCCAAAGCCAAAGAAGTTAAAGAGAGAGGGAATTACCACATCGCCTGGGATTGAGTCTGTGCAGGTAAGTACTTGCTCCAATTAGCCAGCCAGCAAGTGTCAATTTGAATTGGTTGGTGCTCTATTCCGAAGGGCTGAGACTTTCCCTAGCTTTGTCATCCTTAGACCTGCCAGGTTCACATTAAGTAGAAGAACAGAAGGAGCTGACTTATATGGTGAACCTTGTTTATTATCCTTTGAGTAGCTTCCTCCAACTCTGCTTTATACCTCAATGCCCAACCCATGAGCCCACCCAGCTCAGGGTGTACAAAGTCACCTTGAAGAAACCACATGGTGCAAAGACTTGGTTAAGTCTAAAATTTGCCAGTTGTTCTGTGTTATATCTTTATCTCAAGGGACTCAGACACATGAGACAGCATAGCCAAGGGAAAGAGTGCCGTCTTTAGAATCACACTACTGAATAAGCACCCATACCCAAAGTCTCACAGCAATGCCAATTTGTCCTCCAGGGCTGAGCAATGCAAAGGATCATGGGAAACAACTTAAGTTTTTAACTGCAGTACTCTTGCTTTATTCAAATGCCTGATACCAGGCTGAAGTGGTATTAGACAGAATAAGTGTTGACCTCTAGTTCAGAAGGGGTGCTAAAACTCTTCCAGGCTTTACATTTGAGGGATTCTGTCATGACTGGCTCTAATGGGGAGGCTCTTAATATCTGGGCACTCAGTGGTTATCCTCAAATTCATTTTATTGCCCCCTTTCCTGTATTTGATGGCAGCCAAATGGTTATCATTTATTCATTCAGCAAGAGAGCATCTTCTGCCTCTCAGAACATATTCCAGAAAATATTTTGCTAGTGAATCAAACAAGTCTCCATGGAGCTAATATTTTGATGAGTAGAGTGGAGCATGGAAAACATAAAGATAGAAAACAAGTGAATAAATGATATGTTGGGCAATGAAAAGTGCTGGAGAGAAATGTAGATTAGAGACATGGTAAGAAATGAGAGGTTGCTATTTTTTTGTAAGGTACTCATAACAGGATTCTCTCTGACAAGACATTTGGGTAGACACCAAATGGGAGTGAAGGAGTGAATCATTTTATTAACTGAGGCAAAAAGTGTTCCAGGCAGAGGGAATAGTTAGTGCAAAGGCCTAGCACAGGAGGATTCTTGGTGAGCTTAGAGAACTGAGGTGAGACAACTTAGCTGGTGAAGTATAAGCAAGGAGGAAAGTGGAAGAAGATGAAATCAGAGGAATATGTGTGTGTGTGTGTGTGTGTGTGTGTGTGTGTGTGTGTGTGTGTGTGTGTAAAGAGCATGACGGGCCTGATAGGCCATTGCAAGGAATATGGCTTTTACTCTGAATGACATGGGAAATCACAGGAAGATCTTAAACATAGAACTGTCATGACCTGACTTACTTAAATTTCACTCTGGCTGTTGTGTGGAGCAGAGTCTGAATGAAGATGAGCATGGAAATGGATGACCAATAAAGGTAACAGAGTTCTTAGAGTCTGGTATATTTTAAATGTAGAGCTAATAGGATTTACTGATGAACTGGCTGTGAAGCTTAAGGCAGACAGAAGTTCAAGGACTGAGTCTAGGTTATCATAAAAGCAGTTTCTTACTGTCTCATTTTTGCTTTGTAACAGAAAGAATGACAGAAGTTTGCTAGAATCAGATATGTGAGGCTTTGAACATCTGTACCAGCAACTAAGGGACATCTATCAAGTCAATCTTTCTGATCCAGCAAACAGCACAGTTTGGGGAGTCAAAAAGACTCTAGGAAGGCTGTCAACCACTTATATCATCCTTGAGACATTCACCCATCCTGGGTCTCCATTTCTTCATCTTACAGAATTTTTGAAAGAGTTAAATGAGATGAATAAAGCACCAAGTATGAAGTCTGGCATACAATAAGTATTTGGTACAGCTGTACCTACAAAAGTAACTTTTATTATTGTATCTCACAAATTAAACAACCTATAAAATCAAGGCAATGAACTCGCCCTCTTTTAAATTGCTATCATTTTGTGCTCATAAAAGGCTTAATTTTACTCTTCTCTCTCTGACTCTGTGGAGACTTGGAGAGTGAGGGAGGTAGAAGTGGGGAGTGGTACCCACTGGGACAAAAGATAATTCTTAAATGAAACTGTTGGTTCTTTCCCTTCACACTGATGTAGTTTCAGAGTGGGAGCTCACTTCAGTCTATCATAAAGCAGGTTTATTAAAAGAACAAACAAATAATAATAATAATAATAATAATAATAATAATAATAATAATAAATAATAGTTAATAAAAGGATCCAGGTTAATTCCAGCTATTGACCCTATGGGCAGCATTTCTATAGGCAAAAGGGGATGCTTTCCAATGCTGTTATTGATTTCCCTGTATAAATCCCTTCTCACACAGTTCTTTCCTTGTTGCAGGCAGTGTAAAAGTAACCATTCTCTTTATGATCATTCCTTCAAGTCAGACCCCAAACCTGTTGTAAAGAAAAGGAAAAAAGTCAGGAAGGAGAGGCAGGAAGGCACATGAGGCATCTCCTTTTATGAGTAGTGCCCTGAGATAGCGCTAAATCCAAAAAGCTAAGTGTCCTAAATACTCCTGAGAGTGTAAATACAGCAGCAACTAGAACTTTCAGACACTGAGGATGTGTCATAGGGAATGAATTGTTCTGTTGAAGGGATCCTGAAACAGAATCAGTCATCTCACCCAAATTTCTCTCTCTCTCTCTCTCTCTCTCTCTCTCTCTCTCTCTCTCTCTCTCTCACACACACACACACACACACACACACAAAACTTAGCTTGCCCCATTTCCCCTCCCCTCAGCTCTGTCCCACACCTCTAGGGGCTTCATGTTCTTATGAATAGACACCCTAGCTCTTTTGTCCAAGTTTATTCCAATACCTTTCACCCCCTCAGCTTGTATCCACCCACCATCAGGGCCACCCTTGAACCTGGGGATGTGCATTCTGCTCCAATAGCAAGAGGCACACTTGTGGGGACACACAGGACCTGGAGGTAGGCTTGTGGCTATAGGTCTGAGAGTTCCTAGGTCCTGTATCCCTAAGAGGATGATGTAATACTACTGTGCTGTGTCATACAACAAACACTAGCCACATGTGGCTATTGACCTCTTGAAATGTGGCCAGTTCAAAATAAGTTGTTCAAATAAGTTCAAAATACATACTAGCATTTGAAGATAGTACAAAAGAAAAAGAATGTGAAGTATCTCATTAGTAATTTTTATGTCAATTTGATTTTTAATTAATTGTATTGGATATACAATTAAACTCAATTTCATCTGTTTCTTCTTCTTCTTCTTCTTCTTCTTCTTCTTCTTCTTCTTCTTCTTCTTCTTCTTCTTCTTCTTCTTCTTCTTCTTCTTCTTCTTCTTCTTCTTCTTCTTTTTAACGTGCTCATGGAAAATTTTAAATTACACATGTGGCTTGCAGTGCATTTCTGTTGCACAGAGCTGGTCTCGACCAGTGGTTCTCAAAGTGTGGTCCCAGAACCAGCAGCATCAATATCACTTGGGAACTTGTTAGAAATGCACATTTTCAGGCCCCAGCCCAGACTTATTGAATCAGCAACTCTGGGTCCCACAATCAGTGTTTCATCAAGCCTTGATGAGGACCACTATTCTAGAAGAGAGTACAGCCTAGAGGTGGAATTTTCCCAACTTGGCCCTGGACTGGACTCCATGCCACTGGGACTGGACCCCTGGCCTCAGGATGCAGAGAACTGCAGGAAAGGGGCCAGAGATGAACCCTCTGAAGTCTCAGAGCCCCAGCTCCAGCCCCAGGCAGAGCTAGTTTGGCCCCAGCCCTTCCCCCAGTGCCTGCCTGGAGTTGTTCTCCTGCTGCAAGGAGATGTATTTATTCAAAGGGGTTCAGTCATCTTGCTAAATAAAATTGCTGGCTTAGGCTGGCAAATATTGACTCAAGCTGTTACGCTTTTATGTATGTCAGCATCTCCCAATGTTTGAGGGCTCAGCAAGCAAACAAGAACAGGTACAGGAAGTTATTGTGGTGTTTGGGGCCCCTGTTTGTTTTGTGAAGCTGATGCCTGTTGCCCATTGTATAAGGCTGGTTACTAATAACCTTGTTATGGAGCACTCTGCAGTTGATAAGGCCAAAGGGCTTTAATAGAATACAAATGCCTTTTACATTTCCACTTGAAGAGTTTACTTTAATTGTGTTTTGAAATATACTGTACCCTAAAGGCCTCTCTCTTCTCAGCAATGTGCATCTTCAAAATCCAACCCCGCAAAGAATGGAATGCACAATCGGGTGACGTGTAATGGGCAGTTTTGAATTCAGTTTGAAGTGGGGCTGCTGGTATCCATTTAAGTAGGGCTCCAGAACTGGCAGGAAGAAAAAAGCGGTCGGCTGCCTCCTGAAGGGCTGTAAGGAGCTGTGCCCTCATCGTCCACAGTTTTAAAGAATTGGAAAATGTTGGAAATTCCTTGTCGGTTTTTGTGCTTTCTTTAATTAGCCTCTTGGTGCAATACTAAGGGTGGAAACAGGAAATTTTCTTTTATTTCTGATTCTTTTATTTCTGGAGTGCTGAGGGTGGAACTGGGAGAATGCGTGAAAGCTTCAGCATGCACGGGGTTAGGGGATGGGTAAAAGAGGCTTGGGGGACAGGTCTGGCTGCAGCCTGGGGATCTGGAGAAAGAGCAGAGGGCAGGGCAGAAAAAGCAGGGCTTCTCAGTCACTCCTCCATTTCTTCCTTTCTACATTTTGCTCCATTATTTACTCTCTCACATCATTTTCTCTCCTCTTTTCTCTTTTCATTCCTGGTTATTTCCTTTTCCTCCTCTTTTCCCCTCTTCCTTCATCCCTCCTTTCCCCACTCCTGGAAAGATGTGGAGACAGAGAATCACTTCAAAGGAAAAAGGGAGATTAGACACTAAATAAATTGGGTCCACATGTCCACATTACCTCAGGCACATGCACTTACGAACGCACCCTTACTTGTCCTGTGTGAGCACCCAGAGATGTGTGCAATCTGCTCGTGCACACACACACACACACACACACACACACGCACCTGAAATATGTGATATGATTCTTTAGCTGTCAGCTTCTAGCAAAATATAAAAGAACACTTTTGCCAAAGTGAAACTGACTCACAAAACATTCAAAGATGTTGGTGCTTTGGGATCTCTTGTTTAAAGTGATCATGTCGAGATGACTAAATCAGGTAACGTAATTAAGGCACTTTAGTCTACTTGGGCTGCCGTTACAGAATACCAGACTTGGTGGCTTAAAAAGCAGAACTCAATTTCTTAACATTCTGGGGGCTGGGGAGTCCAAGATCAAGGTGCAGTCGCATTTAGTTCTCAGTGACAGATCTATTTCTGACTTGCAGATGGCCAACTTCTCCCTGTGTGCTCACATGGCCTTTCCTCAGTGCCTGGTCATGGAGAGAGTGATTAAACTCTCTCTTCTTGTAAAGACCACTAATCACATCACAAGGGCCCCACCCTCACGACTTAATCTAATCTTAATTACCTACTAAAGTTCTCCATCACATTAGGGTTAGAGCTTCAAGATATAAACTTTGGTAAGGACACAAACAGTTACCGAGTAAACAATAAATATTAGTGTTATTGCTGCTTCTGGAATGAGGACTTATAAATTCAAGGCATTCTGTGTTTGGAAGATCTAACTTTTTTCTTCTGTCATTTAGACCTGAGCAATGTGGTCAAATCAACAAAATCGCAATTAACTAGGTATTTTTTTCCAGTTATTATTTTTTTAAATTATAATACATATAATTTACACAAAATTTAATCCTTAATAAGTTAATATTGAGAGCTTGCAGGAAGTATTTCTCTCTCTCTCTCTCTCTCTCTCTCTCTCTCTCTCTCTCTCTCTCTCTCTCTCTTTCTCTGAATTCTTTTTTATTGACATTTCAAAAGAAATCTGGTGATGAAATAGTCGGTTCAGTTCATTACCATCTAATCCACTGCCAAGGGATGACCAAAGTTTTGTTACTGAAAACATAATTAGTACCAAAACTCCAGATAAAGATCCTGTTCCAAGCACTGTCTCTTGATTCACCCCGACTTTAGATATCAATCTGTGTTTTCTCAGTGCACAGTTTTAGGAGTTGTGGAGTGAGGAAGGTGGAGGAGGGCAGGCTCAAATGGATTAAACTCTGGGATGGTGAGCTGATCATTCCAGTTTCATTCAAGTCCCATCTGGGGTGGAACCATATTTTTCCAGTGGAGCTATGCCTTTTGACAATTTTTTAGCCCTACACATTTTTCAGAGTTTGATGTAGAAATTTTCTCTCAAAACTGTGATAGTCAGAGATAAGGAATAATTTTTGGTAGGATTGGTATTTATATGATGTTTCACTGTTAGACCCAGGTTCCTCAAAGTGTGATCCTGGAGTTGAAGTGCAAATTCTCAGGCACCATCCAGAGTTACTGAATCAGAATCTCAAGGATAGGGGTCCAGAAATCTGTGGGCTAAAATCTCAAAAACATGGCTCTAGACCTGGATATGAAAACTAACATTTCATTGTTCTTGTTACCTTTTATTTTTTTCCTAGACTGGGAGTTTTTCCTCAAAATGAAAAGAACTTTGTATTATTTCATATGATTATAAAATCATGTATGTTCATCATAAAAATGTTCCAATACAGCAAAGTTCAAATCATAAGTTAAAAATAACCGTTAACCACATGACTTAAAGATAATCACTGCTAAATTCTATCGTCTTTGTCCACTGCGTATTACCGTGAACAAAGGCCATTCTGTGAGCACAGTTGCTGCTTTCACAGAATCGTAGGATATTAACACTATGAGGGAACCTGGAGATTGTACGGGCCCCACTCTCTCAGTTATATTAGGGGATACTGAATAATTAGCTCTACAGCACTGGTGCAGCCAATGACTGTCATAAAAGAAGCTAAAAGTTATCTCCCTCAGATTTGAATAAGGTATCAGATTATCTAATAGGCTGCACTTTAGGACAGAGCTCTGCATTGTTTCAAATCTCAAAACGCCTAAATAGTATATGTACCTAATATGGCTAATGGTTTGCCCTAGGGAAAGAAAATAAACATGTTAAAAAAAGATAGCACATGAGACCCATTGATATATTTCTACATTTTTGGTGAAGTAGCCTCCACAATAACCACTACCCATTACTCATTACCAGTGTAAAATATATTAATATAAAGGCAATTTATTCATTTATCCATTCATTGCTTTCACAGGTATTCTTTGAACGTCTAATTTGAGCCAGGCAGTACTACTCTAGGACTAGTATCATGGTAACAAGCAAAATGTGCCTATTTAGGTATATCATTTAAATAAACTGGTACCTTCCTAAAACATAATCTTATCTGAAAGTGTTCTATCTGAGACTGGGTTTTTGAAGCTGAGGAAATGGTGCGCTTTCTCCTTCAATTTTAACTACATACACTGCACATGAATTTAATGAGAGTATTCCATTTCTGGAGTTGCTCAATATTTGGAGATTACTTTTTAATAAAATATCTTGTTATCACTATTCAAATAATTGATGACCTTTCAAACAAAAACCATATGTAAATACAAGGACAGGAAATTAGTGGGTTTTTTTTTTTTTTTTGTATGACAAAAAAAGAGAAGGCATGTATCATGGTTTAAAGAAAAGAACTTCTGTCAAATGTCTATTACAATTTCTGGTTGGTGAGTTTTAGTTTACCTGTTATTTTGCCATAATATACACCGTTTCATTTGCTCTTCAGAAAATCACTGTACCACACTTGGCAGCTAATGCTAATGCTGTCACTGAAGGCCCTGATGTGTTAGCTGATGGGTGAACACTTAGTGAACTCAACAAATTTAAGATAGTAATATGAAAATTAGTACATGTGTGTTCTAGTAAAACACTTTATGGTCCTCATAGCAAGGGCATCTAATGACAGGAAATAATTTTCAGGGATGTAGTCAGCTTCCTAGAAACACAAAGCTTAAAAAGCATAAAAAACTTTTCAAGAATCAGGGACGTTCCAGGTTATCAGGCTCCATGCCCTTATTATATTGATGAGTAAAATGGAGGCTCAGAGGGGTTCCATGCCTTACCCAAGGATTAGGACCTGGGATTCCTAGAATGCTCCTTCTACTGCATTCGTCTTGCCTAGAGAGTCTCAGAAACCACATCTACACCTGTTCCTCTTTAATCCATACTAAAGTTACCTTACATTATGTCTTGTCTTAATATAAGCATCCAACTGTTAGATGGTGGTGATAGTCAATTGACAGGAAAGTCAGGGCATTTATTGAAAAAATAGCACACTCTCCACATACTTGGCAAGTCTAATTAAATTGAGGCTTGAGAGTGGAGTGGAAGCTGGGGTTGGAGTGTAGGTTGGGAAGTTAGGGAAATGTGGGGATAGCAAGTCAAGAGCGAATGAGAACATTTCTGCAAAGGGCAGCCAGAGGAAGGTCTCTAATAGAAATGAATCAAAATTAATGTAAACTTGAAGAAAAATTTAATTGATTTCTGAAAGAAAACCATGACTGTTGCCTCTCCTCTTTATGATAGGGCCCAAGTTTATGATCCAGCATTTTATCTCAGTTCAAAATAAATTATTAGGACAAGCAGGGAAAATGGTTTATAAACATGATACTCCACTAGGAAATGTCTAGACAGCTGTTTTTGTTCTTTCCCTCCTCTCCTTTCCAGTCCTTCAGACTTCGAATGTGAGAAGGAGACTTAAGACCTTCAAACAATAGGCCAAATAAGTGTCTTTTACATTCGGGAAGGGGGGAAAGTGGTTCTCAAGGGCTCAGTAAACTGACTCTAAGTTGGCCTGGAAGAGCCACAATACTTTTTCGTTCTCTGGATTCCTCATGGTCCCCATGGATTTATTCCACCAGCTTTGCGACATTCTGGGGGCTTTTATCTTTTATAGTAAATTATTGTATCTGATGCAAATCTCCTCCAGGGCTCAGAGAGATCTCAGCAAGCAAGGAATATGGAACTGCTCAACTCAGGAATAGATGAGGACTTTGAAGATAACGTAAACTGTGTTTTCTTGTTGACAAAATAATCTGAAGCTTTTGTTGTGTGTTTTCATAAAAGACTTTCCAGGCATAAATCAATATGGCAGCACCAACTCTGCGAGAATAAGAAACGATAAGTATAGTTTTCAGCACCCCGTAACCACTCATTACATTTATTTCCCAGTTTTCTTTGTTATTCCTTTCCTGTTCGAATCTGAGCCAGCACATTTTTGGCTTCCCAGCTGAAGTAGGAGGCACTGCCAATCAGCAGGAAATATAATACAGATAAGATTCATATAAACTCTTTTGAACTGGTAAAATGGCTGGATGGGAAATGGATGTTAAATTGTTTACATTTGGCACGAGAAGAAAACGTTCCATTTTTAAATTCAAAGCCTCTGCACCTTTGTGAATGAAAACAAATCACACGGGTCATGTAGTGCTCCACTCTGCAAAAGCCATCAGGAGACTGATAAAAGCTTTTGTAAATCACTAACTTTATCTGGGACTTGCTCAAAAGAGTCCTTCCCTAGATTAATGTGATGTGGCCCTAGCCCAGGGTCTTTGGAAAAAACTGTGCAGCAACAAGATCCCAGCACACTCCGAGGAACACCTGTAAACAGTGGCAAGTGGGGTCCAGAAAGATTTGGGGGAAGTGTTTATAAATCCTTACTTTTCAACGTAGGTCATTCCAAACCCTTTATAAGGTGAGACACCACAAAGGATGCCATGGTCTGAAGATATTTGCATCTTGAGAAAGCTTTCATCTTGGTAAACATTGGTATGCCTAGCTAGGTTCAAGTGATAAAGGAAAAGTAAATTTAAAAATTGGCTGTTAGAATTCTGTGAAACGACCAAGTAGTTTATCCCACAGAATGAAAAACTCCTCCCTTGTATGAATTTTTGCACGTTTCAACCATTTGATCTATGTCATCTAAGCATAGTCTAGACAGTAAATGACATAAAAATTGCTCAGAATGTGTTTAATGGTTAAGCAAAATTAATTACAAAGCTAAATTGGAGACAGCTGACTGTGTGGTGAGTCCTCTGTAATGGGCGAGATGCAAAGCCTGGGGTGACTTGTTACTCTGGCCCCCTCATGTGATCAACCTGTGTTGCTGTGTCATGGTCAAATACATTATAGGATAAACCACATGGACTAAGGAAAAGAAAGGGACAGCAGGACTCTGGTTGTTCAGACTGGCCTCATGAAGTTATGTGTTAGCCTGAGTTGCACATTAATAGCAAAACCATCTGGTCCTTATTATTAGAACAATGCTGACCTCGGAAAGAAGCAGATAGGAGGAAGCTCAGTGCAATTCTATGCTTCTTTTTGGAACCCTTAGAGTTCTTCTGGGCAGAGTTTCTGCCATTCATCCATTCCATAGGGGAAATCCTGAACTACAATCAGGAGTGTGCGATGAAAGCAACTGCTGATAGCTATCATCATCTACCTTGATCTCTCTCAAGCCATTTAATAATATGCGAATCAGGAGATTATTTTCCTCTACACTGGTATAGGGTCAATTTCCTGAGATTTTAAAATGGTAAAGCTTACACAGGCAGGGGAGAGAGAGATGATCATCCTATATAAAGAGCTTCCCTTTGTAGCAATTCTCCTGCCATACTGGATTTGAGTACTCTTTTTCAGAAGACGACTCATTGGCAAGATGATACCCAGTTCCCCAGTCTCTACTTGGTTTTGTAATCATTCCAGAAAGGTTTGAGGCCAGACACTTGTCTCTCTCTGCTGTCTATTGAGCTTCTTCTACACAGCACCCTGCAGATTTCAAACAAGTGCCGAGCATGAAGCAAAGTCAAGGAATCAGGACACAATGGGTCTCTGGCTCTCTGAGTGATCCTGAAAGGACACTTTGAAGTCAAGAGGCTCGATGTGGAAATCAAAAGGAAGTCTGTGGAATGCATGGAAAAGTCAGAATAATTTTCTTTAGAGTGAACTTCACTGCATTCCCCAGTGACTCAAATGCTGTTGGCAGCCCTTAGGTTTGCTGATACTGCCACAGATTGGCACTATTTATTGCTGAGATGAAAGAGCCCAGTATGATATTGAAATAATAATAGTGTGAATGTCCAGATTAGATATCACTGATGGGACATCATTTAAAATATTCAGAGAAGTTACCACATATTCACAAACCAGCACTTTTCTTCAATACTTGAACAAATTTTCTATCTGAATTGCACACAACCTCCCATTAGCACAAATGATTTGTATTCACTGCACGTGAACAAAAGTAATAAACAAACTGAACTTCTGCTATTGAAATTTAAGACAAAGAAATCTCCAGACATGTTGGGGAGATGCAGATACTCTGAAAGGCTTATTTTTATAGTGCTGAGAAATGAAACCACACCTCCATCAAGGCTTGGAGGCTTTCCTGGAAATAAGGAATCAGGGTTTAGTAAATATCAGCATGTTGGAAAATGTTGGCGGTGTTAATGGGGTGGGGTGAATTAGTTCCTACCCAGAATTTGCAAAGGGATCTCTCAGGAGGAACAGAAACAAGTAAACACTTGGGGTTTTAATTAAATTATTAACAAACAAGCCTCAGTTTGAAAGTTCATCAATAATAATGCATCCGAAATTCCCTTATGTTGATGCAATCAAGCCTAGCTTATTGCTAGGAAGTGGTGGGTCAAGGAGAGCACCAGAAATGCATGCCACCCATTTTCCTATTCAGTTATGTTATTTTATTGAAACAGAGGCTGTTATCCAGTGATAGACATTTAGGACATTTGATGATTGAGTGACTGGAGCATCAGCACAGCACTGCTGTACTAATGATACTTGGCATTGAGTTTAATAAAGGTGACTGGATAACAGGTGCTTTTCTGATGAGGTGTCTGCTTCTACAAATCAGGCTAAATGTGCTGAGGTTGGTTTGTGGCCTTTTCCTGATAACTTTATAGCTGGCATTAGAGTAACAGCCCTTTATTATTGCAATCTGATTTGTAGCAGGATGTTGCTGCTGAAGTATGTTCATTCCTTCGATGTTTATCTTCCAGGATAGTTGTTGACTGTCATTATTTGGCTCCATTAGAAGCAGACCTTGAGGCACAGAAAGGAATACAAGTAGAGTTTTTGGAAAGCAATCCCAGATAGGGTTGCCACATCTAGCAAATATAGTAGCCCCCCTTATCCTGGAGGATACTTTCCAAGACCCCCAGTGGATGCCCGAAACTGTAGGTACTACCATGCCCTATATGCATTATATTTTTTCTATGCATATGTACCTATGATAAAGCTTAATTTATAATTAGGCACAGTAAAAGATTAACAACAATAACTAAAAATAAAAGAACAATTATAACAATATACTATAATAAAAGTTAGGTGAATGTGATCTCTCTCTCTCAAATAATTTTTATATTTTTTAGTCCAAACCTATTCCACTTTCTGTGTACCATTCCCTACTTCCAGTAAATGTCTCAGGGACATTCATTTCAAGGAATCCCTTGCTGAAGTTTTTGTATAAGCTCAACGTTTCTGGGGAAACACATTGCAACATTTTGCATTTATGTCTTCCGCCCACGAATTTAATGCCTTTTCCACCTTAACTAAGCATTTATTATGCACTGTGGCCATAAGTTTTGTATTTTGAGGTGCGACAGCAAAACTAGCATAAATTTCTTTTTCATTCTTCACAATTTCACAGATAGAAGATTCATTCTTACTGTAGACCTTAGCAACCTCATCATGTGATTTTTTCCCTTCTCTTTATTAAGTACAGAACTTGCATCTTTTTACTTAAAGGAAGCACTTTGTGGCTTCTCTTTGGCAAATTTGAATTGCCAGATCACTACTCTTGCACTTTAGGGCCATTAATAAGGAAAATAAGGGTCACTTGAACACAAGCACTGTGATTCCATGACAGTCAATCTGATAATCGAGACGGCTACTAAGTGACTAATGGAAGAGTAAGGTATACAATGTGGAGACAGTGGACAAAGAGATTATTCGTGGATTCATGGTCAGGCAAGATCGCATCATGCTACTGAGAATGGTGTGCAATTTAAAACATAAATTGTTTATTTCTGGAATTTTCCATTTAATATTTTTGAACCATCATTAATCATGGATAACTGAAACTGTGGAAAGAAAACCCATAGATAAAGAGGACTATTGTAAAAATGCAGGAGTCCAGCTACATTTTAATTTCAAATAATTAAAAAAAAATTTTAGTATAACTTATGTCCCAGGTAATATTTGGGACGTACTTACACTAGAAAAATAATCAGTTATTTATGTGAAATTTAAATGTAGTTGGGCATCCTGTGTTTCATCTGGCAACTCTAATTCTAGGAAGCTGAGAGAATGGAGATGTGAGACAAGGCAAGGGAAGGAAACCGATGCATGCTGCACTAATGAGCTGGTGTGGCACCTGTACTCAGTCCCTCTGGGGACTTTGGGAAACTGTGCAGAACAGACCTCAGAGCTGTTCCATCTGGGCACAAGGAACCTAGGGCACGTATCCATCTCCTTCCATCATTTGTTAAGGGTTGATCTTGGGGTGTAAATCCTCCACCCCTGACACCTTCCATTCGCCCTTTGTAAGGGTGGAGAGAGCACCTTCCTGCATCATAGAAAACCCTGGGCAAAGAGGTGAAGGTACTTGTAGTAGAAAGCCCCTGTCAAATACCGGAATCTTAAGTACCAAAGGATATGGTCAAAATCTTGATAGTGCCTTGTTTGGTGACTCTGGCAAGTCATGGTACTTCTTCATGTCTAAACTCTCAACTCTTCACCTTTCTTCCCAGAGGCTCTTTCCTGAAGACAGTGAGTTTCAATACCTTCTCTAGGAGAAGCTGCTCATTTTCCCAGTTTGGGGCAGGGAGGTGAGGTTTGTGTTCATCCATCCAGTTCCCTATTCTATAATTCGTAGCATTTTTTAAAACCCTGTTCTTTGAGAGATATCCTATCTTGTTGTCAGTCCTTATTGAGCCTAACACAGGGGGTATACTCTTCCATCATGCCTTACGTCCTAATACCCACCTATGCAACTCCCACACCTGCAAGGATGTCTCTCCTGATACCCAGGAGGGTCCATCCTCCAGAGACCTTTACCTCTACTTCACTTCAGCCATCTGTTCCCTAGACACACTCCATTGTGTTATCATCAAGAATTGCTCTCCTACCACGAATAAATTCACACGTTTCCCCACCCACCAATTCTTATCTTTCAGCCTCTTCATGAGTCACTCTTTAGATTTGATCTTTGACCCTTCTGAGACTCATAATACCTTGAACCTCTTTACCAGACACACCTAGACTTCACTGCTTTTCTTATTCAGTTGAGATCGCATGGTTTATGTCTCCGAACTCACCCTTCACATGTGATTATGTTAACACTCTAGCCTAACAAAACCCTCACCTGCAGTCATCCATATCTCCATTTCCTCTGTATCTACACCTGGGCAGTGGAGTACTGCTGTTCGACATCACAGAACTATGGGAAATGATGCCTCTAAAAGGTTGTGATCGCTAGTCTTAACTGGTCTCTCAGTGCTCCTGGCAATCTTATTATATTTTCCTAACGTGTTCTCTCTCTCTGGTTCCTTCTAGCAACTATTTAAAATTTGCCTTATCCACCCTATTTTTCCTACCTGATTTCTCTTTCCCATCTTAGGACGTGATTGTACCTGTTTCCTGCTTCACATGCATCAGAGCGTGCGCGCGCGCGCGCACACACACACAAATAGATAATATTACCTGAGAATTATCTCAAATTCTCACCATAGAAATCATAAATTTTCCATACTCATGTTTTCCTTTTCCTATTTTTCCTTTTGTTTTGTTTTGTTTTGTTTTGTTTTGATACTATGGAAAATAGGTCCTGTATTTGTTGCATTTGTCTTTTCCCATCCCCTTCCAGCCGTTTTGGTCATTTCTTCTGGAAACCCTCATCTGTTCTCTGCCTCTACTCATACCCCATTATGGGTTAGGTATCTTGTTCATGTCTTCCCCCGGCACCTTTTCACCTTGCACTGAGGTTTGGTTAGATGCTAATTAGCCACCAGTCCCTAGCCATAAGCTTGAGGGATAAAAGTGCTAATAGATCTGACTGGTTTGTATTTATAAGTACATAGTTGTGAGCTCAGTAAGCATTCAAAAAGTATCTGTTGAATAACTAAATAAAAAAATGAAAGAAAAAAGTGAATTGGCTTTGTATAGTTTCCTAAGCTCCTCAGAGATGAACATTTTTGTTTTCAAGCATTAGATTCCAATAAGACCTGTTAAATTTATAGATTATGAATAACTCAGCTATATTTTTTAAAATGACCCTGAAACAAATGCTTAAATCAATCAGTTTAGTCAATAAAATGGCAATTAATGAAAAGTGGGCCTTCTTATTTGATGACTTTGAAGGGTTAATTCAATCAAAATGAAGAGATCCTACAGCCCCACAAAGACTCAGTGGGTGTTAGACCTCAGGAGGAATTACAGTGTTTCAGCAATGCAATAATTATGAAACTAAATGAAGAAGAAAAGCAACTATTGTCATACACATGAATATTCTATCAGTTCTTTCTTACTGGATTTCTCCTATCAGTCACAACAAATGGAAATTGCTATTATGTTAAAGATGTAGATGACTTGTTATTCCTTAGTGTAATGTATTTCCATACATAGAATTAGTTTGACTATCACCTTCTCTGTTCTATGTAAGAGATCTCACTAAACAACCCAACACATATATGTCTACTTTTAAATTTCAGCAGAAGAATATAGGTTCTTCACCTCACTGAGAATATAAATAAAATTTTAGTACTTAGGCATCCAGAGGAATTAGCACATTTTGGTGATTTTTTCCCCTCTCTTTGAATAAATATGTTCATGATTCTCTGAGAAGTTTCTATCCCAAATCACCAGTTCAAAGCCAATCCAGAAATTCATTTCATTAGATATCCCATAATTCATTAGTAGTTGTAAATCTCATAGTTGATGATATCTTGAGATCCCTTAAAACACATTATATTGGTCCCCAAAATTGCAAAGACCTAACTGATTTAAATAGGAGTAAAACATCAGCATCTAAGACTAAATATAGAGTCAAAATACATTTAATTACCAACAGGATAATTCTGATATTTGCCTCAGTGGGTCTTCCATATGATCAACATTTTATATGTACTCATTTTTTTCTGTGGCCCCATAAGGTACTGCCATTATAATAGCCTCTTACTAATTAATGCTAATAGTGAGAAGGTATATCAAATTCCAGAGAGAAAAAGAATTTTAAAGTATTTGATAAAAATTACTTGAACATACATTTACATTTATTTGCATTCACTTGTTCACAAAACTATGGGTTCTTCCTTTATTCTTCCTTCACCTCACGTTCTTTATCCTACCATCTTAAACACTGCCCCCCCCCCCACCACCGCAGCTTCTAGTTTGGAGTGTAATAAATAGGAACAAGATACTGTTGTAAGCTCAGCAGCAAGACAAAACATTGAGCATTAATGCTACCGACTCATCGAAGCCAGGCTACATTGGGAAAAATAGCTCAAATTATGATGCACATGCAAAGCATGAGTAATGAAGAACTGATCAAATTTTTTATTTTCTTTAATTTTATACTCCCATATAAATCCCCCCAATATTAAGAGCTTAAAAATTTGCCAAACTATACTCATAATAGAATTTTAAAAAATAAGACAAATGTAGATAAAGAAGGCAGAAGAGCATTGTATCTAATGCTTGGGACAAGGAACTCAGCTCTGCGTTCCCTAGAAACTAGTTCTAAAAGGAAACCCAGTGTGTCATATAATTCTCATTATTTGCATTTACAATGTTTCAGCAATGCAATAATTAATGTTTAGGAAGTATGTGTGTATGGCAGTAAATTCTGAAAGAAACATGTTGGGGATCATCAATTGTTACTGTGTCATTAATGACACAATGCAAAATGCCTTCTCAAAACAATTGAGCACCATAATATTCTTTCATTGGGTTATTAGACATTTTTCTTTCCATTTTGAAGATAAAAAAAAAAAGAACTTATATGCAGAATCAATAGGAGAAGAATACAGACATCATACTTTATTCCCCTCTGCTGGCCATTTCACCATTTCTCTTTGCTGCATGGTGGTCCAAAGTAATATAGATATAGCTCTTAATAGGAGGTATTGGGGGTGCTATTTATTACTTCAACACACTGCTTTAGTCCATAAAATTCCTAGAGACAGAGCTATCTTTATGAGCCATCACACAGTTTTAGTAGGACATTTGAGGTTGGACCAAGTCCATGTTGGCTGCTTATATTAAATTGTCATTCCAAAATTGGGTGCGTTTCAATGGAGCTGGCATGGAACACACTCATCCTTGCTATAACCAAGTCAATGGACCCAGACCTGTCTCTGCATTTATGGTGCCATACCTACCCCATCGTTCACACGTGGTTAACGATGTGAAAACTGGCTCAGTGAAAAAGTGAGTACCTGAAAAGTTCAGCTTCTGTATTCTAAATTCAAACGTTTTATAAACTAATGCATATAAATAAGAAAAACCTTTATGCAAAAGCAGTTTTCCCCAAGAAATTTTTTTCGTTTTGTTTGATCTTATTTTTATTTTTATTTTGACTCTGCAGTTGAGGCTGGAATAGGGTAGAAGTTGCAGGATAACATGTGAAAGGCCAGGATAAGGATGCTGTTGACAGCCACCAGACAATAACTGAAACTTCAAGAGAGAATCTTTTCAGCCCATCTCTCCTGACATTTCAAAGGCTGATGTGAGTCATTCTTAACTCAAGTGACTGATGGAGCTATAATCCGTCCTTTGTTAGGCATGTACCCAGTGGTTGCTGACTACCAGCCAGCACTAGGTTCTGCCCTGGCCAACCACCTCTTTGCAGCAGGCCTTTATTTAAATCCATGTTGCACTCCCAGATGTGTTCATAATTCACAAACCTCTAGAGCTGTCCATCTAATTATGCTCTGACCC
Source organism: Eonycteris spelaea (assembly GCA_003508835.1). NCBI lineage: Eukaryota > Metazoa > Chordata > Mammalia > Chiroptera > Pteropodidae > Eonycteris > Eonycteris spelaea. Next base: position 3,663,375 of record PUFA01000087.1, read on the forward strand.
CAAATCTACCATAGCCAGTCATGCTCTTGTTTGTGTAAAATGAGTCAGCATCTTCAAAATGGAGTAATAGAAACAATTTCTGGTAAATAACAGTTAATGTGACTACTGCTGAGAAGCAACAATGCCTCCCTACTCACCTTCAATTTATGTGTGACTCAAAAATCTACATTTCCAGCTATTCTGCTTTAGCTGTCCAGTAGAAAATTTCCTCCAGCGTTCCTGCTGTCAGTTCCACATTAACACAACAAAATGTAAACTCATTATTCCTCTTGGAAACCAACTCTATCTGCCGATAGTTCCCCCTTCGGTTTTCTTTCTTTTTCTTTTTCTATTTCTTTTCTACTTCTTCTTCCTCTCCCTCTTCCTTTTCTTCTCCCTCTTCTTCTCTTCCTCCTCCTCCTCCTTCTCCTCCTCTTCCTCCTCTCCTCTCCTCCTCCTCTCCTCCTCCTCCTCCTCCTCCTCCTCCTTCTCTCGTCCTCCTCTTTCTTTCTTTCTTTCTTTTTTAAACAACTAAATTAGATCTGGGTGAATTCCTTCTCCATTCTGCTCTCTGTAAGCAGGAGTGTGCATGACTACTTCTGCCTGCAGTTCTGGAGTAAGACAGTCTCTTAGTAACATAGAATCAAATATCTCAGCAACTTCCTTGTTGGAGAGAAGGTTTCCTAAGTATTCAGCAGAACCAGATAAGTATAGTTAGCTTCACTGACAACTTCATGTTCTATTTCTATACATATTCCCTGCCCCCATATAATTAAAAATAAAAACAATTCTAATTAATTAAATACACACATATGCTATTGCATTAGGAATTCTACAGTGTTCCATTTTTTTTTCCTGTGCTGATTACTTCTATGTGTGTTTTAAAATTTGATTTCCACTTGTTTCTTCCTTTTTTTTTTCTTTATTAGTCTCCCCCAGATTTTCAGATTCCCTCAGAAACCACTTTGTCTACCTTTGGGGTGCTCCCTTTAGCAGTATCAATGGTTCCTTAATGCTATGCTTCCGCATCTGTCTGTGATCTCTTGCCTGAATACTCACTTTGTTTCTCATTTGCTCGTCAGGGTTATGATCTTAGAATCCATTCTAAATTTTCCACCCTTGGCCATTGGTCTGGGCAAGCTATACCTTTCCCTTCAGTGTCTGAACCCTCCAGCAGGATGCTGGTTCCAAGACACAGCTTTACTCAAAGCTGAAGTGCCCAGTTCAACTCGGGCCTACACTATTTGTCTGGACCCTAGCTCATTCCTGACTATGAGCTCCTGGACGTTCTCCGAATTCTCTCGTTCTGGACCACTTCTTTTCCTCTCAGTGTGTCCTTCACTCTCCTGCTTTCAATAATGGCTCTTATTGCTGACAGCCTCTACTGCCTGCTGTCTCCTGGCATTCTTGCTTTAAACCTAGAAGTCATATTTGATATTGCTCCTTTCTTGTCCAGAACTACTTGCATAATGAAAAGGCTTCTCCTATTATTTCTAGAGGTCATGGTTTCCGTCTGAGCCTCTTGTTTTAATTAACATTGGCCTAGTCCAAGCCTGTGTCAGTCCCAACTATTTTCCATGCATCTGGGACACAATTATTAGATTAAGCTTCTGGATAACACCACTAGTAAGACCTCACAAATCAAGTACCTGTCTACATGACTTTTGTTGATAAAATAAATTCCAAACTCCAAACATGACATTTTATAAATAGGCCCAAACCTATCTTTTCAATCAATATTTACCTGTACTATTTACCTTACTAAACTGGTCAACATGCCATCCCCAAAATATACCTCATGCATCTATCTGTACCTCAGCTTGTTCATATTGCTCAGATAACCCATTAAGAGCTCCAGAATACTCACTGTAAAATAAGGTTGTGAGATAAGATGAATCTAAAGTCCTTTTCAACTTAAATTCCATTATTCAGAAGTATCATTCTGTCCTCATTCACATTCTCCAAGTATTCTAAATTGTCACTGAGGCTATTTGTGTCTGTTTCAGACCCACATGAGCCCCTCTTCCTCTGCCTCTATTTTGCCCTTTCTCTCACTACTCATTGGGCCCATAAACACACACATTCTTGAGTGACTATTTAACTTGTCATGTGTCTCTTTTCTCTCTAATTCCTGAATCATGGCATCCAGGTATCCGACCATCACCTTGTAGTAGTGAGCATCCAATCATTATCCACTGATGGATGTTGAGTGAATCAAGTCATTAGTGGAAGTTGCTGGAAAAATAAATTAGAAGCATAGGTATCACAAGGGCCTTGTTAAATGTACTCTCACTGGTCTAATTGCATTTAATTAAGCCCCTTGAGAAAAAATTGCCCCTTAGGCCCTGTTATCCAAGGTCAATGTGACTCATTTTAATCAGAACATCTCCTAGGGGTGATGAAGCAATTGCATAGCATTTGAACTTGTATCCATGATTTGGTTGTAGCATTATTATAATTTTGTGTCTGAAACATCTGAATTTTAAAGTGTAGGAAGAAGACTTTGTAAATTAGGCCAAAAAATAGTCATTAAGACCTGCTTACATAGTCATTACAGATTTCTTCACAGCTTCTCTCCCCTTGCTATGGGCTTTCCTTTCAGAGGCCCTGGACGCACATCAGATGACATAATGACTCTGAAGAAACTACTTATGAGAGGTAACTGAAGGTTAAAGTGGACATAGTGTTTTAAATATATTTTTCTGTTTTACCTAGAAATGTAAATTAAAATAAATTATTGTGTGCTAGCTTTGAGTGACTGTGGCATTAGCCTTCGGACATGTTAACCGAGAGGCTAATAAATATAATAGATTAATAGCTAGGTTTTACTTTTTGGATACGTTTTTTGATCATTACAATTTTGGGCTATTTCTTGAATCCACAGGCATCTGTTCTTTGACCCCAAGTGGATTCTATGATCAAAGAAAATGGTTGCAGGTACTGTGGAGTAATTCTCATCCATTTTGTCTCTCAAGTCTTACAGAGTTTAGGTTGAATTAAAGATTTTTCTCAGCTATGTATTATTTACTCACAAAATATTTCTATGTAAAAGTAAACTTTGTTGTCATTGTCTAGTTTTTGTAAAGAGACACTAGGTCACTCATTGAACAATAAAATAAAATATTCTGAACAATATTGGAAACTGGGGATATTATTTTTGCTTATCTGCAGTAGATGTGAGAGAGGGCATTGAGATGGTGTTACACACTTTGGGAAAGATGAATGGTATAAGGAAGGGAAAAAGCTGCTTGACCAAGGTGAGCATCTGGGGCTTTATCCCAATTTTGCCCTTACTGTAGTCTGTAACCTTGAGCTCATGATTTGATGTCTCTGTAGCTTAATTTCTTCAACTGTAAAATGGTAATAATAACTATTCTACTTACTTTTATCGAGTTCTTAAAATGATTATTTGAGATAATTTTTAAAAGACAAAACGTTACATTGTTATACATGTTTAACCTATTAGCATTACTTTTCCCTAGATGCATTGAGAGTTATCCTTTGAGACATTTGGAAATACCTCATCTCAACTTCATTCCTATCTACCCAGGGTCAAAATCTAGTCATTTCACATAAAAGGATAATGATAACTCAGAACTATTAGGGCAGTGTGGAATCACAGGTTGGAGATTCCATGATTCTTACTATCAAATAAATATTAAGTTGCTAACATATTCTAGACACTTATAAAAAAGATAGGGTATGTGGAATTCACTTTTTTTTCTTTTTATCAAGGGCCATATTTAAACATAAAAGGCCTTATCATCTAACTTCCTTAATAGTGCCCTCAAACTGTTCTTAGAACAGAGAGAAACTAATTCCTCATTAAAAGAGCTATTCTCCATGTGCAATTATTATCTCTAGGCTGCCTCAACGATACAAAGGGAAAATGAAAATAATAAGTAGAAATAAAAAAATAAGGATTAGGGATTTCAGCCTTGGGATAAAATCTGATAAATATGAAGGTACAGCATAGTAAACACCAGAGGTAATTTAAGGGTCTGAATTAGTGTAGGTATGGCTTTAGAGAACAATTATTGGTTTCAAATAATAATACTATGTTTGGTCCTGGTGGTTTAACCAAAAGAGTGCTGAGGAAACACAATTAAAAACTTTGGCTCTGTGGTTGTCTGGGCAATCCTGGGCAGGGCAAGTAGGTTGGTAGAGGGGATAAAAATCAAGTACCTCTGATGTAAATGGTGGGGATCTGCACTTAATGATTTCTAAGAGTCTTTTGGGTATCTGCATCACCAAACTTTGTGGGAGGTATCATGTAATATATTTTAAAAAGCTACATCTCTGAATTAAGCCAATTATTGCTCATTATTTCTCCTTTCTTTCTGAGTTGTCTCCATCAACACATCTTCACTTTATATATTCCCTAAAGTCATCTAGCTGAATCTTCATATATGGTTCTTGTAATAGATACACATTGTTCATATCTATTGTTAATAGATATGCATAGCTTCCCCAAATGTGCTGTGTTCATGGGCAAATTCATTGATCTCTCAGAGGCCTTTCCTCCACATGTCAAATGAAACCCCATTCTGATCTCATCTGAATACCCTCTTCGGGGAGAGAGAATGTTGCCAGGGAAGCGAGAATGGCGCCAACAAAGGCGAACAGATATTCAATATATCAGCTTAGCAGCTCTTGAAAGCTATGGGGTTTTGGTCACCCTAGAGTTGAGAGTTGATAGATTGCATGTGATTGGATTGTGAGCAGAAAGGCTTACTGAAAGCTTTAAAATCAAACTCAGAGCTAACGAGATGATTCAGGATTCCAAATACTACCCCCTTGGCCCCCACCACCATCTCCATGAGGAACTTGCACTCCTTTCCTTCTGCCTTTCTGTGTGCCAGCTGCTCTCCTGCTCAGGCCGAGGTCTCCAGAGCAAGGATACTTACTGGTCCTCCCATAGGTCAATCCAGATTTTACAGGACCTGAAACTTTGAACATTTCCTTATAGAAGGAAAAGAATTTTAAAAGTATATATCTAAAATTAGGTATGAAAATAACTATGTTTTAGGACATGAAATCACAACAAATTACATATTTAAAAAACTATCATCCACCTCACAAAATCCAGAAAAATACACTTTTTAAATGAAATACCAGGCACTCCTCTATAAAACTTTTCTCTTAGGTTTTTTGACTATATATGCTTTCATTACCAACTCACGACACTGATTTTGTAACACGTTTTTAATAAAAAGAATGTAAAGGTAACAGTTTTATTAGGATATAATCAAGTGTTTTCATTATTGATAGTTTAGCAAAGATTCATTCAAATTCACAACTTGTTATTAATAATTCCATGTAAAATTTCAGGATTTTATCTATCAAATTTCTTTCACATGTGAAAAGAAAGATTTTGGGGCATTTCAAAGTGATTAATCTTAAATACTCATTGAATTGACGTAACTTATTCAAGAGTTTGCCATCATTGTCCTAATAATAATGGTGTATTATTAGTTTTAATTTACCTTTGTTATTGTTATCATTTCATGTCAAGTCAACAAATGTGAAGGATTACAAAAATGACCAGCTTTTTCCCTTTTCTTCATCCATGCCTTTCAGTAAGTATTTTCCACAATAACTCCAGGCTTAGCGATGTGACTTACTTTAATGGAACATTACCAAATATGATGCACATTGGCACTTGAAACGCGCTTGGGTTTGGGGCTTGTCTCTGCTTGCTGTTATTGGAAACACTGCAACTATCATCGTGACAACAAGCCCTGACTTCTCTGCTAAATAAGAAGAGACTGTGGTATAGTCATCCCAGTTCACTGGCAGCCAATTACCAAACCTGTAAGGAAGGACATACCAGATCACTCACTGGCTGGCTAACTGCAGACACGTGAGCGAGATCAGCAGAAGAACTGCCCCACTGAGCCTATCCCAAACCACCGGCATGGTGAATAGTGAGCCAAATAAATTGTTGTTTTAGGCCAGAGGTAGGCAAACTTTTCATGTAAAAGACCAGGTAGCAAATACTTTAGGCTTTGTGGGGCCACTTGTGGTGTTTGTTGCATTTCTCTTCTTCTTCTTTTTAAAAATATTCTTTAAAGATATAAAACCATTCTTAGCTGTGGGACATACGAGTATAATCCATGGGCCAAATTTGGCCTATAGAGTAAAGTGTAAGCCATTACGTTTTAGGAAAAGTTTGTTGTAAGCCAAAGCTAATTAGTACAGCAAAAAATGTGAGTGTTTTCCCAAATGCATTTATATGATTCATTTTTCTTTCTTATTAGTTTCGTAACAATTTGGGGGCTTGACATTTCTTCTTCTCAAAATATATCACTTCAACAAATTTCTGCTTTTAGTATGGTATGAAAATCTTTGTTAAATTCTCTTCTTATGATAAGAATAATTTCTACTGATTACATTGCTAACTTTTGTCTCTTCTATTTTACATTCCATTTTTAATAAATATTCTTTTAACTCCTATGAGAAATAAAATTAAAGGTGGCAAAAGAAAACACTCTTCTTATATGTCTGTCCAAACCAGAGTATGTAATTTCTCATCTTTTTCACTGAAATATTCTGAAACATCTTCCTGCCTCGCAGTTAAAAGGTTGTCTTTGAGCTTGACCACCTACTAAAGTACATTTTTACAGTCTGTTTATGTCTGTGTTCTTTATTCAATTTCTGGAATTTAGAGTTCTTAAATTTAGAGTTCTTAAAAAGTCATCGAATTTGTGTTGTAAGGTTAAATTACTTTTATACACATGTTGATTGTAAAAGGTTCCATAGACTAGCTCCTTGCTGCATGCATTTTAAACCTCGTTTCTCTACCACCAGACATGTCAGGCATGGGAGTGCTTCTAGCCCACATGTTCATGTTCATGACAAGTGAGATGGCATGCTGGACAGTAGACTATTCCCAAAAGCCATTTCTAAGCTTGACCAGTAGCACTAACTTAACTGTGCATGAATTTGACTACATCTCACATAAATATATAGACTAAACCCAATAAATGTCTCCCAAATTGAACTTTCACTTATCCATAATTTAAAAATGACTGTGGCTACTTCGAACCCACCCAAGAAGGGAAAATCAGACTGAAACAAGACAGTAGTCTTAACCAAGTACAGGTAAATTATCTTTCCTCGCAAACTTTAAAAAAACATATGGGCATGTGAACACATTATTAGGACTCTTTCCAGGGAAGGTGCTCATGCAAGTGAGGCTATTTGAAACTTCAGTGTTATTAACTTCTTTATAAATCTACCTCTGTAACTTTGAGATCATTTTAATCACATTAGAGAAGGAAGAATGAGCTAAAGTGGGCGGGAGGTACTTATTACCCAATTCCATTACAAGATTTTATCTATATAAATGGCAGTCTTTACCCTGAGTTCTCAAGCAGTAAAAGTATTTTAGCATGAGTAAGTTGACTATATGCGCACCACACTCTCCATGTCAAACATTCTCAAGTACAGCTTAATATTTCCATGTATTTTTTCTACCCCAATATAATATGGACCACATTTTAAAATTCAAAGCACTCACTTTTAAAATTTACATTCTCTAATACATTTTTGGAGTCCCATTCATCAACTGTCTATATGTATCTGTTTGTAACATCAGTCACAGTTGACACAGAACATGCCTTTGTAAAATTTTTCCCAGAGTTTAACTGCTATTACTAAACCAAAAACTCCTTATTGGTCAACAATGTGGAAATGTTTCGCCTTGGCCAGGTTAATTTAAATAGTGTTGTGGTTTGGGGAAAAAAAATAAGTTTCCATGAGATTTTCTTTATCTCTGTTTCCCATCTGGCTTGCTGTTATAAACATTTAATCCCCTGTTTGCTGCCAATGTTTCCCAGAAAGCCTTGTAATTGCTTGAATTTGTATGAACAGTTCCAGTCTGGTGCACAATAGGGATGCACTATAAAATTTTTCATTGCTCGATTTACTTGAAATTATAACATGGTTAGGGAACAATAACACCCATAGTTGTAGACCATAAAAAAATGATTACCAGAAATTGGCAAAATAATAATACCGATAGATATAAAAATTTGATTTGTGGTTATACACCCCAAATGAAGAAATTTAAAATCTGAGCAGAGATGTAGAATATTTAATGTTAAGGTTATATGTAAAATTAAAAAAGGACTTGAAGTTTGAAAATTCATAGGGTTCAGGAGGAAAAAAGTAAAGGGGACTTACGCCCTGTTCTTTCTCAAATAAAAGGCCTTGCAAAAGCCTTGACTCTTCTAAGAAGCGATCGTTTTCTGGTCCTCTATACCTAAGGAAATGGGGAGGTAAGTAAGTAGTGACAAAAGGCAATTGGTATCAATGTCCTGCCAAGAATTGGCAAATTACCCCAACTGGCATTCTTCATTTCTGAAAAAGGCTAATTGTGCAAAACATTTTCTAAAGGACTTCTTGTCATGCTCTGGACTATAATTTCCCCCGCTTCTATGTTTTTGAGGCTTGCTCAACCATTGGCCATACATTAGAGCATATCCATTAAGTTTAGTGAATGGGAGTTGTATGCGCCAGTTAGTGTCTATGAGTGTTTGCATGTGCCAACATCTAATTGAAAAGTATTTGGTCCCACGCTTGCACTTTAAATGTTTCAGCGTGTGGGCATATAAAATTAAAAGAATAACATTGCAGGGCTCTTGGCCTAAATGCATTTGAGTGGAAAAGCCAGGTGAAATGCAGATAATTCAAATAGTGGTGAACTGGATTTCTGAAATCCTCTTGCTATAGAAAGCTTGCTGTGAGAGGAGACCAATATACAGAGTGAGAAAATGCATCAGCTGCTCAGCCTATTGGAGTAGAAAATAAAATGTTACAGCAGCTCAGCATTAGATTCAGAAGTGTGGTCTCTGTCTGTCTATCCATCTGTCTATCTTTCTATCTATCATCTCTCTATCTATCATCATTTATTATCTATCATCACAGCAACAGTTTGTAATCTAGTGAGCCTCATAGACTTCATAGGGCCTAATAGTTCTGGCCGACCACACAGATTATTTTGACAGTGAAATTAGACAGTGATTTTTTTCCCTAGTACTTTTCTCTCTCTAGATGAGTTGTACAAGGGATCCATAGATTACAACTTGCATATTTCTCTTTCGTTTGTTTTAAATTTCACCTCATGCTTACACGTCAGACAATTCTGTCAATGTATAGTTGTTATGTCTGTCAAAGATTCTATTTCTCATAAGTAAAATAAGAATAATAGTGACTACATTGAAATGTTGTTAGAATTATTAAACAATATTCTATGTGTGTATATGTATGCATATATACATATACATGCACATATATTCTCTATAAAGTTAGGCAGTATGCTGTTTAATAAATAGTAATTATTGTTGAGTTTCTTATTATATGCATAATATTGTAAACATTCAAGGTAGCGATGTGATCAAAGAGAGTATACATTCATGAGAGGTTCAGAAAATAAAATATTTCTTATCTTTGGAAAGAAGTGTATGATTTGCCACATATTATCCAGTAAACTTGCTGTAGCTATAAAGATACATCTATAATGTTGGCTCACATCGAAAGTTAACAGTCTTGGAAAATAGTGTCATCTTTATTGCAAAAACTGAACCAGAAATCTAGAGATAATTTCAAATCTTTTTATCCTATAACACAGATTTAAAAAGGCTTAAACTTGTGATTCTCCATGAGGCAAGTGCGGCCACCGTCAGAGGTATGGGCCTCACTTACCAGTAATTGCACATTTTCAATTTTCCTTTCCATTTCCTCCCCTTCTTGTGAACCCATTGGACTGCCAGTTAGTAAGAAAGCTGAAGTAAAAGAAACCACAAAAAATGCCTTGATCCCCTTCATATAAAGCTCTTGAGATTTACTTGGAGATGAAGATAACCATGGAATGAGGACAACGTTTTGAAGTTTCTCAAGCCCAACCTTGTCCACAGAAAGAACTGAATGAGAAGGTATTCTAAATGTTCCCTCTCAAGTTTCCTCTTTGAAGGAAAAGAAACTATGTTTAGGCTGTGGCTTCAGAAAGCCCAAGGGTTTTTTTTTTTTTTTTTTTTTTTTTTTGCATTTGCATTTGCAGAACTTCTCCAAGAAGCCTTTCTGAAATGTGACTGTCTCTATTGCAAAGTGGTATCTCTGACTTTAAATGGGAAGTGTATCCAGTGTTAGACTAATTCAGTCATTAATTCTGCCCCTTTGAAAATGTAAGAGAAGGATCTAAAGTAACAGTATAGTATCTTTCCCCTAGAGAAAAAACCCTGCTCATACAATTGCCTTATAGAAGCTTTCTATTAGCATTTGTGAATTTACTACCCTGTGGAATAAAATCGCTGAAAGGATTTTGGAGTGACATTGCTGAGGAATCTTAGGAAATATTACTGGATATCCTTCAGTCTGAACTTGATCTCTATTACCAATTTCTGACCTTGAGCAAGCCAGTTAACCTTCCTGTAACTTAGCTTTCTCAACTGTAAAAACAGGCCCCATAATATTTGTAACTTAACTCCCCAAATGGAATGTCGTAGAGATGAATGAAGCAATGTTTCCAAGATGCTTGGAGGTCTGGGGTAAAAGTGTGCTGAAATGTGGAACACAAAGCTAAAACCGGATCTGCCTTGTGTAGAGCAGAACGTGGATTCTAGCCTTGTGATTTGGACCCAGTGCAGACAGCATCTAAACAGCAATCAACTCCAGCTCCTAAAGACTGTGTTAAGGCTGGTTGGTCGATCAGTCTGAATGCACAGGGTCATTGCAACTCACTATTTTAGTCTATGCTCATCATTCAAGCCTAGGTTGTCTTTAATAGTTCAGACCACTCCTGTCACTCCTGCATCCTCTCTGCCATATATTGTCCCTCACTTTTAAAATATCAAAACCCTTTCCCTTTATTCTTTGCTTTTGACACTATTTTATTTATACAGTTGTCCCCTGATATTTAAAAAAGATTAAGTGTTGTTAAGTATATGCACCTTTAAATGTCAACCTAAAAATGTAAACGCAAAAGCAAGAATGAGGGAAATCAATGGGATTAAATAGTATTAAAGGTCAATGCTATTTAACCCACATCATATTAGTTTGATCCTTAGAAGAAATGTTGATGACAACCACTAGATCAAGTTAGGAAGTTATTTTAACGCTAATGCCTGTTTATAGGCTTTTAGGATAAAAGTGTATTTGTTGGCTTCCTGTCTTAGTAACATCCTGAGATAGTCTTATTTGAAATCTCCTCTTTAATCAAAAGAAAGCATGGTTCCTAACTCTCTCCTTAGCACACATCTTTGCCTCCCTCTTGCCTGCTTGTGTCCAACACAAGCACACAGACATGATCACGAAAATAGTTATTAGCCAAGGACAAGTTATTGAAATTGAACACACAGAGGTCCGTGTCAAGATGTAGATGCCAAGAATTATCTTTGCTGGCAGGTCCTCCTTTACTGACTTTTCACTGTCTCTCAAATTCTCAGATTATTCATTCCATAGGTAAGAAACTGAAGATTATCAGGATGCCAATATTTATAGATGTATCGATACTAATATCTTGGAGGTCAAAAGAATGTGAAATGATACAGATAAGTTTTGATATAGAGGAGCAGTAGACATGTGTCTGTTGATTAAGATGATACCAAGCTGGGGATGTCCAAGGGTATACATGTATATCTGTGTAGGAGAAGAAGGGGCTTTTGGACAATCAATTAATAACAAGACAGCTCTGGGTATACAGAAATGATGTTGGAAGCCCAAAGACACATTAGAGAGTTCCAACACCATGGTGATTGGGTTTAATATTACGTCACATGTACAGGTTAAGCGAATACAAATATTCTATATGTTAAAGAGATGACTCTAAAGGATCTTAATAACTTCTTTCAAATAGCTGAGAGATTTTTTTGGAAGAGAGACTGGCATTATTTTATGAGGTCACAGGAAGCAGAGCGAGGACCAACAGTTAAGTCTTCCTTAGCATGATCAATTTCTTCCTCAACAGAATTTTTGAATTTAAAAAATTGCCCTTTTGTTTCAGCAAATATTTATTGATTTAATTTGGTTAGTCTTTACAAGCCAATTCTATGTGCAGTTTTGCTAAATAAATCAAAGCAAATATTTGTTAGGACCTAAGTTTGTAAGCAGGACAGGTTTCAAAGTAGTTTCATATTTGTTTCCGTGCCAGATTTTCCAAACTTCAGCTTTTCAAATACTACTTTCACTACTTTTTGTCATACTGTACACTATTGTAGTATCACTGATATTTTTTGTTTAAGAAAACTAACTTACTTTATTTAAATTTATAATAATAAGAAAACTATGTACCACTACCAGAAATAAAAAAAAAAAAATCACTCACTGAAAGTAGAAAGAAGCCACATATATGATTGTAATAAAAATAAACCAATGATGGGTTGGCTTCATAGTTTAGTGGTTAGCACATCTGCTTTACACATAGAAGGTCCTGGGTTCACACCCAGGTGGAGCCACGAACCATACCCGGGTGCATCAGGCCCTTCTAAGTGCGCGGGGCGGCAGGCTCCAGGTGTGCACAATGAGCTCATGGGAGGAGACGCCCTGCCTTCAGAGATCCAGTTCTTAAGGGGAGACAGCACTCTGTAGGTCATGAGTGAAAGTAGAACAAGGCAAGGCTGTCCACTATTGCCACTGTTATTCAATATAATATTGGAGGTCCTAGTGATTGCAATCAGACAAGAGAAAGATATAAAAGGCATCTAAATAGGAAACGAAGAAATAAAATTGTCACCATTTGTGAATGACATGATTCTATATAGAAAACCCTAAAGACTCCACACAGAACTACTAGAAAAATAAATCAAATATAAAATTAATGTTCAAAAATCCATAGTGTTCCTATACTCTAACAATGAAGCATCAGAAAAAAGTGGAAAAATAATTCCCTTCACAATTGATCCAAAAAAGAATAAAATACCTAGGAATAAATTTAACGAAACATGTGAAGGACTTATATAATGAAAACTACAGACCCTATTAAAAGAAATCAAAGATACAAAGAAATGGAAAGATATTCTATGTTTTTGGATTGGAAGAATCAACATAGTTAAAATGACCATATTACCTAAAGCATTATACAGATTTAATGCAATCCCCATCAAAATCCCATCAGTAATTTTTAAAGAAATAACAAAAAATCATCAAATTTGTATGGAAGCACAAAAGACCCTGAATTGCTAAACCATCTGAGAAAAAGAACAAAGGCTGGAGGCATCACTCTGTCCTGACTTCAAATATATGCTACAAAGTGACAGTAATCAAACGGCATGGTATTGGCAGTAAAACAGTCACATGGACCAGTGGAACAGAATCAAGAGTCCAGATAAACCCATTTATATGGGCAAATAATTTTCAACAAAGAAGCCAAAAACATACAGTGGAGAAAGGAAAGCCTCTTCAATAAATGGTGCTGGGAAAACTGGAAAGCCACTGCAAAAGAATGAAACTAGACTGTTGTCTATCACCACACACCAAAATTAACTCAAAATGGATTAAGACCTGAATATAAGACCTGAAACAATAAAATGCATAGAAGAAAACATAGGAACTAAACTCAAGGACCTTGGACTTAAAGAGGATTTATGAATTTGACCTCAAAGGCAAGGGAAGTAAAAGCAAAAATAAATGAATGGGACTACATCAAACTAAAAAGCTTCTGCTTGCAAAAGAAACTGTCAACAAGGTAAAGAGACAACCATCAAATGGGAAAATATATTTGCAAGCAACGCCTCCGATAAGGGCCTAATATCCAAAATTACAAAGAACTCATATGACTCAATAACAACAACAACAACAAAACAAATGATCCAATCAAAAAATGGGCAGAGGACTGAACAGACACTTCTCCTAGAGGACATACAAATGGCCAACAAATATATGAAAAGATGCTCAACATCTCTAGCTATTAGGAAATGCAAATAAAAACCATAATGTGATACCATCTCACACCTGTTAGAATAGCTATAATCAACAGGACAAGTAATAACAAGTGCTGGAGAGGATGTGGAGAAATAGGAACTGCCATACACTGCTGGTAGGACTGCAAATTGGTACAGCCATTATGAAAAACAATGGAGTTTCCTCAAAAAATAAGAATTGATCTACCATATGATCCAGCAATCCCTACTAGGTATTTACTCCAAAGACTTGAAAACTCATATCCATAAAGATATGAGCACACCAATGTTCATAGCAGCATTATTCACAGTGGCCAGAACATGGAAGCAATCGAAGAGTCCCACAATAGGTGATTGGCTAAAGAAGCTCTGGTACATATATACAATGGAATATTACTCAGCCATAAAAGAGATGAAATACTGCCATCTGTGAGAACATGGATGGACCTTGAAATAATCATGCTAAACAAAATAAGCCAGACAGAAAAAGTTGAGAATCATATATCACTTATATGTGGGATATAAACCTAAAAGCAACAAAGGAACAGGACAAACAGACTCATGGACTTGGACTACAGACTAGTGGTTACCTAGTGGTTAGAGGGTAGGGAGTGGGGAGGTGAGGGGAGGTAGGCAGAGTAAACGAGGTCAAATATAGGGCGGGGTAGTGGAAGGGTGAAGTGGGTAAAGAGGATCAAATATATGGTAGCTAAAGGAAACTGGACTTTGAGTAGTAAACACAATAGAATATACAGTTATCAAATTATAATTAACACCTGAAAATTATATAGGATATGGTGCTCATTCTTACCAAACACTTTACAATTGTATTAACCAATGGTACCTTAATAAACTTAATTTGAAAATTAATTAATTAATTAATAAAATACAATAAATAAAAATGCCATTTAAGACCATTTAATTTTGCTTTCTGAACTGGTTCACGACCTCTGATCAACTTGGTTCTCCCGCTGCCCAAGATCAGGATAAGTCTGAATCTATCTCTCCGTCTCTTAACTCCACAGATCAAATAAAAGTGCTCCCATCCTCAATACGGCGGATACACACAGCTTCCTTATCGCTGTAAGGAAATTCATAGGGACCAAATTTTAGCAGCATGGCCTTAAAGCCTGAAGAACTATATATGAGCTTGGACAAGAAAACTTTTTAGGATGATTCCTTTTCAGAAATGAATCCTTTCTTGTGGTGGTTAAACATGCTCCATGGGAAGTTTCGTTTGTTGCTGGTCTCAGGGCAGAGAGTTAGTGAGATTCTGTCAACATGCTCAGATCTCGCAGGATGGGTTAACTCCCCCAAATTCTATCCACTCATGCCATCTTTCACACTCATCAAGAGAAACCATGGATTTAAAGCACTCGTCTCTTTTGCCAATGTGAGATAGCAACAAAAACGTACATGCTTTATTTCCAAACAGAAAATATATTTTGCTGTTCCAAGATCCAATTTCAACCATGTTTCACCCATCATTTAATTAACCATAAATGGGACTGAATTCCTCTTTTGTTTTGGTTTGAAACTCTATAAATTATAATTTTATGAATATAATTCTGTCTTACTTTCAACTTGGCCCCCCCTTTTATACCACTATTTGAGAAAATCACCTTCAAACCTAAAAGTTGACTTCCTTTTTTTAAGGAATGCCATCAGAAAAGAAAATAAATAGTAGGCTAAAGCTGTCTTTGTTACAATATTTTTTCAGAGTAAGATCTCACTATATTACCCTTTAAGGAACTGTGTTTACTTTCTCCAGTATATATACCCAACTGTTTCCTAAGAGGTCACCTCTATAGTTAGCAATATACTAAAACTTATGCCCATTACAATGACAGTTAAGACAGAATTATATTCCTAAAATTATTATTTATAGAGTTTCAAACCCAAACAAAGCTTGTTTTCCAGAAGGGCAGTTATTTCCATATAAACTTGCTTCCCAATGAGCTTTGTTCACATATTAGAATTAGATATCTCAGAAACTATCATCTCAACATATTTTTACTTGATGGTTGTGATATATGAAATCATAATTAGGTATAAATATGTCCTATTTAATATTTTTCAATGTTCTTTATTTTTCCCCCTTGACTCTTAAAAAAAAATGATATATCAGAGGCCCCAAAACTAGAGTAAAATTTTTCTTTAAATGCTTTAATCATAGAGATGTTCTCTGTATGTGACTTCTATGAAATTTCATTATGTATTTTTTTGTAAATAAAATAGAGGAAATGAAAATCAGGAAATGCAGTTCTGAGCAAAGGATGATTTTCTTTCTTCATTTTCCTCCAAATTTAAGCATATGGTGTTCATTCTTACCAAACACTTAACAAAGAGGCAGTGCCTGTTTAGACTGGACATTAGACCTGGCAATCCTGGCTTAACTCCTACTGTAGTGTTACAATTTTCTGTACAAGTAGCAATCACTAGTAGTTTTGATTAAATGATTACCCATAGACCTGCTCTTGAATAAAATGACAAATGTTCTCTGGAAAAATTCAAGTACACATTTTAAACTTGGAAATTTTCTAGGATGTGAGTATACTCCAAAAGGCTTTATGTATTAGTAACAGCAAGGATCTATGACTCAAACTATAATCTACTTCCTATGGAGAGGAAAAATGAAAAAAACTAGGTTTATGGACTAAAAATAATGGGGGGGGGAGTGAAAAAACAATTTTTTCAATATAAGGAAAAGCTTGGTGAAGTTCAAAGCTTTCTTGTCTTGAGGACTTGTATAAAGTGTGGTGGGGTTTTTGGCCAATGTGGATTACCCATGCCAGAGAAGAACTTGTTGGAAGAAGATTTAGAGGGCTAGAGAGTTTTGTCTTCTTTCTTTTCAGTCCCTATCACTTATTATGTTTGCCATATGAACAAGAACTTATTTTCTTTGAATGAAGAAAAATGTTTAGACATACAGATAATAAAACTTCCCAGATCTTGTTTTTCCTTTCTAAGATCTAATTGTATTTCTAAAGAGTAACACACTGTGCCTCGACTATATTCTTCATTTTAGTTTTTCATCCTTGTGAGACAAGATACCAGCACATCAGAGCCTAAAGGCTCAAAGTATAAAGAAGCTACAGCCTATTTACAGTGTAAAAATGAATAAAATTTCACTTTTGCAGTTAGTAAGTTTTCAAGTTATAATCAATATTTTGCTTGGAAAACAGAATTATCTTCTAGAGACTTTTGATCTCAGCAAATCCTAAAATGATCATGATTATAAGCTTAAGAGGTCAAAGGAACATAATGAAGGGACATTAATTTATGCAACTGATATTTCATCAAATTATTAGCCTTTGAAATTTGGGGGCTTTTACAAATACAAAGATAAAATACATAGGTTGTTACTTTATTTGTGCACTATAGGATAAACATTTACTTTTGGTTAAAGGTAAAAATATTTTTTCATCATTAAACCATAATCACACTAGATATTCATATGATGATATTCCACCAAAAAAATCAACCTAACTCAGTAAATAAACACATAAACCCAACAGGTTTTTCGGGAAGAACAATTTGGGGACCAGGTTTTCATTCTGGCTTTGCCATTAACTAGCTGTGTGATTAGCTTGTTGATTTCAGGTGAACTAACCTATATGTTTGAGTTTTCTTTCCCAATATAATGAAAGAAGGGGCCTTAAAGTTAGGACCCTCCATTGTTCATTCTAGTTCTAATTTGGATATTGTTATTCTAAGCCCTCTGGAGAGTTATGACATAGTTGGGGATTAAACAGAGGCCTAAAATCTCCATGAAAATAGAATGTGTCAAATTGGTTAATGAAGAATAAATAAAATTTTTTCAGTAAATTTTCTTTTAATGGGAGCATGGACGGCGAAGTCAAGAGCACAGAAGAGAAGGTAGGATTAGCAAGGATCTGGTCAAGACCGTAACTAAAAGAGAACATTTTCCCCAGATGTCACTAACAATTCTTAAAGGAATATCAGCTGAAGGACTCTTTGTGGCCAATGGCCCTTCTTTCCTAACACTGGTGACGACTTATTGCCTCTTGACAGTGGACAGTCTAAATGTGTGTGACATCCAGCAGAGGACAATGAAGGACAGAATACCATAACTCTGCTATTTCATATTGACATAACCCTTGGAGTTTGCAAAGCAGGTCCTCCATATTAGCCTACAGTTTTTCCCAATAACCAACCTGTTGCTGAGGCAGGGAAAAAGTACAGTGGTTAAGCATATAGGCCTTAGAGTCAGATAGTCTGGAGTTCAAACTCACATCTCAGTTCCACCCTTCTTGATTAAGTTGACTTTGAACAGTTAATTCTTTTAACAAATATGTGTTGAATCTGTTATGCTAGGCACTAAGAATATAGGAGATGGGAAATAAAGTAAATGACAATTTTAGATGGTGATAAATGCTCTGTGGAAAATAAAATAAGGTAATGAAATGGAAAAAATGGGGCTGGAGCTAAATGGGGTTAGGTTTTAGGAAAAACTACTCTAAGAAAATAACATTTTTTTTTCAATTACAGTTACCATCAAACATTATTTTATATTAGTTTCAAGTATCCAGCATATGATCTCACTTGTATGCAGAATCTAAAGAACAAATAAATGAACAGAAATACTCATAAATAGAGAACAAACTGGTGATTGCCAGATGGGAGGGTAATTGGGGGCTGGGTGAAAAAAGGGAAGGGATTAAGAAGTACAAATTTGTAGTTACAAAATAGTCATGGAATGTATAGTACAGCATAGGAAAAGTGACATTTGAGCTAAGGCTTGAATGAGAAGAAAGAGTCAGCTATGTAAAGAGCTACTGGAAGAGTACTGCCATCAGAAGAAACAGCACATGCAAAATCCCCAGGGTGGGAAAGATCTTACCTGCTCCAGGGAAAGCAATTCAACCAGTGGCCCTGAGTACTGTGGATTTGGGGAAAGGGGTGGATGATGAAATCAAATCAAAGATGTAATTAGGTGCCAGGTCATGTGAGGCTTACAGGCATAGGAGGACATTGAGATTCCCCCCCCCCCCAAATGCAGTTAAGCCATGGGAGGGTTTTCTGCAAAAGGATTACCATTTTTAAAAACTTTATTTTTTTAAGATCTCTTTTGATACTCTAACAAAGTGGCTTGAAGAACAGTGAGAGAGTGGAAGCAAGGAATCTACTTATGAGATTATCTTTGTTGTTCAGCCTCAGCTTTCTTATTTGTAAAATGGGAATAATAATAGGTACATCACAGAGTAATTTTAAGAATTAAATGAAAAAAAAGATAAATGAGAAAAGACAAAGCTGTGGCAAATGATGAGCATTTAGTAAATAGGGGTTGCCATTGTTCCCGTTTGCACACTAGGAAACTGTTCCTCTTAGAGGTTAAATGACTTGGTCATAGTCAAATATCCACTATTCATGGCTGGCCAGAGCTTGAATCCAAATTTTAGAATTCCAAAACCCTGTGAGTCTATATTCACATGATCAAAAGAGATAACTTGAATTTATATTTTAATTCAACAAATGTTTCTCAGACATATAATGTGCCAGGCACTGTGCTAGGACTTGAGGATAGCAAAGCCTCTTCCAAGAAGCTCAAAGTTCAGTGGGAATGACATATATGAACATAGACAATTTTGAACTGAAAAGACATGTACAACTATAGATATATGTCACTCACAGAGAGGATCTCACAAAAGAAATGCTATCTGAGCTGGGTTTTGAGGTGTAATGAATGATCACCAGAAGGATGGAAAATAGCAAGAACAGCATCTGAGGGTCATGGAATGAGAGGCAGCTTGGAAAACTCTGAGTGATTTCAAATTATTAGTGTAAAGAATATGTGGGGGGAGAAGGAAGAGTTAAGTTTGGGAAAGAGGTCAAGGATACAATAATTACTAATAAGAATATTAATAGGGTTGAAAGAGAAAACCACTATTTCTATAAATTGGAAGCGAGTAGGATATCTGGACTACCAGAAGGATGCGGTGATGGTGCCATTAAGTAAATATCCATACATGACACTTAAACATATTGCTTGACTTATATTGGTTCATATGAGCCTGTTATCACGTCTGTGAGTATTCAGAGCACTGAATGCACAAATGTAGTGATTGAAGCTCAGCTGGGTTAAGTGCCTTGCCCAAGGTCATTCAGATGGCAAATATAAAGAACCAGAAGGGCATCCTAGATTGCTTATCTTTTGTCCAGTTTCCATCTGTCAACTGTATAACTTGTCTATGTGGCCTGTGTAATTGTGAAGACTGCTGAGACAGAACTAGAGTCAGGGCGCAGTGGAAGAATTGAATGGCAAGGACACTGAGCTCATAAGGGAAGATTTAAAGAGAATAAAAGGCAGAGAAATTAGCATCTGTCTGATAATACCTGAATATAGGCTGACTTGGGGGAATTGGGAAGAAAATGGCATAGTGCCTGAAAGAGAGCAGGGATCCAAAGACTTGAAAGTAAAGAAAGGAAGGAGGAGGCGGGAAAGAAACAAGAAAGGTGGAAGTGGGGCGGGGAAAGGGAAAGAAGAGAAAGGCAGGAGGAGAAGGAAAAAGATGCTGGCAGATAGGCTGTGGGGAAATGTGACTGGAGCATGCAGATGACTATGCCAAGGGAACATGTCCCAGAATGAACAAGTGCTTTGGAGCTAGAGGAGATTGGAAGACATTTCCTCCCCTCATTGTTTCTCTATCTCTGCCTTTCTCAAACATGATCATATTTTCTGAACCTCAAAAATAAAGACACATAACTGATTAAGGAATTTTCTGCCACTTCCAAGCAGAAAAGATCTAGACGTGTAGTTAGTTGGCACTTTTCAGATTTTCCATGATACATGACTGTAATAAGAGAGAATATTTGAAACTGAGATATCTCAGAAATTCCAGAATATGCAATAATAATTATTATTCCTTTTTGAGTGCCAAGCATTGTTCTAAGGGTTTAAATCATCTAATCCTCTCAACAACCCTGTGAAGTAGATTTTATTATCTCCACTTCACAGAAAAGGCATCTGTGGCATGGCCAGGTCAAGGAACTTCTCAAGGTCACACACATAGTAAATGGCAGAATTGGCTCTGAGTTTTGTTGCCCCCAACTGCTATGCGAAATTCCCAAGAGTATGATTACGTTTCATCTCATTCTCTTTGAAGGCGATGCTATCTCAAAGAGTTTTGGAATGGAAAGGTTTTACAGGTTCTATTAGTGTACATCAAGTTTAATTCACCATTTAAAATGTTTGCGTACAGTAAAACATTATGAACCATCAGATAATTTAGGCAAAGTGCTTTGAGATCTTCATAGGAAGTTGATGAATTGTTCTTTCTCTTTTAAAGGAAAGAAATATCTTGCCAAACAAAGGTGAAAAGTCCCAAGCCAAACACTAAAGTAGGTAGTATTTCTTTCTCTGTTGCTTTATGAAATATTGGCAGCCAGACATATTTCTAACCCTAGAAGACATAAATCTTTCACAGGAAAACCAAATTTCTTTGGTTTGGCTGCCAAACTATGACTTCAGCCTTGAATCTCATCTCAGAAAACTGTAAACACCCTTTTCCTTTCCTGTGTTTAATTTTAAGCATATCTTCCCTTCCTGAAGACCATCTTTCTTCCCTTTTGGGTTACTGTCTCTCACCCCATCTTGTCCCGCATGCCAGCCTGTGAGTGCTGACCTGCTGAGAGACAGGCTGCTGGGTCTGTTTCAGCCCTCTGCATTCTCACCTCACGCTCACTCCCCTCTGTCCTTCTTTCCTCTACTTTCATCTTTTTTCTTTTTTAATAACGGTTCTTGGCTTTCAATTCACATTCCTCTGAGGGTTGATAATTTTGCTTTGGCGTTTTTTTCCCATGGACCTGCTGCTGCCTCTGTTATCACAGTGACCCTTGGCTTATACTTTGTGCCTATGGGGCAAAAGGATTCAGAGGTTTATTTTAAAATGGTTTTAGTTCACTTTTCTAGTAACCAAAGACTTATTGAATAGGTCAACCGATGAGCAATTAAGTCTACATAAATATGCAAACATAGCTCAATCCATATGTGCTTCAGGGTGAAAGGAATCAATGTGTCTGGGAATGGAGAAGGGATTATGTTCATTCTCTAGAAATTCAGATTAGCATGATATCTTCTGGGTATTCACATGAAGGAGAGGGCAGGGTGTAGAGAAACGAGCACTGGACTGGGAGACAGTAGAGTAGATCAGGTAATAGTCCAAGTTCTGACATAAGATAAACCAGCTGTGGGACACTGGAAAGAAAGTTATACTGTCACCACTCTGAGTATCAGTTTTTTCACACTTAAAAGTACTGGACTAAGTAGATTGTAAACTTGGATAAACCTTAGAATCACTTGGAAAGTTTTGGAGTGTCAGAAGAAAAATAGAGTTTTGAAACAGACATACTTAACTAGAATCCTTAGCAGTGGAGAATCTGGATATATGACTTGACGTAGCCACTCAAGTCTATAATTGAACATCAGTGTTAGCCGACTCCGATTCATTAAAGTCTTTTGTCCAAGTTCTATCAGCACTTCCCAGACAAGGTAAAACATAGAATAAAACCCACTGTTATTAGAGGATGCTTCAGGAGGGGCTAGTGCTGAGGTGGGAAGCAGAGAGAGTCAGAAGAGCTAGATTTGTTGCTTTGGACTAGTTTATCAGTTGCTTGGATGCTCACAGCTTTCAGAATAGTTAAGTAACAGAGTAACAATTCTTTCTCCTCTATGATTTTTCTATCTTAATGTATTGAAACCACAATCACTTGCAAGGTTGTTCCTAAAAATGGGCACATTACCTAGCTGTGATCTGACCACTTCTGCTTCTATATTAAGGTACTGGTCACAACTCTGCCGTAAAGATCATTTTCTTGGTTCTTGGAGTATTACTGATACACAAAGGGGCAATGAAAGGAACCACTTAAAGCTGCAGTTCATAAGAGCCAAGTGAGAACAAGGCCTTCCAGGAATTATGCGTTTCTTAAGCTCATTTCCTTTTTGCTACAAAGCATTTTTTTTTTTTTTGAAAAACATGATTTCTTTCATGGTAATTAGCTCTGTGATTCTTGCAATATTACCCCAATTTAATCATTACTCTCTTTCTTCATTCCTTCCTCTACCTATTCCTGTTGTCAGTTGATTTTGCCACCACTCCTACAAAAGCAGATTATACACTCTAGTCATTTGACTTTGAGCTTGGCCACATGACTTGCTTTGTCCAATGGGATATTAGGAGATGTGATGTAAGCAGAGACTTCAATTCTGCTTGCATGGTACAGCTTTCACTCCTATACTTCGCTGTGGGAAGAGCCTTCCCAGTGTAGCTGCTTCCCCTCACCTGGGCCCCAAAAAGAACATGAATAGTGCATACCTTTGCCACTTGACCCACATCTTTAAACAGAGCTGCACATCTGGGCCCAGCTTAGATCAACTAATCCCCAGACTGTCTGCAGATGTCTGAGGAAATAAAGGAGTATAATTTCAAGCCATGGAGTTTTGGAATGGTTTGCATACTGCAACAGCTGATTGATTTAGTATGTCAGTCAAGATGTCTTGCCTTCTCCTAGTGAATGTGTGGTGAGTGACCGAGTCTAGACCAATCAGATCTCTTCCCCAGAATCAAAAAACACTGATGAAGAGTTGGAACTGCCTCAGCCTCAGCAATCAGCTGTTCCCTAAACACTCTTCATTAGTTCCTGATGTGCAGACCATTTGAGCTTCCCCGGTATCTGGGCTGTTCTTGCTGGCTCTTCAGTCTTCCCTCAAGCTTTGCCAGTTCTTCACATTCTTCTCATAGGGTTTTCTTATTATATGTCCTTATGTTATCCTTTACGTTTATATCCTAATCAGATCTTTTTTTTTTTTTTTTAAGTTAGAGTCTGTTCTATTTCTTAAATCAAAAATCTAAACTATTACTAAGGGACTCAAAGGGGGAATGAAAGGGTGCCAAAAGTAAATTTGACCAAACTCGCAATGTGTTGGTGTGGATGGAAGGTTATTAGCTATGTTTTACTAACCCCTTTCTCACATGAAACATACATTTGTCATGAAAAAGAGACAGAAATTTCATGAATTTATTATGCTTATAAATTGCTTTAATGAATAGATCTACTGAGGTAAAAGTATCTGAATTTGTTATATAGAATTTCAGAAAAATAAAAAAAAAGTTCAGTAACCTACTTAGAAGCAACTATTATTTAAAAAAAAAAATAAATGATTACCCTACAATGACCCCACAGCTAGAAGTGGACAGGACATGTTCTATCTTGAAGTTTTGCTGGCTGCGTGAGGTGAGTAAGGTCATGAATGTGATCTGAAATCATGTTCCATCTATGTTAATGTTAGAAAACAAACTATTATTCCTTCAAGTTATATTTTCACTTTTTTGCAACAGCCTCATATTAAAGAAGTAACATAGGTTTCATTAAAAATAATCATACCTATAGGGCAGGGGGTAATCTGAATCTTCTAGCACATTTAAATTTTACTTATGAATGAACCAGCCATTAAGCACTGATAATTTAGATATTTCTGTGTATCATCATGGATATTATACAACTTTTTAGAATGCCAAGTATGTGCCATAAAAACATGTGCAGGAACATAAGTTCTGACAGATGTTAAACACCCTTTTTCATCAGAACCATGAATCTTTGTTTCCATGAATCTTGAAAAAAGATTGCCCAAGATCTTTGAAATGAATATACACCAGAAAATAAATCCATCACAATCAAAAGGTGACTCAAAGGAAACAGGCTTCCAGAAGGGGAAAAAATAAAAGCAGCAGCCAGACTTCATGCCACTCCCATAAATCGTTGCACAGCTGTTACCCCCTCCAGTGATTCGTTTTGCCAAAACCAAAGACCAAGGTATTCCTGGGATGATATGCTAAGTTCCTCATCCAGGAATCTCTGTATATCTTATGCATTCCAAAAGTAAGGAAAATTGGTTCCTCTCCAAGGACAAGGAGTTGGTGTAAAAGGGACATTTTTAGGGCATGTGTCTCCTGCAGGGCTCTCGGCTGAGGTAGTACTCCTGAGCATTTTTTTCCTTTCCAAAAGACTCTCAGGGACTGTGTTGACAGCTTATCTTCAGAACACAGAGAAGGTGTCCAGGAAACACAAACACAGTACATTAAGAACCATTACTCCAATGAGAAAGTGGAAAATGTAATAGCATGAAGTTTGTTCAGAATCCTAAAGTTTGATTTTACTTCACAGACTGTATAAAAATACTTTAAACTGTGTTCTCAAATTTTCGTTGTTGTTGTTGTTGTTTCTGGAGCAGTTGTTAATTTTTGATCTAGCGGAGACCACTGAGTTCCCACAATGTGAATCGAAGCTCTTTTGATGATATTCTTATTACCTTGTAAAGCATGCTGTAAGAGGTAATTTCTCTTTTACTTACAAACAAGAGTACAGGAATGGATGGATACTATAGTAACTCTAGAAGCATGGTTATTCAGTCTACCTCATTGAATAAATCTTTATTAAACTTATCATTTATTAAGAGTCAGGCACTGTGCTAGACAATGGGGATAAGTAGATGAATAAAGTTTATCCCCACCTCAAGGATCTTATAGTCTAGTGAGCAGGAATTCCAGAGTTTATATTTAATAAATAAATGGATTATTTTCAATCCTATAATGGGGATACGGAGAAGGTTCCTGGCTCATATATCCAACTCATTTCTGATATAATAGTTATGAGCATAATTTCAAGATTCACAATGAGTTGGACTTGCACCTAAATTCCACCACCCCCAAACTTGGCAAACTTGGTGTGTTAGCTAGTTTCCATGAACTCCAGTATTATCTATTTTTAAATAGGGGCAAAATCATAGCTACCTTATAGGTTTTGTGAAAATTAATTGAGATCATCCATATAAGAAACCTAGCACAGACCCTGGTACAGGTAAGCTTAAATTTTAAGTTATTACTAAATTTCAGGCACTGTGTGACGCATGTGGGCAGGTCAAGATGAATAATTTACTGTCACTTACCATTAAGGATTATGCAATGCAATGTGGAAAAATCTCTCTCTGTAGACAGCCACTCAGAGATCCCACTATTCTCTCCTTTAGCAACACACACTGAGTTCCCCTGCTTGATTCTACCATGATCTTTGATCTAGATTGAAAAGTCTCATTTTATGTTTTTAGGAACTTCATGAAAAACAGTATAGGACATATAATTGTAAGGTTCCTATAGTCAGCTGGGATGAGACAGGGAGAGATAAATAATAATTCCTAAATTTTCTCTTTTGTTTAAAGTATTCATTTATTTGGTGGCTTGTTGAGTAGTAGGGTATAGCATACACATTATAAAGTACACAAATTTTATATGTACAGCTCAATAAATTTTACTTCTGTACAAACTTGTTAGCCACTACCCAGATTAAATTTACCAACGTCTAGAAGCCTCTTTGTGCACTCTCTCAATCATTACTTTCTCAGCAAATGTAACCACTATTTTGATTTCTATCGCCATGTATTTGTTTTGCCTATTTTAGAATTTTATGTAAATAGAATATAACAATGTGTACTCTTTCGTCTCTGCTCTATCATTCAATATTTGTTCATATTGCATATAACAACAATTTGCTCTTTTTCATTACTGTTAGTATTCCACTGTATAAAATATAGCACAATTTATTCATTCATTTTATTGTTACTGAACATTATTATTTTTCATTTTTTCTATGTTGGATAATATTGCTATGAACATTCTTGCACATGTTATTTGGTCCTATGTGTATGCTTTTCCGTCAGCACTGAGGAGTGGAATTGCTGGGTCGTATGGTCCTGTGTCACACTGCCAAATAGAAATCCAAAGTGATTTTAGAAGTTTATATTCCCATATATATTAACAGTGAATGAGAGTTTCTATTTTCTGTATTCTCATCTGCACTTGGTTTTGCCGTTTTTCCCCTTAAAATTTTAGCCACTCTAGTGGACATTTAGTGATAATGCATTATAGTTTTAATTTGCATTATTCTGATGACTAATGATGTTGATCACCTTTCATTTTCTTGTTACCATTTTGTGAAATGTTTGTTCAAATCTTATCTTTTTAAAGTTTTTTTTCTTGTAATTTCCTTATTGTTGGCTTTATTATTATGACTTGCATTTTCACTTCCTTGCTTTTTTAATGATCAGTTCTTACATTTAATGAAGAAAAGTTTATTAATCTTATCTTTAATGATTAGTGTTTTTGTCCTTTCAAAAAATTTTTTGCATATACCAAGATTATGAAGATATTTTCTTATATTATTTTTTGAATATTATTTATGTTTCACATTTAAGTCTTTGACCCACTGGAAAGTGTTTCTATATAGAATGTAAAGTATGAGGTAACAGCTTTTTAAAATGTTTCTATGGCTATTCAATTGATCCAACACCATTGACTGAAAAGGCCATTCTTTCCTCACTGCATTACATTGATGAATTAGATGACTACAAACATATGGTTATCTCTCTAGTTCCTTTGCTATGTCCAATTTGTTTATCTATTCTGTCAACAATATCACATTGTTTTAATTACTTTTACTTTATAGTAAGACTTGATATTTGGGGATATAAGTACTCGTGCTTTGTTTTCATTCTGCAAAAATTGTTTGAAAATCAGTGTATCATTTCCTATCAATCCTTCTACTGGGTTGTTTGCATATTAGTTGTAACTTATTGAGTCTATAGAATTAACATTCTGCAGTTTGAGTCTTCCAATCCATGACATATTACCACCATTTGTTTGGGCTTCTTTAATTTCTCAAAGCAATGTTCTCTAGGGTGTTTATTTTACATATTTTATACAGCTTTCTTCATACATTTTTTCCCAAAATGATTTTATGTCTTGCTGTTAGAGTAAATTGTGCCATTTTAAAATTTTACTTAAAACATTCTTTATTTGTTGTTAGTATGTAGGAATAGCCTTGATTTTTATATACTGATCTTATAGCCAATTACCTTACTAAGTTTATTAGTTCCAGAACTTTATATACAGATTCTTTTGATAATTTTCTTTGAGCACAATCATGTTGTTACAAATAATGACAATTTTATTTATACTTTTATTCTTGTATCATTTTGTTCCTTTTTTATACTATTTAAAATTTCCAGTATAATGCTGAATAGAAGAGGTAAAAGCAGAACATGCTATGTGATTCCTAATCTCAAGAGGAAAGCTTTTGATATTTCATCATTAAATACTATTTTTGTTATAGATTTTTTGGTATATATTCTTTGTCAAATTAAGAATACCGAAGTTTTTATCTTGAAAAGTTGTTAAATCTTACCAAATATATTTTTTTAATGTATTGTGATGCCATATTGGACATTTTTTTTTTTTCTTTTACTGTGGTGAATAACATTGATTTGTTTTTCTATCATAACCCAATTTTGTATTACTGGAATAAAGCTTATTTGGACATAATGTATTACTCTTTTTATATTCCTTGGTAGAATTCACTAATGTTTTGTTTGAAAAAAATTGCACCTATTTTAAGGAGAGAAGTTGGTCATTACAACACAAAAATTCTTATAATGTTCTCTGGTATTAAGGTTTGGGGCCTCATTAAATGAGTTAAAAGCAATTATTGAGAAAAATTGATAGGTAAAAATGAATATATTAGAAAAAGCCTGAAAAATCAAAGATGTAGGTAACCACACAAGAATCACAAAATAAACAGCAATTTAAAGTCAAAGTAGAATAAAATATTGTAAAGCTGTAGTTAATAAAATAGAAAATAAAATACAGTAAAGAAAAAATAAACAAGTTTAGTCTTTAAAAATATTAATAAAATTGGTCTTTAAAAATTTAGTCCTCAAAAATATTAATTAAATTGGTAAAACCAGAAAGAATGATAAGAAAAATACCAATTTATGAATGGCATGTAAATAAAAGAGGATATTCTTCAAAGTACACTTTTAAAAAATAATAAAGGTATATCTAATTTTAAATTTTTGCTAATAATTTTAAATTTTAGAAGAAATGGACAGATTCCTTTTAAAATTATCAAAATTGACAGAGGGAAAAGAAAATCTAACCTTTTTTATATCTATAATGAATTGAAATATAAATTAAAAACTTTCTCACAAAGAATATTTCATGCCTTGATAGATCTTTTGGTGTATCCTTACAAACCTTTAAAAAAGAAATCATGTAATTGAAAATTCAACCATCACTTTAATGTTCTTTTGAAAAGTTATGTGTCTTTTTTATCCTAATGGATACTTTCAGGATTTGCTCTTTGTCTTTGGCTTTCTGCAGATTACTATGAGGTGTCTAGGTGTGATGTTCTTTGATTTTGCCCTGCTTTTGATTATTGATATTCTTGAATCAGTGGGCCTTTCAACAATTTTGGATAATTCTAGCCATGATCTTTAAAAGAAAAATTCTCTCTCATTCTGTCTCACTTCTCTTTCTGGACTCCAATTACACATAAGTTCAGTCTTTTCACTTATGCCCCATTTATCTTCTATAGTTTTAACCATTTTCTTCTCTCTCTCCATCTCTTTCTCTTTCTCTCAATCTCACTCTCTCTCCCCCCACTTGTTTCAATCTATATTTTTTACTAATCTATCTTCTAGCTTTATCAATTCCATAAATGAAATTTTTTTCTATTTCTCTTGATTTTTGTAGATTTGGTTACATTAAATGATGTGTAAGAATTACTCTAGTGTTGATGGATGATGTTATTTCCTTCAGAGAAGATATGTTTCTCTCAGGCATA
This sequence comes from Eonycteris spelaea, assembly GCA_003508835.1. Taxonomy (NCBI): domain Eukaryota; kingdom Metazoa; phylum Chordata; class Mammalia; order Chiroptera; family Pteropodidae; genus Eonycteris; species Eonycteris spelaea. Next base: position 3,692,945 of record PUFA01000087.1, read on the forward strand.
TAGAATATAAGTATATCAATTTCATTCAGTAAAGACTCTTCTATTTCTGGCTTGTTATTAACCCTAGGGAGTAGATTTTGGGGGTTCTCCGCTGAAAATCCTAGAGTGTTTATTAGGGCCCCTCCTCTTTAGAAAATCCTGAAGCTGTGTAATCTCCGCTTAGCTTAGTACAGGCACACCTCATTTTATTATGCTTTAATTTGTCATGCTATGCAGATATTGTGTTTTATCAACATCAAGGTAAAACCTTCCACCTACAAAAATATTACTATTTGCTGAAGGCTCAGATGATGGTTAGCATTTTTTTAGCAATAAAGTATTTTTAATTAGCAAATGTACATTGGTTTTTAGACATAATGCTATTATTGCACACTTAATAGACTATAGAATAGTGCAAACATAACTTCTATATGCCCTGGAGTAATGAAAAAAAAATGTTGTGTGACTCCTTTATTGTGATATCTGCTCTATTGTAGTGTTCTGGAGCTAAACCCACAGTATCTCTGAGGTACACCTGTAGTTGCTTTCTACTTATTTTTTCAGCATCTTGCTCTGTTCAAGGGCTATTGAATAGTGGTCACAAAACGCCTTTGAGGGAAAATTGCTGCAAATGTAGGTCTGTGGTTTCCTTCTATCTAGAATCTTCCTTCCTCATGTCTTGGCTATTTTGGTTGTTCTCCAGTGCCTTCAAAAACATTTTATTTGTTGTTGCTGTTGCATTGTATCCAACTCTCAAAGTTCTTCTTTTGGAATAGTTAATCTGATACCAGCTATTCCATCATAACTGAATAGTCTTTGAAATATTTTTTGTATTAATTCATTTAGACAAAACAATATAAGGAAATCAGGGAAACTGTATGAGATTTATTTTCCAAATGAAGAAATGGAAACTCAGAAGTATTAACAATTCTCAGATTGTCAGTAGGCTACAGGGCCAAGTCAGTCCTGGAATTCTTATCATCTGTTCTTAGTCATTTGCACTTTATACCATACTAGTGTTTATCAAATTTGATAGACCATTTAATTGTGTTTTGGAGTAATTTCAATCATTGATTTTTCTAAAATATTATCATTATGATTTAAATAACAATATAAAGCATGGTATAAAATAAAATTATCATTACTATATCACTTCTTATCAAAGATTGAGATAGTTTTGTTTATCATCCTCTACAAACATAAAAATATTAGTTCTTATTATAAGTTCTGTGTCCAATTCTTTTTTAATATTTATTTCAGCTACAATAGACTATCCTTTTGCAACATTATACATCATTGAAATGATAGTATTTGTTAGGAGGCTCTATCAGAGAATATGAGATATTTCTATTGTATACTCAACCAAATATTATGGGAAGAATTTTCTGAAAATACCATTCAGCTATCTTTCACCAATTAGGTCAGTGAGCAGAATGTGAACAAAAACTGAAGGCTTCAAAGTTTCAAGTTTGAAAATACAGTAAATTAATTATGTTACCACCATCCTTTAGTTATATTAACATCTGAAAAGTATATTTTAATATTCTGTTCATTGAGTGTAATTTTCAAATAAAGTCAATGAACAAAATATAAAGTGTTACGAAAATATCAAAATTTCAGGTATTTCTTATGTAATGTTGATCATTTTTGCAATAAACATTAACTGTGATAATTAACATTAAAAGTGATAACATTTCAGCTTTGAAATAATAATTTCAAGGTATTAGAGATATATTGAGTCATATAATTTAAATGAACTGTTCCAAATAACAAAAAGATCTTTACTGATATTATTAATTTTATGAAGATTTTTTCATTTCATTTATAATCTCAAGAATTCATCTACATAATTCCCACATTGAAAGGCAAACTAAAACTACAATGATGTCCTTCTACACATATATGAGCTAGGGCAAATTTGAAAGCTTGACGTACCAACTGTTAGTGAAAATATGGAGCAAGAAACTCTCATGTAGAGCTAATGTAGTAAAAATTGGTTCAGTCACTTTAGGAAAATATTTTCCTTAGTCATACATACCTGCGACAAAACAATGTCTTATGACCAAACAATGCCAAACAATTACATTCCTGGGTATAAACCTAGAGAAATACACTCATATTTGTGTCAGAAAATATGTTAATGAAAATTTATGGCAGTAATTTTTGCAGTAGTCGAAGACAACTCTAACACCATCAGTAAGTAAAGATGTTAGGATGGATAAATAAATTGTGGTTGTTAATATAATGAAAGTTTATATCACAATTAAAGTTGTTCACAGATCTAATTTAATTGTGGAATTTTGTACTACAATTAAACTAGAGCTATGTATAATAATCTAATTGAATCTTACAAACATTGTTTATTGAAAGACATTTTTAAAATTATGAACTTCTACAAAGTTTAAAACCAGTTGATATTGACCATGTTATTTAGGGCCATATAAAAAGGAATAAAAGTACAGAGACTATTAAGGAAGAAACCATCATACTTATCAATATTATATTTTTTAATCTAAAAAGAATAAAGGAAATGGGATTAAGGGGAAATACCCAGGGGCAGGGGATTGCTTCTTCAATGTAGACAATATTCCATTTCTTAGGTTGTGATTAAAGTGCATTCACTTTTAATGATTCATTATATATATATGGGGGGAGAGAGGTGGTATGCAGCTTTCTCTATGTGTGTTGTATTTAACCATTTTAAAAGTTACAAAAACTTCCTGTTGGAAGCCACCATACTTCAATGTGGAAAAGAATAATCTCATTTCCCAGACAATGTTAGAAAATCACATACCACCATCTGATTATATCCACAAATTTCTGTATTTCTTCAACACAGAACCAAGATTAGGAGCCATACCGTTGATCATCAGCCATTCTGTGTTAATAGCAAAGTATGTAGATTGGTAGTCTGTCACAGTCTTTTCTTGCATAGCAATCATTTTCCTTGCTGGGCACACACCTGATGCCTCATTAATAACAGGACCAGTACTCTTTTCCTAATGTATATCATGTTTTATAAAAACCCCGGTGACAGGCTAATAATTTCTTCTAGCATGGATTTTGAATGATGAACAGAACAATAAAAAATCATGAAGCACTTCTTCCCATGTACATGTCACATATTAGACAAGACCTGATTCATACCTTACACATCAGTGATTTTGCTGACTGGAAAGCAAAATATCTCCTAGACCACACACATTATACGCCATTAATGTTCCATGATATGCAGTTGTCATATGATGGGGACATTTTCCAATACTTATTAAGCTTTCACTTTGGGCTCATTATTTGTTATTTGTTATTAACTTTGCTGCTAATTTTACCAGTTACTGTGGAAAAGTATGACTTGAACATCTACCTGTTTTTGCTATAAGGAATGTAACATCTGAATTGCCTCTGTAGTTTTGACATTCCTTGTTTCTTTAGTAATAAAATCCAGCAATATAAAACTAGAAACTATTTCTATAAGAAAAATTTATTTTTAAATCAAAGAGGTACATAGTATTAACATGCAAAGCTTTGATGCCTTCATGCCACATCTAACTAAGTTTTATAAAAAGCAATTTACTATATACTAGGGTCAAAATAATTGGTAATCTTCTTAAACATAGTTTCCCATTGTTTATTTTTGAATTTCTTATTTTCACTTTTTATATCTGACTGCTTCTAATTGCTTTTCCCTTGTCTCAGCACATGCATAATCACACTCTATAGTTACTCTGAAACCTGGTCACTTAAAGTAATTATGGTAGTATTGTATTTCTGTCACTACTTTTACAACTATCTTTTTATTTGCATACACTGCTCTTGTATGTGCTTGCTTCTTTAATAAAATAAAAATCTAATTGTAAACACCAATAGTAACATTTTTTTTAAAAAAAGGCAATTGTAACAAATACAAACAGTGACATGCTTATAATGTCAACATAAATTAACTTAAATGTATTGCACCCAAGTAACTGAGGAAGCTAAGCCCTGATCATCAATCAGTCCTTGCAATGGGTGGGCTATCTTCAGGATGCTAATAGCTATTAAGAACATAGCAGATCTCTGTGAGAATTATATTCAACCTTACATTTTAAATTTGTTAAATATTTATGAACAAAGCTTTTAAAATCTCTTTTTCCTATGAAATTTCTAAACTATTTGCTGAAAAACCACCAGAGGACACAAATGATTTATGGACTGTACGTTGAGAAACACTGCTCTGTGTCATGCTGTGATTTTCAAAACCATGAAAACCAAAGCAAAACTTTCAAAACCAAAATAGCCAATTTTAGGAACCATGAAAGTCTAGTTTCTAGCAATTCAGTTCACACTACGTCATTTCTTAGCTTGTCTGTGACAAACTAAAAAAAATAAAAAAGTATCATAAGTCTATTTACCCAAAACAATTATGGAAATTGGATGTAGATAGCATTTTCTAAGACCGAAATTTAGATCTCAGAGTTCCACCTTATTTTCTGCTGCAGTCAGTCTTGGGCTTAGAGTCACTCCTGTACTATTACTGTCAGACTAAAAGTGTTAGGAAGGGAGTTAGTGAAGGGAACCAGCTTCTCTAAAGTATCACTTCTCCAAAATACAGAGCTTGAGGGAGAGAATTACGTATGAAAAGTCAGAACACACTTCAAGGGAAAAGCTGCAAGCTGGGCAGACCTGCCTATGGACTGAGATCCAGACACCAAATCTCGTTTTCCCCATTTTTAAATTTTTTCAAAGTTATCACATTGCCTAAAAAATAAAAATTAAAAAATAAAGATTGTTTAGGATTAATTTGCATTCTTCCTTAAAATGCTAATAGCCAGAAATGATTATGAGGTTATTCATATACCTCAGCACAAATTATTTTGATCAGTAAGCATTCCTTCTGATGATACCACCGTATTTTGATTAAGGTGAATGAAGAGCTCTATGTAATTGGTTCTACAGGAAACGAAGGCTTCACACACAAAAAAAGTCTAGAGAAATATGAAACTGCTAGGATTTGAAAGATGATTGTGAGAAAGTGAGAGAAATATAGATGAGTTTTTGAAAGAGGGTGCCAAACTAGCTTTGCCTCTCCCAAAATGTTGCTTGGATAACCATAACAGTAATGCAAAAGAAAGTCTTTTTTTCCTTCTTATTTCTTAACTGTAACTTCATGCCCCCAGGCTCTTGTAGAAATAGGAGATGGGTTTGCATCTTAGAACATGAAGACATTTTATTCTAATACAATACTTTAAATAAATTACAGGTTTCATTATGGGTTAAAAAGTTTTTGTGAGAGCCTATTTCCCATTTATAACATTTCTTCCTCAAGAAAGCACAAACCGAATTTCAAAAACTAAATTATAAATACACATTTGAAATACAATCCTCTTTTAAATAAGTACTCTCTATTTGCCAAAGTGACTAGAATCTCATTGCATCTCTTGTCTGCCCTTACTTCCCTGAGAACATCCTCATGGAAGATGATACATGGAAAAGTATAATCATACATTGCTATGTATGTGTGTGGGTGGGTTGGGGGGGGAGGTCATATAATAGAAAAGGATTGCCAGAGGAATAAAACTATTTAATTTTTCTAATTGGAAAACCCAAGTGACCTCCTTCCCCTAGGGACATCTTTTAAGAAATGATGAACAGATTTTGAAACCATATCCCAGCCTTTGGAAAAAAAAACAACAGTGGAGTGAATGAGGCTATGGTTTCAAGATTTCACAAGAAACAATAGAGTCAAATCAATCAGTAAAGAGCTCTGGTTGCAAGGAGAATAGCTCAATTAAGGAGAATGGAATGAACCAGCCTGGGGGGATTCGCTTGCTCATCATTAGCTCACAGAAGTTCTTGGCACTCGGCTTTCTTTTTTAGTTTCAGCCACTTCAGTGTATAACTATTTAAAGGTTTCTCCATGCTGGGCATCTCTGCTCAGGCCAGTGGTGCAGTATGGGAATTAGAGAAGCTTGTGTAGTATGGGAATTAGAGAAGCTGGCACCGTGGTTTTCTGGTTGTGACTGAGACCAGTTAAAACAGAGAAGGTAATATCTTGCCTCTGATTTATTGCTTCCTGAAAGGTGTAATGCAAAATGCACCCCACCCTCCCCCACGCATTCTTGCTGCTAGAAGGAGAATTGGGGAGGTGGGGGGAAACAAAGATAAACATTTTTCACTTTTTCAACTTCTTGAAAAAGTGTATGTGTTGCCTAGCTTTGGTGATTCATCTGGAATGTTGTAGTTTATTCTAAAGTCTTTGTTGAAAGTGTACATAGAGACACAGGTTGATAAAACCGATCTCTCAATTTAGTTAACAATTCCTACCGAAAGTGCCTGTATTCTCCTAGGCGGTTGGATGTGTTAAGAATAAGCATCGTTGCCAACAACTTGAACAATAACCTGGCATAACATCATGTATCTGCTGTACTAACTGCGATCCAAATGACACAAAGGAAACTCGGCTGGCTGACACATGGCCTTGCTATACAAAAATAAATTCTGCCGGGGGAAAACAAAAGGGAAACATTAAGACCTTCAGAACAGCCAGTTTTTCTATGGGGACAGAGTAAAAAAAATCTCAACTTATTAGTCCAAAGATTTTTTTCCCCCCTGACAGAGAGGAAATGGTCTGCTGTCCTGTTGTGTGAGGCTCGTTTTATAATGAGCTTAGCGGGAAAAGCACAGGCTCTCTTTGTCATGAATCACACTAACCAACCTCAATCAAATTAGGAAACCACGAATGAAAGGAATTAACTTATAACGGAGAGGGTCACCCCTTTATGCGAAGGAATGACCTCTTAGACGAAGGTCTCGGTTTGGAAGGCCCATTCAAACAGAGAGCATGGCCCACACTGCGGGTACTGTTCTGTTTGACTGATTTAAATGCAGTCATACAAGTACAATGTCGTAACTTTCCCTCTAGACAAACAGGTTCTTTATGCCACTGTTTCAGTCGAGGGAGCCAAATAATACCTTTTTTATTGCATTATTTTTAGACATTGGATACATCTGGAAAAATATTCAAGCAGATAATTAGATTGCATTAGCAATGTGTCTGTTGTGGTTTCCCTGATCCCAGAGAAGGCAGCCCTTTATGAAGCACTTGGCCACATTCTCCACGAAATCTACTGTGTAAATTGGCCCACACTAAAGCATGTGGAAAACATTTTTTGGCTGAAACTCGAAACCATTCATGTGGCTTTGAGACTGGGAAGCTCGGGCTGCCAACATCAATAGAACTTTGTACTACAAACCCAAATGGTCATTTAGACATGTGTACTGCTATGCTCACAAATGCACTGAGGTCAAATATTTTTTAATCTTGGGAATTTTCCCTCTTTATACAGCCTCATATTTCATGCAGGAAATGAGACTGAGTACAACAAACACAAATCATTGAGACTGACAGAGCATATTGGGTTCAAAACCCAAGCCTTGACTCTAATTGCTCTCCAAAGGCCCCTGGCTCAAGGTAACTGTTGATTTAGTTCAGCTGTTTTCAATCAGCACTGGACGGTCTCGCTAAGACAAACTGGTGAGGCCGCCTTACATTTCTACCCAGGATCCCTTGGGTATAAGTATAACACAGTTAGCATTTTAAAAGATTGCGTTTGTCTGTACGCTGCAGGCAGTAATTACAAGCAGGCAAATCTTTTGTGAAAGATGGTGTGACCTTCCTTATGGTGAAAGAGTGATGATGGCTTGTAGTGGAGGAAAAATAATGTTTCCATTCAGAGTTCAGAGAGGAGGCCCACCTCTTTTAAATGGTTGCCAAACTTGACAGCCAGTTTGTTGTTGTGTTGTGGTGAATATCAAAGTAATTTATTGCTTGAGGGGGCCAATTTCTTGGTATTACTTAACTGTTGAAGGATTTTCAAAAGCATACAGTCCTATACTCACAAAGTGATTGCTAAACTACATCGAAATGCTCATCAGTATCTTTCATTCATGCATCCTCAGTTTTTTTTTTCTTTTCTTTTTCTTCTTCTTTTTTTTTTTTTTTCTTTTTATTAATGCAGCCTACAACAAGCAGTAGTAAAAATTTTAAGACCTGAGCATGCATTTTTCTGCTTGGAATAAATGTTCTTGATCTGTTCTTGACTTTGAAGTTACAAATGAATATATTGGACTATCTACCTATGGGCTTAAATTTGCATATGGGAATCAAGTGTAAATGTCTGGTCTAGACTAAAAGAATGAGATTAAGGATAAACTTGTGTTCTTAAAGTGCCCAGGAGAGCTCAGTTCCATATGTAGTTGATTGCTTCCCAAGGACCAGCAGACTCTCAGGAGACCAAAAATTTTTTCATTTCAATGAGTTTCTGGTTATAAATTCATACCTTAACTCTGTGTGTGTGCACAGGCACACAACCTCCCCACCTCCCCCCCCAACCCCAACACACACTCACACACACAGCTTTTCTAGCACCTGGCAGAGTGCTAGGTGCACAGTAAGTGCTAAATAAATATTCTTTGAGTGACTGACATGGATGAAACAAATGTAATACATATACAAATTTAACATATGGATTGTTTGAGAAGACCAAACATACACTTCTATTTTGTAAATCTTAAATTGCCCAAGAACACTTAACTTAAAAAAAGTGGTTTGTCAATTATACCTCAATTTAAAAATAAATAAATTTAAAACAAAATAAATTGAAAACAAATTTTAATGGAACAAAAGAAAGAGAAAGAAATACATTTTTTAAAGAATAAAAGTAGTTCAATTAAAATGGCTTAAATTAATTAAAATCAATTTCAATAAAAATATCATTTACAGTTCATTTTCCAGAACTGTTCTTTGATGAGGGGTGCATATATATGTATATGTATACATATGAGTACATGTGTTTATGCCTGTGATAATGTGTGAATGCATTTAACTAGGGATATTTTTACATCCATTACCTTCTTTGGTGTTCAAATGATTCCTCAAAGCACATATGTGTATGTAGGTATGTGTATCCATTCATATACATGTAGACACACACATTTACACACACACATACATATGGTGATGTCAATTTGCAACAAGCATCTGTACTTTCTATTATAAGTCTCTTCCGTGGCAATTAAGTTTTCCAGAATTCTGTTACTCAGTGAGACGAACACTCCCTGTAGTTAAGCTATGCCTCTATGACAAGCAGGAAACTTTTATGAAGTTACATTTTTCTCTTTTAACCATACAGGCAATAAATATCAGTTTAAATTAATTTTCCAAAAAAACATTTATTATAGTTTTAAAATGTGTATGCACCACGAAGAATATTAAACATTGAGAGAAGTTGGCACATTAAGATTTATTTATATCTTTTCTAAGTAAGAAATAATAATAACCCTTCATGTATGATGCGTTGAACAACCTAAGTGTTCAGTTCCAAAGTAAACTGCCTGAAGTCATGGAAGTAACTTGGCTCTAAAGGAAAGCTCCTGAAAGTGGTGGTTACTAGGTAAATTGCAGAAGCCATTGTCATTTTCTCTAATGCATCTAAAAAGTCTGAATGTGATTGTAGAACTCTCACCTACATTGCTTTCAGGAGTGGTAATTATGGAAATGACATCTCAGAACATTCTTTTAAGTATGGAGTTATGGGACCATGTTGTAGAAGAAAAAATTGAGAATGAAGGCTTTGTACCCCCTAAATATTGAGTTAACACTCAGTATGGTATGCATTTATGTTGTGGTGCTATCACTGACCAGATTTATAACTTTGAGTAAGTCATTTATTTCTCTAAGGATCATTATGAATATTAAAGAAAATAATATGCAAAGGCCTTGGAACATGGGAAGCCTTTAATATACCATATTTCCCATATTCTAAGATACTCATTTTCTCACTTTAATATTTCTGAAAGCAGGGGCTATCTTACAATTGACATACTTTAAATATTTTATTTCTTTCTTTTTCCTAAAAAGTGATTACGTTGAAGGTATGTCCTAAAATTATAGAATTATATTAATACCGTTCTTCTTTCCCCTCCTTCTACCCTCATACCTTTAGCTTTGGTTCTTAATGGACAGCATAGCGTGGTGGTCAAGAGCTCAGGCTTTACAACAAGTGATCTGTTTGATTCTCAGCTCCACTACTTAACTAGCTGTTGATCTTGGGTGATTTATTTAACTTTTTAAGGCTGCAGGTTCCTCACTGACAAAAAGAGACTTGTGAAATGAAACTCAAAATGTGATTCTAAGAATTTTAAAATGTTAACACTGTATGCGGCACATAAGAAACATGTAACACAGGTTTGTTAGCAGTTTTTGTTGTCAGGCCTGGCTTGTAAGAACAACAGATGACAATGTTTGGCAGTGTATTTAGAATGCATCCTTGGTTCCTGGATCATCTCATAAGGATATTTGCCAGTCGGAGTACAAATTTCACTGATTTGGCTCTAATTGAAGTTATATTTCCATTTATACTCCAATTTATAATTACTCAGAGCCCCACTTACATTGCCTATCAGTTCTTTCTGAGAGTTCCCGTTGCTGCATCCTTTATATTCAAAATCATGATCTTCAGGTCCTCTGTTTCATGTCTTCTCTTTCTGCTCTCATTGTCCCCTTGTGACAGGATCAGCACTCTACTGGGTATAGACATCCTTTAAGAGTGTCTGTCTCTGCTACCACCGCTGTCTTTAGAAGGAAATTGCATGCATCCTTGGATTCTGCTCTCCCCTGCATGAAGCAAGCTCTGTACCCGATTCTCCCCAGTATACTTAGACCAGATTGTAAGATTTTAAGAGATTTAATTAAACAGAAGGATGATGGAAAGGAAATATTCTGGTTTGTTCAAAGGGTTACTTCCTTTCTAGCCTATGTCACATGTCCACCCTTTGGAGATCAATTCACCCATTTCACCAGGGATATTTTGAGTACATAGGCTTTGGAGTCTAAGACCGTCCATGGCAGAGTCCAGGGAGGGGAAGTGTATCTTTCTCTCTCAAGACTAAAGATTTATTCTAAGCCATATTCTTGGCCCAGTAATTATCTATTCCCAGTCGATTAACAGTAGGAATACCCATTCTCATGATATAAAACTCCACTTGTGCCGATTGAAATGTGGTCTTGTGTTATAGCCTTAGTAAGACATTACATAAACTAGTGTAATTCAAAACCAAATTTTTCTGAATTGTTTTATCTTAAATACCCATAGGAGCAACAGAATTTTGCCTGGAAAGAGCCAAGACCTTTAAACAGTCTGTCCTCCAAGCAAGACATAAAAATCACATTAGTGGTGTCTTCCTCCATTGCCTACCTGTCTCATCTCCTGTAATTTTCTGCTCAACCAAGAACAAAACTAACTTCCAAAAAAAGCAGCATTATAAATGTATAGAGCCAAGAGATGGTTCTGCATATGAGCAACTCTTTATCACATCTCCTCCCTTCCCTTGCCCTCCCACATCCCAAGCACTGACCGAAATAGCTTTGACTCTAGCTCAGCCATACCAAACATTTTCTATTACCAAATGAAGCACATAACTTCTCAGCTAACACCTTATGTATCTCGTAAGGAATAGCATCTGCTTGTCTCTACTTGCGCTTCATCTGCAAACATGGCTCTACTGAGCTGGCACTCCTCATGCTATGATTTGAGACCCATGGTGACTTTCACAATCAACGTAGATCCACAAAAACACCTTGAGGTTGTTGACAGCCCACGGAACTACCTACTAATGCTTTTCCTCCCTTTTCTTTTTCTCCTTCCTTCCTTCCTTCCTTCCTTCCTTCCTTCCTTCCTTCCTTCCTTCTTCCTTCCTTCCTTCCTTCCTTCCCTTTTTCCTTTTTCTTTCTTTCTTTTTTCTTTTTTTATATGTCAAGCAATTATTCCACTGCCTTGAGTCAAAAATCCTGCCTTTTTGCCCTCTTAGTTTACACTCTGTCTTCAGTTCGATTAACTGTTAGAAATAGTCTCCCTACTCCAATACATAGGAGTAAATAAATATGACTTTTCTTGTTAATAAAGAGACTGCCTTCTCTATTTTCATGATTGATACTGTCATTTATTAAAAACCTGTTTTGTTCCATAACTGTAAATCATGGCACTGAAATAGGAATGTGGAACTTGGAGATCTGAGTTTTAGGAAGACTAAACCAGAACGGTGGGAGTTTCGTAGCCTCCGCTTCAATTTCCTCTTTCATTAAATGGTCTGGATACTCTCCATTGTGCAAATATTACTGAACATCTGATACCTGAAGTTCTGTTATCCACAGGAAAAAAAAATTGCTCTTTCTTTAAGTCTCCAAAACTTGCCTTTCCCTATGAGGCTCATGCCTTACAACTTGAAATTCATGAAGCAAAAATTGGTGTTTGGAAAGCAAGCAAGCTGTCTAGGATAAGAGGATATGTCATGTGAGCCTTGCTTCCTCATCCAGAAGACAGCCACTATAGCAGAAGTCAGTAGCCCCAGGATTCTGTAAATTGCAATTCCAAGGTCAATATATTGCTTTTTGATCACCACATTGTAAATTGGCAGAAGAATAAAATATATTTTGCTTTGTTAATGTTAGAAGAGTGAACTGATATTTGTGTTGCTAGTTCCTCTTAATTTACATGGTGCTGCCAGAGGCTATTAGGCTATCTGTAGAAAACACAGGCGAGTTAGAAACACTGAACAAAAGCAGTGGTTCCGAACTGGGAACAAACACTGAGCCACAATTCTCCAGAAATTCTGATTCAATTGTTCTGGGCTGCATCCCTAGCATTCATTTTTCATCTCCTTTTTTAAGTTTCCAGGTGATTATAATTGCAGCTGTGATTGAGAACCACTGCTCTCATTCTCTCCCTTTCTATCCTGTAATGTCATGTGTAACCCACTTGCGGTCTACCATGTGATGGCAGTGGTGTACCCCTCATCTCATTAGGTACTAGAATATAGGAGATACACAATATAAGTCTGCAAAAGGAAAGAAAGAATGAGAAAACTATGATAAAAGGAATAAAGGTAGGAAGAAAAGGGTGAGGAACAAGGAGAAGGGGCTGGGTCGAAAGGAATGATAAACAACAATTTGTCTCTTGCAAACCTTAGGTCTTCAACTCTTTCTACCCTTAAATCTTTTCTATGACAAAGCCTTTCAGAGTTATCTTGCCACTACTTAAAAAAAAAAAAACACTTTCATTCTAGAATTCCTTTCTAAATGGACTCAATGTAATTTTTTAGATGTTGCCATGGGAAATAATATTTTCCTTCTTTTGAAAGGCTGAAAGGGGAAGACAATGACCTAATGAGAGAATGAAAGGCTGCACAACTGGGTGGCTTTTTGATTATTCTAGGACTTCACATGCTCTGACTGCAATGTGAAGCCCTGCTCTTTGAAAAGACACACTTGACTGTGTTGGAAAGAATAGCTCAGCAGTAGAATCAGTGGTATATCTCCCCAAATTGTATATTTTAAATCGATAATGCTCTTCTAAGAATAATTTCTATTATGTCAAATGCACCCAGAGTAAAGTCTTATTCATTTATGACCTGTGATTGGCTAGACATGTTCTCATTAAATTGGGTTACATTTAGTATATGTGGGAAGGGCAGGTCTAAGTTGTAAAGGGTGCTTTTCATCATAAAAGACCATATTTTAGAGGAACAGATTGCTGGTGGCTATAAAAACTTGATTCCAGAAGGCTTTCAATCAAGGGGGAAAGAATCTTGAAGATCAACGAAATGTTGAACATTCATGACAAGCAGATTTCTGTGTCTCCCACAGTGCATGACAGGGACAGGATCAGAGAGAGTCCAAGGTTATGGAACATTTGAGCAAGAACCCTGAATTGTATGAACCAGGCTACAATAGGTGGCCATTAGCTTAGGCTGGCTAATCGAGAATAGAAGGGCTGGTCACATGGATGCAGTGCAGAATAATGGCTAAGAGCACAGAGTTAGGTGTCAAACAATCTTGAGTTAAAATTATTTCTCTACCTCTTACTGGTTGAACATCTACAGAGAGAGAGAGAGAGAGAGAGAGAGAGAGAGAGAGAGAGAGAGAAGAGAGAGAGAGAGAGGATTGAGGAGAGAAAGAGATTGAGACTCTGAGCTGAGTTGAACTAAGTAAGGTTTCCTTCTTAATGGTAAGCCTAACATCATCTTAGAAAATGTTCTTCATATCAGAGGCAAACACCTGTGATTATCACTATTTCTGGTCATTACCAAGACCTATGGGGAAAGAAAGTTATAGTTCATAAGAACTATATATAAACATATAAAATGATGACTAGTTATCCAGTAACCCGAGTATGTATTCTACTGAGAAAAACACTCAGCAAGTCATATATAGCAACATCAGATGCTGCCTGCAGCAGCAACTTTCTGTAAATTATCTGACCATGTAAGAGTCATCTAACAGCATAATCAGAAGAATATTGTTTCATAAAAGCTCAGTTCTTGAATGCTTTACCATGGGTACATTTCATCTTTGTTTATAAAATACCTTGAACTTATGTGGGACACTGCCAAGAATTTTGGATTAGAAAAACACGAGTTCTTTTTTTATTGAAAAAATTCCTTGTTCTTTGTTGTTCAACTTAAGGTTCTATTCCTGGAGATGGACAGAGAGTTTGATTAGTGGTTTTAAAGGTGCCTCTTAAGACCCAAGAGTCTTCCTGATTTGTTGTAGAATTTTTCACTCCCTGAAAGGTTATGAGAATGTTTGTTTTTCAAAGCAAATGTCACAGTTACTTATAAGAATTTGCAAGGTTCAGAGATGAACAACAACATTAACAGAATGGCAAGTGATTGTTAACCTTGTCTAGACTTAATTATGAAGTCGGTTAGAGTTCATAATTGCTGGAGAGTTTGTGAAGCTGAAAATCCTAAATTTAAGCTTCATACACTTTCATAACAGATGGCAAGTTAAGGTTATATCATAATCAAAAACCATTCACCTTTGAAGGGACTAATACAGTAGAGAATTATTGCTGACATAGCCCAGAAACATGATAGCTCATTCTTTAAGGTTTTCCCACAACTATTTCTGCTTAATATTTTAAAAGTGAGTGCATACCTAAATGCAAAGATGCCATCTTCTATGAAATATTTAACCATCATTCTCCAGTAATCAAATCTTCTTGCTCAAATAATATTTATTAAGGACTAATGTGTATAGTGTGGTATATTAGATATTATATAGAGTTAAAAAATCTGTTTTAAACATAGATATTCATACAAATAGATAGACAAGCAGGCATAAAATTTTCAGTGAAGAGAAACATGGTAATGCCAGGCAAAAACCCTAGCTAATAAACGAATAAAAAAGATAGTAAAAATGTTTAACAAGTTCCCACTTATAAAGTTTTCTTGTACAATGCATACATGGCTTTAGGTTATACGTAGGCAAATTTCACCTCTTCTTTCTTAGGATGTTCTGTCTGTTTAGTAGCTGCTTTTTACTAAAGACCTTGAAAGGGTTTTACTGCCTTTTTATTGTACATAAGCTTTAGTGCTCAGATTTTCATGGTATTGGGTATGTAACTCTTTGGGAATAGTAGTCATATAAGCCCTCTTTAAAAAATAACTACTAACTTTTTGTTATCTGCCAGTTTCAAAATTATTTTGAACCCCTTTAATTAATGTAATTGTCACATTCCTGTATTTATGTATTCATTAATTACATTAACTCAACAAAAACTCCCTGTCCTAATTGCTGAGGCTCCAACTTAGAAAACACTTGTTCTCTGGCTTCAAGAAGCTCAGTCTTGGTGAAAAGGCATATTTCTGAAGAGACAGTGGTATGTAAACTGTGCCTTAATGGTGGTACATACAGAATGCTATTAGACCAAAGAAGAATGGCAATTCACATGTTCTCAAAACCACTTTTTTCTGCCATACTGCCCCAGGTTTTCCTTAGTTGATAGTAGAGACTTTAGGAATCCAATATGGAGTCAATACCATGACACATGTCAAAGGGGCATCAGAAGTGGGCTGCTGCCAGAATCATCTTGGGGAGGGGCATCATTGGTCAAGAATACAATCCATAATTTTCCTTGCTGGATATTCTGATGTAGTAGGTCTAGGGTGAGGCTTAGGAAGTTATATTTTTAACATGAGTCCTAGGTAATTCTAATTATTAGCAGATTTGGGTAAACAGCCTTAAAAATTCAAAATTTATATATGTACATATATATAACATGAAAAGGGAAAGGAGATGCATAATCACTACTTTAACACTGCTTCAATAAAACTTTAGCTTAATCTAAAAACCTGAAAGCCTTAAATTAAGGTTATGGGAAATAAACTTTATGTGGGGGATAAAAAAGAGAATAAATATTTTTATTTTGTGATATTTATGTTTTTTCCAACTCAAAGTGTCTTCTGTTTCCTAGCCTAGGTGTCCACTTTGAAACAATCCCACTGTGAGCCTTGAACTATTTTACGTAGCTAATTAAATGTTAAATGAAAGAATTTATTTTAGAAAGATGCTAATGCATACCAAGATACGTGCCACTGGTCCATAATGCATTTGCAGATACTCTGATGTCCTTTACCTTTCAGCCTCCAGCCTAATATGCCAGCTCTCTGCAAGCCCCATTACCACATCACATCTGATGCTTTAGGGGGGCCTCATCTCAGAGCTGGTCAAGAGCCTTATACCCACGTTCTCTGGACTGGACTTTTCTGTCCTGGCTTGGTCAGACAGATGTTAATAGGGTGCAGCACTACTCATGTCAGGTTCCAAGAGAAGGGTTGAGGGAGAAAGGAGAAGGGCCTGTTAGTTAACTAGGTGTGTGATTGCAATTCTTTTTTGCTATTTGCCCCTCCTTCTCTGACTAACACTGCCTGGCCTCAATCCCATCCACGTGGTAGGTGTTCAAATGCTGGCTCTCTCATGAACCACATCTGTTCTAGGAGGTCCTCCCCATTGCATAATTCCATTTTCACTCCCTTTAGTTTCTATCCCTAATAATAGTACATGGCTTTCTTGCTTCCAGGGTATCCTTGTCTGGTGGGCTTCCCTCCTAGGATGATTATAGGAAGAAGGCTCAAACTAAGTTACTTACTATAATGCCACAGAAACTATATATGCCCTTGCTATGCCAACAGTGAGAGTGTAGACTATTGCTCACCCAGCTCTGTTAGTTACCACTTCAGCAGATACAGTAATGCTCAACGAATAGTTCAGATGCTTCCTTGTATTTCCCAGCCCTCTCTGCAGTTAAGAAAAGACCATGTAAATGGATTTGACCTATGGTCCGAATGGAAATTCCATATGCCATGTTGGGTTAGAAGCAATTAAGAGAAAGTGTGAGTTCTCCATTCTATCTTCCCTTTCACTGGCTACCTTGAAAGCCACATGTTGAGATGGCAGAATCAGAAGATGGCTCAACCTGGAACCCCAAGAAATTGTGTGGGACAGGATCTCTCACTAGTCATATTAGACATGGAGTGTGAACAAGAAATAAACCTTTGTAATGTAAACCATTGTGATCTGGAGATTAATTTGTCACCACAGTAAAACCTACTTTCTTATCTATCTAGCTATCTATCTTGGCAAATATTTATATGTAATTATTTTATATACCAGTATTTATAATCTGAATTTATGTAACTATGTACATATTATCTTAGTTATGTGTTGTATATATGGTAGAAATATGTCATTATATGTTATATACAATTATTTTATTACATATATAAATAAGTGAATGTTTATAAAATGTAATATATCCTGTTATATAAAACATAAATATAATACACTAACATAATGCAATTGCCATTAATAAAATAAATAATGAAACAACTTAAAATCAACACTGAAGAAATCAGAGTATGATACTTTAGAAAATAATTCGTAATTAATATATTATTAAATGCCCATTCCAAAAAAGACATCAGAGCGTACGCAGAAAAGTGATTCACTCTATGATTAATTAATAAATTAGATACAAACAGTTTTTAAAACTTAGAGAAGAGAAATGGACATCTAGAAAATGAAGAAGTAACATCACACCTACTACATCTATCTGTAATACACAGCCGAAAGTGTGAAAGTCCCTGGGAGCTGCCAAACTGTCACCAAGGTAATGCAATTTACTTTGTGGGAGAGGCTGTCCCCTTCTTCATGTTTGTGTGAAATTCAGTTTCCTGGTCCAAAATTGTGGGTCTGCAGATTAGAAGTAGCAAGAGAACAAAGCTATGTTCTAGTGCGGTGGTTCCCAACACCTAGGAAGGAGACAACAGAGTTAGTTGTCAACTCAGTGAGGCATCAGAAAAGCAGTAAGACCACACTTTATTTAACAGTCATAAGCTGCTTAGCGCCAGAGATAGTTCTGAGAAATGCATCATCAGGTGATTTTATTTTGTGAACATCTTAGAGTACACTTACACAAACCTGGATGGTATAGTCTACTACACCTAGGCTACTGTTCCTAGGCTACAGACTTGTACAGCATGTTACTGTACTAAATAATGTAGGCAACTTAACACAATGGTATTTGTGT
Organism: Eonycteris spelaea; assembly: GCA_003508835.1. NCBI lineage: Eukaryota > Metazoa > Chordata > Mammalia > Chiroptera > Pteropodidae > Eonycteris > Eonycteris spelaea. The sequence continues at coordinate 3,711,331 of PUFA01000087.1, forward strand.
ATCTAACATATCTAAACATAGGAAAGGTACAATAAAAACGCGATATAAAACATAGAAAATGGTATACCTGTATAGAGTGGGCACTTACTGTGAATAGAGCTTGCAGGACTGGAAGTTGCTCTGGGTGAGTCAGGAGTGAGTGGTGAGTGAATGTGAAGGCCTAGGACATTACTGTACACTGCTGTAGACTTTAATAAACACTGTACAGTTAGGCTACACTAAATGTATAAAAATATTTTTCTTTCCTTGATAACAAATTAACCTTAGTTTACTGTAATGTTTTCAAATTTATTTTTATCATCTTAAATCTTTTTTACATACACCAATAACAGTCATTTATTATCATTATCAGGTATTATATACTGTACACAATTGGCCTACACAGAGTCAGGATCATCAGGTCACTGTCTTCTACCTCCACATCTTGTCTTAGCATGGTGACATATAAGTGGAAGTGCTGTCCCTTTTTTACAGTAATAAGGTACAAAATTAAAATTTTACAATAAGATTTTTGTTACTAATTGAAAACACCTCATTTCTAGTAGCTTTACTAGATATGGAGAGTAATTTTAACTTCTCCTGAGTGTTTACTATGAACCAGGACTGTGCTGAGCACTGTACAGCAATCCCCCTTATCTGCAGGAAATACATTCTAAGACCCCCCAGTGGATGCCTGAAACCACTCACAGTTCTGGACTTCACATAAACTGTTTTTTTCTTGTGTGTATATGCAATTTATGGCTTCTCTTTGGCATGTCTGAATTGCCAGCATCACTACTCTTGCACTTTAGGGCCCTTATCAAGTATAATAAGAATAACTTAATACTAGCACTGAGATACCATGATGGTTGGTTTGTTCACCGAGATGACTACTAAGCAGTTAATAGGCGGGGAGCATATATAGCATGCACACACCGGGCCAAGGGATGGTTCACATCCTGGGCAGGACAGTGTGGAACAGCACAAGATTTCATCACCCTACTAAGAACAGCGTGCAATTTAAAACTTATGGAATATTTATTTCTGGAATTTTTCACTTCATATTTTCAGACTGCAGTTAACAGAAACTGCAGAAAGCAAAACCACGGATAAGGGGGAGACTGCTGTGTATGCAATATCTTGTTTGATCATTACAACCTGCTATTATTATAGTAGTTATTATTATCGCTACTTTGCTGATGAGAACACTGAAATGTGGACAGACTCATTAATTTGCCCATAACTGGCATATCTGGGATATAGACAGTGCTGGGGAAAAGGATGGCAAGCCTTACCTGGAGGTGGAATGAAAGTTCCCTTTGAAAATGTTCCTCAGGCTTCCCTAATAATACGAGTTACTTAGGCTGTTGGTTAAACATTCAGATTCTGGCCTTCTCCTATGGGGGTGCTGGTGCAGGGGGTTGGGTAGGTCCCTGAAACCTGTATTTTAACAGCCATGTGATTGTTGTCGCGAGGGAACTGTGGGGAGCACTGTCCTACAAAGTATGATTTTGAAAGGTGATCAAAGAAAGGGAGTCCCTGATTCCCAAATATGCCCCACCATTCCCCCAAAGGTATTTTTATTTCTTATTACTTTCTCTGTACCTCCTTTATTCTGCACCTCCCACTAATAGCCATTCAGTCCCACTTGGACGTGTTGTTCTTACCTTCAATTTATCATGTTCTCGTACTTCACCTCAGCCTACAATTTCCATCCCATTTTGAGTCATTCTCGTTCTACACACTCTTCGTCACAGTAGCACCAAACTATTACTCTCTCAAGCCCATACCAAACTCGTCAAACTTTTGACCTTTGTCACATCCCATTTTCTTCATGAAATACCTTCTTTCACCTTTTTGGCCATTATACTCTTATTTCTTCCTCAAGAGCTCAAACAGCACTTCTCTCAGAAGTCTTTGTTGGCTTCCTCAGGCAGGATTAATTCTTGCCTCTGTGTTCTCATAGCACTTCGAAGTTCTCTTATCTATTATGTAGGTTATGTTGTCGTTACTTGTTCACTCGTCTGTCTCTCTCAGTAGGCAGCAGGGATAAGGACAATGTCTTCATCTCTATATTCCAGTGCCTTAGTAGAGTGCCAAGTACAAAGGAGGGATTTTATAAATATTTGCTGAGTGAACTTTAAACTTTTGGTAGCTATGTATTAAATGATTATTATCAAATAAAAATATGTGAATCAATTTATTTATATAATTCCATATATTAATTCATTTATCCATTTATTCAAATATCTATTGAATCCCTATTATATACTAAGCATTAGCAATTCAGCACTAAGTGAAAAAACAGACATGATTCTTGCTTTCATGAAGCTGTGAGTAGAGAAAAATATATCAATAAAATAATTAATTAGTGAATAAGAGATTTGCTAACAATGGAAAATATCAATAAGGATAAGCATATAGGAGGCAATGAAAGCATATAGTGGGGGTGGGGAAAGCACACCTGATCTGAGTGCTGATAACGAAAAGGAATTATTAGGGAGAAAGGGTAACGAAGAGTCTTTAGGCTCAGGAAAAATTTCGTTCAAAGGCCCTGGGGTGGGAGGAAGTAAGGTAAGCACAAGGGACTGAAATATGGATAGTATTTTCTGAAGCAGAGAGAGCAAGTAGACTTATGGCCAGAGAAAAGGCTGTCACCTGTAGGGCATATGAGCTTTTATAGGCCCTGTTAAGAGGTTTTATCTTTATTCTAAATGCAGTGAGAACCCAGTGGAAACATGGGTGATTTTGTTAAATGTGTCATTGCATTTTGTGGGTATTTGTATTGGCCAAATGATAATTTACTTTACTATTTATTTCTGTTTTGACCTTGCAAACTTCTTCAGGACAGGAACCATGTCTTATATTTCTTAGTGTTCCCAGCAGCTAACACTACACAATAAATAAAGTAGGTGACTAAGAGCTTGTGCTTCTTGTTTGATTTCAGATTTTCAATGGTAAGGCTTTATGTAAACACACTTAGAGAGAAACTTAGTTAACCCAATCCATTGGATATCTTATAATGACACAATAATTTTTGTTAAAATTGTGAGAAACATGTTTGACATTGTAAGTGGACGGCTGATTATCCAGTACTATTTTACTGGACAAAACTGTTTCTTAAGTGTTTGGGAAACTAATAGAGTTAGTTTCGGAACTATTTGCTCTCCAATAAAGTTATTTTATCACTCATGATGCTTAAAATCTTACTATTATAGAATGATTGCTATGGATTTAAAGATGCTTTGTTCTTTGTCCTCTTTGAAAATGTAAATATCTAGCTGGGGTAAGAGATATATTAATATTTATCAGTTTATGTCTTTGGGATTTTTTAAATTAAGTTTGTTGGGGTAACATTGGCTAATACAATGTCTTTGGGATGTTTTGATGGACATTCAAGTATAATGGATATACACATATTGGGAATAGAGCAGGGGCATCGGTGACATGGAAGTAAAGTTTGCCAGGTGGCCAGTTCCTCAGTTTTGCTTCTGTTGTCTCTAGACGTGAAAGCCATTTTGCGAATGATGGCAGTGGTAGTGCTACTGACTGTAGTTGAATCTGTCTGGATTTTGGTTTGACGATAAAACAAATGGTGCTTTTCTCTCTAACCTGTAGGACACTGTGAAATTTGATAATATCATGAGGGGCATTACAACGAACTTCGAGAGATAAGTTGCTCTGTCATAAGAGTTGAGTAGATGGCACTACTTACCCAAAGCCATTGTGTTTCAATGGACTTCTCAAATCAACTTTTCAGAAACAAGTTGTTTTTCTAAGGCCAGGATTTCAGTAGAACATCCATGTACCTAATATTAAAATAGTGTTTTCTGATCTTCCTTCATTTTCCAGAATTCTTAATTTGCCCCACTGTTGGATAAATTTCTAGTTTCTGGAGGGGATTTGAACAAGAAAGAGAGGTTTTGAGGCGAGGGTGGTTTTTCTATAATATTCCATGATGGTTTGAAAAATTAAAACCTCTAGGCCTAACAGAGGTACATTTCTAGTGCAAATGTCTGTGAGATTTTTCTGATTTCTCTCTAGGGATTTCTCCAGTCTGCCTTGTGGATTTCTACTACATCATTTTCGTATTTGGTGATTGTTCCTCATTGAATGAATTGTGACTATGGTAAACCTTGTATTAAATATATTTTTAAATGAAAAAAATTTTTAATGAATTAAGCCATTCTGTTATTAAATATAACTGTTTTGTTTTCTCACATATTCACAAGAGGTGCCATAGATCTTATTTGGAGTTTTAATAAATTAAAAATCACCACTAAAGAATAGGTTCTGATTATTCAAGTGACCACACTAACCAAAGACTGATCTACTCATTTTTTTTTTTTTTTACCTCTTCCTCTGAACATTATTTTTATCTCTCCTCTGAGAGATGCTCATCTCAGGTTCTAATTTGTCTAATAGAGTCTAAGTCAAGGATCAGCAAAATACAGGCCAAATCTGGCCAGCAGCCTTTTTCTGTGAATAAATGTTTTATTGGAACACAGCCACACCCATTTATTTAAGAACTATCTGTGCTGTGTTTGCGCTCTAACAAGAATAGAGTTGCAACAGAAAACATGGCCCACAGAGCTGAAAACACTTACTACTGGCCAACCTTGGTCTAAGATTTAATTCTATATATTCTTTGATTAACAATTAAGCTAGGAGCTCCTTGAAAGCACAGCTAAATTCTATTTCTCTTTGTATCTTCAGTGTCTATCACACTGCCTTGTTGTGATTCAAATTCAGAATGAAAGAATGTAGCCCAACTATCTGTATACATAATCACACTCCCCCACCACCAATGCTAAAGAATGTGAGAAAGAACCATTGAAAATTAGACATAGGGTGATTTTTTAATCTGGAAAATGTGGGGTTGATTTTCAGGAAAATCTGTATCAATGAGGCAAGCTCTGATCTTGGTGTGCTGCAACATGTTGCTTCTGTTTTCGTTCCAGCAATTCTGGGATGGGAAGGCAGGGATGTGAGGGAAAAACCAATACATTTTTCTGCCCCAAGATAATTTTCATACCTAATAATTTCCCAGAAGTATTTATACAGATGTCCAGTGTCATTTGCTGGGAATCTTGGCCATAGAATAGCTAAGTGGGCTTGTTGGGGTTGTTTGTATCCCCTACTCATTCACCCAAGTGGGCAAATTTTGTGTTGACATTTGGCATTACACGAGAAAGAAGGCTTAGGGGAAGCAAATGGAGCCTGTTCTCTGTACTCTTTCTACCTCCTTTGAATGCTCTTGGTTGACTTTCCCTACATATGTGAATCTGGGAAATGACTGGAATGTAAATGATTTAAAAAGTTCCCAGATCTAATACTTTGTTTGAGTCGGTATTGGAAAGGGCTCAGGGAAATATCCTGGCTGGTTTTCTCATTAACCAAGCCAAAGTGGCAAATATATAGAAAGTTTATGAGCACTCTGACCCCCTCTCAATCTTCTACTGTCGGACATTAGTAATAGATCACTGCGTTCTTTCAGACAGCCTCAGAATTTTTAAAAATGCTCCAACTTGCTGCCACCAACTAGAATTAGCATGTGAGATGAGACCTCACTTTCCAAACTGGTTTTACATATTCCTAATTGTGAGCATCTTATTCCACCTTTTATTTCTTCCTTAGCTCCTCATGAAGTAATTGATCCAGGCCTTGAAGGCAGGAAGAGAAGAAGCCTAGCAGCCAAGGCATTCTCAGCACAGTTCAGAGCACAAAGGTATGAGGTTACCAGATGGAGTAAAGCAGAGTATGCATTGGAAAAGCACAGGAAATGAATTTGGAACAAGAGGGAGGAGCCAGATTAAGGTTGGCATTGGCATCGACCCAGTATATTTGAAGGTGATTTGCAAAGTCAGTATTCCTGAAGGCTGGTTATTTGACAGGGTTCTCCAGTGAAACAGAACCACTAGGGTAGGATGTGCGCACACACATACACACACAGGAGTGGAGGTGGGGATTTATTTTAAGGTTTGGCTCATTCCATAGTGAAAACTGGCAAACTCAAAATCTGCAATACAGGCTGGAAATTCTGTCAGGAGTTGTTGCAGTCTTGAATCTGAAAGCAGTCTGGAGGCAGAATTCCTTCCTCTTTGAAGGACCTCAGTCTTTTCTCTCAAGTCCTTTAGCTGATTGAATGATGCTCATTCACATTATGGAAGTTCATCTGCTTAACTCAAAGTCTATGGATTTAAGTGGTAATCACACCATAATTGCAACATTGACTGGTGTCTGACCAAACAGGGCACCACAGCCTAGCCTAGTTGAAACATTAAAATTAACTATAACAGTCCACATAGGTAATTTTCACTGGTAGATAGAGTCGTGTTTTTAAATTTGTGTTAGCTACTTTAATTTCATTTAAACAAAACTTCTGATTTTACAGAAATCATTGGTTAGTAAAAAGGCAACTTTAAAATGTAAAACAGAGTTGATATTAAAAATTATTAATTAAATATCAGATACAGATGGTATATGGATGTGGTGAATATATGAAGATTGCACTGAAGTAATCAAGATTAGAGAATGGTGAGTGACAGAGAAGTGCTCTACTTCTGTGACAAGAAAATGTCATTAAAAATGGGGTTTTAGAAAGATTAATTCTGTTTCCCTGAAAAAAAAAAAAAACCATGAACAGAAAAAATTCAACAAGTAATAAATGTGAAATTGTTTTCTCTTGCTGTAATAACAAAATAATGCACTTTCTAAGGAGGATAACTTTGCCATATTTCCTGAATGATTTTCCCAATCTACTTTTTTTTTTTTAGTTGCTTGTGCCACTATTTTTTTTTTTTTATGAACAGAAGTTTTAAATTTTAAGTAATCTGAGTAGTTGGTCTTTTTTGCTTTATGATTTTTAAAAAGGATTTTAAGCTAGGAAGTTCTCCCTGGTTTTAATTTACAGATCTAATACCTTGTTTGAATAAGCACTTGGAAAAAATATTTTAAAAATAGTTAACTTTTTAATCTATCTAGAATTTACTTTGTTATGCACTGTTAAGGTTAGTTCTAAATTAATTTTATTCCTTTAAATTCCTACCATTATTCCTGCACAAGTTAAAGAATAGTTCTTCCTTTCTAGTGATGTCACTTCTATTTTCTAGCTTAATTTTATATGGAACAAAATCAATTTCTGGACTATCTAGTCTATGTTCTATATCTGTATATTTTTCTTCGTTCAGTAGTGTCTTATTTTAATTATCAGAGCCTTAAAACATATTTAAATATGTAATGTGGCTAGTCCCATATTATATTCTCATTCAAATTTTCTTTGATAAACTTATCTGTTTTTCTTTCTGAGAACATAAGAATCTAGTTATACTCCAAAATTTTCATAGAATGTTAATTGGATTTTGGATATATCATTATGAGGATTGTAATGAATTTATGTATAATTCATTTATGTATAAATTTATGTACATTTTAAATCAACTTTTGATGTTCATGACTACCTGGCACAGATTAGAGTCAATGAATTAGTCTAAAATAATAACAAAGACATTTTATCTGTTGCCTCCTTCGCTTGTTCAATCTAAATGTATAAATAGTCAACCTGAATTTCTTTTTAATTTTTTATTTTTACAACAAAATGTCTGGTTGACATATAATCCAACAATATAGGAGCAGAATAAAAGAAACAATAATAAACATTGTCAGCGAATGGATTTAGAATCTCTTAAAGGTAAGTAAGTCACATTTCAACTTTAACTTTCATTTTCATTTCTCAGCATTTCAAATTGAAACTTGCGATTTCTTTCTGCAAGAATCTTCATAGGTTTTCTTTTTCTTCTTCTTAGTTCCTTTGCCCTCTTCATGTTGGTGGTATTTGTACAGCTGGTTCTCCTGTCCCTAGCTAATTCTTGGTACTTTTGAATCTCTCCTGACAGCAAAAAGCAGTGATAAGAATGATTCAGTGGAAATTTGATCTGATCTCACCTTAGCCACCTGTAAGAAGCAACCTGCTATGAACTAGAATTGTAATGCTGTATATCATGACTCCTGCAGCCCTCTCTGCCTTTTTTGTCCGGTGAATGACTGCTAAAGAAATTTAAAGAATGTAAAATATGGTAAACTTATATTTGTTGACTTGGCCATTGAACTGGACACATTGCTTTCTTGTGGGTAAAACTGAAGAGGGTTATCACAGATTCTAGATTTTGTTTATTGGTAAAGCATTTAAGTATATTCACATAAGTTGCTAACTGATGCAGTGATACCTTGTTTTCCTCTAAACTAGACTTTCAGCTTTGAATCTAGATACACAAGCAAACAAAACAACAACCGAAAACAAAGGAATTTCTACCAATAAAACACTTCAGCTGCAAAGACTGACAACCTAAAGAATAGAGCTGACATGATGTGCTTCGTCATGTACTGATATGAAGGAAAGGAATCCTTAGTTTTTAGCTGGCTAAGGAAGTCCGATTACAATGCAGAAAAGTTAAGAAATGGTAGGAGAAAGTAGAGCAATAACCAGAAGAGAGAAAAATCCCATAAGAAAAGTGTAAGGAACAGAAGAAACAGCAACCTTTAGAGTTGGGGTACCAACGTTGAAGATTATGGAGACTGCTATTACAATACTGGCCGCCAATAACCCACATCTCACAGCATTTGCTCTTTCGTAGTCCTTTCCCTTTGGACCTGAACTGGAACTATGACTTATTTTAACTAACTGGAGTGGCAGAGTCATGCTATATCAGTTCTTGATCTAAGTCTTAAGAAGTTGTAACTTTATGGTCTAAGGAAGCCCTGCTCTGCCTTCTAAGAATTTTGTTACCCTGCTAGAGCTATGTGGAGAGGCCACTGGAGAAGTTAGGTAAGAGAGAGAGGTTCTGTGAGAGAAGCCCAGCCATCTCAGTGTCCAAACTAAACTCAGGCCCCTGCTGACTGATCAGCTGGATGAATCCACATGAGTGACCATTGGCAAGATCACCCTGCTAAGCCCAGCCCAGATGAAGAATTATGAGCAAATAAATTAAAATATTCACTGTTTTAAGTCACTGTTAGGTTTTTTTGCTGTTGGTTTTTTGTTTGTTTGTTTGTTTGTTTGTTTGTTTGTTTTAAACACAGTAGAAGATAGCTGCTGGTATAATAATGGAGTAGAAGAGTCAGGGATCAAGACCCAGTGACTCTACTATCTAGGAGCAGTGGTCCCCAGCCATTTTGGCATCAGGGAATGGTTCTCTTCTGAGAATATAACGCCTGATGATCTGAGGTGGCGCTGAGGTGGCGCTGAGGTGGCGATGCTAGCACTGGAGAGTGGCTTCAAATAGATGAAACTTTTTCGCTCTCTGGCTCACCACTCACCTCCTGCTGCATAGACCTGGTTCCTAACAGGCCATGGACCTGAACCCCTGCAGCCCAGGGTTGGGAACCCCTGGTGTAGAGTGAAGATGAAGATACAGGCCTGGGACCACAGCAAGCCTAGTTCAAATCTTCGCTTTGCTGCTTTTGAGCTCTGTGGCCTTGGGCAAGTTATTTAATCTTTCTGGGGCTCAGTCTTGTTATCTATAAAATGAAGACAATATCTCTTCTCACACAGGATAGTTAAGCAATGAATGACTGAACATTTGGGGAAAATATTGAGTACTCACGAAATATTAGTTCTGTTCCATTTTCTCCCTGTGGTTCCCTGACCTCTTGAGGGCATAAAAGCGATAAACTACTTTCACCATTAATGGTAGTTCTTAATGGCAAAGGCAGATTTGTCATAGGTCAGTTTTGTACTATGTGTGTCTATTAAATAAACCACCATTGTTTATACTAAAAAGAGGTAAACTAATATATAAACGATAGAATTTTTTTAATGGTGGCAGGCTTGGGAGACACTGCTGTATCAATGCACATTTGTGTCTATATCCCAGACTATGTTCACCTGCTCTTCTGGAATACCACTACTGTTTATTAGACTAAGCTTGGAACACCCAAGATTGTCGAAGTTACATTTAGCTTATTTTTTTTTTTCAGAAGGCATGAAGGCATATGCTATCTTTCCATTAGATTTTTACAAAAAAAAAAAAAAAAAAGCATTACCATCTCAATTGTTTGTAAAGGTTACTTATGCAAAAATTGCGCATCTTGAGGCAGTACTAGATAACATTTGATTCTCTTTGAGTGCTTATCTTTATACTAGAAGGTGATTTAGGGCCCTGGAAAGAAAGGAGTCCCATATCGGGTGTCTAAGTCATGTTAAACCTGCCATAACCATGTTTTCAAGCCTACTGAAAGAAAACACACAGAAACACACACGAAAGAAAGGATTAAGGAAAAAAGAATCCTTCCCTGGCCTCAGTTTCTAATATGTAAAAAAGGAAAGCCAGACTAGAAGTTCTCCAAGGTCACTTCCATCTCTGAGTGTAGCAGACACCTCAGACCCTGTGCCTGTATTAGCCCTTCGTGAGCAGTGAGATTAAAAATGCAGGCTCCTTTCCAGCAACACTTTAATTGCAGAGCTTTAAATAGAAAAAGAATCAAAATGCTCTTTTAGATTGTTTTTAAATTTTTATTTTTAATTGTATTTTTATTGTTCCATTTTATTTGAAAAGAGAACTGAAAGCTGCAATTTGCCAAACTGCTGCACACGTTTCCTTGCCAGACAACTCTGCCCCAGCAAGTTGACCTAAAACAATCTTCTAAAATGTATTTTTAATGAGAAACTGAGATTCCTGTAATCTGTCTTAAACATTTTTTTTTTCCTTCAGACATCTTACAGGGCTCTGGAGTCTCTATACCTCAAGTGCCAAGAGCATGACAAAAGACATCAGACCAGTTTAGTATGTACCCTCTGTTAGTCTAGTTCGATGTTGCCTTTCTTTTAATGGCGTAGGAAAGCCATTCGAATGCTTTGATTCTAGTAATCAAAGTGGGGAGGATAGGTGAATGTCCATATGTTTAGCCTATTAAAATGGCCATATCCAAAGCTGAAGCAGAGTAAATCCTTACCAGGGACTCTGAATTAGGAGGGCAGGTCAACATGGAAGAAAGCAGGAGAAAGAAAGGGGAGCTAAATTAAGTCTGAGAGTGTCCTTCTCTCCAAATTAGGTCCCACAATTACAGTGGACCTTTGTTAATACCCTCTCTAATGGAGAGAGGGAAAGTGCTCCCAAAGTCTCTCTGTGCTTTCAGAATGCTGACTCACCCCACGCTTCACAGTGGAGTGTGTACCTTAGACTACAGTTTCTCAAACTTTTTTTTGAATAGGACCAGTTTGCTTCCTCTCCCACACCCCCATGCACTGAGGACCAATATTGTGTAAAATGCAATAAAAAAGAATCACTGGAAAAAGGACACATGAAACAAAAACATAAAAAATACAATTTTTTATTATTAGATTAATTACTCTGTCAAATGACAACAAAGATTTCTAACCATCTTCAATTTCTATACTTAAGTGTTGCAGATAGTAACAAAAATGTGAAAACAGTCATTGGTCTGGACTACATTCTGACTAGAACTGACTTAGACTAGACCAATGATATTCTCTGGTTCCCAGTAATCATTTCAGGAGGGTTCTTATAGGACCATTCCTGGTCCCATTCATTTGAATATCGGGAATTTAGTTAGAACACTGAGAAATATTCTGCTTTTCCTGCTAGAATGCCATCTTGGGACCACAAGAGGGGGGCTTGGGAATGAGTTCTGAAAAAGCAGAAGGAAGGTATGGTGTGGCAGAAGCTGAATCTACCATTGTATTAGGGAGAAATTTAAGCCAATGAATTGAATTTTTTTTTGCAAAGCCAGAATTCATCTGGTTTTCTATCAACTGCAAGATAGAATCCTATGTGACATGGTGATTAATTTGCACATTTCTCTATGAGTGCTCAACCATGTTCTTGTTTGCCAGTCATGTTTCTCAAACAGAGCTCTGAGTAGGCCTTTCTTCTCATTATGAAAACCCTAACTTCCTACTGCCCTCGGTACAAAATGCAAGATCCCTAAACTGTCATTCAACATCTTTCACAATTAAGTCCTCTTCTATTTTATTCAGCCTAGTTTTTTTACTGCTTTCATCCTTAGGCACATACCTTATGCTTTGGTGTGATCAGACATATACTTTTATGTAGGTGATAGGTGTGCTCATGGTCTCTCTGGCTGCATTGCACTTCCTCTACCCACAACACCCTCTTCTGACTTTCTAAGAATAGAACCTTGAGAACATAAGGTGTTCATTTTTTTAAAAATCTTAAGGATCATATATCAACATCATTCCTTCTGATTCAAGGGCTAATTTTGATAGTGTTGGCAGGAGGGCAAATTCATTCACCCAGATATTTGATAAAAACTGCACTGTGGCCCAAAAGATCACATTTCGTAGAGAGTCTAATATGGCTATACCATCAAAATTTCAAGAATCAATAAGCTTTGACAAAGTACAACTTTAAATGATTGGAAAAATGAAAAAGCAAGAAGTAAAAATGTACATTTGCACCAAAACATGCACACAAATGTTCACAGCAGCTTTATTCATAATAGCCAAAATGTGTAAACATCCAAATGCTCATCAACTGATTAATGTATAAACAAAATGACTATCTCCATATAATGGAATATTATTTGTCATAAAAAGAAATAAAGTACTGACATATATTACAACAGAAACAAACTTCAAAACATGTTGAGTAAAAGAGCCAGATACAAAAGGTCATATATGGTATGACTCCATTTGTATGAAGTGTTTGGAATTTACAGATCTGCAGAGAAAGTAGATTAATGATAACCTAAGGCTGAGAGGGGGGAAGCATAAAAAGATTGAAGGGTGAAGGCTGAAGAGTACAAAGCTTCCTTTTAGTGAAGAAAATGTTCAAAAATTGATGGCAGTTGTGGATGCACAACACTGTGAATATACTATAAGCCATTAAATTGTATACTTTTAGTATGTGAATTGTATGGCATGTGAACTATGCCTCAGCAAAGTGGTCTTAAAAAAGAGAAACTTTATAAGAGCTTTAGTCACAGTTGCCAAAACTGGGAAGCAACCAAGATGACCAAGGTGAATGGATAAATGAACTGTGGTACAAAGAGACGATGAACTATTCTTCAGTGTTAAAAAGAAATGAGCTATTAAGCCACAAAAAGACACGAAGGAAACTTCAATGTATACTATTAAGTGGAAAAAAAAAACAATCTGAAAAGTCTACACACTAGATTCAAACTGATGAAGTTATGGAAAAGGCAAGACTCTGGATAAGTTGCTGCCAGGCATTCATTCAGAGGAAGAATGGGATGCATAGGCAGAGCACAAAGGATTTGAGGCCAGTGAAACTACTCTGTGCGATTCTATAATGGTGGATACAGGTCACCATACACCTCCCAAACCCAAAGGATGTACGACAACAAGAGTGGGCCCGAATGTAAACTGTGGACTTGGATGTGCCCATGTAGCTTCATCACCTGGAACCGACGTCCCACTCTGGTGCTGGATGTGGACAGTGCGGGAGGTAGTGTGTGTGGGGAGGGTGTACTTTCTGCTAAGTTTGCTGTGAACCTAAAACGACTCTAAAAAATGAAGTCTAAAGAAGGAAGAGAGAAAAGGAGCACGGTGAGGACAAGGAGGTAGCAGAGGAAAAGGCGAAGACGGCCTCACAACGCCTATCGCAGAGGTACCAACTGAAGTTTTCCCTGACCCCGTCCTCCTCTCCCTCCTGGCAAAACAATTAATTGCTTCTTAGCTGCGTTTTGTGCTCTATCCCACTTCTTTTACAGTTCATAGACTTTATTAGAGTTGTTTGCGGGTTTCACCTAGTGCACTACCTGAGGTCAGACGCACTGCCTTATCCAGTTAACATTTCTACTAAAAACACTATATGGTACAGTAAACGTTTGTGATGTGAATGAGGAAGGACTTCTTATAACTACTGTTTTAAATGCAGTTTTAAAGGGTTTTGCTTCAGATTGTATTCATCATAGCCTTTTTGGTATCCTGAGAACAGCTGCGGCTCATCGCAGCAACAGTAGTCAGGATGGGAGTGAGAGAGCACTGAGCACTGTCTCCAGAAAACTGAGACCGTATGAGAATTGTGAACTAACGACTTATCTCCAATGAGTCTCCTCAAAATGCAGCATGTTATTCTAGTAGAGGCTTGTGGAAAATTCTCCCCGTGGAAATAATATAACAAAGTGCAGTCTGAAATCTGGGACCAGACTTCTATGGGGTGATGTACCTTAGTTAGGAAGATATCACGGGGTTATAAGGAGATCTCACTTTACCAAGTGCCATCTCCAGATGGCTACCTGTAATGCTCTTGGGAGAGCTTTATTACAAAGTCTAGGCGTTAGATATATGTAAGATATATGAGACTTATTCCTGCGAAGGATAACATTTTAAACTTTTATAATACATTTATAACTGAACGAAACAGCTAAAATTCGCAATTCAATTCACAAAACTAAGAAAGTGTAAAAGAACATGAAGTTCTCTATCTGTTTGTTTAAGATGAAAACATTCTACATGAGAGATGGATTTGAGCACATATATGATCCTGAGTATAAAGGTTTGGCTACATAAAAATTCCAGGCAGCATTTCAGACTTTCAAGGTACTGGACGTGGTGAGCCCCAAGTCAGGGTCTTCACACAGTAATGGGAGACCCAGGTAATATCTGGGTTACAGATGGAACAAGCAGAATATTTCATTAAGGTAAATATATGTTATGAGGAAAGGTGGACTGTAAAATGGGATGCAGGACAGGGCAGAGGGACCTAGAGGCCCAGAGGGGTGGAGGGATCCGCTTGGCTGGTGGGGAGAGGGGAGCTGTGCCCTCCCCCACCTTCAGAAACCCTTTGTGACTCAACAGTGTTCTGTGATGCAAGCCTGGCAATAAAGCCTGGAGTCTCCACTCTCAGAGCTCAGTTGCCTCAGGCAGCATAGCGATTCCAATCATGGAATTCAAACTTTGGGATCTTTTCCCTTATTTAAGTGTCCCCAATAGTCCTTCCCAGAGCTTCTGCTCAACCTCCCTAAGTACCGACCCCACCCTCACCTGCCTGTGTGGGCTGTGGGGGCTCCTTCTGTTCCTGTGCTACCTGGTGGGGATTCCAGCTTCACCAACTTTATGGGAAGATAACATCAAAAAGGTAAGGAAGCCTGAGCAAGACCCAACATTCTCCAACATTCCCAATTGTTCTTTACATGTCTAGTACCACTTAAAAAAATTATTGGGGATGTCACTGGTTAATTAAATTATATAAATTTCAAGTATGCAATTCAATAATACGACATATGTATACTGCATTGTGTGTTCACCACCTAAGTCTACAATTTCTATTTGTCACCATGCATTTGATCCCCTATACCCTAAAATGCCTCCTCCCTTCCCTCTTTTCTCTCTGGTAGCCACTAAACTGTTGTCTGTGTCTGTGGGTTTTTGTTTGTGTGTCTTGTTCATTTAAATGAGTCTGTTTGGCTCAGAGCAACATCTAGGATGCAGATTTTGTAGAGGCCCTGGAAGAGACAAAAAGGTGGGATTCAGCCATTAAATTGTATACTTTTAGTATGTGAATTGTATGGCATGTGAACTATGCCTCAGCAAAGTGGTCTAAAAAAAGAGAAACTTTATAAGAGCTTTAGTCACAGTTGCCAAAACTGGGAAGCAACCAAGATGACCAAGGTGAATGGATAAATGAACTGTGGTACAAAGAGACGATGAACTATTCTTCAGTGTTAAAAAGAAATGAGCTATTAAGCCACAAAAAGACACGAAGGAAACTTCAATGTATATTATTAAGTGAAAAAAAAAAAAACAATCTGAAAAGTCTACACACTAGATTCAAACTGATGAAGTTATGGAAAAGGCAAGACTCTGGATAAGTTGCTGCCAGGCATTCATTCAGAGGAAGAATGGGATGCATAGGCAGAGCACAAAGGATTTGAGGCCAGTGAAACTACTCTGTGCGATTCTATAATGGTGGATACAGGTCACCATACACCTCCCAAACCCAAAGGATGTACGACACCAAGAGTGGGCCCGAATGTAAACTGTGGACTTGGATGTGCCCATGTAGCTTCATCACCTGGAACCAACGTCCCACTCTGGTGCTGGATGTGGACAGTGCGGGAGGTAGTGTGTGTGGGGAGGGTGTACTTTCTGCTAAGTTTGCTGTGAACCTAAAACAACTCTAAAAAATGAAGTCTAAAGAAGGAAGAAGAGAAAAGGAGCACGGTGAGGACAAGGAGGTAGCAGAGGGAAAGGCGAAGACAGCCTCACAACGCCTTGCAGAGGTACCAACTGAAGTTTTCCCTGACTCCGTCCTCCTCTCCCTCCTGGCAAAACAATTAATTGCTTCTTAGCTGCGTTTTGTGCTCTATCCCCACTTCTTTTACAGTTCATAGCACTTTATTAGAGTTGTTTGCGGGTTTCACCCAGTGCACTACCTGAGGTCAGAGGCACTGCCTTATCCAGTTAACATTTCTACTAAAAACACTATATGGTACAGTAAACGTTTGTTGTGTGAATGAGGAAGGACTTCTTATAACTACTGTTTTAAATGCAGTTTTAAAGGGTTTTGCTTCAGATTTTATTCATCATAGCCTTTTTGGTATCCTGAGAACAGCTGCGGCTCATCGCAGCAACAGTAGTCAGGATGGGAGTGAGAGAGCACTGAGCACTGTCTCCAGAAAACTGAGACCGTATGAGAATTGTGAACTAATGACTTATCTCCAATGAGTCTCCTCAAAATGCAGCATGTTATTCTAGTAGAGGCTTGTGGAAAATTCTCCCCGTGAAATAATATAACAAAGTGCAGTCTGAAATCTGGGACCAGACTTCTATGGGGTGATGTACCTTAGTTAGGAAGATATCACGGGGTTATAAGGAGATCTCACTTTACCAAGTGTCATTTCTGGATGGCTACCTAAAATCCTGTGAGGAGAGCTTTATTACAAAGCCCAGGGGTTAGATATATGTAAGATATATGAGACTTATTCCTGCGAAGGATAACATTTTAAACTTTTATAATACATTTATAACTGAACGAAACAGCTAAAATTCGCAATTCAATGTTCACAAAACTAAGAAAGTGTAAAAGAACGTGAAGTTCTGTATCTGTGTTCATGTAAGATGAAAATATTCTATATGAGAGACAGATTTGAGCACATATATGATCCTGAGTATAAAGGTTTGGCTACATAAAAATTCCAGGCAGCATTTCAGACTTTCAAGGTACTGGACGTGGTGAGCCCCAAGTCAGGGTCTTCACACAGTAATGGGAGACCCAGGTAATATCTGGGTTACAGATGGAACAAGCAGAATATTTCATTAAGGTAAATATATGTTATGAGGAAAGGTGGACTGTAAAATGGGATGCAAGACAGGGCAGAGGGACCTAGAGGCTCAGAGGGGTGGAGGGATCCGCTTGGCTGGTGGGGAGAGGGGAGCTGTGCCCTCCCCCACCTTCAGAAACCCTTTGTGACTCAACAGTGTTCTGTGATGCAAGCCTGGCAATAAAGCCTGGAGTCTCCACTCTCAGAGCTCAGTTGCCTCAGGCAGCATCGCGATTCCAATCATGGAATTCAAACTTTGGGATCTTTTCCCTTATTTAAGTGTCCCCAATAGTCCTTCCCAGAGCTTCTGCTCAACCTCCCTAAGTACCGACCCCACCCTCACCTGCCTGTGTGGGCTGTGGGGGCTCCTTCTGTTCCTGTGCTACCTGGTGGGGATTCCAGCTTCACCAACTTTATGGCAAGATGATAACATCAAAAAGGTAAGGAAGCCTGAGCAAGACCCAACATTCTCCAACATTCCCAATTGTTCTTTACATTTCTAGTACCAAGTAAAAAATATATATATATTGGAGGTGTCACTGGTTAATTAAATTATATAAATTTCAAGTATACAATTCAATAATATGTCATATGTATACTGTGTTGTGTATTCACCACCCAAAGTTACAGTCTCCTTCTGTCACCATACATTTAATCCCCTATGCCCTAATCTGCCATTTCCCCTGCTCACTTTTCTCTCTGGTAACCACTAAACTGTTGTCTGTGTCTGTGGGTTTTTTTGTGTGTCTTGTTCATTTAAGTGAGTTTGGTTGGCTCAGAGTAACATCTGGGATGGGAAGTCTGTGTAGGGCATAGAACATCATCCTTCTAGAAGAACAGGATGGGCAGGGCTAGGGGTTTAGCTGGGATGTTTCGCAGGGAAGCTCACAGACCATCTGGGTGTGGTGGAGAGCAGTGCTGAGCCTCTGAGCAGAGGCTGGAACCTGAGATCTGTCCCAAGTTACAGGGTCCTGGTTGAGGGAGCAGAGATGCGACTGCTGGCCTCAGACTCCATGCCTTCCTAGAGCAGAGGTGTCTGACTGCGAATAGCACGTGTGGACCTCAAAGACAATAGATTTCTTTGAGCTTTCCAAAGAAAATATTTGAAACCTATAAAAGTTGATGAAAAAAAAAAAAACACAAAGTTCTAGTAATTCAAATAGAGTCATATTATACTTGGATCATGAATGGCTGGGTTTCCTAGGGAGAGAAGTAAGAGAAATGATTCTCTTCTTTTTTTCAGTGCCAGCGCAGAACCAAGAGGCGAAGGAAAGGTAGAATACGGAAAGGTAAGATTTTACCTATTCCACCTGAAATCTCCAAGGATAACCCTTTCCTTTCCAAGAGGTCCCAGGTCCCTGATCTCTGAGGATATTAGTGGCTAGATACAGTCCCTCTCAGAAAGCAGAGCACTCAGAGGAGAGGCTCGTGGGAAGGCAGTCAGATCTGAGACACTTCTCAGGTTCCCTGGCACAGCAAGGAACTTCTGTCTCCTGACTTCATGAAAGTACTTTGATTTCCTGGATGATCAGATTCCTCTTGGATATAATCATTGACCTCTCTGCTTCACAGAGTATTTCTGAGCATCAAATGAGTTAATATATGTGAAAGTACTGTATAAATGAAGCAACACACAGGAGAACCTCGTTAATATTATCATAGACCATTTGACTTCTACCGACTCTGGGGCTTTCACAGTCTAATACCTCAACAGTATCCCATAAAGGGACTCCTGTGTGATACCTATGCTTCTAACTCCATTATATATAACCACCTTTCCTGGTTTCCCAGATCGGAGATACTGCCAGAGGGAAGAAGAGGAGAAAAAGAGGCTGATTTCTATAATGAAAAGGTAATTAGTCTTTCCCCTTCTTTCCTGATCCCCCTTTAGCATGTTCTGTGAAATTCCAGGGGCTCACTGCAACCTGCTATAGTCATGGGGAGGGACGTAGCCATAGGAACAGGAGGAATGAGTCCTTGGGCTAAGTCCTATTGGTGTATTGTGAAGTCATCAATGTGGAGCAATGTGAAGGGGCAGCAGGTACTGGGTGGCTCCACCCCACCGGGCTAGTAGGTCCTCCTTTCCTTGTTCTAGTTCTGGCTGCAGCTTTGTACCTTTGTCTCTTGCAGTGCCCCAGGCCAGTATGATGATACCAGGCACTTTCGTCAGCTATTATGTCCTGACCTCTCTTGTAAGATCTGTAACAATGTAACAGCTGAGGTCGATCAGCTGCTATTCCCAGATGGCCTGGAAGATGCTACTTCCTCTGTGTCCCCTTTGGCTTCCAGAGATTCTGTGACTAAGTCAACATCCACATTGTCCCCTGCCTTCTCAGCAGTATCTCCAGGAGATGCAACATCAGCTCCTCTGCCTGAGCCTTTCCCACCACCACCCCGAATTCTCTCACCTAACCCAATGACATCCTTCGTTGACTTTCTGTCACCTTCACCACTGGGTCACTCTCTGCCAACAGAGCCTTTTCTTCCCTTGGAATCCAAATTCCCAGCGGCCCATTCCCCACCCCCACTTCTTGCATTTTTCCCTCTCCCACCACATGACTCTCTAAGAGTGGATCCTCTTCTCCAAGCAGAGGCCACTTTGACTCTGAATACCATCTTTCCTGACTCCACGCTTTCCCAAAATATCAGCCCCTTACCAGATTTGTCCCAGACAATGAATCTCACTGATTCATCTGCTTTTCATCATGTACCACCAATGCCGTCTACTTCACCATCACCACCAGAGTACACTCCAACTGTGCCTCAATCCAAATCGATTTCCAAGCCTGTTCCAGAGAACTCATCTCCAGATAGCCCGGGTAATTTACCCAATTACATCCCAACAGTCACAGGCACTGACCATCCGAGCCCATCAAATTCAGACTTTTCCTGGTGGCAAGCTTGTGCCGAAGACTCGTTCCCTTCCACCTTGGCACAATGTGATTTCGATCAAGAGTCCCACCATTCTTTAGAGGCCTCTTTTCAGGGAGACCCTGCAGCCAAATGTGCAGAGTGTGGTCACCTTTTCTCTCTCAGGCCTGACGTCCAAACACTCCTGCAGAGACAAGTCCAAAAGAAAATATATTTACTGATGGGGAACAAAAAGGAAAAGAAAAGAGGCTCTTTTCCAAAACAAGTTAGGTCAACAGTGACCTAAGTTCCTCAGGAAAACTGTTAGATTCAACTGCTGATGAGCATGACTCAGCTGCTGCCCTTCCTTACTGGAGCAGCAAAGGTAAACCAAAGGAACTGCATGGCCAGCAGCAGGCTTCATATCCTCAGACCAGGGAGGACCATTTAGAGCAAAATCATATCCAGCTTTCCTGGGGGCTTCTGTCTTTGCACAGTGAGTTCTCGTCCTCTGCTGACCATGTGTTGGGTGACTATTCTTCAGTTTTTATTTCCAACAAAATCTCAAATGCCTCCATAGGCCAAGAATTCCCAGTACTTTTTAATCCCTACCTCCGTTTTCACCTGAGGTCCAGCCTCAACCCTTACCACAAACCCTGACCCAGGCCCACCTTCAATCCCCACCCTCAATCGTACCATCTAATCCTACACCTCAAATGAGGAACGGAATGAATCAGGATGAATCAGACCCTCTTACCTCATCTGAAATTCAAAATTTGGAATGGAACGTGTTGCAGAAGCAACAGGAAGGTTTCTGTGGTTCACCCTCTGTGGCCCAAAGATCTTCTGAAGACTTTTATTCTTCAGCACCCAACCTTCCTTACTACCAGCCTTCCCAGGCTCATGTTCATGTCTCTACCCAACCAGAAAAATTTCCCCTCAGCAATGAGCTTAACAAAAAACTGGAGCACCACCTTCGAAAGAGGCTCATCCAACACCGGTGGGGCCTACTCCGCAGGATCCATCAGTCTCTGTTGCTGATGAGGCCTCCAGGGATTGTTCAAAGGAATCTGATAGGAAGAGTGATCATGGACTCTCATGTCTCTCTGTGGTTAAGGGCCAGAGTAGCAAAAATCTAAATGTTGGATTGAGCCAACCCGAAAGCTTCTATGAGAGGGACTCAGAAGTGCTTCAGCTAGAGAAAAATGAGGGGAAGGATAAAGGAGATGGCCCAGAGAATGACCCAAAAGATCATCTGTTGAGTGACTCACAGAACTCTTCAGGTAAGGATCTGGGGTCTGACTCTGAGAAAGACCTAGACAGTCACATGGTAAATCTGTCAGGAGACAATCCATTGGTGTCAGGGCCAAGTCTATGTCTGACTCAACTAGAAAATGTCTTGAAAGTACATATGAGCAAGAAAATTGAGGAACTCAGTGAAGGTCAGCTCCCTGGGGCTGTGCAAAATTCATGGCATGCTATCAATCAGACATTGGCTCCCCATGACAAATCCCACACTGAAATGAAACAGAGAAGTTTGCAACCATCAGTGGGAAGGGACTACACCGTGAATACCTCCCAGGAGCTTTCCTTCATTGGGCCTAGGACACAGCAGATGCTAGAAGCCCATGTTAAAGAGTTTTATATGAAGGCGTTGAAAGAGACCTCATTCCATTCCAAGTTCTCCTCATCAACCAACCTGATTTCTGAGGTAGACTCTAAATCTGGAGGCTTCACGTCCATTAGAGGAAGCTCTAAATCTGTCCATGGAGACAAAATGGGAACAGCACATTCAGCCTCTGTCCTGGATCATCCTCTCCCTGTCACCTCGCATATGAACAAGGAAGAAAAGGGAGCCCTGAGACACTCTCTCTCTAGTATCCACCAGAGCTTGCAGTGGATGCTCAGAGAATACTGATGCTAGACAGGCACAACTGCTTGTCACACACGGCATCACAGGAAAACAAGTCAGACACAGGATCTACTAGTCAACAGATGCCCACCAAAGCTGCCTGCAGGGCAAGCTGGAGCCAGACATGAGCCAAAGGTTAAGAGTGTGGGTTCCAGTGATAGAGTAGAAATGCAACAGGGCAACAAGATGAACAAATCAGAACCTGTTCCCATGCCCTACATGTCCAGGGAGACATTCACGGCTGAGAGCATGGATGATCTTCAATCAAACACTTTTGACATCCTGACAAGCAGCAAGCCAGTTATCTCCCAAAGGACAAATGTGAATGATAGTAAAGGAGAAACTACTGTTAGCACTGAAAGCCCCCCAGCAAATATATCAGTTCTCCAAGAGCCTAAATCATTAGACCTTAAGAAAGAAATCCCCAGTGAGTTAAAGTCTACACTGGAGAACAGGGTACATGGCGCAGACCCAAGGCCAAGCCAGTAGTGACATGTCTCTTGCCTCAGATAGCTTGACCTACAAAACCTCCCTGACCTATGCTCAGGGCGTCTCCAGTGTCGACGTGGGAGCTTCCCAGGTGCGCATGTCCACTTGAAGGATAGTATGGGACAGCGGCAGGATACTTGGGCCCCTAAGCATGACTTAAGGTGGTGCCAGAAAAAGAATTTCCCACCAGGTGAAAAGAGAGTGAGCCCTCCAGGCCCCAAGTCAGAAGAGCTTGGTGGAGGGGATGCAAGGCTGGGACATCCCAACCTAGAAAGAAGACTATTTGTATACAGAACATGGAATTACAGGAGGAGTCTGTTGTCCCTACTGTGATAGGATCTGGGAGCAAGTCTCCTCCTGAAAGCCTTTTCAAAAAACAAATGAAGCACTTTTTTCAATGGCTTCATCCTGGGATAAAATGCAAAAAGCAAGAAAATTCCCAGAAAAAAAGACATGTATCATCTGACCAGAGCAGAGGCCCGGATAAAAATAGAGTTGCCTTTACTGGGACACCCAGAGCTCAGGTAGTCATGACAGACAGTACGAAGTTCCCAGAGGAGAAACTAGGACCTCACCATGCAGCCTGCCCTCAAGGGTCCTATCCCTTCTTCTCAGGGAAGTTTCGAAAAACTCAGCAGAAGGTGGAAGCATGTGCCCAGGCACAGCCTGTCCAGGGCCATCCTTACAGCTGCAGGATTCCTCTTCCAAAGTGACAAATACCAGTTCTCACCAACAAGAAGCAGTCTTGGCTGGCCAGAGCTCTCCTACAGATATCAGACAAATCAGAGACAAGAACAGGCTTTCCCAGGCAGTTGTGGCATTTAAGGAGCACCTACTGTGTCAGAAGCACCTCAGTCTGGGCCCTGCAGGGAAACTGTGCACAGCCCACGCCCCACCTGTGGGCTTCAAGCTGGCCACGGGCTTCTGGCTGCTCGTACCACTGCTGAAGGCACAGTGTTTAGAGATCTGTCTCTATTGTTTAGACAGGAAGCACTTCTCCAGAATTTCCAGGGAAAAAAATTTCACACCCCCAAATAATTTCTTCCTTGTGCAGAATATTGATTCTCCCTAATAAATGTTTTTCTAATAATAATGATGCCCTCTGTGTCTTATGTTGGGTGTATGGGTGTTTGGTAAACTCAGGGCTTGTTGCTTAGGGGTAAAGAGGAGTTATTTCAGCTCTTAGGTATTGCTTCCTTTGGCTTCTAAAAGGTGACCAGTCTCCTGGAGCTGTTGTAGAGAAATAGATATCACATGCCCTCCAAAACCCATTCCTCCCTGGTTAAGTTTGTGGATATGGGGCTATGTCTCCGAACATGTATAGCAGCCTACACCTTCCTCTCATGGAATGCTTTAAGTCGTTTAGGGCAGTAGGTCAGACAGGTTGCCTACATCTGAAGAGGGTCAAGGGCAGGTCTATTTTTCAGATAATATCAGTGAAGAAGAAACAATGGCTTAATCATTATTTAGAAGTCAGTGATCAGAGGTTCCCAGAGGTGGTTGAACCCTCAATATGAGTATTTGGGGGATATTGCTATAGTGGATCCTGGACTGGTTGGGGTAGATCTGGCAACAGCATAGATGCTGCTTAAAATCAGTTTTGTGGGTCCAGTTGTGTTAGGGAAGCATACTTTACACTTGACACTGAAATTTCCCTATCGGAATGTCACCTTGGGAAAGTTCCAGTCCCTGGGTATTTCTTCATGTTGCTGATTTGGTGACATTTAAAAAAATATTTTGCTCAGCAAAAGCAGTACTCAGCTGTCAGTGGTAGGAACGTTGACAAGGCGGCCACCTACCTCCCATGGTAAAATAAAGCTAAAAGTAAGGAAAAGGTACATTAGAGTGAGTAGGAAAGTTAGAAGAAATGAAGAGAGGAAAGAATGCCCTTGCCGGTGGACCAAAGGTTTGTGTCTCATCATCCCTGCACTGTGACCCTGTCTTGCTCCCAGCTTCCTCACTCTAATCTGAGCTCCTCCTGCTTGAGGCTGATCTGAGGCTCTGCACAGCTTACTAACACTTTATACCAAAAAGGCTATTCTTTGAGTACTAAATCAATACTTGCAGGTTTGTCATCAGGCATAGCATCTCTGCATTGGGGAATGTGATCCTGGTGCCTTCTTTCCATCCATGCTGGCTTGATGGAAATGTACAAGATCTTGCCTTTAGTGTGTATAGTTCACCTATCAAGATGGAGGTGCCACCTTTGATATTCATGGCCATGGTGGAGCTATAAGTAGTTTTCCCCAGAACACCTCTAGCTCATGAATCAGAGTTAAGTCCTAGACTATGCACAAGGGTTGCCGATATTTAGGGGCTCACCATGGACCTCCATGGAATGCTTATGTTTTGGCCCAAATTACATACGTACCCATCCTTATAAAATGGGTCTGAAGGGAAGGCAACTCCACCTGTGCAGACTCAGACTCAAAAATAGGTTGAGTGTTGTAGAGGGCACTTGAGGTAGTTATTCCAGGAAGATTTGTGAATCCTGTAAGGACAAAAACAAAACAGATGTCCACCATAGCTTTCTCAGTGGTATCTTCTTATTCAGGGTTAGGCTATTGACCCTATAATGCCTGAGGTTTGGAGTCATAGAATACAGATACTGTGGAAGTCCTAGGAGAGACAAAAGGTGGGATGGAGCCCAGGATAGGGAATGAGAAGTGGTGAGTAGGCAGTGGAGGGCTCTAACACCCATGTGGATCAAGCAGCCAGTAATCCGGCCTCCTAGTTTCTACATCATCTTATTTAGGGTCCATTACTTCTATCCCAGTGCAGTTACTGCCACACTGCCCTATACCAGGAACACCTCTGACATCTGGAATAATACACCCTTTGACTTTTCGCCCTTTCACTTTATCTCCCTATTTTATATGTCCCTTGTTAATTTTTCAACTCCTGGTTATCATTTTTCCACGTATTCCTTGTTTATCCACCAACCTCTCATCTTCCTTCCCTTCCTCTCCAAAGTGAACTTGATGGTCTAGCAAGTAACCAACATTTTAAAAGCTCCACTATAAATGGGCCCCTTCCAATGCCCTTTACTTCTTTCTGTCTGGAAAAATCCCCTCTCTCCGCCTTTTCTAGAAATACATTCTGATAAGTAACAGATGACCATTGTATTAAATCTCACAATCTAGGCTAATGACAGCACAATAAATTGAGTCCCAGCACTACCTGGATATAATTCACTCATTTTACAAATAATTATCCCAGCTAACTAACATGTGAACAAAACACACAGAGCTGAGGTCACTGTTTCCTTAGTCTGTTCTCTCTCCAATGATATTCAAACCTATCTCATATTTCATTCACTTTCCACAAACTGAGGCCACCTCTTCTTGCTCAACAGATGTACTGGAGCACTAGTCTCAGAAGAGCTAGATGCCATAAGATGAGAACTTTTTATGAAAACACTTCAAAAATCTTTCCCATTCCTCCATTCCTTCTTCTTCCCTCTTATGTGAAAAGAGGTTTCCTTCTTAACCTCAGAGGAATGACACTTCCTGAAATCTCCTTATTGATAAATAGCTACACTTTAGTACTAATGGACTGATGCATCCTTGCCAGGTATCATTCTGTCCTTTCCCCCTACTAAAGAGGCACCCAACATCTTAGTAGATAGAACAATATAACTTCCTGTGTACTCCTCACCCAACTTTCACAATTATCTAGCACGTGTGATGCATTCCATCTTTTATCCTATGATTAAAAGTGCAAAAGCCTAGTGAGATATCTAGCCATTTATCCATCTCTCAGACATATGTTATGTGCCCATGTTAAAGCTCTCACATTTCCTTGATATTATCATCTGTGGAACACACTGATACACCACAGCTGCAAGCAGCATTGGTGACAAAAAAAGCATCGAGTTTTAGACGCTTCGACAATCAGGTGTGCTCTGCCTTTTAGTCAACCCCAAGAAGCCATCTGAGTGGATTTGTTTTGCTACTCCATACAAGAAGTAATCTTAAAGAGCAAATGCAGTACACAGGCTTGCTGTCCCATAATCACACAGTAACTATACTGACACACAAAAACTGTATATATTGATAAAGACTTGGAATATCTATATGTGTTTTTAAATAGAAGAATTTTCTTTGTCACTCATTTAAAATGAGCTATTGTGTTTTCAGTTAAACAGCAGATCAAACACATGTATTTATCTGCTTTCTTTTCCAAATGCCATTACAAGTAAAAGGTTAAATGAAGAGATGCTCAACATCATTAGCTATCAGGGAAATACAAATCAAAACCACTATGAGATAACCCAAAAATAGTTAGAATCAAAAAGTCTTGTGTCACTGAGAATGTAAAGAAAGTAGAACCCTCATATACTGCTGCTGAGAATGAAAAATGGGATAGCCACATGGGAAAAGTCTGGCACTTCCTCAAAATGTTCGATATAGAGTTATCACATGACCATCAATTCCACTTAAGTATATACTCATGAGAGGAAAGCACATAACCACACAAAAACTGGTAAACAAATGTTCATAGCAGTACTATTTATAATAGTCAAAAGATGGAAACAACCCAAATGTCCATCAACAGATGAATGGGTAAGTAAAATATGGTATATTCATACTATGTAATGATCCTTGGCAATAAAAAATACTGATACATGCTACAGATGAAGCTTTAAAACATTATGCTAAGTGAATGAAACCAGTCACAAATGAAAACATCGGATCCCATTTATATAAAATGTCTAAAATAGAGAAAACTAGAAAAAAAAAAATTAGTGGTTGTTTAGGTCTAAGGGCAGGAGTAGGGAGGAGATGTACTAAAAGTTACAGGGTATCTTTTTGAAGTCATGAAGATGTTCCAAATTTTACTGTAGTGATGCACAAGTCTGTGAATATACTAAAAATCACATTATACATTTTAAATGGGTGAATTGTATGGTATGTAAACTATATTTCAACAAAGCGGTTAAAACAAGTAAAGGATTTAAAGAGTAAGGGCTTGAGAATGACAAGAAGGGGAGAAGATAAGACAAAAGATGTCAACACTTTTTTTGAATATGGAAATCTAGTGGAGGAGTGGTAAGTGACTAGCAGAGCAGAGGAAGTGATGGCAAACCATTATACCTCAAAACCCCAGAAAAGAAACTGACCTGGTTGCATCAGATAAGAAAGAAGTTAGGGATTCCACACTGTAAACACCCTGAATTTTTTGTTCTTTTGTTTGTTTGTTTGTTTTTTGTTTTATATTGTGGATAATTTTTAAAATCTTTTTTCTTTTTTGGAGGTGGTGTGTGGGAGTGGTTATCTTCTCCAGTAATTTGTAAAATTCTGTGGAAATGTTAGCATGCTTCAAATGTGCAGAGGACCCTACGTTTCTTGCCCAGGCAGAATCAAGGCAACTATTTGAAAGCTGAATTACACACTTCTGAGGTCTGGGAGTGGTGCTGGTGATAGCTGTGGGAATCAAAGCCAGAAATCTCAAAGGTTAAATGGAATTCAGGAAAGTCAATGGTAAAATGATTAAACTTATGGAAAAGTTACATGCAGTACTTTACATGCAGGTATATAGTAAATCCATATACCCTTCATCCAGATTTAACCTCCTAACATTCTGATGTACTTGTGATTTTTCTCCTCTCTGCCTCACTGTGTCTCTGTTTCTGTCCTCTGTCCTCTTCCCTCCATCTCCTTTCTCCCTATATATGAGTACACACACACATGAAAACTCTGCATACACTCCTGAATTCTTGAGTTCACTCATCATGTACCTTCTCATTGAATTGACAGGTTTGAGTGCTCACTGCCTATGATTGACTATTTCTTAAGAAAAAAAAAAAAAGATTCTCTTAAATACAATACAGTTATTCCCTTCAGTAAACAACATTTGGCATAAAACTTTTACCTAAATCTCCCACTCATATTCTATTTTTTTTGTCAGTTTATTGAGTAATGTCCTTTGTGGCTTTTTTAAAACCTGCATTACAGGATCCTCTTCTTAAATCACTTTGACTCAGAATACCATATTCTCATTTGACCCATTCTTTCCTGGATAGTAACTCCTTACCAGATTTATCCCAAAGAATCCCATTGATTCATTTGCTTGTCATCACACAACACCAATCCTGTCTGTCTCACCACCTCCAGACTGTACTTTAACTGTAACTCAATCTAAATTGTCTTTCATCTTAATGACGCCTGTCCCAGAGAACTCATCTCCGGTATCACTGGTGGGTGGTTTAGTTATGTCCCAGCAATCATAGGCAGTGAGCACTCAAACCTGTCAATTTCAGACTTGTCCTATTGGCAGGCATATGTCAAGAACATGTTCCTCTCCATATTATCACACACTTGATTTTCAGAGTGAGGATGTTTCCCTCCACCTACCAGAGACCTGTCTCTGAGAAGACTCTGCTACCAAGTACATCAACGCTAACAGCCTTTCTTTCCTTGGCCTTCACATCCAGGCGTCTTGGAGAGACAAATAAAAAAGAAATTTGCTTTTCAGATTTTAACAAAGAAGAGGGTGGACCATTTTCAAAGCAAATGTGGTCAGAATACCAACGGACATCTTGAGGGAATTCACTGCAGCCATTTGCTGTACAGACACCATTGAAGACAAACATTGAACATTGAAGACAAACCAGAGCAGTGGCACATTTGTCAGCAGCTCTTTTATATCAAGATTTTTGGGAAAACATTGCACAAAAATATACAGCAATTCTGGGTTATTCTCTTTGCACAGTGAGTCCTTAAGGGCTACTCTCCTGGTTTCTAGAGGTAGTTCCCATGAGAGTCTTGGATTGTGTTATTCAATACATCAGTAATGCTTCTGCAGTCTGAATGAAGAATCAAGAAACTCTACCACTTCTTCACTCCCATTACTTTCCTCTCTCCCCAATGTACATCTTCAAACCCTGCCTCAATCCAAGCAAAAATCCCAGCCCTATCTTTCATTCAGGTCCAGCTCCAGGCCGCCTTCAATCCCGACTCCCGATCCTACCATCTTCTTCTCTATCCCAAATTAGGGACTCCAGAGCATCTTTCCATAGATCCCAGAATGAGTCAGACGCTTACTTCTTGACTTAAAATCAACACCTGGAATGGCACATGTTGCAGAAGCAACAGGAAGGTTTGAAGGTTAGTTCCTGTTTTCCAAAGATCTCAGGAGACCACTGGTCCTTGAGATCCCATCCATTGGTCAGCTGTTCATCCCATATTTATGTGCAAGTTTCCATCCTTCCTGGTCATTTTCATATCACCAGTGAACCTGAAGAAACTGCAGCTCCACATTACAAGGAGGATAATCCCACACTGGTGTCTCCACATTTACCAGAATGTAGAGTCCCTAGCACTGATGTGCTTCAGTGTAAATTAACAGAAATATCTCAGCAGCAAGGCAGACATGCTCACTTACAACTATCTGAGCTTCAGAGCCAGAGTAGCAAGGATCTAGCCAAGCCTGAACTGAGCTCCCAGGAAGTTTCTATGAGAAGTTTCCACAAAAGTTTTAGCAACGGAAAGGACATGAGGAGAAATTTGGGGTATATTCTAGAAAAGAGCCCAGAAAACATCCCACAGAGGGTCTCAGAATGCTACCTTCTGAAGTCTGAGAACTGCCTCAGACGCAGAATGCAACTGTGTCACGCAAGTGATCACTTAAGAAATGGATTATTAAATGTCTCAAGGAATGACCTTGACCAGAATCAAATGAAAACGATTCTTAGATTACATCTGAGCAAGAAATTTTGGCAGATCACTGCGGGAGGATCCCTATAGGTGTGTGTCGTTCCTGGCTGGCTGAGGACAATACATCATCTCCTGGTTGCTCCCAGACCAATATATAAAACACAAATTCCACACACACAATGGTAGGTGGTATGTACTGCCAGATTCCCACTCTAGAGCTCTCTTTTCTTGATCCTAACACCTGAGAAGTGTTAGAAGCCCACATTATAAGGCTTCGTGTGAATCAGAGGTGGGGCCTACCCCTCAAAGTTGTTGAATCCATAAAATTCTATACATTGAGAGAAGCCAAAACATGGCTCTTCCCCAATGTGGCTTTCCCTCCTCAGCCACCCGTATTTCTGGGGTAGATTCCAAAGCTGAGGTTTCCAAGTCTCTTGAGGGAAGTTCTAAAACTTTTCAGGGAAACAAGGAGAGACCAACAAATCAGTCACTATTCTGGATCATCCTCTCCTGGCTCCCTCATCTGTGGACAGTGAAGGACAGGGGGCCCTGAAACCATCACACGCTGATATGGACTATATGTCTGTAGAAGACGTCCAGATAATTGAGCATGGCAGACAGTCATTTCAGGCTGTCACTCACAGCACCATAGAAAATGTGAGTCTCAATGAGATTGTAGTAGAAACAGCAGCTGCACAGAGGTGCCCACAAAGCAAGCTGGGTCTAGACCTGAATCAAAAGATGAGAATGTGAGTTCCAGTAATACAGCAGAAATGATTCGGGGCCAAAGGACAATGGAGAAGAATTTAGAACATTTTTGCATGTCCAACATGTCCAGGGAGATAGTCAAGGCCGAGGAGCCGCATCCTGTAAATCACAATCTTGCAACATCTTGACATCCAGGGAGTTGGGAAGCCCCAAAGGATAAATGTCAATACGAGTAAAGTAGAATCTATCCTGACCACTGAATGCCCCTCACCAAAAATATTGTTGCTCCCATATTCTAAACTATCAGATGTGAAAAAAGTTTCTTAGTGAGTTAAAGTTTAAATTGGAGAGCTGGGAGCAAAGCCAGGCTCGAGGCTCTCCCACTGATATGCTTGCTTCAAATAGTTTGCTTTCAATATCCCCACTGACTCAGTCCCAGAGCACCTCCAGTGGCAACATAGGGGCTTTCCAAGTGCTGCATGCCCACTTGGAGGACAGCAGGATTGGAACGAGTTGGGGCAAGTCTTATGGAAGTGCCAGGATAATGATTTCCTGCCAGATGCAAAAAAAGGGCTCCAAAGCAGGAGAATGTGGAAGTGAGGATTCAGTAGTAGAGACAGCTAAAACCAGAAACAAGAGCCACCCTGTTGAGAACAGAGAATTAAAGGACACTTTCCTATCTCTGCCACAGAATGAACAGTTTCCTCTTGATAGCTACTTCAGAAAATAGATGCGACAATTTTTTCAGTGGATCAATTTTAAGAGAAAAAGACAAGGAAAACCCCAAGTTCTTGTCAACTCTGCACAGCACTAAGACCCAGGTGAAAGTCTGGCTATCTTGGTGAGTTGTGGGCCTCCTAATTCACGAGCTCTTGACAGCCATGGGGAAGATCCTAGAGGAGAAACTGGTCTGTAGGTACAAGACTGAGGCCTCGGACTTAAGCCAGCAGATGGAGGAACTGCAGGCCCATATCGACACTGACAAGGGACATCCCTCCAACTATGGGGCTCTCTCTGACCGACGGCAGGAGGAATGAGCAGGTACCAAGTGCTACTACCAAGAAGCTGTCTCTGCTGACCAGAGTTGTCTTACAAGTGCTATAAGAAACAGAGTCAGAATTAGACATTCCCAGAAATACGGCCTTCAGGGTCCATCAATTATGCCAGAGTCAACAACCTTCCCCACCCTCTAGGGAGCCTATGTTTGATCCACACCCCACCTGCATATATAATATATGCCAGGTCCATCCAGCCACCCTCGCCCACAATGAAGGCACTGTGTTCAGAGATTTGACTCTTCCATTCAAACAGAAAACATTTCTCCAGAAGTTCCAAGGAGAAAAAGTTTGCCACCCCCTTCCACCCCTCAACCAAAAAAAATCATTCAGTACCTTTTGAGAAAGCCTCACATTTTCATAACCCATTCTCTGATGAGAATTGTCATTTTTTTTTTCAGTACAACTAAGGATATGGAACCTTATCAATAAATGTTTCTTCTAATGGAGAATGTTGTTCTCTAAGTACTGAATTGGTGTTTGGGAGTGGAAGGGGTGGTTCCGTATCCCTGGATTTGTGCTTATTTAAGGGAAGAAATTATTTTAGCTGTTATTGATTTCCTCTCTAGGTTTCTAAGGGATGATCAGTCCCAGGTAGGAGCCTGACAGAGGTATTCTCATTTAATCTTGGGGTCCCTTATTTGACCCTGCTCAGACGTCCTGAAGTTAAAATACTTTATTTCTTAAAAAAAAAAAAAAAGTACAAAAAGTTCACTTTAAAAACTTTGAGTTCTTATTAAAAGTAAGAAAAAAAACCTTCAATTCCAAGATTTGGCTCAACTATCTTTTTACCTGCTCCCTCATTACTCTAAAATATATACAAGTGTAGGGTGAGATGAGTTACCCTGGCATAATACAGCCAGAATTCCCCTCTTGTTGCCTTTAGAAACTTTTGGAACAGGACGTAAAGAAGGGGGTGTTTAAGCCCTGAGGTTCGCGATAGAGAGAAAAACTTCCACTCAGATCTCTTGGTCAGGAATAAATGTCATCTGTTCCTAAGAGCTTTTCTTTTCTTCATGAAGTTTGGGGTGATAGGCCATGTTCCCCACTCCTTACCTTACTCTAATGAAAATCAGTAGCAATTTACCCTTTCCCTTCCCTGTACCCTTACTAGAGTAAGGGGGAAGACAGAGCTTGCAGCTCTGAAAAAAGATGAAGGATACGAATATTTTCCTGAAAACAGTGGCTTACTTCCACTTAGAAAATGTTGCTGATTCCAGAGTACCTCACAGTGAGTGGTCATTAAGTAGGGTGTGTATGACTGTGTTTTGTAACTGTGCACACTGGGTTGACCAAGGCAGGGTCTAAGAACTGGTTGCGTCTGGCTGAAGAATCTGTTGTAAGTGGGGTGTTAATCTGTCCAGAAGGCACATTTCCATTTTGGCCATGGGGTTTTCATGCTTGTGAAAGCATTTCACAGAACAGGAAGAGCTGCTCCTCAGGACTATCTCCTAGCTTGACAGTATTATTGCAAGACCAAGGACCACCTGGCCAACACTTGCAGGACTGGTCACCAGGCAGCCACCCAGAATTTGAGCGAAAAGAAAACAGAGAGTAAGGAAAAGCAATGGCTGAATAAGTGGAAAAGAAAGAAAAAAGATAGGAGAAGAAGGATTCATCATTATTACTCATGACCCCATTCTGGCCATCCATTTCACTCAACCTTGCCTCAGTCTCACTTCCTGGAGACTAGTCAGGGCTTGGTAGAGGACACAATACCATTTCCACATAAGAGTATGTGGGATAATCATTAAGCATGAAGACAGTATCTCTAGGGATGTTGTCAGGGAGGTTACCCTCCTATTTAGTACCTGCGCTCCCAGCCAGCTACATCTTACATGAAAGTTACAGTGGTTTTTAGAGGTGTTTTACTCATCTCAGTTCCTTGCTATATAACTGGTACCCCAAAATTGAGTGCCTTAAAAAACACATATTTATTATCTCACGGTTGTTTTGGGTTAGGAATTCAGGCAAGGCCTACCTGGGTTCTCTGTTTCAGGGTCTCTTACAAAGCTGTACTTATGGTGTCAGCCTAGGCTGGGGTTTCATCTAAAGGCTTGATTAGGGAAGTACTCACTTCTGTACTCACTTAAAAGCTGTTGATATGAGGCATTTCCTCAAGGCCTATTGACCTGAGTGAGATCTTAAATTCCTTGCTGGCTGTTGGCAGTTCCTTGTCATAAAGGCTAGCAGCTTGCTTCATCAAAGTCACGAGAGAGTTTGCTAGGAAGACAGAAATTACAGTCTTCTGTAAACTAATAATGGAAATGACATCTTATCACCTCCCCTATGAGTCACAAATCACTAAGTCCAACCTACACTAAAGAAGAAGGGTATTTACACATGGGTGTAAATATCAGAAGGTGTGGGGAACATTGGAACTTTATCATAAATCTTCCTAACATAAGGATTACTTCTTGGAATCCCCACTCAGTGCACTGAAGCAAACATGGTCAAAGATGCCAAGTGGATCCTTGCTCTCACCCATCTCTATGTCATCAAGGTCAAAGTTGTTTAACAGCTAAGTGGAGTGGTGTGTGGTAAGAAAATCATCAAAGAGATCGGAGCATCCAAAGAAGACAGGAAAGGTGGCATTGAGGTAAAGGTGGTATGAGGTTAGTTCCCCAGAGGGCAACTGAGTGACTGTTTCCAGAAAGTGAGTAAATGTTGGATGCCAAAACAAAAACAAACAACAAAAAAAGGTGACTACTACAGCCCTCTCTCTCACTGCCCCATTTTTGTTTCCTTGGCCAGAGTCATGCCTTTGACTGAAGCTTAGAGTTGTAGGAAATGCTGATTTGTGGAGTCCCTGGGATGGGAGAGAGGTAGGCTGGGGCCCAGGACAAAATCTTAAAGTGGAGCAATCAGTCTGAGGCACCAAATCCTTGTGGATAGATCACCCAATAATCTGACCTCTCACCATCTAGCTCTTCTTGTCTTAGAGCCCTTTACCTCCCTTCAGTTATGGCCATATCCTAGAACTTATCACCAGGAGCACTTCTACCTTCCAAAAAAAATAGTCTGATATGCCACCCTTTATGCTTTATTCTTTCAGTTTATGCCCTCTGTAGGCCAATCCTTCAACCTCTTCAGGAACTACAAGCCACTTTACACTTTCTCCCTAGTCATCTGACAAAACTTTGTTTCATTTCCTCTCCAAGGAAAACTTCATGGCCCATCACTTAACCCCAAACCTAAATAGCTCTACTCTAAATGGCCTACCCCATTCTCCTGTCATCTGTCCTGTCTCGCGAAATTCAACTCTGCCTTTTTTAGACCTGCCTTCTAATAAGGGGTTGATTTTCTTGGACAAAATCACACAATTAAGTTTGTGCCACCATAAATTTATGTTCTCCAACTAATTGTCACCCCAACACTGCCTGAAAGGAATCCATTCATTCCTTCAGTGTTTAATATGTACTAGACACTCTTCTAAACACTTGGGACATACCAGTGAAGGAAACAAAGCTCCTTGTCTTGGGACCTTGTATAATTGTTTCTTAGCTAATTCTCTTGCCTAAGCACTCGGAACTATCTCACCTTCCTACAAATTCTCCACATCCCTCATTCCCTGATCATATGAGCTGGACCACCACGGGGAAATGAGAAGCCATGAACAAACAATAAGTAAATCCCCATCTTTTCTTTCCTCTCCTTCCTGTTAAACTGAAAGGTTTCCCTTGGACGTTTGCCTTGATCCTCCCAACCTGGGGATCTGTCCTTGCTTTCGAACTCACAACACTTTTCACACTGTGTGGAGTATCTGGCTTAATTATCTACCTTCCCGGAGGATCAATACTGTATTTACCTCATCA
This sequence comes from Eonycteris spelaea, assembly GCA_003508835.1. Classification (NCBI taxonomy): domain Eukaryota; kingdom Metazoa; phylum Chordata; class Mammalia; order Chiroptera; family Pteropodidae; genus Eonycteris; species Eonycteris spelaea. The sequence goes on from PUFA01000087.1 coordinate 3,747,062, forward strand.
TAGATGGGTGCACCTGGTGGAGCTCTGAAAACTCTGGAGGAATGTGCAAGCGACAGGAAGGATTTCTACGCGGAGGCTCAGCCCAGCGTGCTCCGCCCAACGTGCACGAGTAGCCTAATGACGTTCAGGGGTGGGGCCACATCCAGGGGTGGGGCCTGAGAGGCTAACGTGTTTGGCTTCTTAAAGACTGGACCAGATGGCCAGATATCTAACCTCTGGCTTCTAGGTCCTACTTCCATTGCTTCGGAAAGATAAGAGTTGAGACTTAAAAACAGGTTCTGACAAAAGTTTCTGGACTCCCAAGTAACATTACCCCCCTACTCTGCCTAAAGGATCCTTCCCTCCAACTGCCATTTTCATCCCCACCTGCCTGGCCTCGTGCTCTCTCAGCTCCACCCCCATGCGAATCCGTGCTGCCCAGAAAGATGCTCAGAAGCCTTGAGGGCGGGGCTGTGTCTGATGGCCACGGACCCCTTCGCAGCAGGCACTCAAAGGAACTCCACCGAGGAGATCACAGTAATAAATATAGTAACAATATTGATGAGTGTGAAGGCTTCACCTTATACTGGCTGCCTGGCCCTGCACAAATAAGCTGAATCTCAGATCTCATCTATTATGTGCAGAGATACTAATATGGACTAATAGGGTTTGCCCTAAGAACTGGAATAAACAAAAGTATTAAACAGTGTTAAGGGCCAATGTTAAAGAATGGGCTGGAGACCCTGTGCAGTCAGCACATGGGCCTTGCTTACCATGTTTCAAGCCCAGTGCCTTGAAAGTGTCTGCACAGGTCAGAAGGACAGTGAGAGTCAAGGTGCCGCAAGTCCACACACTAAATAAGTCATCATCTCTGATTCACTGCAGAACTGGTGACCAGAAAGATGCTCATAGCCCTTTGGTTGTTGTCTTCAGAGGTACCAATAAGAGTTTTAACTTGCCTGGGCTCCATCAGTGAATCTAATAGAAATGGTTCTCAGGAACCCAGGTAAAGACTTATAAAGCATTAGTGACATTGGACAGAGAGGGTAGAGGCAGAACCCTTTGTCATGCCCTGCAAGACCCAGGACAGCAGGACATGAGGCTCTTCAGCTAACAGGACTGTAGGCTTTTTATGGGTAAAAAAAATCTTCAGGTAACTGCCTTCAATTGCAGGTATTGATAGATTTATGCATTTATTGAAGGCCTGCTATGTGTTTAGTTCTTTTTATAATTGGAAACAGTCATCATGTTATCTTTAGAAAGAGGCAGAAGAGAATTTTTTATGACTGTTTTCCTTATTAGGAAATATTACTTAGTGAATTTGAAACATGGAAAATTAGAAGAACCGTCAAGATGATTACTGTTAACTTTTGATGCATCTCTTTCCTATTTTTACATTGCTTAAATAAAAGGTATTTTAAAAGAAAAACATGATCACAAATATTTTTATGTCATTATAAACTTTATAAATAACATTTTTAATGAAAACATCCTATTAAGTGGTAGAATATTAAATATTAAATACAAAATTCTACTTTTGTTGACATTTGGGTCTTTCCAATTTTTTGAACTTTTAATATTTTGCTTACTTTGTTTGCTCATAATTACATTACTTATAAACTGTCCTATTATTAACACCATAAAACTTTTCCTTGATGTCTGCTTAATCCAGGATTCTGTCCTGGGCTGAATGCTTTTCTCTTTGTCCATCTTCCTTACATGAATTATCCACTGATGTATTAGCTATTTAAGTGCTAGTCTTGAGTTTCAAGCCATGACACCAACTACTTGCTAAACAACTCCAATGTACAATCTCCCAAACTTAACCTATTATCCTCTTCATATATTTCCAGTGTCAATTAGTAGCACCTGGACATCCAAGTAAGAAACACAGAAGCCATTCTATACTCCTCCCTCTTCATTTTCTCCATATTTAGTCAACTACTCCATGATGAGATGATTATGCTGGGCAGAGAAATCCTAGATTTCTCACAGTACACTATACTCTCCCCATATAGATTGTAAGATGCCTTAGATAATGAGATGCATTTTTGAATTAATTTTTAATTATGTAAGGTAATATATGTTTATATTATCGGAGTCAAAATTAAAACATTCTCATTAAAATTAAATATCCCACACACGTAGATGACTAACAGACATATGAAAAGATCATCAACATCACTAATCATCAGGAAAATGCAAATCAAAACCACAATGAGATATCACTTCACACCTGCTATTGTCCTGCTGTGGCTGGCTGTTGGTAGTACTGTGTTTTCCCTAATCAGATATCAAGGACACAGTTTTTCCAAGGTTTCAGTCTTCCAGAAAAATGACTTCACACTTTTCCCCTATTAATGGGACTTGTACCTGGCTTAGGGAGCTAGAAAACTCTAACCGTTAACTCCCCTCTGTGCTAGAGAACCTCCCCTTTCTTTCCCATTGGGTCTTGGGAAGATGGAAGGCAGCATTAAAGGCGATTTGTGTTTTATCTATACCATGGGAGTCTGTGCTCCTATTTATTTAGAGAGAGTTCCATCCCTGGAATTAGAAAATTAATCCTAAATCAGAGTAATGCAGTGTCATACTTTCAGTCTCTGCTAATGAGCTTTGAAGAGAGATGGCACATCTTTCTCCAGTTTATGGATGATATATGATATATGATATCCTCATCAGGTCTTTACTCAGCTAGACTAACACACTGCAGAACCAAGTCCTCAGGGCAGGAAGAGACCCCTTACTTTTCTGGCTCTTGCCTCTTTAAGTTTCCCAACTTCTCACTGCAAATTACTCTCTCCGTTAAAATGACCGCCTATTAAACTCCTTAGAGACTCATGCTGTGTCACTTAACTTTTTCCATGTGCTATGGTTCACAGTATTTTCCATAGAATAACCTGAAATAAATTCTTTATTCTTTTTTATAAGGTTTTTATTTTGATCTTACTACTGTAGAAAATCAACCAAATTCTTTCATCACTTTTCCTATCCCCTAATATTCATCAATCTTTTCCTGTTATTCTGGAGATATATATATATTCAACAAAGATGAACTAAATCTTTACATGGAACTGTTTTCCCACAGACATTTTAAAGAATATCAGTTTTCAGACAAACAAGGTAGATAAATTTGTTACCAACATAAGAATCACATTCTAAAATATTTTCTACAACTCAAAATGTGCCATAAGGCCCTATTTAGCGAAAGGGTCTTATTATAAGTTGTCTTGAAGACTCCAAGATTCTCCTTAAGGGCAGCACTATGGGAAAATATGTAGCATAATCTTGGTCACTCCAGTATTTAATTTAAATGGAACAGTGAGAGGTTTCCCTATGTACCAAAACTGATTTTGCCCTGAGCCTCTCCTTGGTTTTAATTTCTTACAATCTTAGAATATAGAGAAGGAATAGACTTCATGTTCATTCTGTCTCATGTTACAAGTGAGGAAATTAAGGCTCAGAGGCATGAGGTCATTAAGATCATCCAGTTATTTAGTTGGTTACTTGGACAAGGGCAGTTTCAGAAAGGGTGCAGAAAAGTAGAAGCATTCGAGCACTATCCCAGGCACTGCAATACCAGCACTGACTGAGTGGTGGTGGTGGGCTGGCAGATTGGGTACTGGGGGAGAGGGAAGATTCAAAGATGGTGCTTGAGTCTTCAGCTTTAGCTCCCACACATATGGGAGGCTTCATTTAGAAAGAGGACATGGGAGGAAAAGTGTATGTTCAGGGAAAGATTACAAGTTCAGTCAGGGAGTGTTGCATTTTGCATGGTTTTGTAAAACCCAAGACAATGTATTACAATTGAATACACACAGAAGGAAAGCCATGAGACTATTGAGTTATGGAAGTTTAGTAAAGACAGTATTTCCAAGAAGAAGTTATCATCTAGATAACTGTAAAAAGTGTCTCTTAGGATTAGCCGTAACGAAGTAGTTGGTGACTTTGACAAGTGACTCTTCAGGAGAGTGGTGGGTCTAGAGGCCAGACTGCAGTGGGCTGAGAAATGAGCGGGAGGTGAGGAGATAGGAAAAATGAGCATAAGCAACTATCAAAATGCTTGGGACAGCCAGGTGGAGGGGAGAAGCAGGGCAGTACCTGCAGGGGGAGACGTGGAGAGAGAGTTTTATCTAATATGAGAGACAGTTGGGCATGTTTAGTGCTGATAGTAAGAGGACAATTTTTCTACTGAAGTAATTTTTCTCTTCTTGAGCTCTTGTCTTCTGTCTAAAGGTTGTCGTTCCTGGAAATCTCAGAGCAGATCTTTTAGGAGCACCAAAATGATCTCTTGTTAATCCATTTTCAACTAACTTAAAAACCAGCTTTTGTTAACTCATAAGCCCACATTCCCCTCTATTTTCCTGATGCTCATACTCACATTAGATAAAAATACCTCTCAACTTTGTTAATGGGGGTAAAGAGAGCAAAATCAACCTTATCACATTTCAAACTGGCCTGTGTGTGAGTTCAAATTGAGAAATCAACATTTTAGACCAACTTCTAAAGATGTGAAGAAATCATTATTTATGATTATATTAATCACACATTTAGTTACTATTTACTTCACTGTTTTTCCTCTACTGCTTACTACATAGCAGGTCTTTGGCACAAACACCTAAAGATGACATGAAAGTCTTGATTTAAAGTATTTTAGGTTCTGAAGATAAATTTCTGGGGTTTGTGATGATTTTCTACATTTTAGGTACAATGTTCTTGCCTATGTCAAAACAGTTTTAAGATATAACTGAAACTTTTTTTGATATCCTATATCCAAGTTCCCTTCCTGTTTCTAAAATAGGCCCACTGTGTGATTCCTGGTAGGAGAAAGAGCCCTGCTTTCTACTATGGAAGTTGAAGAGACCCTTCTCTCAATGATCACTGGCAGCTGAGACCTGGACAGCTGACCTAGAATCAGCCAATGGGTTCTCTCCCCAAGGGTGTTACACTGTGATGGAGTGGTTTAAAATCCCAGGGACACTGAGAATCACTCTTCATGATGGCAGCAGTTCTGAGTGTCCGGCAGTGGGAACTGGCCCTGGCAGTGTCCTCAGCTGCCTGGCCTTTCTGGTTCCTGACTCTGCTCTGAGCCTGCTTCCCATTGATTCATCTGAGACCCATCCAAGACATTTCTCTTCTGCTTACATCAGCCAGAGGCAGTTTCTGTAGTTTACCGTCAAGAACCATGACTAATTCACAATAGAATGAATATAAAGCAACAGAAACATTTATGTTCAGCTCGCATTTGTGCATGACAGGCATTGCGCTGAATGCTTTAAATAAATGATGTTAGTAAATGCTCAAAACAACAGGATGACACAGGCATGTGGGTATATTCTTTCAAGTATCATATTAAGGGACTCCTCTTGTATGAAGGTTTATCTGACCTCTCTCCCTCTAGCAAGTAGTCTTGATTCCTCTTTCCTGACCATTTTATGTCCTATAAAGAGGAGAGAATGTGTGTTTGTTCATATATATGCTGATGTATATGTAGATATTCTCTTTATATTATACATTTAAAGTTATTGATATTACAATATATATTACATAATATGTATCATATTTTTTTATTTCCTTACCACTTACTAAGCTCTTACTGGATGTTAGATACCATGCTTAGCAGTTCCCTCACATTATCTCGCCATTCGCACCAGAACTTTCTGAGTTAGATTTATCATCCATTTTACAAAAGAGGAAATGTGAAAAAGAAAGGTCAAATAACTTTTCAAGACATTATCCAGTCGCAGATAGAGATTTGAACACATTCCATTTTGTTTATTTTGAATTCCAACACCTCTGCTCTTAACACTCTCCCAACTGCCTTGACTGCCTCGTTGCACTCATGGGTGATGCTTCCCTCCTATTCTTGACTGAGGCAGAGTCTGCATTTCACTTGTCCTCTTTTGTATTTTCCTTTTTTTCTCACTTGCTAAGAGGGAAGGCAAATCTCATTCTTTAGAGCACTTTACCTATTACCCCACCCACGACAGACATTATGAGTTGATAACTAAGTTCTGTTCCAGTGAGCCATCTCAGTGATCCCTCTCTCCCTGTTCTGCAGGAAGTCAGACCCCTGCAACTGGTCAGAGATGAATCCTACTTGCGATTCCTGGCCTAGAACCCTGCATGTTGCCATTTTCTTCATTTTACAGTTGAAGAAATATTTAGAGAATTAAATAATAAACCATTCACATGGATATATTTGTGCCTACCTCTTTGGCTTTTTGTGAGGATTAACTGAATTAATGCACATATAAGTCTTACCATAGTGCTCGCACAAGGTGAGCTAATTATTAAATCACTCACGCTGTACCACGGAGATGGAAAGGGTGGTGGTGCAAGGGCAAGGGAAGGGGGAAAGGGGAGTGACTGCTGAGTGGGTGCCAGGTTTCGTTTTGGGGTGATGAAAACATTTGATGCTAAAGGTGGTGGTTGCACAACACTATGACTGTAGAAAATGCCACTGAATTGTACACTCCAAATGGTTAATTTTGTTTGTAAATTTGCCTTCAACTTAAATGTCATAGAGGTTTAATGGATGGGGCGGGACCAGGGGGAACATGAGAATGAGTGCTGCCTTAAATTTTGCTCCTTAGGCCCTTGCTCACCTCACCCTAGTCCCAGCCCTGGTAATGTAGCCAGAATGGGGATCGAAGCCCTTAGTTCCCTAAATAAAGCATTCTTGCCACTTTGATATGTTGCTTTAGAAATCAGGGAAAGTCCATCCTTACTGGTAGGTAGTTGTGATATATGCGCTGTTCATTGCAGGTGGAAGAGGAGTGTCCCCTCCTCAGGCAGAAAAACTAGTGAAGTTTTTTAAGCCCTGTTTATAGTTTACCAAGCAGCTTTTGAGAACGACATGTTGCAAATATTAGGAACTTACTGTATGCTACGGAACCATCTAACGTACATAGCAAACATGACTCAAGGGAGGGGTGGCTTGAAGGGAGCTCTTGAAAGTTCATAGCTAGAAACTTCTCTTGCACTTGGGGTCTGTCTTTACTGACTGCAAAGGAAACTCAAAGACTTCAGAACTGCATCTATTAGAAGCAAAGTGACACCCTCTTCCTCCTTCTCTGTAAGCAGCTCCCCTGAGCTTGCTGTGGCATTAATTGTGCTGGTGACGGCCGCTTATTTTACACTAAATAAACCTTAAGGTACAGTCAAGACTGCCATAAGGGTGAAGTGACCAGGAGAGTCCTCATGAAAACAAAATCTCAAAACTTCCACTGCTAAATTCTTTGTAATTTCCTTTATTTATGACTGTGTAAATGTACTGTAGCCCAACCCATTTCATAAACACAACACCTCATTGCTCATTAATAAACAGCCACCTCTCATTTTTAAGCAAATTGACATATAGAACTTTGCTAAGAATTAAATGGCAAAAGAAGGTTTTAATTTATTACATTTTGTTCTTGTATTTGTTTTCAAGGGACTTTTTAGATGGCCTTGACCCAGTTTCTGGGTCAAGTGGGAAGCCAGCGTCCAAGTGGGAAGCCCAGATGTCCACTCTCTATCCACTTATAACCCTGGCCTTGATATAGCAGTGGAGCAGAGGGGAGGGCACAGGGGCTACTTCTACTGCTCACAAAACCTTAATACTATCTTAAAAACCTCTTCAAGTATTTCCTTCTTTATTTCAGCATAATTATTAACCTCTCCCTCTGCCCCTGGGAATATAAAGATAAATGGCATGGCCTGTACCTCCAAAGGCTAGCAGTCTAATGGAGAAGATGGTCACTAAAAGAGCTAAATGTAATGCAGGTGTTAAGGACCATTCTAAAGTTTGGGACTAAGTGCCAGATGAGTAGAGGAGAGGGGGTGTTTAATTATGTTGGCCAGACTGTGGGGGATGCAATATGTGGATGGAATGGGGCGGGATTAATGAGGGACTGAGAGAAGAGATGACATTTAAACTGAACCTTGATGGACTTCCTTGGACAGTGAAGGGAAAGGGAGGGAGTGTGTGTGTGTGTGTGTGTGTGTGTGTGTGTGTGTGTGTGTGTGTGTGTGTGAGATAGGTACAGGGAAGAAAGTTTCCTAGAGTAATGGGAGAACACGGAATGCTGTGCTTAGTTCAATTTAGAAATAGGAAAGATGCTTGCTTTGTTGCAATGTGGCAACCAGATGGAAGGGTAGGTTGGGGAAAGAACTAGTTGAACAAATCTCACTTCCCTATTTCATCAGTGAGAAATGACAAAGATATGAAAAGTTTAGGTGGCTCACTTAAATTCACAAAGATAATACAGAAATTAATGGAAACATGATGCAAAGGGGTAAAATGGTCTTTTGAAATGGTAATTCTGTTTTCCTAAGAGCATAAATGATTTTATCATGACTGCAGATGTCAGAAAATATACCACTGAAGACCTGTCTCAGCAAAAATGTTAAAAGAGATGGCATTTTAATGGTCTATGCAGACAGACCAGTGTGGGTGAAGTGGGCCTGAGGCTTGTGGCTCTATTTGTGATCTGACATAGGATCATTGTTTCTTCAGCTTTCATTTTCAGCATTTTTATTTCCAGATTTGTTTGGTGATTAATTTTTATCATATCATTATCTATATTCATTTTAGGTGAATAACATTTGTGCTTAAATATATTTTCTATACTCTTAAGGCTGATGTCATTGGCTGAGGTTAATTTTTCTTCTTGAGGAATAAAATTTCATTTCTGCCAAGAGACTCAATGGGAAAATTCAACTTTATCACTAGATTTAAGTAATTTGAGTACTCTATATGTCAATTATATTTGGTAAAATTTAGAAACTAAAATATATGTGGGAATATTTGCCATTTGCCAATCCCCGTGAGTTTTTCAGCTGTCTCTGTCCTGCTCTGTGTCCAGCACTAGCTGGGCTTCCTTGCCTGCTGATGTCCAAGGCATCAGCAGGTCAGAGAGAAGGTCAGCTCCATCCCTCTCTGGGCTTGGGCAACCCTTCCCACCCACTTCCCTGGCAGGCCTAGAGGTGCTAAGGGCTCTCCACTGTTGCTAGCTCTGGTGCTTCATCATCTCTGGTTCAGTTGGGTATCCCTTAGCCCTGTCCTATCTTGTAAATTCCTTGCTTGATCTTTTTGAACATCATTCCACGTTTCCTGGAGGACCTAATTAATAGCTTAATTAGGTATGTTCACCAAATATGTAATCTTCAATATGCTTTTGGTGAACATACTAAATTAATATTAATATATTAATAATTATATATAATATATATATAATTATATATTTGTTATATATAATATATATTATATATTTGTTATTATAATATATAATTATATATTAAATATTAAATATATATTATATTTATATAAAATATATACTTATATATATTAAATATATATAATTATATAATTATATATAATAATTATATATATAATATATTTTATATATATATAAAATACATTGCATTCATATAGTAAGTTTATTACATAAACTGAAATAGTGTGGTACAATCAGGAAATAGCTTTTTTCTTTACACAAAAATGTAATATAAATGTCCTCACATCTACCAATGTTCTTTATGACTTTTACGTCCTCATGTCTTGAAAACATATAAGGTAGAGTTGTATTTAGCTCCTTGGCCCATTGGTTGGCTGAAAGAGGTGATGTTTGGAGGAAGAAACACTTTAACATTGGGATGTCACCAATAAAAAGAGGATGTCTAGGAGCATTATCAACAACAAGCAAAATCTTAAAAAGTATTATTCTCTAAATGATGCTTCTCCATTTTGCTGGCATAGTAATTCGGGAAGTCATGTTGGAAGAGGATCATTCATGGCTTCTTATTGCTCCTGTAGTGCAGTGACAGTGTGTGCTTATCGATATGCCTGAAGTCCTTGGGGTTCTCACTGTGCCAGATCACAAAGGGTTTCAATTTGTAGCCTAAGACACTGCCCCCAAGCAAGACTATTACCATGTCTTTAAAAGCCTTGAAACCAGACATTGACTTGTCCTCCTTATGAATGAAAGTCCTTTCAGGCACCTGTTTCCAAAATAAGGAGGTTTCATCCATATTTAATATTTGAGCTGGCAAGTAATTTTCCTCTACAATCAGTTTATCTGGGGTTTCAAAAAAATTCTTCAGTTGCCTTTACATCATCACTTGCCAATTGACCACTCACTTTTACATTATGTAATGAATGATTCTTGAATCATTTAAACCACCCAGAACCAGCAGTAAGTTCTACATCATAGTCAGGTCAAGCCTTTTCTTTCAACAATGAAAATAAACATTTTGCTTTGGCCATGATCATCACGGTGCTGAGAAGGATACATTTCTGTGTCTAGTCTTCAATCTAGGTCATTATAAGTTTCTCCATGTCTGATACAGGCTCTTCTTGAATTTTTGTTAGTCTCACTGCCTTCGATGAAGCAGATTCTTTAACGGTTTCTGCCACTTTGTTCTTGCTCTTCAAGAGCATAGCTATATGGAATGGGACATGCCTGACTGGTGAGTAGTAGCCATCATTAATTTCCACCTTCGTAGTTCTTAATCAGTTTTAGTATCATTTCCAGGTCAATCACTTGATGTGGCTTCTTACTGGCAACATTAGCAATTGGTTTCTATGTTTTAGTTCCAAGATAAACAAAGTAACACAAGAATTAAATCAAGCACAAGAGAAAATGATGCAATCAAGAGACATGTTAAACATGAGATGTATGAGGCTGCTGCTGGTATAACATGGTGTACTGTTTTACAGAAAACTTTTTTTTATAAGTAGAAAGAGTATAGTTTAAAATAATGATAAAAAGTATAGCATAAAAAATACATAAACCAGCAACAATATTTTATTATCATTATCAAGTATTATGTATTGTACATAATTGTATATATTATACTTCTACATGACTGATGGTACGGTAGGTGTGTTTACACCAGCACCACCACAAACACAAGTAATGCACTGCACTGTTATGACAGCTATGACTTCACTAGGTGATTTTTCAGCTCTATTGTAATCTTATGGGACCACCATTGTATACGCTGTCTGTTTTTGACCAAAATGTCATTATGTGGATACAACTATAGTAAATTATGTTTTTAATGAGGAACTTGCATCCTAAAGAAAGCTAAGATCATATTTAATAATTTGTGTTTAAGAAGGCATCAAATTAGAGAACATATTTTATCAAAATGCACATGAAAATAGTCACTCCAAAAAAAGATTAGTGCTGAAGGAGACATATCAACACTTCACTTTTGTCCTCACAGCTCTGACTCCACTCTCCTCTCTGAGTGTGGGGCATATGGCCATGTTTCTCAAGAACTGGAGTGTAGGAAACATCACTTATTCCTATCCCTGCCTCATTCTTTATTAAACTCTAGACTAGTGAATAATCATTCACCAGTAATGCCTTTGGAATAGACTTATCGCAATATGGTTTCCTTGGCAAAGTTGCCTTCGAGAACTGTGAAGGGTCTGAGATTTTACCTATTTGCATTCCACAAACAGATAATCCTGACACAGTTTTGTGGACGATAGTAGAAAACATGACTCAGTCATAGATGAAGTATAGTTTATAATTTACAGCAATAGCAGCAGCCAAAGCAAGCATCAATATTTTTTGCAGCAGTTATATGAACCCCAATTCTTACAGGGTAACATAAAGAAGGCCAATGAACCTACTTATGAAGAGGGCTGCATTACAAGAAAGGAGTCCTGAGCTTAGGGAACTTATATCTTTAATGATGAGCACTAACCATGCCTTCTCTTTACTCCAGAGGGAGATATCATCTTTATTAAACTGGAATGTAAGCATGCCTGCCTTTTGGTCATGAAGGAGACACCATTCCTATCTACTAAGGTTCTTTTCTGTATAAAAATTCTTGAAAAGACAGTGTGAAACAAAGTCAGGAAATGCCTTGCTCACAAGATATGCAGAAACACAAGAGACCCATGAAGCGTTGTCTTCCAAATGTCATTTAGAAAATATAAAATCCCAAAAGTTTTTGGATGCAAAAGATAGCACAGAGGCATGTGAGTTGTACTTCAGGTAGCTTCCCAAGACATGGTCAAACCAAATGATGACATCTGAGGCTTTTTGAATGCTGGTTTGGTACAGTGATTTGAATCTAAATGCCCTGAGCAGGGATCAAGAAAGAATTTTAGTACTCTTCTCAACTATCCAACTACACACATAAACAATAGAACATACTTTTGTTGAAAAATATGTTTGTTTTATTCACTGCTATATACCCAAGTTCCTAAAATAGTGTCCAGAATAGAAGAAGCATTCAATAAATGTTTACTGATGGATAAATGAACAAATGAGGGTAATCTCATTACTTTCAAGTATATTGGCAGTTACACAGTTTTCTGAATAAATCACTACAACACTAAGATTATTTGATAAAATCATGAAGTATGTGAAATATAGTTTGGGAGTGCTATATTTCTATATAGCTCTTCAGAGTTTAAAAATAGTGCTTTCTTTGAATACACACACACACACACATATGTATATATATATGTATATATAATTCTTCTTTAAAATGTATGCATTTAATTTTCTTTAAATATTGAAACATTTCTATATTTGCTGTGATTATGAACAGATGGAACTAAGACAATGAAAAGAAATGAAAGAGGAAAAGGATAGATAAAACTATATTCATAGTACTGCTTGTGTGAGACTAAAGACGAGCTATTGAGGTTACAGACAAGTAGAGAAGTTTCAAGGACACAAAAGTATATATTCCGCTCTGAAGAAATAAAGGAGATGATGAAAAGAAAGATCACAATAAAGATGAGACAGTTCCTTAATCTGCCATCAAGTGGTTCCATCAGTCCCGTAGAGTTTGGTTGCCATTGAGAATGGGCCGAGTGAGTGGACAGGAGGGGCAGTACTTAAGCATTAGACTAGGTCAACAGGAGACAAAAGAAAAACTCAATTTACTTTTATACAGAGTTTACTCTCTTATATTCTCACCCCAGATAATTCCCTTACAGCTGGTTAAGAGATGCCAACTTACTGCCAAATCAGTAAATACCAACTTAGGATTTACTGTTTATGATTTATCACAGCACTTTATGAGCCAAACTGTAGGAATATTGTGAAACAACATGCCAACTAAATCAAGAGCAAATGGAATAGGAAAGAATCTTTAAAATAAATCATGAGACTTTTCTTTGTTCTTATGTCATCTGACTTGGATTAATGATAAATATATCTAGAATAATAAGATACATAGTTTAATAGGGGCCTTCTATAGTTGTAGGCAGAAAATGCTCCTACATTTAGGCAAAGTCTAATCTCAAGTACTGAAATCTATATTCATTTAATATTAGAAAGAATAGTTGAGGTTTGTCCTCTAAAATATGAAATTACAGTTCTATTATATCTTACTGATAGTTTCTCTTACACCACACACATTCTTTGGTTTTAAGAATACTGCATGTCTAACACATCTTTTTGTGTGCATTTCTTATAGATATACATAAACGCATCAACGAATATGCATACCACATATATAAATGTACAAAATATGTACATTATATATATTTAATACTCAGTTAAAATAACTTCACATGGCAGCTCTGACATTCCAGCCATCAAGAAGTCCAGTCTTATTTCCCTTCTCTTGACTGTATTGACTAATAGAAAACATATAGTGACTTTATGGCTATTCTGGCTTCTGTTTTGCTCCCTGGGATCCTTGAGCTACCGTGTAAGAGGGTACTATAAACCAGACCAGCCACCAGATGAATATTTCCCAGAGACCCAGTCAATGCCACACAGAGCAGAAAAATCACCTACCTTAGCCCTGCTCAAATTCCCAATTCACGAAATCATAAGAAATAATAAAATGATTGTTGTTTTAAATCACTAAGTTTTGGGGTAATTTGTTTGAGTAATATAATCAGAAGAGAGTCATATATACATATATTTACACACACACATGCACAGACATAGATAGCTAAATATATAAATGTACACAAACGCACAGTGATATATGCCTAATTTTCTTTTCTGAAAAGATTAATAAAAAACTGTTATTAGTGGCTTCTTTAAGGAATAGATGCTTAAAGGAAAGGCAAGCTTTTCCTTTTCATAATATAGCTATCTTTACTGTTTGAATTTTTAACTTTGCCTTTTTTCAATTTTTTTATAATTACTCTTTTATAAAATTTTCTTTTTTCTTTTTCTTTTTTTCTTTTTGTTTTGATAGAAGGACTATCTGCATGGTGGATGAAAGGTCATTTTTTCTTATATTATTTCTACATTTAGAAAACTAATAATTTTTATGAAAATTGAAATTAGCCTATAGGACTGAAAGAAAAAAAGATAATACATATTTTCTAAACACACTTTCTCAGCACAATCTCTTTTCCATATTTTGTACAACGAGTTCTTTCTCTTTAACTTCACATGATTTAAGTACCTTTTGAAGCACTGGCAATGTTCTAGCTTGGTTCTAATTCTATTGGTTTCCTATGTTCCCTTTCCTCCACTGTATTTTGAAATCATTACCCTTCACTATTCGTTCTCAGTCACAATAGTGTACTCTTAGAGTCAAATCTAATTCACTGCAAATAAAATATCAAATCTAACGGCAAATGTGCTTTTCTCTCTTCTCAAGGAAGGATCAAATGATGACATGCTCTTTGTCATGGATATGTTACTGATGATATCAAGTTGACATATTCAGGCTTTGCAGCAGACAATAAGAGAGCCTTTTTAAAATTCAGATTCAAGCAATCCAAACAAAGTAGCCCCCAAATGCCCTACCTGAATCAGAAAGTATCTGCCATTTTTCAAACCCATTGCACTTTATTAGAAATCTGAAGGAATTATATTTAAACTGACTTTAAGTTTGTAATAGGCAGGCATATTAGAGTATGTTTCCCTAGAACAAAATGTGAAAAGAAAATATCTTTGAAGATACATCTACCACAGGTTAGGTTCTGTAGAAGCAGACGATGAAATGGAGTATGGCATGCTAGACACTGATTGGGTATGGTTAAGGATCCATACCCAAGGAAGGAAGGAGAAGAAAGCAGGATTCGGAAAAGAGAAAAGTCAAATTCTCACGCAGGCCCACCAAACCTTATCCATTCCATGGGAAGCTCTGGGGTGTAGATGGCATAAAAGTGTCCCACTGTGGACTAAATGGCTGAGACATAAGATCTTTGTTGCAATCAGTCACAGCATTTGGGTCACTCTGGAAAGGAGTTACTCTTGGGCGATGCAGCTTTCTGAAGCTGGGGAACTTTCAAAGGGGTTGAGAGCTAGAGGCTGACTGCCGACAGCATTCCCATAAGCTGGCCAACAAGTCATTCCTTCAATGGGAATCTGAGGGTGTTTCTTCATGTCCACCACACATCACTGCAAAACCGTACAACTCTTCCGCACCAGATTCACTGAGTGCTCTCAAGGGTTAGTAATCTAGGAGATCAATCTAGATTTTGAGACAGAGATTTTCATTTTTCTCTAAATCCCTAGTGGCCCATGCAGGCAAAATGATTGTCACGGGTATGAGATAAGAAGGTAAATTAGAATGGCGGGCATTGATGCAACATATTACCATTCATAAAATGATATTCACATGTATCAGTGCTTTGACTCTAATGACAAATTTAACTTCTTTTCATAATCCATTTTCAGAAATGATAAACCTGAAGTTCAAAGACCAAAGTGCTTTGCTGAGTTTTATCACAGATGATTAGAGGCAGAGCTGCAATTTTTTGACTCCAAGTCCCAACATCACAGAGGTAACATATCATGGCAGAAATACCACGTGATTTAGACCCAGAAAACTCTGGTTAAATCTCGGATTCTTTATTTATTAGCTGTGCAAGCTTGGGAAACTTTGCCTAAACTCTGTAAAGCTCAATTCTTCATGCATAAAATAACAACAACAACATAATTATTAGAGTCATTATATGTGTTAATATAAACCAAATGTGTAAAGAATTTGGTATAGTACATGGCATATAATAAGCATTTAATCAATTGAAGTTCTTTTTTACACTTATTAAAGTCATATTTCATTAGTGTTTATGAACTGGCTGAGCACAAATCATCAGCATTACAACCAGAAATGGCCCACTTTCAAAGCTCTAAACTCAAGCCATCTAGAAATGGGCAGTAAAAACAAAAAATCATATTTTAGTTCTAAAACAGTAAATCACAAGGCCAAATTAATATCTACACAATGCAATGATACCATTTATTTCTAAAACCTTTCTGGTACTGAAAGAGTCTAACCAATCTTTTGGCCATACATATCTGCTTATAGAATGTTGTTTTTCAACTTTGATAATAACCAAACTTATTAGGGAATAATATTGAATCTTGTTATGCCAACAATATTCCCATAGGAGAATAATTATTAAATAATTTTTAAATAATTATTAATAATTATTAAATTATTAGATTATTAAATTGCTAGACACCTTGAATACTAGTTTAGCCCTATGGTATGACCACTGAATGACTGTGTCTGAATCCAACCTTGAGTAACTTCCCCAAACCCTGTCAACATTTGAACAAGTAAGAGTACTAAACCAAGACGACATGCTCTGGAACCGATCAAACCTATGGACCTAACTACCAAGTTATGAGAAATACTAAGGAGAGGTATATATATGTTAAATGACACCAGGGGGATTCAGTTAGTGAAAATCAGGCAATGCGAAACTATACAGAAGTTTGTACAACAATTAAAAAGAAAAGAGACAGAGAAAGATTGAGATATGCGAAAGGAGAAGTATGTAACATATTTAAGACATATTAACCAATTACAATTGGAAACATTATTTCAATCCTTATTTGAACAAACAAAATTAAAAAAAATAACATTAATGAGATAATTGTGAAAATTTGAACAATAGATATTTGTTACTGTTAATTTTTAAGTTGGTCTAGTGCTTTTTGGCTATATTTTGAAAAAAACCCTCTTATTTGTAGTGACGGATGCTGAAATATTAATGGATTAAATAATATGATATCAGGGATTTGCTTAAAAATAATCGAGGTGGGGAAGAAAGGGTAAAAGTATAGATGAAATAAAATTAGACGTTAATGGATAATGACTCAAGTTGGGTAATACTATGCTTTCTGCTTTTGTGTTTGAAACTTTCCATCATAAAATTAAAACACACATACATATATAGACACACTGTGATTCAGCTTCAGGGGAGAAAAAATTCTACTGATAGAACAAGTAAAGCATGGGTCTAGAATGCTCTTTCCTTGGAAATGGCTTGCTAACACTATGAGATAATGCCTATTAACCACAAAGATCCCGTGAAATGGGACAGAGATGATTTTAGAACCATCTATGAAAAACACCTAGAGAGCATTACTGGAAAGCTGTGGCATCAAAGTAAAACTTTTACTTAATTCCAGCAAGAGTTTCTGCAAAAAACTTCTCTGCATTATCAAAATGTCATTATGAAGAAACTTGCACGAGTTTTCCTTTCACCGTATTCGTCCTAGATCTTCGGGTAGGATGGGGAAATTCTAAACCCTTTGCAGCATTTGTGTCCAGAAAGGGGCATTTTATATAAGTTAATAGGTGGGCTGGCTTTATTTTTTTAAGTGCCTCTGTTTTGACAAAGCAAATATATTTCATAGATGAGGCAAGTCACTTTCTCTGCAAAGGCAGAAATGCCCGTAGAGGGAGCAGGGAAAGGGAGAAATTGTAAACACAAGTTTTTGTTTTTGTTTTTAATTCATGTCTATAGTCTATATTTATATAGGATCTTCAAATTGTCCCACTGATGGCAGTAATCAAAAATAGAGGATGGAAATACACCATGCTGACAAACATGTGTGCATGCCACACGCACACACACACACACACACACACACACACACACACAGAGTGCAAGAGTGATAGCTGATGGACTCTGATGGTTCTTTTCAGCCCCAATTATGCTTGATAGCATTCCATTACCTTTATGCTTATTTTAAAATTCCCTTGACACAGATTGATTAAAGGCACAGACCTCTATGAACTTATGAAAAATTTATGGATTTTGAAAGAGCTTTAACATGTACCATTTGAGCACAAATCAGTTCCTGGCTGTCACTGTTTTTCCCACAATCTCTCTTATGTTGGTAATATATGTTTAATAATCAAAACCTGATGCTAGGGATTAAAGCATCAAAATGTTACAGAATAAAGCAACAACAACCAAAAAAAATTAGATTTGTATGATTTTAACTATTCTTTAATCTGCTTCTAGGCAACAAAAGTGATTTGTGTCAGCCGTTATTGCATTAAACTTTAATTTTCTTCCACCGGCACAGGATTATATAAAGGAGTATTGGATTGCACTCAGCATGGATTAGCAGAGCACTGTCTTTGCTGCCAAGGAGCAAATGGATTTCCTTCTTTCTTTGATTTATATTTTTATTGCTGTTTTTCCCCTCCTTCTAGTTCCCATTACCCTTCTGTGTGCCAGCACTGACATACTCTGTAGGAGCAGCAGAAAGGCAGCCGAATTATTGGCTTATTGCATATATTTATGTTCCAAGGCTTCTCAGTCAGCTATGCCAGAGGCACGAAGTCACCTCCAGCCATGGAGACCGAATGCCAGTTTTAAACTATAAAATGAAAACTTTTTTAAGGTAAAAAGTCACCTCTTACCTGCTTAAAAATTGGCAACACCGGCTGGTTTTTGCCTCACTTCTGATATCCTGGAGAAAACCGCTGCTGAGATAGATACAAGTTAAGATCCCATGACTCCCTTTTGCTTGCAGGTTGGTAGACACAGCAGAGCCACTGAGATTTAGGAAGGAGACGGGGCTCTTTTTAGCCTTCACCCTTAGGGTCTTTGAGATAGAAACTCACAACTGGAAAGAAAGCAAATAATCTCCCTCCTTTCAGTGGAATAGAAGTCTTATTGTTGGTGCCCCGCATGGAAGCTAGAAGAGGTGTTAGGGACAGGACTCTAAGACTGTAGTGGAGCAAATGGTTGGCTCAGGCTGAACCCAGGGCAGCAGAGCTGACTGACTGTCACAAGGAAGCGAGAGCCATGGTGTGGTAGGTCTGGTCTGCAGAGATATCTGGATTTCTGAAGAAGGAAATAAGTTTAACTGATTTCCATTTCAGTTTTGGTTCTCACAGACCTCTTGAGATAGATAGTGAATTCCTAGGTCTCCTAAGAGTGGCAGTTAGGGAGCAGCTCCACAGCAGATGCCACTTAGCAATACTTTTCAGGAAAAACCCAGGCTGCCAAACCGGGGCCTGACTCTTTTGACAGTGAGAAGACCCTGCACTGGGGACTGGGATTCATTTTCCAAAGAAACTCCTGGTGGTGGGTCCAAACCAAAGAAACACATATGAGATTAAGAAAATTATTTCAAAGAGTTGAATAAAGATTAGGAAAATCATTGGCAATCTGTGAAAAACAAATGACTGAGATGGAATGGAGCAAAAAAAAGTTTCCAAAAAATTTGAAGAATAGAAAGCAGTTACTCACGAAAATGTCCCTAAGATTCAATTAAAACTTATAACATCTCAGAAAAATTTATCTTGGGGTTAGGGGAGGACAATTTAAAAATGTAGAAGGTAAGAAAATTAAGAGGGTGATTCTCTACCCAATATAATGAAGTTCCATATTAAACACCATGGCTTATGCCTTATGTATGAATTTGAAATAAAATTTGTCTTTTGCCTATCAAATTCTTTCCCTATTCAGCAAGCTTTGCCCAGTCTAATATCTAGTGTTCTCACAGTCCCTTTGTTCTCCTTTAAAAAGCAAGAGCTTTTAACAAAACTATCATAAGTTTAGTCATTCTAAGATGCAAATGACAAAAAATAGTTTTAAGTATTACTTCATTATCTTCACACAACATTCATGTCACTGCATCTTAGCTGTGTTAATGAAATAAAGCTTGTTAGGAGTTCCCGTAATTTTGCACTTTTTGATTAAGCATTAAGCTAGAACTGCATAAATCTACGTACTTTGCGATCACACTATAAACACTGGAAATGTGTACCTACATTTATGGTTAATTAGCCAAATGTTTTATTTTAGTATGTAGTTTTCTTTTGAATTTGAATTTTTATGTGGAAATAATTTTTGTATTTGTCATGTTTATGTTGCAATAATACTGTGTAACAAACATCCCCCAAACTCATTGTGTGTTCTTTTTCTGCTACCATCAAATACATTCTGTTTTTCCTGATCAGTTCTCTGACATCAACTGGGTGTCCAACAATTTAATTTAATTCAAACACAATAGATGTGACTGTGACACCTTTGGTTAAAAATTCTAACAAGATAGGGCTCAGTAGATCATTACAGCCAGACAAAATAATTCCTATTAAAGAGACTAAAAGAGTGTAATCCCACTGAAGGAAGATATGTTCAAAAGGCTGTCCCACAAGACTGCCTTTATTTTCAGATACCAATCACAATTGGGATGCCCAGTCTACCCACACTTTTGTTCAAAAGACTATAAATGTGGGGCTTCCTACAACCCCTTTCCTTAGGTTTGATAATTCACTAAAACAACTCACGGAAATCAGGAAAATGCTTTACTGACAATTACCAGTTCATTATAAAGGATACGACTCTGGAACAGCCCAATGGAAGAGATGGATAGGGGAGTGCAAGCTTCCAAGTGATACACCTTTCTGAGTGTATTACTCTTCTGGCATATCAATGTGTTCACCAATCTGAAAGCCCTGCAAATCTCATTGTTCAAGAGATTTTTATGAAGGTATTGTTAATACAGGCATAACTGATTACATCACTGGTTATTGGTGACTGAATTTATTTTCCAGCTCCTCTCCCTTCCTCTCCCCAGAGGTTGCAGAGTAAGGATGAAAGTTCTAACCCTCTAATCTCACAGTTGGTTTTTCTGGTGACCAGTCCCCATTAAGAAGTTATCTAACCCCAGTATGAATCATCTTAGCATACAAAAGGCAGAAGGTTCCAAAGTTTTAGCAGTTCTGTGCCAGAAACTGGGGACGAAGATCAAATGTTTATTTCTTATTATAGTACACATTGGCTTACAAAAACATTCTTTTGGATCTTTCTGCAAGTGGGATGGGTCTCTGCTGAGTTTCACTAGGATCATCTGAGCCTGGTCCATGGTTTTTGGCTCCACTCTCTGTGATACTTTCTTTTTCATTATCCTTGGCCACATCTGAGAAGAGCATTAGAGAATATACCTTCTTATAATCTGAACAGATTTCTTAGCCTGTTACAGTCTTGCCTATATAGCTGGAATCCTAATGTTCTCTTTAATTACTTATTCTTAAGTTCAGGCTAATGTGCTTTTGTAAACACAGTCCTCTGAAAAACGTTTCTTTAAAAATCTATGAGTTTGCTCAGTCAGCCCGATATACTATGTCATACACATAATTACTTTGGGTAGTATGCCTGCTTCTCTCAATGAATTGCAGATCCTTTGACCACACATACCTTCCTTCAGTGAGATAATACTCTTAGTTTCCTTTACAGGAATTATCTTGTCTAACTGTGATGATCTACTGAGCCCTATCTTAAGTTATTCAGAATTCTTAACTAAAGGTGTCACATCAATATTTTGTCTTTGCTCTGAGGCTGTTTTTAAAATGAAACTCCCAATTTGGTTTTTACCATGAGGCTGAGCCTCAGAAGGACTTTGAAACTTAAAATATTTCTTAATTTTATCTTAAGCTGGTGGAGATGTGAAAGGGTTCAATTCTCAACCTTGAAACAAAGATTTTCTGAGCATTCTGCATTCTCTTTTAATTATTTATTTTTTTTTTGTGCTTCTCTTTCTGGAGCCACTATATCAAATAAAACTAGTAACAATCAGCTCATCCTATCATCAATCTGTCTCAAAATTTCTATGCCTAATACCATAAGCTCATTAGGGGGCAGATTTAGTAAATGCTTCATACTCAAATAACATAGGTGTCTATTTCCAGGCTACGTACAACGGTTTCCTCATTCCAGAGCCAATGCCACATATTTTAGATTGTCATCATGGCTTCATCTCATCCTTACTATCAATTTTTAAATAAGATTTGGCTTTAATAACACTGCTTAACAAACATTCCTAAAACTTAGTGGTTTAGTATAATAAACATCTATTTCTTATTGAATATATGAAGCTAAGGGAGTTGCTGCTAGATTTATCCTACAAAGAATTCTAATGGGAATCTCAAGGTTGAAATATAAAGATATTAGACAGTAACTTGAAGCTATATGAAGAAATACAGAATTCTAATAAAGGTAGGTTCATAGGCAAAAATAAAAACTAGTAATATTATATTTGTGCCTTAAAAATCCTCTTTTTGTTTCTCATATGATTTTAAACACAAATGCATAAAACAATAAGTAGAAATATATATTGGGCACACAAGTATAAAGATATAATTTGTGACAATAGCAACATAAAAGGTTGAGAAATGGGGGTACATAGGAGCAGAGTTTTGTATGCTATTGAAGCAAAGTTTGAATCAATTCAAAGAAGACTTTATAAATTTAGAATGTTGATTTTAATCTCCATGGTTTTAACCACTTAGTAATCACTAAGAAAATAACTAACAAACATACAGAAATGGAAGCGAGGAGAATGGCAGACTAGATAAAATTAATGAAACACAAAAGAAGGCAGTATTAGAGTAATTAAAGAACGAATAACGATATCGCATATAAAAAGTCAAATGGCAGAAGTAAGTCCTTCTTTAGTTGTAATCACTTTAAACATAAATGTATTAAGTCCATCAATTAAAAGATAGAGGCTGAAAGAATGAATACAAAAACATGATCCAGCCATATGCTGTCTGCAAGAGACTCAGTTTAGATCCTAAGACAAAAATAGGTTGAATTTGGATGCATGGAAAGATATCTCATACAAATGGTAACCCAAAGAAAGCTGGTGGGGGCTATACTAATATCAGACTAAACAGCCTTTAAGACAAAAATGAGACTTAGTGAGTCATTAGATGATGAAAAGGGTCAATACACAAAGAAGTTATAATAATTATGAACATGTATGCACCAAGTGACACAAAATATGTGATGCAAACTTTATAGAATGCAAATCAAAACCACAATGAAATACTATGCCACTTATTAAGAAGGTTATGATTTTTTAGAAATGGAAAACGGTGTCCTTGAAGATGTGGAATAACTGAAACCCTGTTATATTGCTAATGGGAATGTAAAATAGTTCAGCTTCTGTTGAAAGATTGGTGGGTCTTCAAGAATTATATGACCTAGCTGTTCCACTTTTAGGTATGTACCCCCAAAATTGAAAACAGATACTCAAACACTTGTAAGTAAATGTGGCAACATGACTGGAAATAGCCCAAACATTCATCAACAGATGACTAGATAAATAAATTGTGGAATATACATATAGTGGAATATTATTCAGCAATAAAAAGTAATGATATACTGATAAATCCAGGACACTGATGAATCTCAAAGTTATACTAAGAAGCCAGATCCAAAAGGTCAAATATTTAATAATTGCATTTATACAACATGGCAGATTAGGCAAATCCATACAGACAGAAATCAGATTGGTGGTTGCCAGGAGTTAGGGGTAGTGGTTAATGGGAAGTAACTGATTAATGGTCTGGGAATTTATTTAGCAGTAATTAAAATATTTTGGAACTGGTTAGAGCTGCTAGTTGCATGGTATTATAATACACTAAATGCTATTGAACTGCTTATTTTAGAATGCTTAATTTTGTTACGGAATTTCATATCAATTTTTAACAATTCTTAAGACTGAAAAGAAAAAAGACATTTGATCCAACCTAGTAAAGTATACTCCCAGGTATTTACCCAAGAGAATTAAAAAGTACGTGCACATACGTGTGTGTGTGTGTGCGTGTACACATATATATATGTGTGTATGTGTCTATATATAATATAGTCACAAATATCTGTATGTGAATGTTTGTTCAAAGCTGCTTTATTCATTATAGCCCCAAACTGGAAGCAATCAAAATGTCCATCAATTAGTGAATAGATAAACAAATTGTTGTATACCAATACAATGGAAAATTATTCAGCAGCAAAAAAGATACAAAAACTTGGATAGATCTCAAAAACATGTTATTTTGTGAATGAATCCAGATTCAAAAGACTATATATGGTATGGTTCTATTTATATAAAATTCTGGAAAAGGCAAAACTATAGTGACAGAAAGTACTTAATGGGTTGATAGAGGTTAAGGTGATGGGAGGGGCCTCACCAAAAAGGGGAATAAAAAAAAACTTCTTAAGATAATGGAACTGTTCCATCCGTATCTTAATTTGAGTGGTAGTTACAGTATTATACATTTGTTAAAATTCATAGTAATCGAAATAACTAAAATTAATAAATTTTATTGTGTATAAAGCATAACTTAATACAATTGATTTTTAAAAGAAGGAAAAGAGTCTTTATGCTAGACGTTTTTGTGGCTATTGTTTAAACGCCCAACTCAAATCTTTTTTCAGACGTGGAATAGTAAATTTCTTTCAATGATGGCCATAGATATTTCCTAGTATCAAGGGAAATCTTTTACCCTCTTTACTCAGGTGCTAAAGGGGAATATTAAGATGATTATGCCTTCTGTGCTAGTGGAAGATTGAACCAAACAATATATTCAACCATATGCTCTCATCTCATCCTCACCATCTGCGGGCTGTGTACTTAAATATATCGTCTAGTTCATTTATTCCAATTTGAAGGAAAACTATGGAATAAAAAAATGATATATTTAGTGAAATAGTTAACTAATAGCTATGCTGAAAAAAAGTACGTACACTGCTTTCCAAGAATAAACTGTGCTCCCCGGGGTAAATAAATTCATTCAAGGTATCAAAGTAACTTTGAGTTTGGAGGAAAACATGCTTTTATGTCTATAGATTATTAATGGAACAGGAGCTGTGTCTTAAAATCTTGGCCTGTCAATCAAAGGGGCAAATCTATTTATTTGCTATATCTAGATTGCCCTTGAAGAGAAATAAGGTACAAATTATAATTATAACTATGTTCCCATTGCTATTCTAATGTCTATATTTCTGTTCTTCTGAGAACTTTTGTTGAGATACTTAGTCCATGTCTATGTATTTCTAATAACTCTGTAAAATTCCATTTCTATACTTTCTTGGTATAAGCTATGATTTTCTCTGAGAAGTTGGAGAAAAATCTTGATTCTTATTTCCTTATTTCCCTAAGGGCAGAATTAAATAGTTTTTAAAAAGCAATTGGTAAATAAATACTGTTATCTGCCTGCTGACTAACTAAAGGTATGTTAGTACCCACTGTTAAATTCCCCAAGTTCATATCTGTGAGAGTGTGTTAGTTCTTAACTAAGCTACATCTACAAAGAGATTCATTATAATTCAGTCTCTCCATTCATTCCCAAAACACAATAATCAAGGTAAAGTTCCTGATGTTTATAAGTTAAATATAAGTTTGCTTTTTGAGAGTGTTTTCTGATTTCAGCCTCTCATATTTCATCTTGGAAGCTCCTCGGATGCCTTTCTTTCTCCTGCCGTTGGCAAATGGTGCCCTTCAGCCGTTATCCTTTTCCCAATCCAGCACTTAGTACACTGCAGCCACTGTCAGAAAAGCAGTCTGTCAAAGACTAACTCAGAAAGGATAGACCCTGCTGTTTCCCTCGCATCAGAGAGAGAATCCCCTGGGGTGACTTTAAGACACGGTGTTCACCTGTCATTTCTAGCTCATCTGTAGAATCCACTTGGGGTGCTTTTCACATTGTCAGGTAGTCACATTTCTTTCCTTGTGCCTTTTATTTATGAAAAAAAAATCACCCCACATAAATCCAAACCAGGACTGTTTTTAAAATAAAATTCAGTGAGTTTGAGGTAGCAAATAATCTGCTTGTGCTTCACCGCTTTCAAGCAGGCTCAAAACAAAGCATTTTATAAGGCCAAATGAATTAGACTATAACAGATTCAGAATCCCTCTTTAAGTCCAATGGTCAAAAGGGCTGCATATTGAGCTACCTCAAGGTACCTGAAATAGAAAGAGAACATTTTCAGTACCTCCTTCCACATCCTCTGACTACCTGTCAGGTGCTTTAGCTTATTATTATCCAGGGAACCTCAGATTTGAGACTGCTTGCGAGGCACAAGTTTTGAGAGGGTGTATCTCAGTCTAGAGGGAGCCGGTAGGGGAGGGATAAAGATTTAAATTATTTTCCAGAAGTGCACTCAAATCTGCCTAGTGCAACTGAACATAATTCTTTAAGCTTGTGATTGCCTAACCTGCTAAGTGCTCGCTCTAGCTCTCCGAGTTCCTTCCAGATGAGCTAAGTGCTTTCTGCATGCAAATTTCATGATTAGAGATAGGCATTTAATGGAACAATTCTGTAGTTTTATGCTGCATAAAAACACTGGAGGAGAGGGGACTACCTTCTGATGACCTGGGACTATTGAAAAGTCAACAATCTCTTTAGTGGAAAAGGATGATCAAGAATATCTACACAATGCCGAGAGAATCAGAGCTACTAGAGATGACCTGCCTGATTGGAACAAGCATTCCCTTACTGCATTAAAACCCCACTTCCAAGCCAGGCCCGCTTAACTTACCCACCTAATTAGCTGTCCTTCTTTTTGAAGCTTTCCCATACATCCACTCTGCAGGCCACTGTAAAATATATCTTTATAAACTACCACTTTTCATTAAGATACTCTCATACTTAAGAATTCACCTATCAGATCTAGCCCTGTTTCTTTATTATTCTTTCATTTATTCATTCAAGAAATATTTATTGAGTACATACGCTAGGCATTAATTCTCTGCTGTCACAGGAATTATATTTTAAGGAGAGGAGACAGACGATAAACAGACAAATCAGGGGAAAAAAACAGCATGGCAAGAGAACGGGGTGGCTGGTGGATGCTCTTTCAGATAGGATGGTCAGAGAAGGGCTCTCTGATAAAAGGATATGTGAGCAGTACAGATTGAAGTGAAGATACAAACCACGAAGATAACTGAGAGAAGAGCATTCTAGGCAGAGAAATCAGAAAAGCCCTGGGTGGGGAGGATGCAGCTGAATGAGAAACATCCAGGAGGCCTTTGTGGCTGGAATGGAGTGCACACCAGCTAGAATGGTAGGAAATGAGTTTAGAAAGGGAGCTATATCTTACATATCTTACAGTCAATAGAAAGGCCTTTCTGTTTTACTCTGTATTAGGGAGAAGTTACTGTAAGTTTCAATTCAGGAAGTTTAATCTCTATATTTTTATCTCATTACAAGCCCCTCTTTTTAAATCTCCCCATCATTAACCCATCTTTCTTTCATTTAGTCATAAAGTATATTGACTACCTACCATATGCCAGATACTGATCCAGATACTAGGTATACAAATGTGATAAACGTAAGTTAAGAAAGAGTATCTGTTGTGTAAATGCTATCATAGATTCATATACAGAAAGCTTTGGAACTGTCCAGGAATCTTGTCCAACTTGGAGGGCGAGGAGCTTAGAAAAGGAGGAAGTCAGAGAAGTAGTCTTCGCAAGGGTGACTGAGCAATACCATCTTTCTGAAAGGCATTTCAATGCTGTTTCCCAACTTGAATAGCTTTTCTATCTCTTGCTTCTTTATTCCAACCCTACTCACATATCAGTACCCCTTTTAGAAGTCATGTGACCTTTCCTGAATTGCCCACGGTCCACCAATTGTACTATGAATTCCTATTCTAGCTTCTGTCAGGGCCTTGCTCCTTAGCATTTTTCCCCAGATTTTTTGAGAAATAATTGACAAATAAATTGTATATATTTAAAGTATACAACATGATGATTTGATATACATATACACTGTGAAATGATAACCACAATCAAGTTAATTTGCACATCTATAACTTCACATAGTTAATGCTTTTTTTAAATTTTGTGGTAAGAACACTTAAGATCTACTCTCAGCAAATTTCAAGTATACAATAATATTATTAACTATAGTCATCATGCTACACATTAGATCCTCAGAACTTACTCATCTTATAACTGAAAGTTTGTACCCTTTGACTTAATCTCCCCATTTCCATGTCCACATCCCTCAGCCCTTTGCAACCACTATTCTGCTATCTGTTTCTATGAGATCTGCTTTTCAGTTTTAAAGACTTCATGTATAAGTGATATTACATAGTATTTGTCTTTGTCTGGCCTATTTCACTTAACATAATGCCCTCCAGTTTCGTCCAAGTTGTCAAAAATGGAGGACTTTTTTATTTTTCATGGCTGAATAATATTCCATTGTACACACACACACACACACACACACACACCCCATATTTCTTTTATCCATCAATGGACACTTAAGTTGTTTCCATATCTTGGCTATAGTAAATAATGCTGCAATGAACATGAGAGCGCAGATACTCTTTAGGATACTGGTTTCATTTCCTTGAGAAGGAAGTCAGATCGTTGGACCACATTGTAGTTCTATTTTTAATTTTTTGAAGAATCTTCATAGTGTTTTCCAAAACAGCTGTACCAATTTACAGCAAGAGTGTACAAGCGTTCCTTTTCCTCTACATGCTTGCTCGTATTGTCATTTCTTATCTTGATAATAGCCACCCTAACAGGTGTAAAGTGATAGCTCAGTGTGTTTTTGATTTGCAGTTCCATAATTATTAGTGATGAGGAACACCTTTTCATGTACCTATTGGCCAATTGTATGACTTCTTTGGAAAATGTCTGTTCAGGTCTTTTGCCTATTTTTTGATCAGATTATTTGTTTTAAAATCAGATTTTTTATTTTTCTATTGAGTTCCTTATATATTTTGAATACTAACCCCTTACCATGCTTGAAAATATTTTTCTCCCTTTCCATAGGTTGCCTTTTCATTTTGTTGGTTGTTTCTTATGTTGTACTTTTGTTTGTTTTTCTCTTTTTCTGCCTATGTTTTTGGTTTCTTACCCAAAAACTCATTGCCAAGGCCAATGTCAAGGAGATTTTCCCTATGCTTTCTTCTAGGAGATGAATCGTAGTAGGTCTTATATTTAAGTCTTTAATCCATTTCTAGCTAATTTTTATAAGTGGTGTAAGATACAGGTTCAGTTTTATTTTGTGTGTGGATACCCATTTTTTCAAATACCATTTATTGAAGAAACTATCCTTTCTTGATTATGTGTTCCTGGTACCCATGTCAAAGATTAGTTGACTATATAAACATGAGTTTATATCTGGACACTCTATTCTATTCCATTGGTCTATGTGCCTGTTTTTAATGCCACTGACATGCTGTTTTGATTACCATAGCTTTGTAATATAGTTTTAAATCAGGATGGATGATGCCTCTAGCTTTGTTTCCAATTGCTTTGTTAAGTAAGGTGTGCTTTCCTGACACATTTTAAATATTCTGGATACTGACAAGATCATGGTTTAGACGTTTTCCTCAAAGCCCTCAAATTATCCCGCATAATGCATTCTTTTAATTAAAAGAAGTGATTTTGGAATGTATAAATAGCGAAGGCCTAAGAGAAGCAGGTAACCCAGAATGAGGTATTTTGTTCAATCTTAGAGAGCATAGAAGACATCTAAAGTGGAAAACAGTCGAAAGAAAAGTGAGTTATCTTTTAAGCAACATTCATTCATTCACTCATCCACTAAAGACTTAATGAGCATGTGCAATAAGCCAAAGTGAACCACTAACATGAAAAATAAGTAATATTCTCATTCTAAGAGCAGTATGAATTCCTGGCACTTGAAGGTATTCATAAGCCACTTTTGTTTTATTCTTTCTATTATACGTGCATTCTCAATTAGGAACAAAAATAGTGGTTACAACAGAAATACAGTTGTAGAACGTGGTATAAATGAGGCAGAAAGCTCTTTGCTCTGAGCAGGTGCTGATGGAGGGAGTAGGCACCTTATTAACTTTGCTGATGTCACCGTCCAACACCATCCAGAGTGTGACACAAAGTAGGCAAAATGGTTCAGGCAGAGTCCTGAAAAATTAGGATGGCTTGAGAGGTGAGCTTAGACCAAGCTGAGATGAGCACCAGAACAACACATTGCCTCATCACCCTGGTATTAGAGATTGCCAGCTCCTAGGCTTAACTGACATGGATCACACTGCGTACTCTACAATTTATGGCAAATATTTACACCTCAGTTTCCTGTTAGTAAAGCATACATATATCACTTCATAATATGGCTAATTCTCCACGTAGCCTTTTGCTTCTCTCCTAAATTTCCAAATTAAAAAAATATATACATATATCGTTAAGGTGGAACACCGTGCTGGGTTAACACAACTATTTTGGTAACTGTTTTCATGCCCTAGTTGCTATATAGTACAACAGACTTAAACATTAGAACGGAGATCTGTTCCCATCTGCTGTATGATCATCCTCACATGTTATGAATGCTCAATAAATAACTGGTCGATCATAACGTCAGATCTGTTGCTTGATTGAATCAACAGTCATTGAACTGGAATTTTCAATTATGTCTCAGGTAAACAAAGCTCCAGGTAGGATTCTGAAACTCCTTTTACACTGGAGCAGGGAACAGGCATACAGCTAAGTCTCCAGAAAGCTTAATATTTTCTGCTATTTACCCTGGAGTTCAGTCAGACCTACCCACTGTCCCTGTGCAGAAAGCATAGTGATCACCAATGTGATTAATATCCTCCTTTCGCTGTGGCAAGAGCTGCCTAAATCCAGCTTTCAATGAGCTCTGTAAATGTCTTTTTTATGCCCTCCATTGAGCATATGCCTCTGAAGTTTAAGTAAACAATGGATATTTGAAAGTATAGACTATATTGGCAAATACATTCCTCCCACTTTTGAACTAGTCTCCCTGAGACAAGGCAACATTGCCATCCCACCTGACTGTTCATTGCCAGTCTCTGAATTCATGAAGCCTGTACGCAACTTTACACAAGCAGTTATTAAGTGACACATTTACTTCAATTTAGCACCTGGATATCGACAGCAAAGCACACAGAGGACTTCAGGGATTTTTGCCACGACGACAACAAAAATGGTTCTTTGCAATTGATTGTGAGCAAAAAGAGAGAGAGCACTTCGTAACTTGCTGTCCACATTCATACACAGGAGACGGCCGCAGTTTCTCAAAGCAGCCCACACAGTGCCCCACTGTATGGACAGCTGACTCTCTCCAAGCCCGTGAAGTGGCTATAGAATATTACACATGGGTTCACTCTGTCAAAAAAGAAAAAAGGAAAAAAAAAAAAAAAAAAAACACTAACCCAGAACAAATCATCTCCGGAAATCAATGCTTGGATGAGCCCTTTGGAAGTGTGAAACAAGATAAGAAGCAAGCCTGGCATTCACTCTGGTGAACAACATTGAGATCACTCTGTGGATTTCAAGATGAACTATCAGGGTTTGTTGTGCTACAAAGATATTTTACCAGAGTAACAACGTCAGGCACAAAACCTGTGAAAAGCCAGGTACTATTCTGACCTTTTGAAAGTCCTCTGGGGACTCCAATCTAGACTCCTTTTCTCCTTAGTAAGCTCACAGCAGTAGAACAATTGCATGTGGGGTTTAAAAAAGATACGCCAATTTCACTTATTTGTTATTTTGTCTTCCCATAGATTTATTGTTTAAACATATTTTTTCTCATAGAAATATTAAATTAGTGATGGTATCATATTACAGAAAAGTAGCCATTTATTCTTGTTCTTAAAATCACACATGGAGTGTATTTCTGTGTGTGTGTGTGTGTGTGTGTGCACGTACATACACACATATTTCTAAATATACATTCTTTTTTTTCTTTTAATTATGTTTATTGGGGTAACATTGATTAATACGATTATATAATTTTCAGATGTACATTATAATTTGACATCTATATATTGTATTGTGTGTTTACTACCCAAAGTCCGGTTTCCTTCAGCTACCATATATTTGATCCCCTTTACTCACTTCACCCTACCCCTACCTCCTTTACCAAATGTACATTCTTCACAGCTCTTTATACCTGATTTCCTTTCGACCCAGCTCATTGTAAAAAATCATAAACCTGCCAAATGATGGTGACTGATTTTCAGCCATGATGAAACTAATGTATTTATGTTTTAATATAGCCATTTTTATTTTTTAAAACCAAATAAACAAAAATGAATGATTCTGTTCTCTGATCAAGAATATTGGCTGCATAAAACAAAAATATAGGAAGATGCAGAAGAAAATACAGATGCAATATTCTCGAAATAAAAAGTGACAAGTTACTTAAATAATTGTTTTATATATCCAGAGTATGGGAATTGTGTTTATTTTGCGTATTTACAGAGTACTGAATCATATGCTTTCTCCACATTAAAAAAATGAATCGATTCCTAACCACCAAGTCCTTGACCCATTAGATCCTCCTTCTGCAAAATAGTGCCTTGGTGACTCTGACAAAAAAAACTAATACAGAAAGATAAGAGACTGAAAATTTACCATATGTTAAAACATGTGTATAGCTGAGCATTCCTCGAAGTGAATGCTGTGAACATGGGCATTCCTCAGCTTAACTGTGCCATTTCATCCACACCTAAAGCCTTCAGCACTACTTTCTGTACTTTGTTTTCTTTTTATGAGAGGGGCCTTTCAAATATAGGTGTTTGCTAAAACAAAACATATACCAAGATTTAAATAATTTACCACTATTGAAGTTTGTGCATTTAAACAATTCTCTAATATCATTAGCAATATTTTAATTTTTACCTTTAGCAAAGTAGTAAATGTGTGTGATTTACATAATTAGTAATTCTGCAAAACAGCTGTCCCCTGACCTATCCATTCTTACCCTCTGGTTCCTGCTTTCTAGAGGTAACTATTTTCAGCATTTTCTCCTGACACATACCTCGTATTTCTGAATAATGTTCCTACTATCATAAGTTAGTTGTTTTTCTATTTTAGACATTATCTTTCAGTTTCCTACTGTAGAAGATAAGGATTTCAGCTTCCTTACATATCTACCCTCGAGACACCCCTTTTCATTAAAAATATGCTCCAATTTTAAACAAATATCCATAGTTAGTACCTTTTTTGTCCCACTTTTTTCTCTAGTATTAATAATTGTTGTTTTTTTCTTGGTTTTCTAGATATCTGTCATTAACATGTCTCGAGAGTATAAAATTTCTTTCAATAATGAATACAGAGATAGGATTTTTTTTTTTCTGTAAAGGGTGGACAGTAAAGAGTTTAAAATTTGTGAGCCATATGGTCTCTGTTGCAACTACTCAGCTATAACATTGTAGCAACATAAATGACTGAGATTGGGGATGGTCTAATGAAACTTTACTTACAAAAACAAGCAGGGGGTTGGATTTGGATGGGGCCTTAGTTTGCTGACCCTTGGTCTTACATCAGGTGAGCTATCAGTTCCTTTTGTTTTCTTGAAGGTATACCTTCTAGGCATTTTGATTGTCTTCACTCAATCTGAACTTGCATCTTCTTATATTTGATACACAGCCATCATCTGACATTTCCCAATACCTGTCTTCTAGGTTGAATTCTTTCTTTCCTGATCTCGTCTTTCTTGCTTTATACCATCCTTTCAATAGCTTGCCTAGAAAAAGTGTATTGACAATAAATATTTTGGTATTGCATAGATTCTTCAAGTGACTTTATTCTATCCACATACAACTTTCATACTTTTACTGGGTATAGAATACTATATTAGAAATTATTTCCCCCTCAGAATTTGAACCATATCTTCATTTTCTTTAATGAGTCCTTTCAATATAGAGACATATGTTTATAATTTGTGAGAAATTATTTTGAATAATTTTTTGACAATTATCTACAATATGGTTTTCCTTTTTGAAATTCTTGCCAGTCAAGACCTTCATAATTCATCTTATCTTTTCAATTTCTTTTTCTGAGCATTTTGGTTCTATTTTCGAGGACAGTTTTCAACTTTATTTTCTAACCAGCATGTAATAAAATGATATTACAACAGATGATGAAGTAATAGGTGAAAATATACAAAGAATCACAGGTAGAGATGTAAAGGTTCTTCGATGGCAAACTTACAGAACCATTTTGCACAAAGCAGGCAATAACACAATATGTGCCTGCAGAGACATATGCTTCCTGAATTCTTCTTCCCGCGGCCTCTCTACAGGGAGTACAGCCTTGGATGGCACCTACTGCACACAAAAAAGGATGCCAACAAAAAGTATCCCTGATATTTATAGATGAAATGGCTATGACAATTTTTCTTAATTAAAATTTATTTCTTCTGAGTCCCTTTGTTTTATTCATTTGTTTAGTATTGCTTCCATTATATACCCTTTCCTTAAATGTTTGTTGTATGTATTTATGAATGATGCACTAAAAAGCTGACTGGAATAAGTCAGACATTAGTCTTAATATTACTTATACAATTCATTTCCCAGTTGTGCAAGCCTAGACACAAATTTAAACTTTGGAGAGATAAACTTTTCTCATCTATAAACTGGGGATATTAAGTTTCTCTTGCATGGTAGTTTTGAATATCTGGTGAGATCACATATGCTGAAAGTCTAACAATAGCCAGCTCCTTAAAATTTGTAAGGACCTTAATATTGGCAATTTCTTCTCCTGTTATATAATTTATTATAAGTACAATGTGCCAGACAGACATTAGGCTTATGAATCAGATAAACTGAAAGATGCTTTCCGAGCAACTTCATTATTTTACTCATTTATTCGGTAAAAATAGTTATGGAATACCATCTTCGCCTCTTACAAGCTGAGCAAACTTAGGTAAATTACTAATGTCCTTCAGCTTTAGTTCACTCACCTATAAAATCAAAATAATAATATCTCCATAGTAAGGTGGCTGTGAAATGGAATGAAACCCAAAACTTATAGCAAATTATCCGTGGTAAATATATTATCATGCTAAATTATTAGTTTAAGAAATAAAGTGTCCATTTAGCCTAAAATGTTTTTAAAGCTTGGTGTTCTTGGAGTATGAACTAGAATAATATTAAAATATCCATAAACATACTTTTCTTTAAATATGCTTGTATTGAAGACCATGAGTCTATTTGCCTAACATGTGGCTGGCTACTGAAACTAGGGCTCTGTGGACTCATCAAATTGACATCTTTATGACCCTAGTAGATTTCAATTTATCAATCCTTGGGTCATATCAACCAAAGAAAGCTAGAAAAAGTATTTGCAAAAGCAGTAAGCAGTATGTCAGGAAAGAGAAGTCTCAGTAGCTTGAATTTTGCTTATGAATGTTAGCTTATATAGCAAGGGTACTTCCCACTTTCAGCTTTTTCCTCATGATGTGATTTACCATTGAAAAAAAAAAATCAACTCATGAGGTCTCTGACCTATTTTTAAGGCTGTCTTATCTCAAAAGGCATCTTTTTAGTGACTCTAAGAATAAAGCTGAGAGATGGGTATTGAAGTTCTGCCATATGGTGCAACATATGTACAGTTGCTATACATGCCTTGAATGGATAGCAACATAAAGACACACTTTATATACAGTGTATCATCACACATAAACCTTTCAAAAGAAGTCCAGAATATGTGTGTGCATGCATATAATTATAGGAATACATATGCATAAATGTGCATATATATGCATAGCTAAATTCTCAAATATGTGAGTATACAACTAAGAATTATTTTCATGGGACCTTAAAATATTGGAAGATGCCTGCTTTAACTCTACAAGCCTACTTTAGAATTAATTTATTTATTCAAAAGATATTTATTAAATATTATGTGCCACATTTAATACAGTGTTAAATGGCACCACAGGCCCACAAAGAAGATGATGTTTTGTAACAAAGAGAATGTGTCACCTTATGTAGAAGATTTTTAGAAAGAAATGGCTGAACCATATTTCCCAATTCTCAGTAAGAGTCTTCTTTGGCAAGTGTTAATCCCATGGTTAAGTATTGTTAATTGGGGAAAGAAAAAACATCTCTTCATTTACACATTTATATGTAACTGTGAAAGCATGAAAAAACTCCTACTAATTTAGTTATGACTTCAAGTTATACCTTTCCAAGTACTCTCTTGCTTAACTAAACTTTAAGAATTAAACAGTACACACACACACACACACACACACATACACACACTTCTCAATAACTATTAAGAGATAGTGAAGTTGAAGAGGGAGCACAGCTTTTGGAAGAACTGAAAGGATCGTTGGAGTGTCCTCAGCACCTTCAGAACCCATCTGGTCTCTTGGAGGTAACAGGGACTTATACTTAGCCACTTAGCTGCTTGTTTTCTTCCCTTTCAACTACCTAGCACTTCTTTCTCCCATTGCTGTCCTTTCTATTTCTTTTCTCTGTCCTTTTCTTATTTGATAAGTTCTCTGTTTCTTTATATTAAATAACCACTTCCTGAGTAGCACCTAAATCTTAATATACAGACACTCTATAACACAACCAATAAATGCAAAAAAAAATCTTGGGGAATAGTGGCAAAAGTAAGACATCAATATGAAGGCAACATTCAGATTTTGAAAAAGAGCTATCTAATTCAAACACTCAGAAATCCATATGTTACCCCAATCATTATATCTGCTGAAAACACTTCCACTATTCACAGGTCATTGTAATGGGGCACCTGTAAAACTCTCAGAGGTGGATTTTAATCATTTTCCTTCCATGATCTGCATTCTTCCTCTTAAACATATGTAAACACAAGTATGTATGATAGAATAAAAGATGAGAACACATTTTTCTGAGAAATAATAATAGTCAACTAGCAAGACAAAAAAAGTATATATCACATATTTCAAATAACAAATGATTTAATATAGTAATGTATTTTAATATGGCAATGTATTTACATTTTAAAAAATTTGCAAGTCTACTGCATTTTCAAAGAGGAAAGTCAAGTCCTATTGCTTTTCAAGTAATTTTAAGTGCTGTCTTCTCATTAACCACAACAAGGTATTTAGGATTATTATTTTTTGTTATTCATAGTGCAAACAATGTAATGAGTGCTATGCTTCTCTAATGTGTTTGTTTAGAGTGGATATTCAATACACATTAATTTAATCAGTCTCTGTCATCATTAGGCCATGTAAATCTCAAGTCTCTCTAACACCCTGGTTGCTATCTCACAGTTACAGTTGTCTTCACCAAGAGTTATGCCTGAGGTCATAGATACAATGATAGAGAACACTTCATGCTGTTCCTCCAGTCCAAGAACATAGTAGAATTTCCACAAAAACCAGATTGTCTGCCAAAATGTCTTCCAAATCACTGAAACCAAAGGCTTTGAAATTGGAGAGCATTAGTGTTAGTCAGAGGTAGCCTTGTGGTAAGATTTTACTTAAGCAGCCTTTGACATTTCTCCAGGCTGGACAACAGGACTTAACCAACAGCAACAGTAGCAGAATAATAGCAATATTTATGGAGCAAAACTACATGCTTCCACTTATGTTCTATGGACATGATATGAATTTATGTTCATGGTGATTTGTGAGAGAGATGGTATGTATGGTAAGAAACATGCAAAACATACAACTAACAAAAGGAAAATTTGGGATTTGAACCCAAGTTTATATGATTCCAATTTTACGTTGTTAGACAAAAGAATATATTGCTTTTCCCTTCTAGACAGTTCTTCTTTGATTGCATTGACCCTAAATATTCTCAAAAACAAACAACAACAACAAAAAAAACAAAAACAAACAACAAAAAAAACACCAGTTTAAAGTCCTGGATTCTCTTTTTTCTTTCCTTCCTCCTCAACCCAGGCAATTTGTTGCCAAATTTATTGCTGATTCTACCTTTAAATATTTGGTACAGCTGTCTCTCCTTTCCCATTTTTACTGCCATTACCCTGTTGAGATTCTCCTTCCTTTCAATCGTGCCTTTTATTTCCCCTTTCAGCGCTCAAATCCCCCTTTATTTCATCTCAGGGTTTCTTAACCTCTTCTTCCCTACTACACTGTTAGCTCCTCAGGAGTAACAATAATGCCCAAGCTACAGTTTATTACCCTAACAGTGCCTGGTACCTATTAATAATACAATAAATATTTGGGAATTAATTGCTACTAAAAAAAAAAAGAAGAAGAAGAACTCTTAATGCCTACACTGAGAGAATACATTTAATGTCAGGAAACTTCTTTTACTCCTGTCCACACAGCAGACAGAAATGTAGTCTGAAGATATCAGTGTAGACAGCATCAGTTGCAGAAGTTCCTAGACTCCCAGTAAACTGGAATGTGACCTGTGACCTCCCAAACTTGCCAGTAGGATCACCAACCTGTGTAAGAGACAAAGTGGTTGAGCTGTGCTGGGGGACCTCACAAGATAGGTGGTGGAAGCAGGTGCGGGGTCATGCCAGGGACTGTGGAGAGCTGCTTATCATGTAAGGAGGTGAGATGTGGCCTTATGTCTGTAGAGGCTGGCTGTTGGTCAAGATATTCTTTTTGTACAGGCCCCACTATGTTTCACCAAAGCCAAGGGTGTGGACTAATGGAAATTTCTCTGGTTTGACATAAATCCCAGTTGCTAAAATTCATAAAAATCCGCATACAAAAATGATGGAATGCATAAGCAGTCATTCTTACATTTTCCAGGCCAACGGTGTAAAACTGTGCACAGGAGGAAGAGAGCAAGAAAGTTTAAAAATGTCTTTAAGAACATTAGATCATTTAGTGTCCTAAAGACACTTGGGCAGGCAGACTACAAGGGCTGTTACATATAGCTGTTACACAAGGTATATGCTGCAATCAGATGGGCTTATGCTGTAGAATAGCATGAAAATGACAACTGGTAAACATGTGAAACCAATGCCCTTTCAGAGTTTAAATTAAAAAGTGGCATTTCACAATGTGTTGCAAAAGTCCACCAGACTGGCTGTAAACCGACCCAAAACACATCCAGTACTTCATCCCAGAAGGTCTTCGTGAGCAGTAACACTCATTTAATTGCTTCCCATCAAATATCCCCCTGAATATGATTGCTGGTGCCACACGCCCTGTACCAGCCTGACAGGGAACTGCAGGGCTGTGAGGTTTCCGGCCTCCTCCCAGGACTGTGCATTGCAGCTGTCCTGATCACCCTGCACATGGGTTATAGGTTTCAAGTTCTTATAAGATTGAAACCTGCCTCGTTGGTGGTGAGGTGGAAAGAAAAAGCAGATCTAATACAGAATTCTGCATTTTAAATTGTATTTTGAATGACTGTAATACACACCAATAATTTCAGAACAGAATATTGTTTCCCTGAGCCAAGCTTCCAAGAAGAGACTTGCTTATCTTCATTCTTGTCATACGCCTCCTTTCCCTCGGCCCCCTTCTTTTCCACCACCCATGCTCATTTGTGACAGTTGCATTTCCTTTAAAGCACATTTTCGTATCCATATTATATGTTACTCAAGCTCTTTTATTTGGGATTTTTCACACATCCTTCACATCTTCTTTGCAGCTCCAGTCAATAAGCGCTAAGTCCTAAATGCGCCTTTGCACTTCACGGCTCTTCCCTTATCACATGCATTTTCTGCTGCCTCAAGGAAGACCTGCACAATTCTTATTATTGGAAATCTGAATTTTTCCCTCCCAAGCAGATGGAGGATGTGTAAATGTGTCTAAAGACTTAGAATAGCATTAAGTCTGTGTGTGGTTTTTTTCTTCCTACAAAGCCCTGGGAATCAGAGTGTTTCTCAGGCACCCATTAAAACCAAGAGGGGAAAGAAACAGCAAAAATTTTACAATCCAGAGAAAAGTGCAAGAATCTCCTTGACACATAGACTTTTGTTTGGCTGGGGGAATCAATTTCCCCATCTTTGGCAAGACAGTATGATTCCTATGTCATCCATGGACGAAATTACATAATTCCATTATATATTGATTGAAAGATGTGAAGCTTTTATTGCTGCTATTTGTCAGGGCCCCTTGCCAGGGGATGTGTGGGAAATAATGCTGTACAGGGAGCCCCCATTCACCCACCTGCTACACTCACAGTCTCCTTCAGGAATTGACTTGGTTTATATTAAAATGCATTTCCCAGACTAATAAGACTATCTTTGGTGGTTAGATTCCTAGGATAGACCACGAAAACCCAATTAACCCTTAAGAGGATACTCCTCTGCTTTCATTTTATGCTTCTTATATGCCAAACCAGTTTTTGTCCATATGATACCCACATACACATCTATTTTATATTTCAAAGGCTTCTGTAATCCTACTCTCATTGATGTGAACATCCTTCCCTTCCTTCTTCATGTGAGGAACTCTTGTACATCACTTCTGATTGAGCTCATACATTGTCGCTTACAGGAAGCTTTTTTTGATTCCTTCCTAGTCCACTCACCTTCTGCTGAGTTACATGGTTCTCTGGGTTCCCATCATAATCCAGACAATACACAGTGCCATATTACAGTGTTTACAACATTGGACTAAAATATTATTATTAGCCTCCTCTTTCTTTTATTAGACAAGTTCTTTGAAGCCTTGGTCACCATTGTGCCCAAGAAGTAGTAGTTATTTAATAAACTTCTTCAATAGCAGCTTAATTGGCAGACATACAAGTTCTGTCTCCAGGAGTCCCCCTCCAACATACTATGTCCCTCTCTTCCCTCCCAACACAACCAGCGGAGCTCTCATACAGCTTCAAATTCATTTCCAGAAGAGTCAGAGTCATTATTGTCTAGCTAACTTTGGGAAATCCAGTGTCATGGGAGATGGGAGGCAAAGAAGAGATCATTTGGAAAAACTACAAGCAGAAGCATGTGCTCTGACAAAAACGGCAGTGATTCTAAATATTCTAAAATGGACACAGGGGTCTCTGCAGAGATGATTCAGGGGACACTTCATATCATAGACATGTTAACCCCCAGGAAGACGGTCAGGTTCTATAGCTGCACTGTTCAATAAGGAATGGCAGAAATTCCATAAGACAACATTAACTCAGGGAGATTAACCCATATTTATTCACTCACTTCATGATTTTCTAATCCAATGGACGAAGTAAAGATTTCCCAGGTACCATTTATTCCATGAAGCTTTCCCTTATCACAGCAGTCTCTTCTTCCTAAGCAATTTCATAGCTCTTAGTGGTCTTAGTGTCAGTTCATCAATGTTTTCTCCAGGTTCCCATGGTACCTTTGCTGCCACTCCCTTACAGCACACAAAGAGAGCATAGGGTCACAGAACCTTGGCATAGGACAGGATCTCTGAGTGCATCTATAAAATAGCATTAAATAAGTATTTGAGGAAAGAAAGATTAATTAGCCCAGATAAATGAATAGTAAAATCATTTTTTTTCTGGGAAACAATGAGGCAGTCTTTTCACAAACATGCAGGAATGTCATTATACACCTAAGGAAATCTATGTCCAAAGAAGTCACGTGTCTTGCCCAAGTGCTCACTGTTAGAAGCAGCACAGGTGAGAGAATGTATATAACCTAATGTCAGGTTTACCATTCTTGTTGATATATTACCAAAATCTATCTTGTCATATTTATATTAAAACATGCCTTACAGTCTCTTTGAAGGCTATATACCTGTCTGATTTACCTTTACATGAGTTCGGGTTCAGATAGGAAAGAGATAGAACATTAGCCTTGGGTAATTCATATTGAATTTTACGGACTATTTATAGGCAGGGTTTGTGGTTTTCCTTCACCAACAGAAGATAGTGAAAAACTCTAGGACCATGCACTGCAGGGGCCTGAAGGGACAGTACACTGAGCATTTACTAGAACCTGAAGAGGATGACTCTGTGAGTAAAGCAGCAAAATGATCCAGCAAAAAGGGAGTCAGGATAATAACTACTGCAACGTCATTAATGACCCATCCTTGATCTTGTGCCAGTGTTTCCCATTGGCTAAACCTAATGAGAAGCCAGAAGGCAAGGTATCCTGGATGGATGTTATCTGTGCGGGTTCACCAGCCTGAGCCAAGAGCAAGTGGAGAAGAATGAATAGTGAGTGAATCTGGAGAAGAGTGGGAGCTCGCAAAATAAATGCTTCTCACCCTGTCTTGCACAAAATAGAGGCTCAGGAAATATTTTAAATTAATCAATATATTTAATGACATAAAGCTTCCTATTATTTTATATTTTAGGTGTGATGTCTTGACCTCATTTAATTACAAAACTAATGAAGGTTTTCTCACACCACACAGGGCAATGCTGTACTCAGAGTGATTATTAAATAAGTATTTGGGGAAGGAAAGATTACCTAGCCTACATAAACAAAAAGTAAAATCACTTTTTCTGGGCAATAATGAGGCAGCCTCTTCATAAGCATGCATGAAAGCCAGGCTCGGTTAGTGGAATGAATTCAACATATCTAGACACTGTCAAAGATGAAGATCTCCTGGTGTTTAACATTCTTCATGAATTTCCCTGCAAGTCAGTTTTATTAAATGTGGTCTTTAAGTTCTCTTCACTTACATTAGGAGTTTGAGGGGCAGGGGAGATGTAAAGCTATACACTCTTTACAACATTTATTACCTGATTAGACTGAGACCCTTTTAAGTCACAATGCTGTTTATTGTACAATTAGTTCCATTGTTCTTTAATTTACTAGGTATTAAATACTCCTAGGGCATTTAAAGTGATTATTACATGTACACACACTGGGGTTATTGATTGAGTAACAGATTCATTAGAAACCCCATATCTATAGCAAGAAAATACTGAAAAACTTGAAAATTTAGATAAGAGCTCAGGAAATATTTTTCTCTGAAAGAATAAATATTTATAGAGGATTCAGAGCTTTCTTAAGCATAACTTCATTTTATAACTTCATTTCACTTTATTTTTTTAATTCTTGTAAAATATTATCCACCTAATTCTATTTCTACTCTCATTAAGCACATGGCCAAGAATTGCCACTATGAAAGATGACCAAGGCAGCTCATGGCCACAGTGTTTTACAACAGTGTAAGCTGGACAGAATAAAGCTAAGGTTGGTTCATACCTGAACTCATAATAGTTCTTGTGGAATGTGAAGTCCCCTCTTGAGTTCATGTCATCTTTCCTTTAATTAATTAATAAAGAAAATTTTAGAAGGCAAAAGTATACCCGTAGTCATCTCTTTAGTGATTATTACATGCAAAAGTGAGGGGTTTGGCATGTACCTCATTAGAAGATTTCCCTAGAGCCCTCACATTGAGAGGTCAGACTTCCTGGACTTTCTATCTTATTATCTTGTCCAGCAAAAGATGTAGGACTCTCACTGAACCCAGTGGGATGTATCTAAGCCTCTCTAAGGATAGAATCCAACCTCTATGTTCTAAGAGTCAGGAAAGCTATAAAGGAATAAATTTTGTCATTCCACACTCGATCATGTGCCCATATCCTTACCTTTTTCTCTACTCTCTGTGAACACCTGCTCTCAGGAAGGCTAACCTGAGCTGTGACATAAAGAATGAACAAGATTTATTATGTGTGACTACCTAGGGCAGGAAAGGGACCAGTATACATACAAGGAAGATAGGATGCTATTCAATAGAAGGAAAGGTTTCTGAGAATGGAACAGGTAACCTCAGCTTTATATCTTCTGTTCATTGCCTAGTGCTCAGCTGCTTCTGTTAAGAATTTTCAGAAAAAGAAAACCACTGTAGGTATTCTGAACAGTAATAAATTTAATAAAGGGAATTAGAAGATTACTCAGCCATTGGGGTAGCTGGTGAGCTAAGGTCGGGGAAGCCTCCACTGGCTTGAGAAAGTCTTAGAAGTACCCAAAATGCAGCGAAGTTGCCACCAAAAACCTGAGCTACTTGCGGCAGAAGTGAATGATCCTCAAGAGAATGCTGTTCACCCAGTGTCTCTCTGCCATCTGCCAGTGCCCATGTACTTTCTATCATAGAAAATAATGCCCTCTCCTTTTCCCTTGCCTTCAAAATTCACAGAAATGCCTCTCAATGGGATGATCTAAACAGAGTAAAGAGGTAGTGTTGTTACTTAGAAACAACAGACAACATCTGGCATGCTGGGGCGGGGGGGGTGTTCAAAAATATTCACTAAATTAATGAATAAATAATTAAATGGAAGGTGCAGGGTTGGATAGATGGGTAGATGGATAAATATGGATATGGATGGATGATGGATGGATGGATGGATGGACAGATGGACGGATGGATATGGATAGATGGATATTTTCTCACAGAATGGGCCACAACTCTCCAGAGAATGATATAATGGAGTCAAGTGCCAAGAAAAGACTAGAGTAGGAGACCAGCAAGGCCCTTTTGCACTCAGCTGCTTGGGTCTCATGCTTGAGTTGATTACACTCACTTGGCTAGAGATCTCTCTTGCTTAGTTCAGGAAACTGAATCTCTAATTTTAGGATTTTAGGTATTTTCTAATCTGTGATGATACGTTTGGAGAAGGTAATTAAGAGTCCTTCTTGAATCCTTAAACCTTGTCATGAAAGCCATCGCCTCATTCCACCTAATAAAGAGTGCTCATGTAATAAAGCAGAACACATGTATGTGTGTGAACATGCACACACACACTTCTCTTATTTATACTTTGTCCAGAGATTAGGAGCAAGCCTAATTTTTAAAGTTTTATAAGAAATAGCATCTCACAGACACAAATTTACCAACTGATAGATACAATTATCCACCATAGTTAATAAACCTCTATGGATACATTGCAATGGAACAAATAAGGCTTTAGCTATTTGAGACATGGGTCTCAAATACCAATTACAATGTCTCCCCGAATGACAATATATGTGTTTTGACCTCTTAGGTACTCAGTTTCTTAATTTGAAAATTGAGGGTTTTGAAATATATAATCTCTAATGCTGCTTCAAGCTCTAAAGGGTTATGGTTTCAAAATTTAATTGTCAATTGTATTTAAAATGTGACTATTAGTCATGAGAGACACTGTGACCTTGCTTGAAGGCTGTGTGCATGACCTCCTATTTCTTCCTGACCATTCTACCACGTTGGGACTTTGAGGTTGGAATGTAACCTAAAGTAGCTAAAGCTTCCTTCAACAATGTTCTTGGCCTCAAAAGATGTTT
Source organism: Eonycteris spelaea (assembly GCA_003508835.1). Lineage (NCBI taxonomy): Eukaryota > Metazoa > Chordata > Mammalia > Chiroptera > Pteropodidae > Eonycteris > Eonycteris spelaea. Next base: position 3,791,899 of record PUFA01000087.1, read on the forward strand.
TTTGGGGAAAAAAATGCATTGCTTTGTCGCTAAAGAGACTTTTTTGAAAGATCACAAATTTCTATCTTCAGCCCTCCTCTCACTAGACTTGGGTGACATTAGGTATTATTAGAATGGTGTTAGTATGATGTTTGGCCAGGGACCAACATGCTGCATTGGCTCAGGGCTTTCTCCTACTGACGTTCCCTAAGGGGCATACACGTACCAAGAAGCTAAAGTAAAGTAACATTTCTTTATTTGGGGGGCATTGACCCCAAATGCCAGTGAGTTGGACCATGCGGAAGCCTCCTTTTACTTCAGTTAAATAGGCCCAAGCAACCTTGAAGCAAAACACTCCTAAAGAATTGCTACATCTATTTCACCCCTAATGCATAAACCCTGGTATCAGATCTTATCACTATGTTAAAAGCTGATCTGAAGTTCACCTGCCAGAGCCTGAGAAACTAGAACTAGAAGGGAAAAAACAGTAAGAGAAGTTTGTTCCTAATGCCTGCTGTCAAGCTGACCGAGGCTGTGAAGAAGGTAGCAGTCCTTGTCCTGGGTGCTGTGTGGGAGGAGAGGGAGAGAAAGGGAAAGTGAGTCAACACTCTTCTCCCAGGGCCTCTAGAAAACTGCAGCCCAAGTCCAGCTACATATTCTGCAGGGCCTAGTGCAAAATGAAAATATAAGACCTCAGCCAGAGATAGGGAAGTCAATATCTCCTTTTCATAGGCCCGATGCTCCAACCCATGGCAGACAGGCAATCCTCAAGGGCTTACAGTCTCCACACAGAACCCATGGGTACCTGAATCCTTGGGTGGAGAGCACCAGGGGTAGAGGAGGCTGGGGAGGGCCTGAGGGGCGCAGAGGGCAGAGAGCAGGCAGCAGACAATCCATTCCAAGGAGACAGCAGGAGGCTGGAGGAGGAACTGTGTATGACACAAGGCTCCAAAATCCCGAAGCACATGCTCCATTGCCTAGCAGGCTTCACTTACACAACATAAATTCAAAGATAAAAGTATTAAGAATTTTAAGACAGCAATGGCAGAGCATTAAAACCTAAGCGTGGGGCTGCAGTGATGCTTGCCCATGAAACTGACCTTACTGCAGCCCATCAAACTTTGTTATCCAAGTTAATGTTCCTTCCCTCCCAAGAACTGTAATGTGTCTGACAGGGCAGAGAGGAATGGATGGTCGTGGGAAGCCACTTGCTCTCTTTAGACACAAATGGGACGGGCTGCAGGGCTCTGAATGAGAAAATTCCACCAGCCTGGCATTCTTACCTGCTTCTCCCAGTGAAGGCTTCTCGGCAACTGGCAGCTTCCTGCAAAGCTCTGCCTTGATTCTGGTTGGCAAGGCTCATCTCCCCAGGGGAAGCTCGGCAGCATAATGCAAGGAACAAGGGCTTCCGAGCCAGGGAGACCAAGATTCAAATGCGACCCTGGTTCACCTGGGTACAAACTATTGAACTTTTTGAGACTTGGCTTCCTCAAATGCCAAATGCAGATACTAATACCTTCCTCAGAGCTTATATAAGAAAGTTCCTAACACCGAGTCCAGTAATGTGGTATTTGCGTTGGGTGACAGCAACCTTCATCAGCAGGAATTTTGCATAAGGACTTTCAGGATCGTTTCCCACAGCGGACGTCTCCTGCCAAGAACCTGATCCTATCCAAAAATGGCTCTTCAGGATTTTAACAGCTACATCATCAGCCATATTCAGCTGTGCCCTGCACTTCTCTTGCCCATGGTTTCTGGTTACTGTGGTGCCTCCAGCTTCTCTGTAGAGCACTAGGCGGATGCAAAACTCAAGGTTCTTCTCATATTAGCCCTCTGGCTCCAGCTGAGCCCTGGAAGAGCAGTGACAAGGTGGTATCACCCTTCAAGCAACTGGTTGGAGGGCCCCAGTGTAGCATTAAGAGAGAAAGAAATGTCTGTCCCATGATAGTGCCACACATCTGTCTCCTAAGCCTCCTGAGTGTCATTGCTGATGTGAATTTCCAGTCCCCATCAGGCTCTTTTCCCGAAGGATGGATGTCGGTGTACCCTTCTGATGGGGTCTGAACTCAGTATGTTAGAGGACTGGGAATTTGACAAAAGTTCCCAATCCCTCTTTGCATAAAGCTCCAAAGAGCTGAGGAATGCCTATGCAAATAGGACTCCCAGAAGTCTCTCTCATCCTGTTCTTTCCCAAGATAGATTTTGCAAGCTCAGTTTTAATCGTGCCCCCGGGTTAGATCCTGTGTGCATGTATATATTATTTTTCTCCGCTTATCTCATCGTTACAGTCAGATTTCAAACCGCTGGGAGATGGCACTGATAGCTGGCCTTCAGTGGGTGTCCTTGCCCTCCAGGGGCTCAGTGAATGTTCGCCAATCTGGCAAATGCAGGTCAAGGCCGTGCAGCGCTCCTAAGCTGAGAGACAGGCTTTGCTCTCCAGGCCCACCCGTCGTGGGGGCTGTGGGGAAGGATCTGCCCTTGTGCGTGTGCTGCCGGACGTCAGGGCCTGCATGCTCCGCCCTGCAGCATGCCCAGCTTTCGGGTGCCCAGGAACCATTCGGAGGTCCCGCTGAAGTGTAGGCTCTGACTCAGTGATCCTACGGTGGATCCTGAGGTTCTGCTTTTCTAACAGGCTCCCCAGTGATGCCCATGCGGTTAGTTCGAGGATCACAATTTGATTTTGACAATGCTCGCTTTACAGGAGAAAAAACTAGCAGCACTAAGGAGTGCCAAGCACAAGCGAGAGACCTTACTTCTAACTCTTTGGCTCTTACTGTGCTGGCTGAGCTGGAGGGTCCTTTAGATGAGGTTTCTGGCCCCGTTCTCTCCTCACTTCTTAACTCAGACTGTTTTCTTTGGCTCTCCACACCCTCCTTTAGAGCTGGAGACTCGGGGCCAAAAGTCGACATTTTCATGACAGTCTCGCTGGAGCTCCACCGGAGTTCAGAGTGAGGTTAAATTTGCTCTGGCTGGGCTGCTGACAATCACTTTTGGGTGCCCAAACTCCCAGACTTGAGGATGGAAACATAATATCTTCCTGAGGAAGTGCTTTTATTGAGTCCATGAATAAGAGAGCATGCCGTTTGTTGCGTCTAATTTCAGCTCTACTCCCTCCATGTGGCATGCCTGCAAGGCAGTGGTGCTCATGGCTGGGTGACAGCAGAAATGTGGCAGGAGTTAGAAAAAAAAATTGGAACTTGAGTAAAAGTAGAGAGCTATTTAAAGCAGCGTAAATGGCTACACCAAGCCTGTGCTTCTCATGATATTATCTAGGATTTTAAAATCAAGGGATTACTTGTTTAAGAAAGAAGCATAGTCGATAGTCTCCCTATCTCTCTTACCTTTCTCCAACTCCACTAAAAAGGACTTATTCACAAAATAAATTGGCACAGAAAGATCAGGAAGATATACATTTGCTTGGTTTTAAAGTTTCATCCCTATGTTCACTGTATAGAAACAATATAAATAGTAACAACGGAGGTGGTATCACCTAATGAGGTGATGGAATTAAAGATATTTCTCTAGGATTATTTTAGTAAAAGTCTGGAACATTATTCTTTTAGTTGCTGGAAGGAATGTTCTCCCTTTCAGGAGCAACAATTATTGGCCCTGCATGTTTAATAGAGTCTGTTGAGATTTTACTTCCAGGGAGCCCCAGGGAAGAGCACCTTTTAAGAAGTGCAGATGAAGCAGTTTGCAAAGATACAATGATTCAATACTAAATTAAAAATAAAGTCATTCTGAATATTCCATGTATAGAAACCTAGATATAAGAAATGCTAATGCTTAATTATTCTACCATTTAAATCAGGGCTTTTAATCCCACACGATGATATAGCCCAAACTGAGTAAGTAGGCTATAGCAAAGGTAGATTTATCCACTAATATTTAAAAATAGATCCTCCTTCTCCCTACCACACGTGTGATGTGATGTCTGATTCTTACATTCCCAAACACTTAAGATTATTTGCCTTCCCTCTCTTCTTAGCTCATTTACCAGCTGAATTTCACCAATACGACCACAGGAAAGAGCTTTCATTTCTGCGTGGAACACATCTTTTAAAAAATAAATAAAGGGATGACATACATTTTCACAGCACCATAACAGGTGCTTGGGGGTTCATACATCTTGCCTTGTTCAGACCTTCTGTTTGAGTGGTGATCTTTTTTCAACAGTAATTTCTAATCAATGTACGCTTTACTGGAACAGAAAAAAAAATTTACATTGACTGGACAACCACAAAAAGAATTATAGGGTGTTTTAGCTACCTGTGAGTAAATAAATATACTTTAGGCATTCCTGGATATCTGATCCATTAAGTGAGCCAACACTACCATTCGTCCTGCTTTTTTTACGGTTTAAATAAATTCTAGAAACCTATTACAGCACTCAAGGGTGAGTGCTTCTGTGGTTTAAGCTGCAGGAAATATTGTGTAGCATAAAGTGCAGCAAATGAGACATCAAGAGACAGGGGTTCCTTTTCTGATCTGCCACTTACAAGTGGTGTCGCCCTGCGCAAGTCTCTTTGCCGTTCTCAACTGCAGAAAGAAATTTCATTCATTTATTCAAGAAATATAATTTGAGCTCCCATTGCACCAAGCATGTTCATGTTCCAGGGACACATGAACAGAAAAAGCATAGACGCTACCCCATGTTAGTCTAAATTCTAGACTCGAGAACCTCCAGTCTAGATAAATTATAATATTTCTCCCAGCACAGAGACTCAACATTTCATCATCTCCAGAGCTTGTCAGGAGGTGAGAACTGGAAGTGTCAGCGATTGAGATGAAGAGAGTTTGGGTTTTTTTAGATTTATGTTTATGTTGCTTTTCTCTTGCTTTGCGGTTGGCAACACAGGTATAGAGCTGGAAACAAAAAGGCAGGGAAAGTCTTTTCTTTTTTGCATCTCTGATAATCCATTTCTATCCATTTTCTTTCTATAACCTGACCCACCAATGTAAGGGTCATATGGCCTTTCAAACAATGCTATTCTCAAGCCCAGCCTCTGAACAGGACGGTGGACAAAGAATGCTGTTTAGCACCTGTAAAAGAGTGGGAAACTATTTCAAGATGAGTCAGAGAAGAAGACTTAGGAAAAATGTCCAATATCACAGGATGTTTTCCTGTTATTCAGACTACCTTATTTCTCTTCAATCCAGTCAGCATAACAAAATAAACTTAGTTTTGCATTTTAAAAAAATAGCAAATAGAAATAATTTGGCACATTGAACTGATACAAGCAAGCTTTGGGAAATAAGAGATGCCATTCGATTCAATAATTATTGTTTGCTCATTTCTACACCAGGCACTGTGCTCAGAGCTCAGATGCAAAGATGAAAACTGACCAAAGTCCCTCCACTTATAAATTTTCTGATTGGTAGTGGAAAGATGTAAAGTTAGAATATGGTCTAACGTTTGAAAGTAAAAAAAAATGTGAAAGATGCTATGGTTAAGGGGCGGGGGGCGGGAGTGACAAAATAATTCATCCTGAGAGAGTCAGAGAACATATGGCAGTTAAATTTCCTTGTGAACTGGATGCTTGCGTCCTGTCTCAAGTGGCTAATGAGATGAGTTACAGTTCATGAACCATCAGTCCAGGGCCTAGACTTGAATGACCACCCTGAGGCAAAATCTCAGTGAGAACCAGAGATCAGTATGACTCCAAAGTTCCTTTGCCCATTGCTGCCGGCTCACATAAATTCCTCTGAACTCTACATCCAATCACCATCTTAGGAGACATGGGAAGAGGAACAGAAATCTGAAAGACTGAATTTACCCAAAAGAGACTATGGAAAGGAAAAGACACTACTTAAAACCAGAAGAGAAATTGAAATATATTAACTCTCAAGTTAAAGTATTTCAGCACCTCTGCTACCAAGTGAGGAGAGAATATATGGGGGAAAAGAATCAAATATAGAAAATAAAGAAGCCAAAATCTCTCTACAAATCTGATTCACCTTTATATTATATATAAAGAAATATAAAACCCATTATATTTCTTGACAGATCTTAAAGGCACCTGAAATTTAACATGCTCTGAGTAGAAATTATGAAAATATCCCATCCACAAACCAAGGCCTTTTAAATTATTTTCTACAACAGTGGAACTACCATTCACCCAAATTTAAAATCCAAATACCTATAAATCGCTTTATCTTTCATATTAACCTATCGATGACAATAAATTTATGTGCTAAGTATATCTTGAATTTTCCCATTTTTATCTGCCTCTCTAGTACCACTATATTCTCTCTCTGGCATTTGCCTTTCTCTTTTCTATACTCCAGCAAAAGAAAGCTCTGAAAATGCAAATATGATCAATCAGATCACCAGCCACCACTATGTAACCTCTTCCATTTTCCTTAGAATAAAGATTAAATCTGCACTGGTGTTTAGAAAGCCCTTTGTGGTCTGCCTCTCACCTCCTGCCTCCCTTTCCATGACTACTCTCCTCCCTGTTCTGTGCACTCACAATTCCTTCAGTTGCTTTTCTGAGTTCTACTTTCCCAAGCTACGTTTTGGGTTTTACTGTGGAACTTCTTCCCACTCTACGCTTCTTCCCTGGTTAAGTCTTATTCTTCCTTGAGATCTGAGCTTTCTCAGAGAAGCTTCCTTGGATCCCCAAGTGAGGTCATATCCCCTGCTATATGCACTTATACTGTGACTCCTGTGAATCTTTCTTGCCTAGTATTTTTTTCAATCTATAGTTATACATCTCCCTCGGAGTAGGTAGGTCTACATCTGACTTTGTATCCCAGGCCCACAGATATCACTCAATAAACAGAGAATTAGTGAATGGATCTATTCTCTTTCTAGTAGATGAACTTTTTCTGAGATTGTCTCTCCTACCTGTCTGGTATAAAATTGATTTTGAAAAATCTTGCTAGATACTTTTCTTAAATCTCTCTCTCTTCTCAATTCACTGGTTAAAGTAAATAAGAACTACAATAGGGACCAGGAAAATGACTAGACTATTGCCTTGTTCCATAAATTCTAAAGTATGTAACTCTAAAAAATCTGTTTTTTCCTGTGTTGATAACTAGATGATAAACTTTGAAAGGAATTTATGTCTGTCTATAAAACTTTCAAGGAGGCTGATCGAGGCTGAAATTATAGCAGAAGGGTTTAAAATCTAACTCTCTCACACTGAGGAACTTTCCCTCTTTCTTGCAACCCTATTTTAACTACTTCCTTCTGAAATTTCCGTAATTTTCTCTTGTATTATCTAGCTCTTGTACTAAATGTTAAAATGAGTGTAATACTTATTCTAATGGTGAGTAATGTTCAGGTAATTATTTCCAGTTCAAAACATTAACTTTTAGTTTGGTGCAGGAGAATCGTATGGTTGGGTAATTATAGTACCACCAAAAATTAGGAATTCACTGGGAACTTACATATCTGTTTTGACCAGACCCTGATTTTTATTTGTATAAAGGAGTTATATCTCCAACTTTTGCTATAGTCTTGCAGGCATATGATTATTGAAGTCTTGAATCCTGGTCTCATCCACAAATGGCCTAATGAGAATCATAAACATCATTATTTCAACTACACAGCCTCATTTACTTTATTTTCACACAAAAATGAATTCCATGCTCCAGAAATGAATACCAAGATAGAGAAGTCTTGCACTTCTCATTGAGGTTAGCTGTTCTAGCCATAAGGACAACAGGATTGGCTTTAGTTTCTGCAACTACTTTAAGTCTTTGAAACTCTCCACCTATGCCAAACTGCCACCAATACAGAGTACATACTCTGGGTGCCCTGGATTAAAACCATGTAGACAGAAGCAGAGGCAGAAGTTCCAGGAAAACTTCCCCAAGGTCCCAAGGTTCCTGATTGAATGCTTGAGTGTACAACTGTCTGTGCTCTGAATTCAGAGACAGGCAAACTCATGTACAAGCTATGGGACTCTCTCGAAAGGTAGACTTTCTTAAAATTAATTTCATCACTTCCAATGCCAAATGAGTACTGTATTCCAAGAATGCTAGTGTAACAGCTTGTACTGGCCATTGACATTCATTCCCTCACTGACCTCATATTTCTTCTATTCTTTTGGACAGTAAAGTAGAAATATCAAAGTATCTTGCTATACCCACCAAAAGTTTTGTAATTATGCCTAAGCTTAAGTCAGCTTGCTTTAACAAAGCCATGGCTGAATGATGACATACAAGGATAAGAATCACTTACTTGGGCACCTTCACAGAAGGAAGACTTCAAAGTTATGCTAATTAGAGGCATTACAGCCTCAAGATAAAAGCCTTCTAATGAGCTAGTTTGATAGATATTGAGCACTGCAGTCCTGCACTCAGGCTGCATGTATTTGTTTCTACATCAATACCTCTTTCACATCTCTTTTATACTAAAGAATTTGTCCTGATAACCAATCAAAGCTACTGTACAAAGAAAAAAAAAGTGCAAAATGAAAAAAAATGCAAAAGGAAGGATTAGTAAATATACACAGAGTATTCCCTTTCATGAAACAGAAAAAGTTAGAAGCAAGCATCCTAAGGAAGAAATCATAATTGGTAAGTCATCCACTCTTTCCCTCATTCAAGTATTTACTGAAAAGTAAAAGTTATCATAGCAGTAAGTTCTGTTGCCCTTAAGAAGCATAAAAGTTTCAAGTTATCAAGGTAAAGTAGGTATAGTCCAAGGACATACTTGAAAAAGCCTGAGAAGAGGCCATTTGAAAGGAGAGACACCTGGGAGGTGTGAGCTGGAAGGTGTCAGGGCTGAGTGGGGAAACTGCTGAGGAGGTGAAATCCACACTCACCTCCACCCCTACCTCATGGAGCCTGAGGAAGAGCCTACCAAATGAAGATGTGCAATGGGAAAAATGTCTCTCCAAATACAAGCAAGAAATATTGGAAAACAGCCAGAAAGAAAGCAAGAACTACAGAAAGAACTATAGAGTGACATTGTTGAAGAAAACCTGTTTCCAGATGGTATCACGAAAATTTTAAATATCATAAGAAAAAAAAAAAACTTGCTCTTCAATATGCATCTCAGACCACATGTTGAATTGGATGAAAATAGAAACTTGTGTACTTTTTGAAAAGTGATCCTTTTAAGCTTGGTCCAGGACTATGGTACAGAATTGAGTGTGGGAGAATCCAGGGACCCTAAAGTAAATCTGGACAAGAGGTGTTCTTTTGGAATGTACTTTTAAGATCATTCCAGATTTAATTCTCAATTCTTAACTTCTTTGAGGAATTCTGACACTATAAATTTCTAAGGGGGAAAAATAGCCCTGTTGAAAAGGTAGCATATGGGAAATGAATTTTGATTCTGCTTTCTTCAAATATGAGTGTTTCTTCAGCTGCAACATTCTGGACTCTTGAAAATTCAGTTGATTCTTGTAATGTCATGAAAAAGGAAACTACAACAGATTGAAGCAAGGAAAGTTTTAGCCTTACTTGAGGACTTAAAGATCAAGGTATTCTAAAAAGTAATTTGAACAAATTCAAAAAATACAAGAGAGAAGGGAACAAAGAGGAAAATTATTTTTAAAGTATTTTAGGAGCTATGTGTCTATAAACATGCTCTCACATGTATTGTTTGGTTGTTTGGTGAGGTTTCTGAAGTCCTAGCTGGCTCTGATTATTGCTTGGAGGCTATAGATAGAGAGGAATAGAGACAGGAATGTAATAGGAAGAGTAGATAAAGTGTAAGAGAACAACCACAACATTCATAACCTGCTTCAGGTTCAACCTATGCCTCAAGTTAAAACTTAATTCAAAAAAATTTACATAAGACACAAGCCTTTCACTGAAAGAAAAATGAGCATGACATTCAGTTGTTACCTACATTCTCCCACCTTTGAATCTGTGTATAAAGTAAAGCATTTGAGACTAGAATGCAATCATTTATTCTCCCACATGATATCTGCTCTCAAGGAGCTGCATTCTGGTATTACAGACAATTAGGAAAGAGACAAATTCAACACAGGATGATGACGAGGAGGAGAAGGAGGAGGAGGGTGGTGATAATGATGATGATAATGATGATGGTAGTGGTGGTGGTGATGATGATGATGATGATGATGATGATAAGGGTAGAGTTGTGTCCAAGATGTCTTGGAGTATAGAAGAGGAATTCTCTACATTACTTGGGAGGGGCAGAGGAAACTTCACAAAGCAGGTGTCATTTGAATTGCATTTAGAAAGATGGGTGGGTCCTTTTGAGTTGACTAAGGGGGTCGTTACAGGCAGAAGGCACAGGACAAGAACATAGAGGAAGGCCTGTGAGGTTTAGGGTACTCAGAGAATTATAAATTTTTAGACACAGGAGATTGGGGAAAGGCAATGATAGGAGATGTTGGTGAGCATATGTGTGGGTCCCGGGATATTAAAATGAACTAATGGAGTTAAGGTTTTATCCTGTAGGTGATATGAAGATATAGAAAGTTCTTAGGAGGAGAATGACATGTCAAAAATTTCAGCTTTGAGATATTTTTTGTATAAGTCTGTCAGAGCCAATAGTTCTCTCATCATATTGACTAGTTAGGATAAGATTTCTCAATAAACTTTGAGCTTGCCTTCAATATGTTAAATGTTCAAGCTTTTAGAAGTTTCTGAATGTAACTTTATGACTTCCTGACCTCTAATCTTTGCTCTCTAGAAAATTTCTAGCCCTAATCACCTTAGGTAAGTAAATGTAAGTAGACACTGATGTCCAGAGAAATAAAAAATTAACCACTGGGATAAAAATGTGATTCTTTTTTATTTTTATATGCTGGTAAGAGACCATTTGGAGGCAATTTCATTTTTCTGATTTCATTCTTGGAGTATTCTGATTGTCAATGTAATAGAAAACTCTAGCCTAGGTCTCACTTAATGAGGAGGAGGGAGGAAACCTATGTAATAATTGTTGAGAACAATCCATCTTTATAAAAGTCGTCTTACTGGCAAGTCCCTGGAATTTGTTGTTGTTACAATAAGTTGCCATAAATGGACAAGAAGGGGGTTAAATTCAGATTATCATCTATTCTTAAATGCTATTTTTCAGGTCAACGAGATTCCCAGGCCCAAGAGTAGTATTCACAAAACTCTAAAAAAGTACCACATTGCTGCCCCACAGTTCTCAACCACAAGTTCTGTCATGGGGCTGTAACTGCCCTGCTGCATGACTTCTAAGAGTGGGAAGCAAGGTGATTTGAGGATTACAAAAGAAAGCCACTTAACTCATGAGAGGAAGAAATCAAGTGTGACAGCTAGATATAAGTATTCTTAGAAACAGGCTCAAATGATTTGTGTAGAAGTTATGAAGAGCTGTTAGTGAAGTCTAGTGTTTTTCAATCTCTCTGGGCGAAGTGTAAAAGACTTTCTCACCTCCAGAATGAGTAGAAGTCTTCCTACATTACAGTTGAGTTAATTTGGGAATTGTGCATCTTTTTCCAGAGAGCTAGACAATTGTCTTTGTCTTTATAGTTTAAAATGGTTCTTGAGTTTTGAAGTTGGGTCCAAAAGTGGCAAAGTGAACAATCATCAGCTAAGGATCAGAAAACCATTTTCACTCCTGTTTATCACTTACAAGTGGTCTTATGCGGCCATTGGATTTCAATTGAACCTTGGGATTCTGATTTTTAAAATTAGGACATTACTCACCATTCCTGTTGAATTGCTTTTGCTAGATGGTGCTGTGTGGATCCAGAGACAATGTGTAATAATCAACCTAATATTTTAATAGAGCTGTATAAACATAAGCATCAGTGTGAGTGATGGCCAAAGAGAGGCCTGTTAAGATGATATCTGTTTAGGAGAGGAAATTAAGACCATGAAGTTGATATTAATAATCTTTGAGGACCTGGGTGAATGGTACAAATGATGATAAATTGGAAGGTTTGAAATTTCCCCTTAAGAAATGAGATTTTTGTAGGAGACAGTCATCAGGCTTTCTAACTTAATGAAACTGCAACTTTGATGTACTAATGGAAGCTAATTTTAGAGATTGGTCTTGAATTTTAATGATTGACAAAAGACATGCTTAAAGATACAGCAACTCAGAGGGCAATGTCCTACATCAGACTGAGCACTGCTTCTCTCTTTCTGGTGATGAGCACTCGTTTGGCTCAGACAACAGCAATCATAACTGTTCCCTGATGTTTACAGCCAGAACATCAGCACTGATGACAACAGACTGGGTGAGAAGGTCCATGTAGATTGATTGGGGAGAGAAACCACACAACTTGAGAATCATTAAATTTACTATGTATACATCAGAACATGTTATCTCCTTGCCAATGTGAGTTTCCTCCTGTACTTTTCTTCTAGGTACTAAATGTGCTATTATTTCTGACAATTTTATCTCCTGCCCCTGCTCCATCATCCAAACAGTTGTCAAGACTTAGATATTTTTGCTGCAGATCTTTTTTGCATTCCTCTCCAAAAGAAGGAGGACCCAAAGACTCTCAAGAACTCACATTATCTATGGTGATCCAGACTTGAGCTCTAGACACAGATAACACCTAGAAGCCTAGCTTCTGTTGGACTGTGAAGAATTCCATAGACCAATGAAATGAGCTTGAGAGTACTCCCAAATTCTTGTTTCCATTAAGAGCACTTTCTTGTCATCCCGTTGATCTCTGGCTTGCAATGGCCTTTTTAGCACCCTCCCTCCTCGTCTACCTCACAAAAATATACTCTTCTACTTGTGAAAACGCTCCAGTTGCATCTTGACTTACAGAACTCAGACTCTCTACCCACAAAAAAATTCTTTCATTTTTGCCTGCTGAATTTCCTTCAAGACCTATAGAAGTTTGGACCACAGAAGTGGTTCTGTCCATAACTTCAGCTTTTACTCTTGTTTCAAGGGTCTGAGAGAAGGTCAGCTGGATGTTCTATCCTCTCACTGTATAGTGTTTGGTCTAACTCCAGTTTCCTAAGCTCCTCCTCTTTTCCTGCCCTGGGCCCATCACCAAATCCTATGCCTGGTTTTCTCTGCATAAGAACTTGGGGTGGGGTAAAGTTGGTAATATTACAAATAACACAACAATATAAGTTATAAGCATTTTCTCAGCATTTGAAATACATATGGTTACCAACTGCAAATCACCTAAAACCAGATCTAAATTGCTGGATGTAAACTCTATCACCATAATCAGCATAACCTCATTCTCTTCAAGTTCCTTCTGTCCTAGAAAAATACTTGGGAGATTCATTATCCTCCCTGGACAGTTGTCCACACTGCTCACTTGGACCCTGTAAACAACACATCTATTTCCAGGCCCTGCTCTGTGGCCACATTTGCCTCTGATACCAGTGTCACATCCATTAGGTACCCAGGGCACTTCCCTGTTTCTGCTGCTGCACTAAGCTCCCCACACATTGGAGGTCATTCTCCAAAGAAAGGTTTGGAGAACAAGTCTTGTTACAATTAAAGCCAAGCTGTCATCTTGGGCCACAGCCCAAAAGCTGGTTCCCTTGCTTACCCACTATAATCTTGACACCTATAAATTGAACAAAACCATTCCCATCTTAGCATTGTTATGAGGATTTAATGAGATAATGTGAGAAAAAGTCTTAATACAGGGCATGGCATGTGGTGATAGCTCTATGTTATATGAGTTATTGAATGGTCATCAAGGGAGGCAGTAAAGAGCAGCATTTAGCAGAGGTGGTAGAGAGCATAGACTCTGCAGACGGAAACTGTGGGCTTCAATCCAGCTCTGCAGCTTATTAGCTACGTGACCTGCAGTAAGTTTTCTGTGCCTCTTTCCTCATCTGAAAAATAGGGTGATGATGGTGGTGATGATGATAGAGATGATGAGGATGGTGATGTTGTAATGATAAAACTCATCTCATTAAGTCTTTATGGAGATTAAGAAAGTAAATATATGAAAAGTGCTCGAAAGAATGCCTGACACATGCATAGTAAGTGGTGTATATGTGTTAGCTCTTACTGCAATTGCTGTTATCTCAATAGGCAGGAAAGGGCTCAGCTACTGCTCTCACCAAGGATAAAAAATATATGTTTTGCTCTAAATCATATTTTCTGCATTCTGCATTTCTCCATCCTGTTCTCCTAACCCTCTTTACCATACCACCGTCACCACTGCTGCTAGAGAATAATTCAGGAAGACTCAAATCACCCATATTTCTACTCCCACGAAGTACAACACCCAAGGACTGGAACAGATATTCTCTACCCACAGCTGTGCCCATCCTAACCTGGAACACAGGGCGCTCCTTGGACACTGAAATGGGAAATCACACAGACTCAACTAAGCCTTTTTTCTTCCAGGAAGGCTCAAAGATGAGGGGCCCTTTCACTTCATAATACGTTTCGGTTTCATTCCAGCCCAGTGACTGAAGCTCCATTCCCTCCCCCAATTCAGCTATTTTTTTCCTACCTAAAGACATAAGGGAAATAAAGAATATACTAATGTTAAGCTTAGTACATTTCCCAGTTTTGACAAGTAGTGTAATAATTTTTTAAAAAATACTTTGTCAGGTCACTGAAATCTACAGCGGTCACAGTGCCCTCAGAATGGATTCTAATTGCATTGCTAGACTTCCTTTCATCTAATTCCTATTTAAAGCTTTGATGTTGCACAGACAGAGCTTCTTGAACATGTAATGTAGATGCAAAGCAAGAAAATTTCATCAACAGAGCATTAAACTTAAATATCTAAACGCTAAAGGGCTGAGAATTCAACCTAATTAAAATGGCTGAATGCAAAGTCACAATTAAACAGTGAGAGAATTATGGAAAAGTAAATATTTACACACACATTGTACACTTATTAGGGTTTACAAAGAAATGCTTCTCATCTGCACAGCTTTTCTTTGTAATGATATTGTTATGAGGCAATAAATGTGGTTATAGTTAATAACAGATGTTAAATGGCATAATTCATCCAGAAATCTCACTAATTACTGCAGAAGCACAAGATAAATGCACAGCATCATATGGGAGGTATTTCTGATGTTAGTTTATAAACTGAAACAAGAAAGGTCACTTGTAGAAACAGAAATGCTTAGAATAAAGCCTTAATACTTAAATAAAAAATTTAAGCACTTTAACATTGCAATGGGTTTCCCCTTCTAGAGTTCATGCTTCATTCAGAGAAAACACATCTGCCTAAATGAATTTGAGTTAACTTGGCCACTCTATTGGTAGTCACTTTCTAAACTAGTTTAGGGAGAATGTTCCATATTTTAACTGCATTGCGTGCTGCCTTTAGAATGATGTTTACCATCAAATATTTCATTTTACCTCAGTCCAATCTTTCTCTCCTTGTCAAGGCGTTAAGGAGGAGGGAGAGCAGAGTATAAGGTCAAGTAATTTTATTTCGTAGATAATGTAGAGAAGAGGTGGGATATACAAATGCTTAGAATAATTTTGTCGTCATAATTTTGGAAAGGCTGATTGGAAAAATTAAAATCAAAAGGCATCTTTTGTTTTCCTCACAAAAGCTTAAAACCCGAATAAGTCATTCTGAAACTCCCTATCCTCTTACCATAGCTGACTTTCAATTTACTCTGTAATGCTGTGCAGTTGTTTCTGCCACTTCCACGTTGTCTTAATAGTGGTGCCCTTTGAAATGTCTGCAGTTGATTTGCACCATATTTTACAAAGCTTTACTTCTTAGATTTAATTTTTATTGGTCATCGAAACCAAGAGCTTGCTTTCCATCTTGATTCAAATGAAGTCAGGATGCCAAAGTTAAAACAGTAAAATTTTCTAAGGTTTTTAGTGTACGAATACACATCTGTGCACACATGGGCACACACACATATACAATGAGAGAGAGAGAGAGAGAGAGAGAGAGAGAGAATGCTTACATGATTTTTTTTTTTAATGCCTTTGAGTAAGACAACCTTGAGTCTCCTTTTTGATTCTCTGGAGAATAACTTCCCAAATAAAACAGAAACTTGACAATAATAATCAATGTATATCCACTAGTATTATCATTTGAGCCAAAATAATTTTTTTTCTTCCATGTTATCTTTTGGGACAATTTGGAAAGAAATCTGCTTGGGAGAAAGGCAAGGACAGTTTATGCTAGGATAGAGAGAAGGACTAGGCCAGTGCATCTTAAACCTCAATGTACATATGTATTACCTGGGGACCTTTTTAAAGGACAGATTCTAACTCAAGAGGTCTGCAACAGGCCAACCATCTTGCATATCTAGTATATTCCCAGGTGATGCTGACGGCTGCCCAGGGACCACACTATGAGCAGAGGACCACTAAATCTAGTACCTTACACAATAGTGCTTGAGTCATCAGTTGCAGAGTTCTGAAAAAGAAAGCAAAGTGCAAGTTCACTTTGAGCTTTAAATCAGAAACTTGGGAGGGTATTTAAGGGGAACACTGGTTTGTTTCCCATCACGTGGTGTTCTACAATATCACATAGAAACTATTCCAGATGGCTGAAAAAGTAATAGTCTCCATTAAAGATAGCCTGCAACATTGCTTGGTAAGTTAATTCAAATTTTAATAACTTCCTCATATTTAACAGATACTCCCTTTGCTATATCACCAGCTAATTCTTTATGTGCAGACCTCATTCAAGGACAAAATTCCTCTAAATTGTTCCCCTTTATAAATCCAAAAACTATTCACTAATATATAATTTCCTAGTTTCCATTCTTTAATTAAGCTATCTCAGATGGTTTAGACTTTTCTCAATAGGACATTTTCCAATCCTTTAATCATTTGGGTAATCTTATCCAAGTGATGTCATCCCCCTAGAGAGTAATTTATTCTATTCTCAGTTAAAAAACATCCATCTTCTTCATTTTCATTCTTTCAATCATTAATGGCCTACTTCTTTTTAAGAATTTCTATATCACTTTTGTGGATTATTATCATCTTTTTTAATTAAATTTATCAGGGTGACATTGATTAATAGAATTATATAGGATTATCATCTTCTAAAGATCTTCAGGTGAATAATCACCAAAATCTGTGTCAAATTATTCACTTGCAAATAATCGTACACAATTGGTGTACAAAATTATCAACATGTTGCACCTCTGATGATTGTGTGTTTTATTCTTTGTCTCTGAAATAATGAAATCTTTTCCTAAGTAGTTCCTAAATAATCCACATATAAGACAAATAAAGTAAGCCAAATATAGGGACTTTTAAAAGAAACAAAGATTTCTTATATTTACCTTTTAAATAAAAGCTTTTCTGAAATATAATTAATATATAACATACAACATATTGTAATATGTAATTTAATATTTTTTACCACCTTAACCATTTTTAAATAGTTAAGTAGTGTTAACTATATTCACATTGTTGTATACTTCGCTTTTTAATACTCATAAAACCTAGCATTGAGTGAGTATTCAATAAGTAAAATGCATATCAAACACAATTAGATATAAACCTCTTTGTTTTCACCTCTTACTCGCTCTGTGAGTTTAGGCAAGTTGACATCTTGGAATAAAAGTTTTCTTATTTTAAAACAGGGATAATAATATCTATCTTACAGCTACTCATACAGAATAAATTAGATAACATATATAATGTGCTTAGCACACAGAAGACATTCAATAATTTATTCAATAAGAGTTATTTCACTCTTCTCTTAGTAACAGAACTTATCAATGAGACCATTAGTACTTAGGATAGCATTTCTCAAATTGTAAGCATTCAATAAATGTGTTGGGTAAATGAATAAAACTATAGGAAAAATCATTAGATTTGATTAAATCCCTCTTTTATTATATTAATAAACTCTTACAAATTCCTCAGACATAACTTTAAAAGATTTTTTTTCTGAAGGTTAAACAATATAACAAAATCCAGTTACCAGATTTAGATGACACCAGTGTCTATCTAGGTCATGAGAATTGTATTGGTATGAAGAGTTGTAATAGAAGAACTTAGAATTTTTTAAATGAAAGAGAATATAAATGAATAATATAGTATTACATAAAAATTATATTAATTTCGTGGAAGCCTTTATTTAGGTAGGCAAGACTGTGACCATTTACCTAAAGAGACTATGTCAAAATAATACCATCACAGTTAACTAATGCTTAAGAGGCAAGACTCAAAAAGATAGTAATGAGCAAGCTTGACTTCTCAGTGTCCATATGGACTTCTATCTCTGAAGAAAAATGATAGTATCTTGGCATGACCAATGATCAGTGGGGTAAATTTGGATATCCTATACAACTTAAAGCTATAGTTTCTCATTTATAAAAATCAAAATCAAAAGCTGTGTATATACTAAAAATATATTTTTTATTAAAGCCTTTATCGTAGTGTCTGATAAATTATTTATTTAATATATATGTAGCCTCCTTTGTAAAAAAGATGTTAAATTCGTAAGCTCTAAATCTGCAAGGTATGTATATCCAATAAACAGATTTGTATTTGTGGTTTCAGATTAAGTGATGATTTACTGCATTTGTTTTCATATATTAATGCTGTTATTTCTAGGTTTTAATAACAACCTAGATGATGGCATTATTATCTATTAGCAATTCCAGTTATAATTACATAAAAATATTTTCCCAATGAAGGAGCATGATTTCATTATTAGTAGTATTGATAAAAATGTATTATTAAAACTATTGAAACTTATAATTTAAGACAAAGCATAGTAGACAAAGCCAATTTGGAGTGGTTTTGTCATGAATTTGGCATTACCAAAATTTTGGGTAGGTTCTTTTAATTAATACTTTTATGTTGTACACAAACATTGTGTAAAGGCAAGCAGCTAGTTCTGTGTGAGTAAAAACAGCAAGACCTCCAGCAAATTGCCTTCCCTAAATTCTCACTGTCCTAAAACATTTTAAATCTTTTATCTTATTCCTCTAAATTGTTCCCCTTTATAAATCCTTGAGGGTTTATAGTTTTAAAAGTATATATCTTTACTGTTGATTTAGTAGAGGAGTGGAAAGCAATGAAAGTAAATGTATGTGTTCAACTTACCACTTTTAATTGGAAGTCTTTATAACTACTAGGTAACTATATATTGAAATGGGATTTTTTAAAACCTCTGTTAAAGCTCTGTAGTCAGGAAGGATCCATCTCTTTGTTTGTTTCTTTGTTTGTCTGTTTGTTTGTTTTTCTTAAATATTAATAAAACATCTTCTAGTGTTGTTCTCCTACACAGAAAAACAAAGCAGTGCTAGTGGCCGTCACACTGTACCGTAACAACTCTGTATTTTCCAAGCTTACTGAATTGCTCTTTAATAAATGGTTAACAAATACCTATTGATATTTTGAGCTCTCTTAAACCTAGACTTTCCATTAAAACCAATCACAGGGACACTCAGCTGGCCCTTCCACGTCACAGTGATTAGACTTGGTTAGTTTTTAATTACTAAGAACTGCCCTGATATGGAGCATCCTTTGGTTTATAGAGAATAAAGTCTTAGCCCTAAAAAGTCAGTACTATTCCAACTCAGAGAATATAATGAGACAGATCCTTATTTAGGAAAAAAAATACTTTGACAAATGCTTCCACTTTGCCTACCTGGTCCCTCTGAATGGTTCCCATGGGCTCCTGCATTTCTGGGGGATGAATATGAGGATACCGTATTCTCTTTTGAAGTATCATGTTTATAACTTTACAGTGGCATTAGGTGTTATTATACCTTGCTGAAGGGTCCATTTAAAAAATCATTTAAAAAAATCAATTATAGATAGCTATTTTGCTGGATTGCCATTCATGAAGCAAATTGAATCTAGATGGTTTTCAGTTTAATACTACATAATTTTTAATTTTTATTTAGTACTCTGTTTTCCTCTCAATCCACACTATACATATTTATCTTATTTATCAACATCTCAAGTGTGGTTTCACAGAGCTATCAAAATTTACAGTAAATTAGAAAGGTAATGTTTCCAAGAAGATTTAAAATTACTGGTAGTAAAATAGTAACCACAACCCAGATTGGACCCTCTGGAGAAGGCTGAGGTTTGCTTTTCCTGAAATGGTCAATTTTAGATTATGATTGAGATAGCTTCATGAGCGATGAGTTAAGAAGAGATTAACAAGCCCATATGTTTGAAGTTCTGTAATTTTATCCTCCTGGTATAAATTCATTATGTTTTCTACAATTAGTTTTGTGTCTTTTTTTCCCTCTAAGCACCATAAAATACAAAATAACACAAAACACTGAAGTGGTTGTTTTGTTGCTGTTATTTACATTTAAACTTTTTTTTAAAATAAACCTACTGTCTTGTGAAGACAATGTGAGGAAATGTATTACGTGACAAATTTTGAGGTTTAATTATCTTAGTGTTACAGTTGTAAAGGCTTCTCCCAAACCTTCTCCATCAAAAAAGAAAAAACAACTAAACTATTCTTCCATTATTAATCTATCATCATAGTAGGGTCACACACTTTTCAATTAAAAAGGCAGCAAGGTTGTTTTTGTTAATTATTTGTTAATTTATAGTGAGGCAGAGAAAAGAAAGAAAACAAGTTGGGGTAAGGGCTGTAGCCAGTTTCCCAGATGTGTGCTCTATTTGAATTAAAATATTGGTTTTACTAGCTCAAGTCAATAGACACTCCTCTCCCCACAATTCCATACAGTATATAAAGAACAAACCTCAAAGCAATTCAGTGGGCACATATTTGGTGTTTGAAGCACTCTATCTTACAAAGCACATTAAAAAAAAAAAGTTCTCATTGCATTCAGACACAGCTCCTTACCATCTGAATATAACATGACCACAACAAGGAATACAGAAAACTCGTTACAGGTGAGCCTTGAAAGGCTTAACTGTTAGGTCAGCATGGACTCATTTAACTAATCTGCCTCCATGATTTGTGAAATTGAACTGACTCCTCAATAAACCACGAGGCTAAGCACCAAATTAATGTGAAATGCTTCTTGACATGTAGCTGTACTCCGCCGCACCCAATTTTGAAGTTAAATCAGTAAAAGAGGGATTTAATCTTTAGAATTCTTTATAATAAAATTTATTTATGATGTTTTAAACTTTAATGTGGGAGGAACAACACATCTTGAATTTTTCCATAATCTCCTCTTATAAATACTATTGCCTTATAACATTTTTTCCGTGCAAAATTACTCATAAGGTTATGTATTTTATAAACATTTGATGCAAAACTTGCCTTCATGAGGATTCAAAATATTGATCAAAATTTTCTCCTACTCATTCTAAAAAAAAAGAATAAATGCTAGACATAAATTGTGAGTAGTATTTTAGCTTAATTAGATACATATGTCCAGCTTTTTTCTCTGTCCAAATCCTAGGCATATTTCCAGCTTTGGATTTACAGAATTATTACATTTACAAACACAAAGGGCAAACTTAGATTTACTTTAATATTGGAATGGCATGAAACAGCTTGGCTGAGTAGACACAAAGTTTTTCTCCAAATGTTTCTATATCACTAGTTTTCTCATATATGTCCGTAGGATAGGAGGCAAGAATAAGACACTGAAAGGGTAGCCCTAGACCTAGCTCCCAATACCTGAGACTAAGCATACTTGAATGAGGAGGAAGAATGGTCCAAAAAGGTAGCTGCTCTCTGCATCATCTGGGGTCTGTCTCTGAAAAAGCCTGTGAATAATATGCACTGTTTTTTTTTTTTCTCTTGCCAGTAGATATAGTCAGTTGAGACCAGCATCAGAAGAAAAATTCAGAGTCTTTAAACCTTCATAAGAATGAGAAATACCCATACACAAATTCTGCCCTCAATTTTCCAGCAATGCTTTATGGGACCAGTGATGTACAGCATTAACCTTCAAGGAACTCAAGGCAGAGCATATAAGAATGCTGAAAAGGTCAGACCTTCACACCATAATTACTACCAGAAATTCATAGGATACTTTCAGTGTTAAAATTTTCCAATTATTCACACGTATAAAAATATCTAACAGCATTAAAGAGGGAAAAGACTTTCTCTTCCTCTTTTTAGTTAATTGGGCAATGCTAGTTGTGCTCGTTAGCAAATAAGCATGATACACTCATCACATTCTTTTTCTGCCATGAATTCTGAGTATGATGGAGGCTAGGGTGCTTTTATTTGCTTTGAGTATTATAAAAAGCTTTTACATTTCTTTAGGACATAAAAACAGAGATCTAAAACAAAAGCTTTGGAGACCACCTGGATTTTTAATCCAGATATATGTTCGTTCCACAGTGATTGGAGCCATGTGGTTTGAAGTGGTTTTGTTTTAATCAACTTGTCCCCTCCTCATTTAGATCTCTCATTTTACCAGATTCCCTGACAGAAGTTTAAGTTTTTTCCCTCTTCTTTGTCCAATATTCTCAGGAAAGTCGACTTACTTCTGCAGAGCATTGTAAACTGTGCTCAGGTTTTCATATTAGATTTAATTTTCCACACACTCAGGACACAAGCAATGGGGATGCAATTTATATCGCTAACATGCAAGGAATGGCAGGAAGTAAATCTGTTTGCTCTTGGACCCTTGCGGACCACCGTGTATTTTAAAGCAGGAGGAAAAATTTAGACCAGGGGTATGTAGTTTCTATGACTCATGAGACAATTTGGGCTTTTCCAGTGGTAGAAAGGACAAGAAAGGGGAAAAGACTATGTATCTCTATTACAATTTAAAGTACACCAAAACTTTACATGAATATGGAGGATGCTATCCCATTGTGTGTATGTGTGTGTATAGTACTTTCCTTCAAAGAAATTATAATCCATTGGAGAAGATAAATACCCATAATGCTCTATCATACAAGACAAAATAATACAAAACTACCATAATACATTTATATCAAAAAGTATGAAGGAACCTGAGGTGTGGATAGAAAAAAAATCATTTAGGGCATTCAGGGAGGTTGTCTAGAGGAAGTAAATAGGGTCTTAAAAGGTGGAAGCAGGGGTGCAAAGAGTTAATTAGCTGAAACTCTGCAGCTAAATACAAAAGCCACACTTGCCCACAGGAGAGTTCTTCTGTTCTGGTATTCCAATTCCCTCACAATGGTCACCATTGCCCAGACTCATGAAGTACTGCCTCTGTTGTCAGTTCTGAAAAACAGTGCTGTTCTTATCTACAAAGGTAAGAAAGCAGAATTACAGTACTTGCTATTTATAAGATATAAGAGCAATTCTTATCAGATTGGAGCTACAAGAAGAAAAATTTAATATTTGTAATGTTTATATAGAGATTTATCTCTGAGACGCTCCTCTCATATACATTATTTCCTGGCATAATCTAATATTTGCTAGGAATAGTCCTCATGTTCAATACTTTTTAGAACTGTAATAAATAATCCAATTCAATTTAAAAAATAATAATGTTTTCCTCCAAATTCTAATAACCCTGCGATACAATCTGTCCCCAGTTGTGGTTACATGTAGTAATTTCCCTTCCTTTTCAATTTCTTTGTCAAGTTCTTTTCTTTGTCCCATTAATTTTTTTATATGTGATCTTTTGGTTCAAAGAGGTCACGGGAGGTTGGTCGGTTCTTTAGAATTCAGAGTTTCATGAGATCTTTTCAATTTATTTATTTAATGTTGCGGATAGTACTGTCCTGAAATATTACATAAAACAACTAATGGCCATCATTGCTGACTGGGTCAGATGTTTCATTTGTACGTTTAAACTCGACTGTAATAAATCTGTGTGAGTCTATTGTGCTAGAGGGTGAGGTAAGGGGGAGGCAATACTGATTGTATATATTAAAGCGATCTGCAATGGCAAACCTCTTTTCTGAAATAAATTTCCTTCTTAAACAAATAGACCCTTCCTTTTGAAATATTTAATTGTCATAAGAATTTGCATTTATGATTTGGGGAGTAGATTTTAGCTATGATCACATTTGGATTTTACTGTCAGCCTTTTGCAAGTCTACATAGACAAATATTCATATGTCCAATTTAGTATGAGCTGTATATTTTTTCTTGTTAATTAATGTACAGTACACTGTTCCTCAGCTTTCCCTTCCCAGGAGTCCCCTGGTTCTCTTAAAAGAAGTTGTCCTCTGCTACTTCATGCAAAGTCTTGGAGGTTAGGTATTGGCCAGGCCAACCTTCCGCTACAGCCTCTCTCTCCTGACAATTAAAGCCAGAAGATGAATCCATAACCTCAACATGGATGATGAGATTTAGAATCTTCAGTGTGTGATGCCAAGACATAGAGAGAGGGTAACTAGTCAAACACTGCCGTGGTACTGGTGTGGATCATGGCGGTGATGGCGGCATCAACGAGAACAATGATTCTAATGAATCTCATCAGATGCACCTGTGGTGAGAATTTAGCTATGGTTCTGGCTGAGTAACTGTCCTTGTTTCCTGCACATTTATTTTGGTTCTCTGGTCTTTTACTAATTCTCTGAAACTTAATATATTCCCTAGACTCCCCTTTTAATTTTGATATTCTATTTAAGATAGCCAAAGACAGTTTGAGTGGCTTGTTTTCGAGAAACCACACAGATATAGGATGTATCATTTTGAGAGCAAATCCACAGAAATGAGGAATGGTAAAGTCCTGTTGAGAGGCTGGGAGGGTTAAAAATCACCCCTGTTAGAAACACAATATAAAAGTATAATCCACTTTTAATCATTTGGTTTAAAATAAAAAGTCCTTAAAGCAACTTTAGAATATATAGTAGTTTTGTATCTGTTATTTTACTGGTATTTATGATTATGCTGCAATATGTGAAAGAACTTGTTTTTAGGAAATATATACTGACATATTTAGGAACAAAGGGGCATTGTGTCTATAACTTACTATAACTTACTTTTTTTCAGAAAAAAATATAGATGATAGATTAGATAGATAGATGATAAAAAACAAATGTAGTAAAAATGTTAACATTTGTACATTTGATGTAATGACTCTTGGTATCTTAATTTTTTGTATTATTATTAAAATTTTTCTGTAAGTTTGATATATTATCAAAAAAGTTTTAAAATTCTTAAATCTATTCTGCTTTATACATTTCTAATCCACTCTCTCTTTCTCCACAACTGAGAAGTTAAGCAAGTTGCCTGAGGTCACACTGATTGACAGTGGTAAAGCATCAGGAAGATGAACCAGCGTTATCTCAGAATATTCATTCTGCAAGGAAAAAAAAAGGACTCAATGTTTAATGCTAACCTTTAAAAAAAATTTTCAGATGCTTAGTAATTTGGACATTTTCCTTAGAAAATTATTTCATGTAAGTATTACTCATCTTGGTGTCATTTGCCTAGAATTAGTTCTTCCTTTAATGGATTTATATGGACTTAAACCTTAATTATCAGTTAGGTACTCTCTATCCACATATCCTGAAAAAGATGTTAATTTTGATTGCAACTGAAATAAAATGTATCTTTTAAAAAAAGATGCATCTTTTAAATGAATCTAACTTGTAGGAAAAATAATGAAGAAATATAAAAGTTATAATTATCTGAAACTTAAAACTGGTGGTCTCTATTTATTTAGAAGTTAGTCTTTGGCAATGAAATTCATGCAAAAAGCAATATTCACAATTAATATGTCATGAAGACATATTAATCAATCAGATAGTATGTCATCTGAGAACTGGTATCTGTGTTTATGTACATTTTTGCATTTATTTTACCTCACACTCAGAGGCAGTCCTTTATGTTTCACACACAAAAAAAAATAGTATAAACAGAATGAATAAGAAACACTCCTTTTGCCCTGCTCAAATGAATTTGTAGCAACCTTAACCTTATTAGAAGTCACTTTGCATCAAAAACTTTTCAAAGACAGTCTACAAACCAAAAACTAAAAATTAATTAAAATAAGAGTTTTTTATCTGAAATATGAGAATAGCTTTGTCATTTTAAATATCCTGTCAGAATTTTATTTCAAGATTAGAAGAGTCTGGTTACTGAGGACATGAAGTTAGCTATCAAGAGAACTCCCTTTTTCCCTTTTAGCCAACATGATTTTGAATATCAGATGCCACAGGAAAAATTTCTCCACAGAAGAAAATTACCACATTAAGACTTCCTTATTCAATGTACCAATTTATTTTAAGGACTATACTAAATTATAAAAGGCGTTTCTTCTCAAAACTGAACTTTTATGGAAATAAAATCTAATTGTCAAAAGGCACTATATAGTAAAGATTATTTTTAATGTCCATATTCAATCTGAATGACAGGATGGCCTAGACTATGCTCAGTGCTGTGAGGAGTATATGTTGGCAAAATACTTTGGAAAACAATTGTGCTATATGTTCCCAACGCATTAATGTGCATTTCCTTTGGATTCAAGAACATGCCTCTAGAGTAATGACATTGTTTCTAAGTAGTAAGGATAAATATGCTTCTAATTTTTTCCTTTATCTTTGTGTACTTTCCAATTTTCTGTGATTATCGCAAATTATATTTTAATAATTTAACCACTCATTCAGAGAATCTGTTCTTGAGCAGATTGAGAGACATATTATGTTCAGAGTACCTGTATCAACCGAATAATTTGCCTCCAATATACTGATAGGCTATCATAGATGATTTCCAAAAATGTCTTTGATGTTATTGATAAGCTTGCTATTCTTAGCATTAGCTATTTAGGGCAGAAATAATATGAGCATAAGATAAAGAACTGGGCTGGCTAATCTCTGATGTGTCTTCTAATTTAAAAATAATCTTTATTTAAAAATTTTTTTTCTCCATAAATTATAGAGAGACTGCTGTGTGAGTAGATCAGCCTACTAAGGTTAGAATAATCAACATTTTCATTTATGATGGGTAAAATTTACCAGATCTACACTAGCACTTCCATCATATACTTCTGATAAGCTAAATATGTAAAAATTAGATAATGCAGAGTTTGCCAACCATAATGAAGTAAAAGAGAGAGCAGAAAAAAAGTACATTAAAATATTCTGAAGTACAACCTGTATAATATATTAGGCAAACGAATGTTTAGGTGATATGCGAATAAAGCAAATCTTATAAAAGCATTAAGTAAACAACTGATATTTGGGAAACACAACCATTGATGTGTCATGCACATGCTGTGTCTGTGTGTTTTGTGTGTGTTATATATATTTTCTGTGTGGTGTATATTAGATGATTTGTGTGTATGTTTTTTGTGTTGTATTTGTCTATGTAGTAACCATGTATTTTGCATGTGTGGTATGATCACTGAGTATATGTGTTGGGTATGTTTATGTGTTACGTGTATTTGTGTGTTGTGTGTATAAAGTGTTCTGTGTTTTATTTGAATTTTGTGTATGTACTATATTGTGTATATTTTAGTTGTGTGTGTGTGTGTTGGTAAGTGTACCAGGGGAACAGGATGAAACGGAATGCAGAGCCAAAATAGAAAAAAGAAGATACTGACACTCTGGCTACATATCAAGCATTTAAGTCGCATGTACATCCACGGAGATTGCAAATAGCATTAATAATAAGATTGAGCATGAAGGACGAGGCTTTAAATGCACTGTGCGTCTGTGTGATGTGTGGGAGTGCATGCGTGCATGCACTCTCGCACATAGACAAATGCTAGGAGCCTGAAAGCACGGAGTGGGCCATTTTACAAGGATCGTTAGTCTCGTGGGTTCCTCTGGACTTCCTTTAACATGGGTCTGGTTTTCTGAGCTGGTCAAAATTGTGGTAGGTGTGGATTTCTGCCAACACATGAACAGTCTCTGCCTCTGACCTATCTGTTGTAAATGAGGGAATCAAGAGAACCTTCTCTCTCCAATGCTTTCTTCATATTTTGATAATAACTTACAATCGAATGATAAGCTATAGTTTAAAAATGATTTCACAATCATTAATGTATTTTTCCTTCTCTGACAGTTATGACCTGGCAAGAAAATACACTGAATGAAATGCTATATACACAATGCTCTCAGTGTGGTTCAAGTACTCGTAATTAGGGTTTGTACCAGTGTATATAACTCAGTGACTTGGTTTCCTTGCCTTGAGTCTCGCTTTTTTTCTGCTACATCATTTCCAATGCTGCCAGGAATATCGTTCGAAAATGCAATTAAGATTACTCTTCTTCTTAGGTTAGAATCCTTTGGTTGTCTCCGCTGCCCCAGCAAAAAATCCAGTGTCCTTAAAAGGTCCCCCTTATGGAGCCTGGAGACCACTAATCTTTCCACTCTCATTTCCTACTGTGTGCCATTCTCATACTATGCCTCAGTCATACTAAATCATTATTTAGTATTCAATTTACCAAACTCTTTCGTGCCTCTGTAACTTTTTCACAATTTCCTCTTCCCAAGCGTTAGGCCTTCTCTTGGGCACCTGAAGAAATTTTCACTATACTCCTAAATTAAGAATTCATTCTCTCTCTCTCTCTCTCTCTCTCTCTCTCTCTCTCTCTCTCTCTCTCTCTCTGTCTCTCTCTCTCTCCAGCCCCCCTTGCCTCTTCTCTCTCTCCTCCCTCCCTCTCACTCACTCTATATATCTGTCATGCTACTAAAAACAATATATTATACTTATTTACTTACATCTATATCTCCTCCTCCTAGTTTAAAGCTCTTTGAGGGCTGGAATCAAGTCAGATGTGTTCCTATATCTCCAATGGTTAGCACGAAGCATGGCATATTCTAAGAGATCAATGAGTAATTGATGAGATGTTGACTTTCAGGGGTTGACAAATATGACCCACAGACCAAATACAATCCACTGCCTATTCGCACAAATAAAGTTATATTGAAACACAGCCTTGCCTATTCATTTATGCAATGTCTATGGCTGCTTTCATGCTACAATGACAGAATGGAGCAGCTACAGCAGAGTTGATCTAGGTCCTGAAAAGCCCCAAATATTCATTATATAGCCCTTTATGGAAAAAAATTGTCAACCTCTGGTTTAGATAAGGACCCTAAAGTACTATTTTGGTTGTGTAACTTTTAACATTAGGGGCTTTAAGAAAAATCACATAAAAAGCAAGAAACATTTAGAATTTATTGCATTTTACTCACTGAAGTATCAGAAACTTTACATTAATCATGTTTAATTTAATTTTTATCTCTGAGGCTATTTAAATCTGTGTCATCTCAATAGTGTGCATTTCAAATAACAAAGAACTAAACTGCCAGATAAATATGGATAAATGTTTAATTATGAAAACTACAGAATGTATTCTTTACTCAGAAATATATAAGGGATAATAAATAATTGAGTTTAAAAAAAAAAGCATATTTAAATAACTTTAAACCACATTTGGATAAAGAATCAATCAACTATCTGGGTTAAGATTCCAATCACATCAGGAAGAGACTATATTCTTGTGATTTAAAGTTAGTTAACTAAAAATTTTATTTTTATTCTGGAAACTAAATTTATTTTCTGTAAAATGACTGATAATTTTGTATAATGACATTGTCTTTTCTGCTTCTTTTATTAAGAGGACTATTTCAAACATTGATATCTCTAATTTCCTTTGAATAACAATCTTAGTTTTATTACTATCAAATAAATGTATCCCTCAATTGTAGCCTTATTCAGAAAATGCACACTTCCTTAGCCTTTATGTGGTGTACATATTGAATGATATTATTTTAAGTATTTCTTTATATTGTATCTAGAAATGGAGGGGAGGGTTCTAGAAGGATAGAGAGGATACATTCATTATTTCTTTGGTTTTGTAATAATGTTCCTTTTAATATTGTATTAAACTCTGCCATGATTTCCTAAAATTTATAAAACCAAAAAATTTATAAAACCCCTCTTGTGTCGGCTACCATAAACACACTGAATAATATTTAATTAATTAAAATAAATTGAACATAAATTATCTTTGAGAATTTTTTTAACAGGTATTCATACCCGTTGAGCTAATTGGAGGTATGCTATGGTATCATAAAACCAGGGTTAGGAGTCATTTCAGAATTGAACCTATAATATACATCACTCACTGTAATTGCCACTAATTTAAATATATTCTTGAATAAAGTATATGTTCTCTGTCATTAAGCCCAAATATGTGCTTTCCTTACATTTCATCTGTTATGTAGGAAGCATAATAATGATAATAATAATTAAAATGATTCCAAAAAAAGTATAACAACCCAATGGCAAACAAAACTTAAACCCAGAGGCATTTCAAGGCATTACTTTCACAGTGCTAAACAATTACCGTATTACACGTATGATCAAAACACAGGTAAACATAAATGATAAGTGAGATAATGAGTATGTTTACATCTCACACAATATAGTGATATTATACAGAGACAAAAAGTAATACCTGAGGGTAGTTATTATTTATTCTGAAATTTATTCCATTTTCCCTGGATAATGAAATATTTAACAAAATAAAAGACAAGATTTTTCACTGCTACTTCTTAAAATGTAGGCTATCTAAAAGGTTATATTAAGGACAACTTCAAGATGAAGTGTTTCAATGGTTTGGTTTGTTTAAATGGGAAAAAAATTATGGCAAGGAGATTTTTTTTTATATTTTAGTCATGCTATTCAGGTCAAAATACTATAAATAGTTTTTATATTGGTTATGTAGAGAACAGAATCAATATCTGTTCAAAATTCAAATTTTTGAAACCACTTCTGATTTTTTACTTATGTTATTAGTTTATGAGAGAGGTGTGTTAAAGTCTCTTCCTCTAACTATGGATTTGTCTTTTTGGTTCTCTCATTTCTTGCTTTATACATTTTGACACTATGTTATTAGGTACATATAAATTTCGAATTCTATCTTCCTGGTATGTTTTTTATCAACGTTAAATGTCTCTATCTTCAGTAATGCTTTGTATCCTACAATCTAACTTATCAAATACTTGTATAGTTACACTTTCTTTTGGTTATTATTTATATGTTATATATCTTTCCATTCTTTCACTTTTTATCTACAGTGTCATATTTAAAATATGGCTCCTATAAGCAATGTGGTTTTAACTCTGAAAAATATTTCTATTACTTTCAATGTAATTACAGATATAATTGGAATCATAACTAACATCTTATTATTTGTTTTCTATTTGTCCCACTTGTTTTATATTCTTTTAGAGTCTCTCCTAGCTCTTTTCTCTTGAATTAATCATATCTTTCTTATTCTATTTTTTTCCATCTATTAGTTAGTTAATAATATAATTTTTCACTATTATTTTAATGATTGCAACATACACTTTTATGTCAATCTATTATAATTAATTTTACCAGTTCCAAGATAATGTTAGGATCTTAAAACACTTCAATTCCACTTGTCCCCCTCCCCCTTTCTTTAATACTGTTGTGTATTTTAACTCTGCAATAAACATAGACTCCCCCCCCAATGACAGTAATATTGTTCTGTTCAGATGATATTAATACATACTTGCCCACATATTTTTATTTTTTATTACTCTTTATTCCTTCCTCCTATTCTCTGTTTTGATTTGGGATTTTTTTATTCTCAAAGACCTCCTTTTGTATTTCAATTAATGCAGATCTAATGAATATTATAAATGTCTTTATATTGATAGCATTTTTAAAGGTACTTTTAGTGAGTATAAGTTCTAGGTTGGCAGATTAAAGATAACCATCATATTATTTTTCAGTTTCCATTATTTCTGTTGAGAAGGCAGTTCACAGATTTATTGTTGCTTCTTCAAAGGTACTGTGTCTTTGCCCCTCTGGCTGCCACTGGTATCTTCTCTTTGCCCTTGGTTTTCAACAATTTCAATAATATGTGCTAGGTGCAGTGTTAGTTACATTTATTCTGGTTTGGATTCATAATATTTCTTGGATCTGTGGCTTAGATGTTTTCTGTTAGTTTCAGAAAATTCTCCACCAATTATCTCCTTTGTATATTGCTTCTGCACTCTTCATCTTTCTCCTTTTCTGGGACTCTAATCATATCTATCTTAGACATTTATATCATGTTCCATATGTCCCTTATCATCTTTTCTGCAGTTTTCATTCTTTTTCTTCTCCATGCTTCAGCATGGATATTTTGTAATGACCTGCTCTCAGTCACTAAGGCTCTCTTTTTCTAATGCTTCCAGTGTGCTATTAAAACCATCATGAGGTTCTTAAAATTTACTATTGCATCTTTCCAATTCTCTATTGTTCATTTAGTATTTAAGTAAATTCTACTTCTTGGGTGCATTTTCCATTTTGTTACTTATTTTTTTTCAGCATTTTATTCATCAGTTATTTTAAAGTGTGTGTTTGATAACCCCAGTAAGTGATTTATTTGCCTTTTCTCTTGATTTCCTTTCTTGGTATGCCTAGTAATTTTATTGAATGCTGGACATTTTGTATTAATAATTGTAGAGACTCTAGATGATGTTATCTTACTCCAGAAAGGTTTTACTCTATGCTTTGGATAATTATTTTAATCCAGTCAGTAATCAAGGCTAGCTTGCAGTTTTTATAAACCTTGGCCTACGTATGATTCATGTCCCCCTCAAAGGTAGGAACTGATGCTCCGAGGTATTTTTTTATTTCAATCAGTAACCTCATGCAAAATTTGTGCTTTAACTGGATGCTTTAAGGTAAATTGAACAGTTTGTTATCAATCTGATTCTTAAAGTTTACAAAAAAGGAGCTACTTAAATAAAACAAATTTAAAAAGACGTTTTATACAAATTGCTCTTTGAGCAAGTCTGTGGAGTCTAAGTACTGGCTTTAATGAGATTATCTTATTCCTTTCTGCTTCGCCTTATTTCAATAAATATATAGAACTGTTTAGAATCCTCCTCACTAACATCCTCATTGACCACCATACAGTTACATATCATCAATAGAAGGAACAATGTGTTGAATATATTGTTGCATTTCTCAAAAAAAGTCATTCAAAAAGTATTGCCTGAATGTCATACTCCAGTCTTCCAGATAGAAATCTTGGTGTCAATCAAACCTCCTACAATTTGTTACTTACTGAACGTTACTTCTCCATTTGAAAACTTTTATACCACTCTTGAGAGAAATTTCAGGTTCTCTCCAACACACAAGATTGCTTTTTAAACTAAGACATATGCCATATTTTATAAGAACTAGCAAATCTAGAATACTAGATAATAATAACTAATAAAAATCAGAATATGATTAAGATTTAAATTATTAGATATAGACCAAATCAAGAAAAGAGTCCAAGGAAGGTCAATTGAATATGAAATGGAATTTGAATACCCATAAATGTGAGTGGGAGTCATTTCTACCTGCTTGAGAAACATTGTGAATATACATTTGGAACAAAGCCAGTTAGAAATTTCAGTGGCAAAGCTGGGGTTTAAAAAGAACTAATAATCATATGTCTAGCCATTCAACAAGTCCTTTGAGCTCCAATTCCTCTCATTTGATCTAATATTTAATAGGACATTTTTGCTAAAGAAATAAACTCTTACACATAGATTGCCTCAAGACAGTTTTCTGCTATTAAATCTCTGGAAGAGTGAGCATGAAAGGATTTCTAGGATGAGCAGAAGAAGATCTGAAATTCTGCTGCTTGTGAGCCCTACTCTTCTCATACAGATCTGTCTCTATTTTGTCAAAGGGAGTTGTTGGTGGAAAGGGAGAAAAAGTGTGATGAGATGAGAGAAATGAGTTTACGGTGCTCAGATCATCCATTTGGACCTCAAGGTGAAAATGCTGTGCAAGCTTCTTCCTTGGTACCAAAAATAGAGAAACTTTGTAAGAAGTGAAGTCCTCTGGGGTTCAGAGGCCCCAAAGTAGCATCAGAAGTCTCCATTTGCCACCTCTAAGGAATTTTGGAAAGTGCAGAGAACTATTTCATTTTTGATATGGCTTTGAACATCAGAGCATCCAAATACATCTGAGCAACAGTGGCAGGAAAGACCTCTTGAGACAAGGTAGATCCCTGACTGTGACATTATTTGCTATCCTGGTAGCAGAGCTAGTCAGAGCAAACTGACATGGAGCCACAGGTTTCTCTTTGCAGATGAAAAACTCAGTCCCAATGTGGTGGGGCGCGGGGCATGGTGGGAGGTGGTTATTGGGAGCACTTACCCCAAACCATACAGTTAATCAGATTAGATAACATTAATTAAACATGGCTGAGAAATTTATACTCCCAGCCTCATTTAATTTTCTTAATGATCTCATGTAGTAGGTAGATAATAATCACAGAAAGACAGAACACTGGTTCAAATGGTGACTCTACCAACTTTTGGGCTACATGACTACGGTAAGTTACTTAACCAAATGATGACTAATTTCCTCTTATTTAAAATGGAGATAATAATATCAGCAATAACAATAACAATAATATCAACAAGCCATTTAACACATCCATTCCATACAGTAGTTACAAATTTCTAAATATATGATGGACACTTATTTTTTCATACATTCATCATTTCTATTACTCTTTTTCCCATGGAGATGGATTTAATGAGAGGAGCAAAGAAGGAGGACCTTTCTACCACACTTCCAATAGGAAGATAGGAAGAGGGAGAATAAGCCTTTCTTGTACAATGCCCAATGCCTGTTATACCATCCATGCCTGAAAACCACCCAGAAAAGGTTCATACATCACTTTTATAATGGGTGAAGGGATGGTACTAATGATGCCAAGTTATTATCTCAAATGGAGGTAGTGAGTTAAATAAGGCAGTTCTGTTCTGGGCTCATAAATTCCTACTCAAAGCCTTGCCCTCAGGCACGCCCCTCTTCCCCCCACCCCGACCCTTTGGCATCCCTTGGAGGACATGGAAATGTCAGCCAGCAGCCCGAGGTCATTATTCCTGACATGGATTTTATTCCACTTCCAGTAATCTTAGTGAAGGTTCCAGCTTCCCCCCACATGCATCACATGTCCGTCAGTACCACAACATGCATCTCAATATAAGCCACAGCAAAGAGATTGTGAATAGGTCATATTTAATTTTTCTCTCCATACTAACAAATGACATGGGACTCACATGGGTGTACATTTGACACCCTCATGAATACAAAATGAATTTATTATGATTAGTGCTTTCACCTAGAGTCCGACATTAATTCATAATGATTGATGGGCTATTTAAAATAAAGTAGTAACCTTTTCCTAAGGTGGCTAGATGACCCCACATCCACTTCATTAGTAATATTCCCTGAACCATATTTATGTAAAACAGAAAAAAAGTATCATAAGTCTACTTTCTCTCTTAAAGTCAAGCACAAGTCTCAATATAACTACATCTTACAGAAACCAAAATACAATTTTGTTCTATTCAGAGTATTTGACGATGTTTTATTTTCACCCTTGAAAAATAAGTGCACTTAAAACTGAACAAAATGCTCACAAATTATTATTAAAAATATGTAATGATCAATTTAAATCATATTAAGAAGAGCTATTTATGCCTCTTTTGTGGTCTAAAACTATTGTTTAGTTCCATCGTAGATAAATCAATGGTAGGTCCTGCTCAAATGCTTAAAATGATGTTTTCATTGATGCATACGTTATATATTTATGAAAAAATAAAACCTCGGGTCATTTAGTATAGATTCTTAATCATTCCTTTGGACGAAAATATATGAGCAAAGGGAATTTCTGCAGCCCAGGTTCATCTGTTGACTGGTGTTTAGAAATTGCTGAATAGTTAGGTATAAGAGTACAAGTGCTTTAAAAAATACACACAGAAAAACACTGGGAAGCAGCATACCACTGGGTTCTCACTGGATTTTACTGGTTCTTTTCAGTGTGGTACTTGTCATGGCTGGCTATTCATCTATTCATAGTTATAGACCTGCTTCCCCCTTTCTAGTAGGATTTTGAATCATTGAACTAAGTGAAGGTTAAACAGACAAGCCATGACACCCTGAAACAAGAACAACATGATGCACATATCGACAAGGACAAAAAGAACTGACCTGCCTGAATTACATTCTGCCTAAAAGCGTAGAGATTTATATCACAAATAACATAGACACTCTATAATTCTTACCTGAGAGTGAACTTATTTTTTTTGTTTTTTGTTTTTTTAACTAAGCTAGAGGAGTATAGACTATGGAAGTTAACAAAAGCAAATGTGCCAGTTAGCACACCTTAGTTTTGAGGAA
Source organism: Eonycteris spelaea (assembly GCA_003508835.1). Lineage (NCBI taxonomy): Eukaryota > Metazoa > Chordata > Mammalia > Chiroptera > Pteropodidae > Eonycteris > Eonycteris spelaea. The sequence continues at coordinate 3,827,733 of PUFA01000087.1, forward strand.
AATACACTGATCTTTAGTGAAGATGCATGGACTAGGAGCGGAAGTTTAGCCACTCCATCCACACTCTGCCTTTGATGGGGTGTAACCTTGAGAAGATCATTTAACAATGTCGTGCCTCAATTTCTTTTCATTTAAAGTGATAATATCCATTTCATTCCCCAGAGTTGTGTCTAGAAGCAAATAAGATATTGTATGTGGAAGTATTTTTAAAAATACAAAGCATAAAACAAAATCAAACATTATGAAATGCTACTTAACCTCTCATCATTGTATAATGTAGGAATCTAACATATCAGAAGCAATGGTGATTCATTCAAGCAAATGTTTGTTGAGAGCTTTCCATGTGTACTGAGAGGGGATGCAAACATTAAATTTGTCATTACTAGAAGAAAAGTGAAGACATACACATAAATAGCTGTAATATATATAAGATAGGCAGTGGTAAGTAGCAGTGATGAGTGAAATATAGAAAATTGCCTATAATAATTCAAAGGAGAAACAGAAAGGCTTGTATAAGAAAGTTCACTAAAGCTAGCCCTTAAAGGATGACAGAATCTAGACTGAAGGAGGAGATGGAAGGTAAGTCTTCAGAAACAGAATAGGCACCAAATCTGGGACTCCCCTGGAAACTTCAAGGAGTCTGTTTAGTTCCCAAGTACTGTTCAACATGTTTAGGAAAAGAGCAGACCAAATCACTATTCTTGGGGGTTCAACATTCTAGTGGTTATAAATAAATATATGCCACAAAATAATTCTAGCCCATGATTGCTTTCCACAGCAGCCTTCTCCATGATTATTCTCCTTCTCCCAGAATAGCTAAAGCACACACACACACACACACACACACACACACACACACACACACACTTATTCATTTAAAATCTAAATTTTAGAATATTGCCATTAATGTTGTCTAAGATACAGAATTCTGATTTTATTTGAGGAAACATGGCATTTCTCAAAATTTGCTTGTGGGAGGGGGGGAATAAGGGGATGGGTCCAAAAATGGGTGAAGAGAAATTTCCCCAGTGGTTTTCAACACTTGATGCATATTGGAATTACCTGGGGAGCTTTAAAAAATACCTTGTCTCTGGGCACCAACTCCAGAGCAATTAAACCAGACTCTCTGGAGATTGGATCCAGACATCATTATTTATTTTTAAAGTTCCTCAGGTAATTCAAATGTGCAGGCAGATGAAAACCACTGAAGTAATCAATACTCCAAAGGACTGTGTCACTTTTTTTTTTTCATGCTTCACTTTACAGTTTAGAGAAGTGGATAGATAATTTATAATCATCCTTAAATCTTCTTTTGTAATCCAGTCAGTGAATCAAAGAATTTTGGAAATGGAAACAGCATCGGATTTGGGGACAAGTGAGAGAAAGCCTAAGAAAGTCAAACCAACAGCCATGAGGAGAATGATGTGGAGGCGGCACTGAGGCTAAGTGGAAGAAGTTGAACTGCAAATGTGATTTCCTAGATTTGAGTCTTGGCTTCGCAGCTGACTTTGTGATTTTCTCATATATTTTAACTTTGATTTCCTCTTCTATAAAATTGAAAAAATATAATATGAAACCTCTTCTTACCTCACAGAGCGCTCTATTAAGAATCAAAGGAGACAGTATCAATAAAAGCATAGTATAAACTAAAAAACTAACACAAGTTTGAGGTATTATGTCTTAACTGAAGCAACATTGTCCAAGGCAAAGTCTTTACTATGCATTTAGTCACAGCAAATAAAACCAACCCTATTATAAGCACACTCACCAAGTAAAGTCATTTCCTTTCTATACAAAATAGATATATTTTACTGCCCAAGATTCCTATGCAGAAGCTTTACTGGAAATCCTTAAAATGGCAGAAAACAAAAACTAGCTAATTAGCTGTTAACAATCCAATGGAATTATGCTAATTTAGTTTAAAACCAAATAAGATGGAGGAGGAAAGAAAACATGGGGAGGGGAGAAAGCCTTAACAATTCATGAAGAAAGCAGTAAATCTCACTGACAGAAGATAAACTTCTTGGGCACTAAAGCAAGGAAAATGGTGTTGATCTATGCATCCACAGATGTGGCTCCAGGGTGCAATCTGTACAGCCACATATCAGGACAGCCACCTGGGCACTACCTCAGGGAAGATAAATAGAAAACCTCTTAGTCAGGGAGATAAGCACAATTGCTGCTGCTAGTTCTTACATGGAAAACCTGCTGATTGTCACTGTTGGATGGAGGAAGTGCTACTGAAAGATTCTGAGGCACAGAGAGTAAAAGACCTGTCGACACATTCCAAGGTGTGATGAGAGGTATGTCCTGCTTGCAGTTCTCTCAAGTGGATAAGGATATCCCACTGGATTTCATTAGGTGATGCATAGCATATGTTTAGAAGGCACAGAGCAATTTGGAACTTTGTACCGTAGGCTATATAAATTATTATTATAATATATATATAAACTACTCCTAGAAGTCAGGGAAGATCAGAAATGACAAAGTTAGGGAGAGAAAAGAACAGATTGGTATCTTGGCCAGTGGATCAATATTCCACCCTATTAGAACCAATGAAAATGAATCCCACCTTTATGTAAAAAGGATAGTTCTTGTACTAACCGGCCAAGGGGGGGGGCGAAGGGTGGGCAGGTGTGGGGGGGGGGGGGGGATAAAATTGTATTATGAAGATGTGGAAGAAAACTTGCTTTAAAAAAATAAACACTTTGGGCTTCTCGAAGTTTTCAGTTAAGCAATATGTCAAATTCAAGAAGCAACCTGGATGTTTCAGAGCAAACCATGCCTTTGTTTTAATTATTAAAGCCAGCACATTGTTATTCATTATGTGCATATTTATTAAGCAATTACAACATGTAGGTACAATCCTAGATGCCATGAGGATGAAAAAGGAGAATCAGAATCAACTTGCAAAGAGCTTACAATGTACTAAGAAAGATAATGCCACATAAAAAACAGCAATGCACAGGAGAAAATACATGCTCTAAAACAAAAAGGATCATAGGTTGTGGAAAAAGGGAGAGAGATTCCATCTAAAAATCTCGATCAAAAAAGGCTAAGGCCGTTTTTATTTTCCTGCGACTTTTCAGACTTGACCTAAATTTGATTTTTCATTAAAATCTTCTTACATACCTCTCAGTGGAATAAATAACCTTAGGTTAATTCTCAAAAATCTTGTGTTTCTGCCTCTAGTTTTAATAAGAACTTGACCCTGAGACTAAAGCTCCAGAATGCTGTCCAGCCTCAGAGAACAGTTCTAGGTCATTTCTGACCCTGTTTATGCTGAGAAGAGGGATTTGTTAAAATGGGCTGCCTATGTTAATGGGAACCTTGACATTATATGCAAAAATGCTATGTAGAGATGCCTTTGTTTGTTTGTTTGTTTCCATAACTTTCATCAGACTGTTTCAACCCAGGAACTACTTTGAGGTGTTCCTCAGATCTGGAGTGCAGTATCATTTCAGCCTGGGGAGAAGTGAAGCCAAGTGGCTCCCCAGAACCTAAACTGACACGGGATCGGGCCCTGGGAAGCCAGCGTTTCTCTCAACAAAGATAATTTTTTTTCCTTTGAGAAGATTTCCTTAGTCAAGCTTGCGCTTTCACTTTTTCCCTAAAAGAATGTATGTGTTGAAATAGTAATATTGTTCTCAGGTCATATAATATGTATGTGTTGAAATGGTAATATTGTCCTCAGATCACATGACATTCAGATATACTACTGGTTCTAAATCAAAATGCTGAAAGCCATTGAATTTGAGAACATAATCTTAGTCTTTATCTAACAATGTTGGCAACCATTTACCATTGGATTTTTAGAGTTCTATAAAGTGGGTGTCGAATGGTACTCAAAGCAGGCATTAATAATCTTTACTGGAAAAGGATGAATGGAAAGGAAAAAAGCTAAAAACTTTCTGTTTGGTATAATTGTAGTTTAATGTGCTTTATTACATTCGAGGATTGACTTGTATACAACACAAGAAACCAGTTGGTTTCAGTGAACAAAAAACAAAATACCTAAAACCAGCTCTTTATATTGTACGTAGAAAATCACTGCTTGATTGATTTAATTTTTCATGCTCCAACCAGCTGTTTTGGCATTTTATAGACACAGCCTGAATAATTCCATCTACATTTTATTAGACCTAAATTAAAGTGACAATGTGTGTGTGTTTAGCAATATTTTCTAAAGTTGATAACTTTGTAAACAATTAGATAGTTGGCCCAGTTTCCTAAAACAGATATTTTCCAAAGTAGATTGATTGTACTGAAAAAAAAAAAAAAAAGAAGTTTCCTCATTTCCGAAGGGCATTACAGGGACCATAGAACTAAAGTGCCCACCTTTTTTTTTTGCTTCCAGGACCCATTTTCAATATATCACTAAAGTGTTACATAAATTTATTTTAAATGGCTTACCTCCATTTAGGTGCCTATCAAGAGAAATGGAAATGTCTGTTCCAAAGTTATCAAAAATTTCATGATAGCAATTTTTTATTTAATTAAAAAAGAGAGGGAGAAAATCAAATCATGTCACAGGCAGGTGGAAGGACACCGCAGGCAGGACTGTGTTTTCCAATGGCATCCAGCAAGATAATGAGTCCATGTCTATGGAAATTGATTCATTAATATTTCATCGAGGCAGCTTCTGAGCAATTCAAGAACCAGCTCCCAGGAATTCAATCAGTAAATTCAATGAATTGTTGAGCTTAAAATACCAGGGGGGCAAAAATATACATATATTTGGCATGTGTGCATATTTATACATACTGATGTGACACGTATATGCACATGAATACAGGCTTACATATTAAAACACAGCACATGTAAGAGACTGTCATTTCCAGGCTTAAACCCAGTCTTACCTCTCTGTATATTTTACTTCGGTGACTTTCCAAATAAAACAAAAATCTCTCTGTTTAATATTCTCCTGCTCAGTACCTGACTTGGAAAACAAGCTAACAAAAATGTTAGCCACGACTTGTTCACTGGTAATCACATATTTATCAATAGAGTCCTTTCAATCAATTAACAGCCCATCAAGATGGCTCCCAAGGACCCATGCTGAGGCTGGAAAAAGAAGGAATCAAATGTTTCATGGTAGAAGGGCTGCTGGGTTGGGGCAGAGCAGACAATTTTCCATGCGCCATACACATAGAGAAGGGCCGGCTGGGAAAATAGATTCAAATTATCATGTCGGCTAAGTAATTGGTCTTTGGGTGTCCCTAAACACCAACCTATAAATAATTTTATTTTCATTTTGGATCAATGTGTTCTAGCCCTTGTCTAACTAACCTGTATTGATGTCTTTTTAATTAAACCATGCGTGATATGCTCGCTCGGCAGTGGGGCATACTGAGTGTGCATGCTAGGAATTCCAGATAAGGTAATTATGCTATTTGTCACTGTCATGATTAATGTGTGACAGCTGTTATGACAGCTGTGCCACTGTTTTGTCACAATACTCTGTTCATCCATAACAAAATTAGCTGTCGCACTCAAAGGTACACACTTGCAGCTATTTCTTTCTGAAGTCAACAATGAGAAAATCGAGAGGGAATATTACATGAACTCCGTGACAAACAAGAAAAACGACATCTTTATTTTTTTTTCTTTAAATTATGATATAACCTGCCTGCATTGGAAATGCAGATAGCTCACCTCCAGCAAACAAGCTGTCACAAGGAGCCAATCCGCCACTAATCTACCTAACAAGGTCTCAGTATGTGAGGGGGTTTGCTTCATAATTTGAATCTGCCTTGTCAGGCAAGCCTTTTAGATGTTACCCAAATTAGCATTGGCTGGAACTGTTACTGCCTGTCAAGGTGGAAAACTGCAAACGCAGAGTTATAATAGCAAGTGGGAGACTGACTCACCCTTTCCTTTGGGCGTCAGTCAAGTGGAGCAAAATGGGCGGCTCTTCCTCCATCTCCCTCAAGGCAGCAGTCCCTCCTCCTATACCACTGCACTCATAAGTGGGAAAGATGTTTTCAGAAGCTGACTCCAAATAGAGATGTAAATTGTCAGACGAAGGTGGTTATTAATGTTAACCAATATTATTTCTTATAGAGCCCTAAAACTGGACTGTAAAACCATAGACAACACTGATGTGAAGAGACAGATGGCTACAATAATAGCATCATTATTCTATAGCTTTGGGTAAAGTGGATACTGCATATGTTCCAAAAATTTTAAAAAATAAGAAAAAAGAAAAAACTCACATAGATGTATATTCATAATGAAAAAGAAACATTATAACATCAGAGACCCTGAGTGTCATAGAAAGAAAATATGTCATGTCAGATATGCATATTGAAGTGAATACGATATTTTCTCTCTTAAAAATTAAAGGAAGAATAGCTATAGCTATTATTATTTTGTAACAAATGATTAGTTTGATCTAGTGACAATATATTTAAATTTGACAATTATTTAACCAGCAAATATATTGTGCACTTTTAATGAGGATTCTGTTTAAATCAGGCCCATCTGCACTGCCTCTCTTAGGCCTCTTTTCATAAACAATCCTGGAACAGAAAACTGAATTATTTCAAACAATTATGATCATGACAAAGGAACTGTTACCACCTGCTGCTGACTCTTGGCAGTCATCAGTCAATGAAGGATTTAATTAGAATATTTATTAATGATGACCAAAACTCCTTTTGATTTTCCCTAATATCTCCATGTAGGAAAAGTAAACTCTGCACATTTTAAACAATTAAGATATACCGAAAAATCTGGGGGCTTGTTTAAAAGATTTCAAATGGAGGCAATTAGGCTTTATTCAATTGCTCTGATTGTTTTTTCTGTGACAGGTATGTGAACGTTTTATGATTCACTCATTTTTGATGAGTATCTTCCATCGAACCTCAGTCAAAGGAGTGCAAGCCCTATGATGCCATATATTATTACCAAGCATACAGCATTTATTTATTAGATCACATGGGAGGTTTGTATGAAGGAAGCAATGGCTGTTTTTATGTGATGAATGTTCATGCGTTTAGACTATATCTTTGCTGACTCTTTCCCATTTGTCCTAAGGACTGCCTGTTCAGAAATGCCCATCTTCAAGGCCTACCTTCAATGCCATCTCTTTCATTAAGCCTTCGATGAAATTTTGTCCCCATGTGTTCTCTTCCTTTTCTCTGAACTCCCATGGCACTTACTGCTTGTTCGTTTGTTTAATTTCGGATAACAGTTGTGTGCTTTTCTTTCTTACTCATGATCTCCCAACACTTTTTCTGAGTCTTTTAATTTTTTACTGACTCTAGAATACTACCTTACACACAGTAGGCTCTTTATTTCATATTTATGAAGTAAATCAATTAATGTATAATTGAATGTTGAGAAGAGTGTTTGTATATTGTAGTATCTGTATTCAAGTGATACTTAGGAAAAAAAACTTAGCTTTTTAATGTGTGTAACTTTTTATAAGTAAATATGAAAAATTTAAACAGACAAAAGCTCCCTAGTGGTACCAATCAGGGGGCACTGTTAACACAACTGCCATATCCAGGAAGGATGTCAGATAATGAGACCCCTGAACTATCCATAGTGAAAAGGCTCCTAATTAAATGGGGTGTTTCAACCACAGGAAACTTATTTTTATCTAAAGCCAGGGAGGTCTATAAATCATCTCTGAATATAGCTGAAAAGGCATTCATAGACATTTACAGGTAGTCCCAAACAGAATACAATTTTTTCAGGAGTTTTGTGAGAGGCAAGTTTTGAAGAAGGCAATTACACTGGAGGATAATTGCACTTCCAGAGTTCCACAGGTCTGTGAAATTAGCAGTTAAGCAATAGAAATATAGTAGATGGATTGTGGAGAACGATGGCAAGCTGAAACTTAGAACTCTGCAATTAAGAGATAAGCTCTAGTATCAGGAACCTAAAACACCAAGATGAAGTAGAGGTACGAAGGTCCTAAGATGATGCATAATTAGCAATAGGTAGGAAAAAGAGGGCACAACTCAAAGTCTGACTTTATGCAGACCCCTCCCTTGTTAGGGGGAATCAGTAAGTACCAAAACCAACTAGAGCTTCGCTGCAACTTAATTTTTAATTCTTTTAAACTATTTAGTAACCTAAACATTTTATCTCATTATGTGGGCCTGGTTTCTTTAGAAGCATAACTTAACCATTATTATTTAAATGAATAACTTAACTGATATTAGTAATGGGGGAACCAAGTCAGTGAACTGGATTGATAATTCCCAGGACCTTGATAAACTGCTACCACATTAGCTGCTGAACAATGCCTTTTACTCTTACATGTACACTCGTGCCTTGTGAATTAATCTGATGGACAGAAGAGAATTTTTGAATGGCATCTGTTTTCTTAGCTTCCATTTCTATGCGACAGACAAGACACCTCTATGATCAGTTACTCTAATTACATACTTGAAAACTTTGCTAATGCTAACAAAACTCACATGCTATTAATTTATCCTCATCCTCAACAATAGCAACAACAACAACAAAAATGGTCGATAAATCGTTATCCTATAAGAGAGCCTTTTTATAAAGCTTTTTAAGGGCAGATGGAGTATCAGTGACAATAGAATCAGGTAAAGTTGTGAGACAAAGACTAAAAAGGCTTTAAAAAAAAAAGGGGCTAAAAGTCTAAAAAGACTAGATCCTATTGCCTGGCTTGAGATGTGCTCCTATTCCATCCCACAATAATGAAATGGTTCTCTAAAGCCATCCTTTTAATACATATCAAGCTGACCTTTTTGACACTTCTAATAAATCCTCCAGTTCTGGGAACCTTGTTTCCACTTGATAATGAGAACATCCTCTTCTTACCTTCAGAGCAATAATAGGTTCAGTCCACCACCTAGTGCAATGCTTCTCAGACTTCCCTACACATTAGAATCCACAAGGGAGCTTTAAAAAATACTGATACCCCACTTTCAGATATTCTGATTTAATTGTTCTTAGATAGGGCCTGGGCACTGGGATTTCTAGAAGTTCCAGGGCATTCTAAGAAATAGCTAAGGTTGAAAACCACTGCTAAAGCTGAATGCCTCTTTACCATTTATGTGCATACAAATCATTTGGAAATTTTGTTAAACTACAGATTTTGACTCTTTGGTGGGGCCTGAGACTCTGCATGTCCAACAAGCTTCCAGGTTATGCTGTTGCTCCTGGTCTACAGACTGGGATTATTCTCACTCCCACAAGTCTACATCTACACCATTGGCCATATCTGAAATTCATGGTAATGAACAGTGAAAACATTTATGTTTATGATCACAGTCCAACATCTCCAATAACATTTTTAAATTACACCCCAACTAAATCTGAGCACCCACAGTTATAGACACAATTAAAGTAAGGATAATAAGTAGGGGAGAAATACCTTTAAAATTAAGATTCATAGATGTATACTTATACTCCGCACATAAGAATGGTTTGCCCTCATTATGAATTTTTACACTTGTTTTTTAGAATTCAGTTAGAAACGCAAATCCTTTCCCCAGACATATGCAGGACATTTTGGCAAATGTATTATTATTTTATTTGATTCCAAGCATGTCAATGTTTTTAGCATTAGATGACAGTTTTGTTGTATTATAAATCAGAAAACCCAATGATATATTGGTATGGATTCTTGGGACAATCCAATCTGGGGAAGCTGGTTCTTTTAAATAAATACTACCTTGAGATAAGACATTCTTCCTTTGATCACAGGTTTCTAAAATTCTTGAACTCTGTATGCCTAAACCATAAAGCTGGCAATTTAACTGAACTTCCAAAACATGTTCAATGGTAAATTTTGATGTGGACCTGTTGAAATTTCAGAATTAAGTGAATTTGAAGAGATAAAATTTTTATCAATATAAGTTTTTTATTTTATTTTTTTTTGCACAAGGAAAATGAGGGGGCACACAGAAAATGTGCTCATCTAATCACCACTTCATAGAAAAATTAAAAAAAAAAACTTATTCCACATTTTCACTCCACCCCATACTAGAATTACCCTTCTTCCTGAGCCCCGTGGGCCAAATCCATTTCATTGTCTGCTTCTGTACAGTCCATAAGCTAATTTTTACATTTTAAAATGGTGGGGGAAATTTTTAAAAATAATATTACTTCATAAAGTTGTATAACATTCAAATTTCAGTGTCTATAAAGTTTATTGGAACATAGCCATGCTCATTTGTCTATGTGTTGTCTAAGTCTGTTTTGTGCTACAACAGCACAGTTGAGTATTTGAGACAAAGACTGTGTGGCCCACAAAACCTATATTTGTTATCAAGACCTTTACAGGAAAAGTTTGCTGACTTTTTCTAATTTCTTTAGAAATATACAATACTCACTTTCCTTCATTCTTACTTGAAATTGAAAATGTACTCTTTTGCAGATTATATTGGGTTCTCAAGTTTTTACCCTCTATCTCTTTTTGACACACACAGACACACACACGCACACACATTTTTGTCTCTTTTTATTCTGCTTTCTCACTTCTGCTTTGAAAACCAGAAAGTCTGAATAGCATCTGCTTCAGAACCAATTCTATTTTCTTTTCCTGGCCACAAGAATGAAGTTCTTTAAGAAGGGAACTGAAGTTTGAAAGCAAAGAATCACCTTTCCCTACAGCATGCTGCCTCTTCTGGCCCAGGTCCTAGAAGCTGGGGCTTCTAACATATGCTAAGACTTTTCTCCCAGGCTTTCATGTTGTAATTTTCTATTAGGAAGACTTGTGGCCAGAAAATAGGAGAGAAAACTTTAAAATCTCTGAACATATATGAGAAGTATCTGCAATAAACTATCAAGTCTACAGAAAACCACTTTCTTTCTTCAACCACCTCCCCCCTTAATTTAAATAAAAAGCAGCCAGAATATTAACCCTGATGAAGAACAAGAATTTCTACGTTCCTTTCCCTTAGGGTATGGCATTGTAAAAAGAATTCTCTCTGGACATGTATAAAGTGGAAGGAGAGAAAGAAAGAATGCTTCAGGCTTTTTTGTTATTTGTAAGAGTTTGTAGATAAAGCTGTGCTGATGACATAAATATGATAATGGTTCTGAATTTCAAAAGAGACTAATGTTTCTTTTGCCAAGATATTCTGGAACTAGGGTTGAATGACTTGAGAGGAAGACATCAAGATTCCAAGATGCGGCATCTTCAAAAGCAGCACGGTGAAGCAGTAGAGAAGAAGTGAGAAAACCTAAACTCTAATCCTCATTTGTAAATTCTATTGCCATGGACATGACCCCTAAACTTTTTATGTCTCAGTCTCTAAATTTTAAAAGAAAAGTAATAATGCTTCTCCATCTTGCCTCAAAGGCTGTACTGAAATTTGAGTAAGACAATATATGCTAAAGGCATTTTGTTGATTGTAGAGAATTAATCCCTTTTAAGATACTGTTTTTATTGTTATTTATCTCATAGCTCAATTAATCAGTTTCCTTTCAAAGCCCCCCAAAACAAAACGTTTAAACTCAACAATCTCTATATTGTAGCAGAAAATTTATCTCCAGGTATCTACAAAAAATATGAATAAATAGAAAAGATGGACCTGGAGTCACCATTCTCGGGGCAGCCGCTCTCATGGGCCCTCCTTTCAAGGTGAGGTAACTGGGGCCTGACTGGACAAATTACTGCAGTGGCAACGTGTTCCCAGAACACGACAATGGCAAATGTTTTCTGGAAACAAAACAAAGCAAAACCATTTTATAGTTCCTCAAACTCTTCAATTTTAAAAGTCGCACCCATGGTCTCATTTTGCTAAAGTTCTCATATGAATGGAAGTCAGAGAGAAATCAAACAAAAGTAATAATGTGTCCTCAGAAATACAGGCCTGAAACTAGTCTCAGATCTACGCAAAGGATCATTTATGGCAATGAATTACAATTATTACTTCCTTTGCTAACATCAGGGTTTCATTTCATTTTTGTTGTTGCTATTGTTTACAAACAGATATAGAAAATCACATAACCACCATAGGAAAAACAATGCCTTGAAATAACATAATATCACATGAGAAAGAACCACATAGACCTATATATATTATAATATTATGGTCTTTATATAGTTAAGTACAGATATCATCAGCAATTTGTCCTACAAGAAAATGTTCTTCCAGAGGTTAAATGGCACTTTCAAAATTACCTGGCAAGTTTGTGCAACTTTCATTCTGGAATGCTCACACAGGCTTGGAATCTGTTCCCTGAGTCCTTAGTGGAAATATTCATTCATTTAAAGATTCACAAAATACATACTAAGCACTTACTATGTGCGGGGCCCTGCTTGCTGCTGGAAGTGCACTGGGGAGAGTCACGGTTTCTTACAGCTAATGGATATGGATCTTCCACCCAGCAGACAGTACTGTCCTTGATCCTTCTTCTGATCAAAAGTGCCCTGAAAACCTGAGACTCGAGCATAGACTGTACTCTTGGTTCTCTGTACCCCACCTCCATTTCATGCCTTACCCTTGGCGAAGGTCCCTAGACCCCTTAAATAAAACAAAAGGAAGTTATATTCATCATGAGCCAAAGAAAAAAGTTTGTGTTCCAAATGACTTGTTTTACATTATACCTGCGTATTTTAACATCTAGAAAATATACCCTTACTATTATTACACTAATAATGCAAAAACAAATCCTAGATTCTGTCAGAAATTCCTAATGCAAAAGACCTTAATGTCCAATAATGGAGAAATGAGAAAATAATTCATGGTACGTTCAGTACACTGCTAGGCAGGCATTAAAGTTTGTAATAACATGAAAAATGCCTGAGTAATAGTAACTTGCTTCACCAGCCTGGAGGTATAAACACAGCCACAGTCTTTTTATTATTCCAATTAATCACTTACAAACTCAGATGCCTATATTGGCAGGCAGCTTTGTATCCCATGTCACCCCTGATCACAATTATGTAGGCCAGAGGATTTCCATCCTTCTGCTCAGTGAGAGGAACGACCACAAGTCAGAGGCAGCACTGGTGGCTGTCACGCATGAGTTGACTGACTCTGGATGAGGGTTCTATAGCTGTAGTAAGATAATGCTTGTGTACATTTAGGTCCCAAGGTCATCCCACTGTTGCCTAGTTATGACCCCAGTACCATGGTAGGCAAAGCCCGGGACCGTAGGAAGACTTAGTCCAGGATCTGCGAAAGCCAGCCCTGTCTGAGAACCTTGTTTGAAACTTACTGCAGCCCAAACTTATTCTCACCATGAATTCTCATCCTGTGCTATCGTTCTTTCCTATCAAAAGCCTCAGCCAGAGACTCTGCATTTCCTCTAAATTTGTCTGATGTTGAATCTTAAGGCGAAGAGGCTGGGGCTTAGTCTGTTCACTTGCACAAGGCTTCTAGACTTCCGATGGAAAGTTGGTTCACAATCTTCATCCAAAGGATTGAGGGACAAGGAGGGGAGACTGCTAAAACCAGAATGTTCTGGTCTGCATTTCAAGGGGAGACACAAAAACACTAGAACAGACTGTGCAAACATTTGTATATCTAGGGTAAGCCAGTCAATTTTCTCATAATAAGAAACATTTTTCTTAAGGTGACTTGTTGACTCAGCTTCTAAAAAAAGAGGTTGCATCATGTTTTAAATTCAGTCCCATAAGTTGCTTTGTTATATTGATAATATAAAATATGTATAGTGTGTATATATGTAAGTGTATATATAATATATATGTATATATACATATATAGGAAGGAAAGGAAAGGAAAGGAAAGGAAAGGAAAAGGAAAAGGAAAAGGAAAAGGAAAAGGAAAGGAAAGGAAAGGAAAAGGAAAAGGAAAGGAAAAGGAAAGGAAAGGAAAGGAAAGGAAAGGAAAGGAAAAGAAAGGAGAGGAGAGAGAAATCCATCCTACTTGCCCCAGGCAATGAAGATGTGATCACAGTGTCAGGGATGAGAGAATCAGTCTGTCCAAAGAAGTTCAGTCTCCAGACTGTGGCCTTGGTACCAAAGTGACAGAACTCAGGCACATGGTTGATTTAGAAGCAGCATCCTGTGAGGTTTGCAGCTAGGAGTGGAGAAGGGAAAAAAAACCAGAGGGGAAACAGAGAGGCAGCTCAGTCATCACAGAAGCCAAAGAGCAGTGAGAAACCAGAAGACAGTGCTTGGCCACGCTGCATGCCTGCTGAATGACCCCCGGTGTATACCCAGACGCATGTCTTCTGGTGAAATACACATTATAGGATACAATTAACACTGTAGAAAATACGCTAAAAAGGAAGGAAATACATCAAAATAGTATTGTTGTTCTCAATGGTTCTCAATTCTCAATGGGATTATAGGCCATTCCCCCTTTCATTTTTGTGTTACTTTGTAAATTTTCAAAATAATTGTGCATTGCTTTTTAACTTTTATAAATTAATTTGAAGAGGTTGAACTTCTTAACATTCAGTTTTTTTTTCTGAACTGGCTAATATAATAAGCAATGTAATGTTCCTTCATTTTTTATGACTATGCATTTCTTTTTTATTATTTTTGAGTCACAGGAAAAAGCTATAAGGTTTGAATTTGTCTGTGGCTTAGTAGTTTGGTAAACTCATACTTGGTATAAACATTAGTAGAACAGCACATGAATTGCTTGCTGTATAATGTAAAAAATATGTTCTTAACATTATTAATTGAAATGTCTCATGCAATTTGCAATTCAGAGCTAAAGACCAGGAGGGTGACACACAGCTCAAAAATCCACTGCCCTGCTTGATACCTGACATCCAAACTTTACCTAGGGCATCAGGTAGCTGCCAAAAGAACGAGGAAATTAAGGTTGTTCAAAAGTTAAAATTAAAATGTTAATCAAAACTGAATAACAGAAGGTAAGTCATAACAATATGCTCCTATAGTTCTCTTTTTACTCTTAAGTACTTTTCACCTTGCAGAATTACACATGAAGAACCCATGTTAAGCAGAGAAAATTCCAAGAACAAAACAAAGCCCTAATGAGACGACTGCTAATGATGCAATAAATGTAGTCTTTGCAGTCATTTTATGTACATTATCTTATTATAATATTTCAGATATATGTATATATAAATATGTAATCACATGATAAAACTGAGAACTTTTTAAAAATGCATTTCTCCAGTCAGCAGTAACTTAAGTCCTCTGTCCCTAAGTCCAGAACTTTTTCCCACTAAATAAATCAAAAATAAATAAATAAACTGTATACACAAATAAATACAGAAGCATAAAAACCTATGCTAGTCTATTAGAGATTCTAAAGAAAATATATTATCTCAATGAAAAATTTAAACTAATTTACCCAATTTATAGCATTTATACTATTTCAAAAAAGTCATGAAACCTGTCTTGATTTAGATTCTCCCAGACAGACCCTCAGAAAAGGATTCAAATGCAAGTTTATTTGGGAGGTGCTTCCAGGAGACAATCACAGGGAAAATAGAGTAGTGAGGCAAGAAAGGAGAAGAAGGGCAGGAATGAGGGAGGGAAGAAGAGAGACAGACAGACAGACAGACAGAGGCGGAAATAGAGGTGGAGACAGAGACAGAAACACACAGAGAGAAGGAAGCCAGTAAAGGATATATGATCATGCCAGTTACTCTTGTGGGCAACTGAAGCTTAATCTCTTGGAAAGTTTTAGGAGGCCACATAGAACATATTCCAGAATTATCTCAACTGAAGAATAAGGAAGTTGGATATTTATCCAACAACACATTTTCTATCATTGACTTGGAGCTTGTTTCAGGAGTTTTCAGACTTCTAGCTGGTCTTTCATGCAAGATAACTATGACTAGACAAAAATGCTCTGGCTGGCGCTTGCCATAGCCATCTTCAGCACGTAGAGTAAATGCCAAGGGGATCTAGCCAGGATACTGACAGCATCTGCTGTAGCACCCAGTTTAGGTGGCTTTATATCGATGAGCACTTATATAGCAATTACCTTCAGCCGTATTAGATGAGTCTATGAGTTAGATATTATTACTATCCTGATTTTTGAGATGATAAAACTAAGGTACAAAGAAGTTAAGTGACTTGTCCAAGAGCACACAGCTGGAGTTTGAACTCAAGCTCTCTGATTCCGGAGTCCACACCCTTCCCATGTTGATACAGCCGTAGCAGGTCAGCCTATACGAAGAACAGTCAAGAAGTTCTGGGAAAGCTTCCATTAGGGCTCTGAGAGAAGGGATGGTGGCTCCTTCCTCCTCAAATCCTACCGACTCAAAAGAGAACAGACCCTGTGTCTGTTGACCTTGTTATCAAAGGTCAACCCAAATACACAGTCAGTATCAGAAAATGAAGGCCTTCAAGAGAATCTTTCCCTATCATTTGCCTATCATACACTGTCCACCTCTAGATTTCCTAGACTTTCTATTCAGAATCCAGGTAGTCTAGAGACACCATGATTTTCACTAACAATTTCAAGTCTACAGCCTCCACGCCTGTGTCTCCATAATGCTGTAATAGCCTAGAGATGAGCCAATATCACTAAGGACTGCAGGCAAAGAAAAATTTAGCTCTTTCTACTATGTAACTGTCATGGACACAGCACCAAGCAGGTGGTAAATTAACTACTTGGAGAGGTCTTTCATTCTTTCAGGCCACTGAGGCATAAAACCTCTACAAGTATCTACCAGGCAATGTCGTGAATGCTTGTGAGACTCTAGCACAATTTTAAGAAATCACTTATTCCAGATAACCTAATTAGAAGTATAGCATACTAGGCTTCTTTAACACTGTGAGCCTGAGTACCCATCTAAGTTTGGTAAACAAAATTTGGAATTGATTCTAATAGGTTTAGACACTAAGCACTCTCTGCCAATTCTTTCCAATTAAACAGGGAATAGAAACAGATGAAGATCAATCAAAAATAAAATGAAACACTTTGATCACCTTGGGTGGGATTTGAGAATGGGCACATTTCTTCATTGTCTTAAATTATCCTGTGGCATTATCAAATTCTTCCTGAGACAAACAGGAAAAGCAAAGTGGGCTCAGATTTCTTTAGCAGAATAGCAGGTGATGGGAGACATAATTACATTTAATTCATCTCCATCTCAAAGAATTTTATAGACATAATTCAGTTCCCAACTATTTTAAGCAATAAGTACACACCAAAAAAAGGAAAAAAAACTGGAAGTTACTTCAGATGTTTGCTTTCCATTATATTATATTTTTTAATTCTGTTATACCTTTCTCAGAAATCCTGAAAACTTCTTTCACATTTCCCCTGTGGGTGGGTAAGAGAAGCAATATAATGCCAAGTTTGGAGGCCTCATGCATTTCTTCTTCGTTATTTTTAGGTATTCCCAGGGCAATGTGTCTTCGATGCCTGGCACAGGGAAGGCTCTCGATACACACTTTCCTGCCCCCCGCCCACCCTCGCCACTTCCCACCCCAGGCATAGTGGAACACAGTAGAAAAGTATAGAACCCATGGTCAGGCACATTTGACTATTCTGATTTCAATTCAACTGCTACAATTTCCCAGCTATTGTGACTATGGGTAAATGGCTTAACTGTCTCTGATAACACTCACTTCATCAAGTTACTGTAAGGATTCAGTGGTGTGCAATAGCCAGCTCTTATTGCTCGTGAGAAACAAATGCGTGCATTTCTTTTAAATTCTGAATGCAATGACATCATATTGGTAGCTTAAAATTGCCATGGTGGAAATTTTATGCCACAGAAATTGACAAAAGCTATAAATTAAGGCTTTTTTTCTTTTTTTTCTTTTTTCCCCCAGAACCTGATTTACTAGCTCATTATGGAAAATTAAATACACACAAAATGTTTAACAGAGTATCTAGTTCTTTTCCTTTTCCTTTACATTTCCTGTCTTAATGAGATTGCAGAGACAGCTTTACTTATATATCTAGACAATTCTAGTAATAATTTCACTTTCATAGTCAGCCATTTGTTAAGGATTTGCCCTTGCTGTTGCTGTTGACAATCATACAATGCTTTTTGTTAGCATGATCTTGATTAGGATTTAAATGCCAAGTGAAATTCCATTCTAGTATTTTGAAGAATAGTATTTCTAATTGATCTTGGAAACTTTGCTTAAGCAAAGCTAATAAACGCCGCTTGTGATTTTTGAATTGTCTGGGTTCTACTGAGGAGCTGGCAAAACTTTCTGTTTTGCCTGAAGTGGCAACATCAAAAAAAGTTTTCCCTTTAATCAAGGGACTCACTCAGGAAATAACCCCATTCTGCTGTGACAGTTGGGAAAACTGATGTACTCCCAATAGACATAAAATGCTACTACAATTATTTGACAGTGCAATTCAACATACTGCATTAGATGAGAAAATGAAATCTGTGATAAAGAAGTTACCACAGATTTGGTGGAGTGGAACCAAATGCCACATCAGAAGGTGCTGTACTTGGAAGCCTGTAGAAGGTTGACTCTCTAATAATGTACAGGGGATGTGGCAGGAATAGTGGCTATAAAAGAATCAGAGATTCTCTTTCTTCTGCTAAAAAAAGATTTCTTCATATAATTCTATAGGATACCAGTCTCCTCTTCACATACAAGATCATGAATGGAAATAGAATTCTTCTATATATAAAGTGTTGGTATGTTTGATTCCTTTTATCATGTTGAGAAAATATTACAGCAAGAACAGCTGAAATCCCATACCAGAGATGAATCTTTCTACTAAGCAGCCACACAGCATCTTGTATGAGGAAGAATGACATAGTTGTTGTCAAAAGACTGCAACCCATGTTTTAATTCTGCCATCTGCACGTGATCTTGAGCATGTTCCTTGATTTCTCTAAAACTCAAACTTTCCATCTTTATAGTAGGTACCCATACAGGATCAATATGAAGGCCAAATACTGAAATATGTCCTATATAGTAAAACACTGGAGCAAATGTAAAATGTTATTAATGCTTGGACATTCTTACCAAAAATAAAAGCCTTTAAATGCAAAACCTCTATGTGGAATCAATAGGAAGCCAAATCTCACATCTCAGAAATCATTTTGAAATGTTAAATCATGGAGAAAAGAAGAAGGTAAAACTTCTAGTATTAAGAGCTGTGCTTTGGAATCAGGAAGAACGGGGATGCTAGTCCAAGTGTCAATATATGTAGCTATGTAATCTTAGGCAATTCATTTACCTCTCTAAATCTGTTTCCTCTTCTTTCAAATGAAGATTATGATAGGACCTAACTCATTATGTTGTTGGGTTATATGAAAGAATGCATATAAAAGTGATTAGAACCCAGTTAGTTCTCAATAAATGTTATGTTTTTACTGTTGCTGTTGTTATTGTTATTTGCATTTTGAAATTACCTAGGCAGAAAATGTTCCTAATACTGAGGATAAGAATCCCTAGAGTATGTTAAAATAATCTGGCAAAAAATCATAGATTCTTAAGCTCCACAAATTTAAATTAATGTCCCATGGTGGTAGCTAGTTTTGGACCATAAAAGTAAAGCAAACTAGCCTCATTTTCCTCCAGGCTTTTCCTTATGAGCTTTCTTCCATTTGAATTGTAAAAAATGCCAGTAGGAAGACAACTGTATTTGTGTCCAAGTTCTTCTCCCAGAAATAGGAGGCCCTAAAAGGTGAGATTCTACCTTCTTTACTTTTCTGGGACTTAGTAGTGTAGGCTTTGATATAGAGTTGGAAAGATGAGAAACCAAGGTTAAGGATGAGGGAGTTTAACTGACTATAGCCACAGAGCATGGAAAGAGGGAAAGGAAATTTTAAGTTCAGGCAAAAGTAGACCAGGGAAGAAAGGAACAGTCCACAATGTTAAGTCCAGAAAGAAGACTGGAGACTAGAAACAAAGTAGATACCAAAAGTATAGAGGCTGCTGTGCATAGTCAGGATAGAAGGAGTTTAGGAGGTCAAGCCTGAAGCTATGAGAACAGAAACCATGATAACATGATAACATAATTATTAAGGGTAACTATGTCTCCTGGTGAAAAAACTATTAAAAATGACTCACTATCCTGTTTTGAGTTTGGTGATAAGAAATATTAGAGAACTACAGGCTTAAAACTTCTTTTTCTTCCCCTAAAATAATAATAAAAAAAGCTATCTCTTAAGAAAATAAAATATGTTTTTGTATATAGGACTATGCATTGGGTCAATCTCAGAATGTTCTAGTATTTTATTTATTGACATGGAATTCAAGCCTCTCTGTGTCCAAGATTCTCCTGGGTTAAACCACAATAGAAAGTTCATAAGGCGGTCAGGATTTTAGAAAAACAATTGAAGTGACCGCAGAATAGAAAAGTGGTTGCCAGGAGGTGGGGGTGTGCGGATATTGAGAGAGGTTGCTAAAAGGATACAAACCTTTAGCTATGAGATGAATGAGGTCTAAGAATCTAATGTACAACATGGTAACTACAGTTCATAATACTGAATTCTATAATTGAAATTTTCTAAGAAAGTAGAACTAATTGTTCTCACATACACATACACACAAAAGGTAAACATGTGAGGTGATGGATGTGTTAATTTATTTAAAAATTAATAAACAGAAATCTCTAAAATGAGGTTAGAAGGCCTGAGTGGCAGCTCTCATGCCCTGCAGGAAGTACTCTTGGTTTATCATAGCTCTCCCAACTTCCTCTTCACTGAAAGTTTCCTCTCCTCTTTTTCCAGGGACTTGTGCATGGTTTGCCATTAGACCACATGTCCCAAATTGAAATTCATTGTTGTTTCCAAATAAACCCAATTTTGCTGGAGAAATAATGTTTAAAGTTAACATTAACTAGAAGGTGGGAAATTCTTTCACAATGTATATGTATCATATTAAATAAAAAAAAGTGATCATAATTTTCAATGTACCAAAAAAGCACCCCAAAGCCTAAAAGAATCAGTGTGCCTTAGCACCATGGCTAATAAACTGCAAGGGCTAGCTACTATTTTTTTAATTAAAAAAAAAAAAGTTATATAGCTGTTAATAAAACAAAACAAAATCTCCATCTAGACTATTTTCTCTAAGAACTAAAATCCTAAAAAAGAACTTTAATTCATTATCAGAAGAAAAATCAGCAAGTATTTCTAATGCACAGGGCAAGAAGGAAACATTCTCAGGAGTTTGACATAACCTTGTCCTGTTCATAGTAAAGCACGGTTCTTATTAACAAAATGGGTCAAGAGTGACCTGCATTTGGAAGAGAGCACTCTATGACTGAAGGCTAAAATCTGCAATAGAATCATTTTTCTCTTGCAATTTTCCAAGATTTCTAGATTTACTTAGGCTCTTCATGATAAGATTATAACTTTCTTTGGAGTATTCTGTTCTCATTTATATCTCATAAAATCAGGTATGCCTTAAAAGGCAGGGGTTGCACATATTATTAGCTACTACTATCCTTTAAAAAAAGTATGATGCTTTATTCTCAATTAAAAAGAATTCCAACTATGTTTTGGTAAAATGTTAACTATTTTGCTAATTATAACTGCTTGGTGTGTGAACAAATAATGAAATTCATTCTATGGATTCCTTTTTATTATTGTATTGCTGAATTCTGGTTAAAAGGATTAAAGATAACCTAAATAATAGAATATTTGAGCTATGAAGAGGATTTTAGAGCTCATCTTTCCAACTCTCTATTTAAAAGTACATGAAACTAAGTCTGAGAGAAATAAAAATGACTTTTCCAACACCTCAGAGCTGTTAAAATAAAAAAGTAAAGAGCAAAGGAGGGTGAACACAGGTAAATGATAACCAGTACCTCACACTAATTTTGTGAGGACTTGCTATGGTCATATTATGTTTCCTGACAATAATGCAATTAAACTAGAAATTAATTGCAAAAAGATAAATAGAAAAATCATCAAATGTTTAGAACTTATAAAAATCCCATGTACCAAAGGAAAAAAGCAATTGAAAAGAAAATACTTTCAACTAAATGAAAACTTGTAGGATGCAGCTAAAGCCTGTGTTAGAAAAAAAGCTCAAAATCTATTACCTAAATTATCTCACCAAAAAGCTATAAGATGAACAGTAAATTAAATACCCCCCAAAAGTAGAAGAAACACAATAAAACAGATAAAAGAATAAATTAATATGGTAAAAAATAAACATATAAAAGATCAGGAAAACAACAGTTTGATTCTATGAAAAGAATAATAAAATATTTAAACATCTTATCAAGAATGAAGGTAACAAAGAAAGAACATAGAAAAGAACTAATATCAGAAATAAGAAATAGAGTATCATTACAATCCTTACAGAATTAAGAAAATAACAAGGGGATACTGCAAAAAACTTTATACCAATAAATTTGAAAATGTAGATGAAATCAATAAGTTCCTATAAAAAACAGCTCAGTATAACTGACATATAAAAGAAAATGAATAATTTCATATTTACACAAGAAATTGACTCTATAATAAAATTTTTTCCTAATACTTATGAAAAGATAACACCTATTTTATATAAATTCTTTCAGAGAAAAGAAAAAGAAATACTTCCCAAACCAAGATAAATTCAATTATCAAAATCTGATAAGAACAAGGCAAAATAATAAAACTGCCATCCAATCTCTCTCTGGAGTGTAGATATAAAATCCTAATCAAAATATTAACAAATTGAGTATAATCATATAAAGATGGATAACATACCACAATGAATTCAAGGTTGTTTAATATATATATAAAAGACATATCAGATAATTTTTAAATTTTTTCTAAAAAATAAGCACAGGCACTTCATAAAAGATGATAGTCAGTAAACATATGAAAAGGTTCTTGATAATATTAGTCATCAGAGAAATGCAAATTAAAACCACAATGAGATATCTCAACACTCCTAGAATGATAAAAACTTTAAAAAACCTGATATTTAATATGGATAACTAGCAAGGTTATAACTAGAACTCTCTTACAATGCTGGTAGGAATGTATGTTGTTACAAAAACTTTAGAAATGTTTTAGCTGTACCTACTAAGCTAGAACGAATGTACAATCTATAACCCAACAGTTCCATTTCTGGGTATATATGCAAAACAATTCATATATCTAGATGTTCACCAAAAAGATACACAGTAATGTTCATAGTAGCATTATTTACAGTAGCCCCAAACTGGAAACAACCCAAATATCCATAGGCAATAAATTAGATAAATAAATTGCAGTCCATATGGTAAAATTATAGTTGGGATTGGCAAATTTAATATTTACATTATTATTACATCATTCAGACCCTAGTCATATAGTGAACTATGATCATGTTTCTTTACCTGTGCAAACTGTTTTTCTTTTTCTTCTGGATATAAGAATTTCCCTTTTTTGTTTTCTTAATTTTCTATAAAGAGATCAGTTCTGAACACACAAAGGAATATAATTACCAAACATATTGTTCAATCTCACAAACATGTTGAACAACGGAAGCCAGATGCAAAAGAGTATGTGTTGAATGGTGCAATTTATATAAAATTCGGGAACACTGGTCGCATTTGGTTGATGAAGGGGGTGACAGGCAAAGCTTCTAAAGTGTTGTAATGTTTTAAAATCTGATCTGAGTAGCAGTTTCATGAGTGTGTCACTTTGTCAAAATTCTAGACACTTATAATTTATGTGCTTTCCAGTATGTATATAAACTTTAATAACAAAAAAAATGAAAAGGAGAAAATATTAAAATTTGGAGACTGAAAATAGTTGGCTGAGTGGTAACTGAAAGGACCTGAAAAGGGGCACTCCAGGGCCATCAACGGAGAACGCAAGATCTTCAATAGGCCCAATAACTGGCAAGATCATCTAAAGTGGGGTGAGGAATTTTGGCTAATAAGAAGAAAATGAGTTTAAAGCTGTTGAAGTTGTCTCTCCAGCCCCATCTCGCCCCCGTTCTACATCATCCTACATTGGCAGAAGATTGAGATTTATTATTTGGCAAGGGTAAAATAGAGGGAATCAGTTAAAGGCAGCTACACTTTACTAAAAATGGAAATTTAACACATATATACACGCTAATCTGCTCTCTCCACTAAGCTTCCAAAAATGTTGGCTGCTGGGCCTTCACCCTCCAGGCAGGAAATTCCAAGAGTCTCTTCTTGAGAAACTATTCAATCAAAGAGAAAAAAAAAATACTGAAACTAGGAGTTCTCCAATATCGACTTAGCCAGATTACCTAATAATGATACTGTCAATCAGTCCCACTCACATGCTCAAAGTTCCAATAAGTTTTATTCCCCTACTCTTAAATATAAGCAGACATCTAGGCAATTAAATAGAGGAATAAACAGAAAAAAGCAACATGGAGGAAAGAGACCGTGCAAGAAGAAGAAAAATCTCAAAAAAAAAAAAAATCCAAAATATCGTGAGTAATGTGAGAGAATAATGCAACCTTGACACAAGAGCAAAAGAACCAACACAGATCAGTGGCAAATGGGAATCTTAAAGTGACAGCTGTGTTCTCGGTATGGAAGGCGACCTGAACAGCTTAAAGCAGGTCAGAATGTTCTGAGATCAATGTAGAAGATGAAACTGTTCGCATAACAGAAATGAACTGAAGTATTGAGAGGAAATTTAGGCAACTGGCAGAGTGTTCAGAGTTGACTTCTTAATGTATATAGAAAAAGAAACAAACGAAAAAGGGAAATTCTTATATCGAGGAGAAACAAACAAAAAAATAGTTTGAACAAGTAAGAAAACATGATCGTAATTCACTATATGACTAGCGTCTGAATGATATAATAATAATGTAAATACTAAATTTACCAACCCCAGCTATAATTGACTTCCACTTCATCCATCAGGTTGGTGTTGGAAAGTGAAGACATACCAAGGATATTGACAATGTGGGACGTCAAGAGTGCACACAGTGCTTACGTTTGAACCCAAACTGGACTACTCAACCAAGTAAGCTATGGCTGGTGTTTTGAAAGAGGCGCAAGGTTAATAAACTACTTATCGGCACAGTTACAGAGAATCTGGAAGACTCTTACCCAGAACAAGCACCCCCAGAACTAAGCAAGGCAGAGCAAGCCCCAAGATAGAAGAATCCGAATATGTGACAACGCTCGTCTTGCTACAGCCGGGCAGGCAGGCGGCATACTCAGGCTGGCGGAGATGAACAAGAAGAAAAAGAGCTACCCTAGTGCCTTGAAACTCTTGTGCTTTTGCTGGTCACTTGGAAGGAGGCCTCCCAGAGTCACAAGGGGAATGAAATTAAGACAAAACTGCTGAAATTAAGATAAAGTAGGAGAGGTGTTTTGTTCCTTTCTTCTGGGTATTATTGAGTAACCCATATACGAAAGGTAAAAACAACAATAGTCATTAAAGTAAAAGGAAAATGTCTGGTTTATAAAGAGGAAAAATTACAAACATCAAAAATTAAAGGGTAAATTAAATAGTAAGCACTAGAAAAAGCAGGAGATTATAACAAAGAATATTTTTTAATGTTTTGTAAGCACTCACTATGTGTATTTAAGAGGACAAGCATCAAGGGAAAATTGTGTGCACTTATAATAATGGGAGAATTAGAGACAATGGAAAAGGAAATAACAGAGACGCTAAACAATTAGTTGCAGCTGTCTTAACAAATATAAAAGACCAGAGATTTGTCCCATTTGGAGATCAGATTTCTTCCACTGAAAGCATGAGAATTCGGAAGTGGGTAGAAAATAATGGCATTGCTGATATAGAGTATCTTTCATCTGATAAATCCAAACAAAAAGCATCCAAAGAAAATGGAAAAGAAAGAGCCAACGTTTTTAAGAGATTCACTTTTGAATTTTTGTTTTGTTTTGTTTCAAAAAAAAAAAAAAAGCAAGGGGTTTAGAGTATAATACCTGCATGGAACTATCCTCCGCTTTGAGGAAGTTAACAACCAAATAGGCAATTTAATTTTGGTGAAAGAAGAACCTTTAGAAAATGTAATCAGAAAGGAAATAACATATGTACTGTGCCTTTTTATATAGGAAATGAACTATTGGATTAGAATTTACTCCCAAGTTCCTATCTGAAAATGGTAAAAACATACAGGCATAATTGCCACTAAGCAAAGATAAAGAGGATACTCTTGGCCCTACCCCATAGTTCTAAAGCTTCAGTTTGATTTATTTAAAATTTCTCTGATTTAATAATCTCTAAGGGATTGTTTACCCATAGTTGAATGATGGAAATAAAATTAAACCATTTGGGGAAGCTTTGTTGAAGGTTTAACATGCTCTTCTAGGTCTCACTATCAGCCGTGATCTCTAAATTTCTTTCCTTTAACAGCAATAAAAAAATGTAAGCCAAAGAAGTGTCCAGCCTTGCTTTTTTCATGAGGATATCTGTAAAGAGTTATCCACTTGTCTTTTTAGGGCTTTGTTTCCACTCCTTGCATTGATTCATTTTTAGTTTTAATCACGAGATTTCCTTCTCTTTACCCTTTTCACCCATCTTTAAAAGGAAATACTTAGACTGGCTCACTACACAGAAATATTAGGAGGATCATGATGTAACTGCATTGACTTTGCTGTTTCCAGTTTGAAAAGAAAATATTATTTACTTTTATAGTGTTTGTATTGTTTAGTTTTACTTTGAGTTTTAGAATTATAGCAACCTGACAATAAAACTACCCCGCTGAGAACTAAGGCTCGGAATGAATGTATGGAAATTGCCGGTTTTACTATTCTTTCCTTTTAACTGCAACTGGTAAAGTCCTTATATCGATGAAATGACAGTCTCCTTATTTTTCTCTCTCTCTCTCTTCCTTTTTCTTTCTGTCTCTCTCGCCCTCCCACCCTTCCTCTCTTGCCCTTTCTCTAACTCACACACATACATAATTTCCTAATTCAATCACACCCAAACATTTGAATAGTAAATTGTTGGGCTTAAACTTTTAATCTTATAATAAATATATAAAACATAGTTTATACTATTAAAAATGTTTACTCCTTTTCTGAGAAATTCAATCTAGAAAAATAATAAGTATTATTATGAATACAAGTATTCAAACTAATTGAGAATTCATGTACAGAACCAAATACATATGGGAAATTAATTTAAATGTGGCATTTTTCATCAATGGGGAAAAACAGCATTGCCTATAAAAGAGGTTAAAATACAGGAACACCTTTTAGAAAATAAAAGTTGAATCTCTCTTTCTTCTTTATACCAAAATTAATTCTATCTATATCAAAGATTTAAATATGAAAAAATAAATCCTTAAATATTCTCAAGAAAAGTACAAATAAAATTATAATCTTAGAATAGTGAAGGTCTTCCAGACTGACCAGGACACATGACTAAGGACACATTTAAAAAAAAATAATAAATTTAGCAGTAGAAAAATTTTTAATTTCTATAAAAAAATTAAAAATGACAGGTAATGGTAAAATGGGAAACATTTTTACAATACATATGGTATAAATATTTTCCTTCATTTTAATATGTTAATTTATATAAAGGTAAGTTTCTTAATTTACAAAGAACATATAAATCAATAATTTTTTGAAAAGAGTAACTCAATAGAAAAATGAGTAAAAGATAAACACACAGAAGAAAATATGTGTAAATAAACAATAAGCATATGAAAAGAAGCTAAAACGTATTGTAAATGGCGGATACATGCCATTGTAAATTAAAACAATGGAAGATGCTATTTTCACCCATTAGAATGGCAAAGATAGATGATAGATAGATAGATAGATAGATGATAGACAGACAGACAGACAGATAGATAGATAGATGATAGATGATGGATAGATGATGAATTTGTATAAATAAAAGAATATGCACATATATTAATGTGCACTGTTGGTATATGTATAATAATTATATCTGGAAAAGACTTGGTTGCCTTTGGAAAATGATCCCAATGTGGGAGAGGATTTTACTTTTTTTTTTTAAGTAGATTTTATTTTTAGGTTCAAAGGAAATTGAGTGGCAAATATAGAATTTCTAGAAACCCCCCGCCCTATTATCAATATCCCACACCAGTTGATTTACAGCTGATGAATCCACAATGACAGATCATTATCATTCTAAGTCCACAGTTTACATTAGGGTTCACTCTTGCTGTTGCACATTCTATAAGTTTTGACAAGTGTACAACGGCATGTATCCACCATTATAGATTCACAGAGAATACTTTCATTCCCCTAAATTCCTCTGTGCTCTGCCTACTCATCCCTTTCTCTACCTACTGGCAAACATTGATCTTTTTATTGTCTCCATAGTTTTGCCTTTTCCAGAATATCATATAGTTGGAATCATATAGTATGTAGCCTATTAGATTGCTTTTTTCTATGAGTAATATACACTTAAGTTTTTCCACATCTTTTTATGGCTTTATAGCTCATTTCTTTTTAATCACTAAAAAGTAGATCATTATCTGATGTACCTCAGTGTATCCATTTGCCTACTGAAAGACATCTTGGTTGCTTCCAATTTTTGACAATTATGAATAAAGCTCTTATGTAGATCTACATGGTTTTTGTGCGGACATAATTTTTCTACTAAAAATGAAATTGCTGTATCATATGATAGGAACATGTTTAGCTTTGTCAGAAACAACCCAAACTGCTTTCTAAAGCAGCTGTGCTATTTTTCATTCCTATCAGTAATGAATGAGAGTTCCTGTTGCTCTAAATTTTGTCAGCATTTATTATTGTCAGTATTTTGGATTCTGGCCATTCTAATTGGTATGTGGTGGGGCTTTTACTTTTTTTTTTTATCTTCTCTTTCAGTATAATTTGAATCTCCTAAGTGTGGAGATTTTGAGATGATGAGCCATTTTCACATTTGAAGAGATGACCAGGTTTGTGTCAGTTCATCTCTTCACTGTAGGAAGTTTGGAAAAGTGGTGAAAAGAATTAAAAACAGCTCTTCCTTACAACACTTACCAACCCACTGGGACCAGTCCATGATAAGAGAACAGAAAAGGAAATTAACATTTCTGGACACTTATTTTTTTGCACAATACCTTTCCTACTGGTATTAAAGTACCTCAGTCAAATAAGTCTAGGACGCTATTACTCTGAGAAGTGCTACAGTACAAAAAACTGTTAAATTTCACTTGACAAATAATTGTCCCCTTTATTTTAAAAAATGAGAAAACTGAGATTTCAAATATTTAAGTAACCTTGACCAAAATCATGCTATCATATGTGAGATTCATACCCAAGTGTTCCCAATTCCATAGCCTACACCAGCTATTGCAAAAGTCCACAAAAATCCACCCAGCTCAAGAATTACTCCGTACTGGGTTCCCTTATTCCATTTTGATATTTTTAGAATAACTAATTTTATGTGAAGTTGAAGCAATGACAATGGGGCCAAAACCCGTAATTTGGACTCTAAGATGGCTGCATGGGCTCAGCTACAACAAAATGAAGTATTGTGATTCTCTCTGGTTCAAATTATCCTTCTTACAAACTATCTAGATTTTTCTCACCTTAACGAACTTTTGAGGATTTGGCCATATCTAAGAAATTCAGATCAGCTATGTAATTCAGGTAGTCCCTGACCCATTATTATACCCAACCCTAACTCTAATGTGCTCTCAGGTCCCACCAAGAGGGATTGACACCTCTCTAGCAAAACAGCAAATAAAAGGGAAGCACAGAAGGAAGCAAATGTGACCATTACTCTGAATTTCCTTGCTTATGTGAGTTCTGGTTAGATAAAATTCCAATTATTTTTTCTGCATTAATTTCTTTTCTGGTAAAGTATGTAAAGAACATACTTCCAGTTAAAGCTTTTACAGTGGACCATTGCTCAAGATATTTTCAACTTTATTGGAAAAAGCATTTGAAAATATGCTATAGGTAGAAATTTGGATATGGCTCTTGGGGAAAAGAAAGATGACTTAATAGTTCTTCCCACCAACCCACCAAACTTCTGTGATTGAATTAATACAGAAGATAATGGGGGAGGAGAGATGGAAATGTGAGTTGTGACCACAATTTGAGCTGTGTACAGTTACATCATGGCATCAGTTTTTCCACTAAAGCTGGTAAATGGACTACACCCAGAGTTATGTGAGCCCTTTCAGATGAGATATAAATCAATCCAGTCATCAAATACTCTCTTGCTATGAATTTAAACTATATCTTTCCCCTTCTTTTAGCCTTGAGCTCTTATTTCATTCTTAGCTCATTATGGCCTAAGCTCAGTTTTTAAGGGATTTGATCCAGTTGCCTGGCCCTGAAACTTAAAAACAAAAAACAAACAAACAAAAAAACCTGTCAAATCTTAAGATCTGGTTGAGTAGGTTTGCAAAAAGATAAGGAATATATTTCACCTAATTGCATCATAGAAGAAGTTTAGAGAATGCATTTATCAGTTAGCTATTACAGCATACCAAAACACCCCTGTCCTTAATAGCCTAGAATATTATCCATTTTTTTGCCCACAAGTATCTGGGAGGGCTGGCCTTTACACCTCTTATCGGGGTGGTTCTGCTGGTCTCAGCTAGGATCACTCATTTGTTTGTGGTAAGCTATGTGTTGGACGGGCAATGTGCTGATCTTGGTTGGGCTCCCTCCCATATATAGGAGTTGGCTAGTTGATAGCTGGTATAGGATACCCTCAGTGGGGACATGTCATCTCTAATCCATGTAGTTACTTATTTTCTTGCGGGTTAGCCCAGGCAGAGGCAGGGTCCAAAAGAAAACAAGCAAATGGGCCTCTTGAGACCTAGGCTCAGAATTGACACACCATTACTGTAATCTACATTGTGTTGGCCAAAGCAAGTTACAAAGACAGTCCAGATTCAACAGAAGAAGTAGACTTTACCTCGTATGGTGTTGCTATGGAGGTGTGGGTGGAGGGTGAACAACTGAGAATGTCTTTGTAATCAATTTATAATAGTATTTGATCTCTTTCCTTTTCTAGCTGAATCTTGAGGCATTCTGGGCACATCTAGAGAGGCATCTCAGCATCCAGGGCAAGAGTAGAGTGATGCTGTGCCTGTGTTCGCCATCAGTACAGCTCAAGGCCAGTGATTCCTCTCCAAATTATGTAAGCTTCATAAGGGTAAGTAGGAACTAACTCTCTCTCTCTCTCTCTCTCTCTCTCTCTCTCCCTCTCTCTGTGTGTGTGTGTGTGTGTGTGTGTGTGTGTGTGTGTGTGTCTCCCTCTCTTTCTCTTTCCTGCCCTACTGTATTTCTAAATTTCCAGCACATTAAACAATGCCTGGCTCAGATCCTTAATAAATATTTGTGAATGAATAAATAAATAAGTGAAAGGAAGCATTTTTAAAAAGCCTCTATTAACAGAATCAGGTAAAGAAAGAGAACCAAGTTAAACAGAGACTGGGAAAAAGTAGTAATGAAGAGATACAAAGCAAATAAGAGAAATCTACCCTGGAGAAGAAACTTTGGAACCGAATTAAAATGACAGTGGTAATGGTGTTTTTGAGGTTTTCACTGCTGCTCGCTTGGCCATACTGGCATATTTAAACAGTCTATAGCATGTAGACAGGGATACTGCAAAGATAAGTGGAGCAGGAAAACCAAGAGATTATGCAGCTCATTGTCCTGGAAAGTGGCTGGTTCCAGGTGACAGAGGATGATGAGATAGGATAACCTTCTCTGGGGTGGACCTGCAGTAGGTTTTACTCCCTGGGAGGTCTGGGAAATCCCCAACAACATGGAGATCTGTCAGTAAATGTCAGGATCCCTGCCACCAGATGAGGTTTAGGGACAGACTTGAGACAGACTGCATCCAATTGGGAGTAAAGAAAAGCTAAAATGATGAAAGATCGGCCCCCGGAATCTGAACACAGCTAAGAAAGAAGCTGATGGCATCCACCAAGGGAGGGCCAAAGAGAAATGAATGGTTAAGGATTCCCTGGCTGCTTGAGGCCACGCACGCATTTGACTCCCTTGTCTTTTAGTGAACAGAGATGTGTTTTATCCCGTCAGTAAAATCTGCATTGCTGGATGACAGGACTCAGTTTCTGCGGGGTGCATAACAGCTTTCCGACATGTTGTCAGAATGTGTCAGGTCGAGTTACTGTGATTCTGTTTCGCGAGGATGTGACATACGGCGCCATTGCTGGCGATTCAGACGTTTCCTGTCAATGCCTGCCACTCACGAATGGAAGTGTAATCAAACCCAAGTCACAGCTAGGCTCTTTGCATGAGAGTCAATTCCAAGTTTTACTTTTAATACCTGAGGTTTTGTGTTACTGATATTAAATAAGAACACTTTGCAATGAATTTTAAATGAGGTAAAAGCTCTCACCAGAGATTTGTTAAAAGCAGATGAACAGCTGTTCTCTTTTCCCCCCTTTTTAGTAGAAGGGCTTTAAATTATATATTAACCAAAAAGGTAAACAGAATAAAATGGGCAATTAAATATTAATGGAAGATGTAGTGGAATTGTCCTGTGCTGCACTTAAAACAGCCTGAATGATTGAGCTGTGAATTGCTCTCCCCGAGGTATTGAAATATTCATCAGTGCTATTTAATAAATGTTCATATTCGTAGGCACTCATGTTTACACTACAGCACTTGCAAGAGAGTGCTTACTAAAGAAAACATGCTAATGGAAGGTGAACTTTCCTGTAGAGTGAGTCACCTTAAATTATACAGAGTGTGCTGCTGAGAAGACAGGGAAATCTTTCCTCTGACAAATGAGGAGCTTGCGTAAGAGAGGAATGCCTTTTGTTAAGAGAATGGCTGGGGATGGCATAGAGGCGTTGTGGCACCAAGACTATTTTGAGGTTTTTAAAAATTTATCTGGTTTGCATTTTTAAAATGTTTAACCTTTCCTGCCTGAAGCAGAGTTTCATTCCAATGCTATTACTGTAAATTGCCTACCTTATGGGAAGGGATGCAAGAGATACCAAAAAGAGACGGCAGTGAGAAACCCTTAAACAACCAGCGTTCCAGGTGACAGTGGAAACCAACATAAAGACACACACAGCATTTACCAGCAGAGGCGGACACTGCCTCATCACTTTCTCTCCTTGACATTTATTTAGCCATTTTTTCCCCAAGAACTGCAGATACTGTATCACCTCAATGGGGAGCTTAATTGTTCTCATAAGTTAAACAGGATCGAGGCCAATCAATACCTTGGAATTGGCTGATCTCTAGGGAAGATATTAAGATTTACTAGAGAAGTGAAAGGAAAGGGCTGTAGCTATGGCTGCTGGATTTCTGATGAGTGGGACGGCTAAAAGGAACATACCCATCCAACTTAGACACCTGTTTACTGAAAAATATTGTCACACAAATTCAGCAGCTTCATGCATAAAGCTCAATGGGAGGCTTCTTTTGTGATGGCCCTTCATCATCATTCATGATTAACCAAAAAACCTTAACAAATGTTTATTCAGTGAGAAAAGAGGATCTTCATTTCCAGAGTAACAAGAACAGCCATACAGAGGATTGTAGAGTGACTTTTTGGTCTCAGTATTTCACTCTCCTTTAATAGTTGTCATACTTCCATACCTATGCATATCTTCACAGAAGGTAAAATATACTTCTCACTCCTTGACTGGGGGTTTGCCCATGTAACTAGCTTTGGCTAATAGGATGAAAAAATGCTCAAAATTTCATGCACAATGGATTTGTTCTCTTGTGCCCCAGCCTTTAGCCATGAGAAGAAAATGCCTCCTATAGCTATTAGTCCAAGGAGGATGAGAAAATTCTGGCTCTGAGGACAGCTGAATCCACCTAGATCAGATGAACTCTACATAATCTGCAAATGCATGAGTGAGATGATAATTTTATATGCCACTGAGTTTGGGGTTTGCTAATAGCATTATTATAGCATTGTCAAGGTCAGAGTTGATCATCAGTAGGCAATGGGCAACTGCTATTGTTGTTTGACTGCTTAATAATATGTTTTAGAGAGGAAATATCACTAATACAACATATAAATTTAGGCATAAAGATGTGTTCCTTCGCAGAAGTACATTGTTTTTACCATATTTAAAATACTGGAGCCTTCCTTGATTTCTTCCTTGATTTCTCTTTCTTCTTCAAAAAGGTCACTGAGTCCTATTGATTCAAATATTTGAATATATTTTCTTCCCTCCATTTGCACCATCACTGTCTACTTCCAAGCTCTGTGATTCTGATTACTACAATGGCTACTCAGTTGCCTTCCGACATCCACATTTCCATTAGCATCATGTTTCTGACAAACTATGGAAAGCTTCCTATCTGGTTATATCACTCTCTTCTCTGGACCACTTTAATACACAGACACCTATTAATGGTGTTCCATTGGTTATAATACTTCAGAGTAATCCTCCATTGTCTTAAAAATCTGTCCCCAATTACACTTCCATCTATAACTCTAGACATTTCTCTTCACTTTTTCCTAAATGATGGCAGTCACAGATATTTTTACTTCCATGGCTCTTTTTTATTTTTTTATGTGCTCCTTTTGCTAGCATGGTCTTCTCTCTGATTCACTAGCATCCCTTCATTTCCAATATAATCATATGTCACTTCTCCTTCTGGACTGCCACAAGACTCTAAAAGACCATTTACCCCATTCTGTTATACACATTTATTGCCCAATGCATGCCCCCTATTATATTAAGAATTCCTTAATTAGAGGGAAAGGGGCCTACATTCTCAATGAATGAGTAAATGTAAATACTTGAGCCAGACAACACTTATTAAATTAAGTCTTTTTCAATAGCAAATGATTCCTATTACTAAAATGTTTTAGAATTGAGGAAAATTAGTAGTAATATAAGACTAAGGACTGCTTAAGGATAGAACAGAAATAAATAAGTTCTTTGGGGTTAAGATATATTTAAAAAGCAGCACCTTAGAGACAAGTTCTTCTCTTATATTTGTATTAGAGATCTGGGAAAGAATGATCATAGTAAAATCTTGAAGATTACAGGTATCACAGGTTTTTCCGCTTGTGGGATTTCAGGCTGATGGGGATAAGTAGCACAAAGAAACTTGAGGCTATCTGAGTAGCTATAAAAATTTCAGGTGAAAAACGAAAACATTCCCAAATGTCTATCAACTGATGAATGGATAAATAAAAAAGAATGAAGTACTGATACATGCTACAACATGGATAACCCTTTAAAACATTATGCTAAGTGAAAGAAGTCAGTCACAAAGAACAATATATTATAAAGGTCAATTTATATAAAATGTCCAAAACAGGGAAATACATAGAGAGCCAGAAAGCAGATCCATGGTTGCTTAGGGCTGGAGGAGATAAGAATTTTGGAAGGTGACAGCTAAAGGATACAGGAGTTTTTTTTGAGGTGATGAAAATGCTCTAAAATTGATTGTGGTAATGGTTCTACAACTTCGTGAATATACTAAAAAAAACATTCATTGAACACTTTAAATGGGTGAATTGTATGGTATGTGAATTATATCTCTATAAAGCTGCTACTCAAAAACTGTCTTTGAAAAATAATTCAAACTTTATTCATAAGGGAACAGGCTCTTCAAATTGCATAATCAGACATGGGCTGAATATTAGATGGTTTCTGAAATAAGAGAACGAACTGCTACTTACAAACAGCCCCACAGAATACTGAAGATAACGAGGAAGTGAACTAAAAGCCAACCCAACACATTAAATGACTTATTGTACGTCCATTTCTGGCATAATAACTCTAGTTGCCACACTAACAGCAACTGTTAACCACTCAGAATCTAGGATTAGTTCAATTCTGATGATAAATTTTAAGAATAAAATATAATTAAGATATAGTGTCATCCCCAATAAGTTTGCTATAGTTGAAAAGACAAGAAACACATGAAAAAATTAGCAAGGTGATATGAATTATAAAATATTTCAGTTTAATAGACACAAAGGAGAAATGTGACATATTCATTAAGAGTCTTTAAACTAGCCATTAAAAAAAAAAATCTGGCTAAGATTTCTATAGAAGCATTTATAAAAACTAGATCAATTGGGTTGGCCCCAAAATCACAATTATGGTGTATTGAGTCAATAAATGGTCTTATGCTATCATGCAGATTATTTTTCCTTTTTTTCCCCCTGATTTGTTAAGTTGAATATATAGAAACTGATTTACTCTTGAGTCCAAGTAGATAATAAGAATTGTGAATTTTACGTAGATTACTGAATAGCAGCCTGGTTGACTCTGAAGCAACAAACAGGAAGAGATTTGAAATGAATTGGAAACAACAGAGGAAACACTACCTCCCCCAGGAGGAAACCGAGGTTACATTTAACAGTAACAGTTAAAAAAGTAATAAATTATATCTAAGCATTTGTTTATTTAATAGTTTCCTCTAAAATCTTTCTTAAATACATTTTTAGAACTAGAATTAGATTTAGCTACTTATAAAAGTTGTCTTTACATAAAAGCAAAATTATATTTAGAACATGGATTCTGTCTGTTGAGAAACTTCTAAGAATCCTAGCTTGTTATACCCCGAGATGACTGTTCCACTGATGCCAAATATATTCCAGTTATCTAGGAAGACTATCATGAGTGAAAATCTATAAAGTAACAGCAAACACCACAGTCACATGTAAGAATTTAACCTTTGAAATTTTATCTAATGAGAGCAAAACCATCAATCAACACAGAAGAACTGGTTTTCAAATTTATTTTTATTTGCTGAATTCCTTCTGACACAGAACATTTGGATATTGTGTCAGGACTCTGTTCAGCGATCTACAGATAAAACAGGTATATGTCGATGGCGATAACTAACTGAACATCAACTTAAGTTTTGCTAGTTGGTGAGGCAAAACTCTCAGGGCCAAACATTTTACTGGTTAAGTACCAAAGGCAAAATGATTACATTCTACAGATGATACATTAAACTTTAAAAAGAAGCTATCTGAGTCATTTTGAATCTCTTTTTCTTTCTGAAGCAAAGGAGAAAGATAAGGCACAGAATGAGACAGTGACAGAGAGGGAACAAGACCTTGGTAACTTCAACCCCTATCTCCACAGTGAGACTGTCTCTCATTGCATGTACTAATCCTGCCCTTGAAAACGTATTCAACATTTGGAACAGCCAGTCTGTCTTCCACATCACCCTAGGCCTTTGAATTAACCAAAGATGTAAACAAAAATACTTGCCTCTGATAAAGTACCAAGCCTTGCCCTACAGAGAAATTTATATTCTTGTTCAAGAGAGGAGAGTGACCTTGTTAGCACAAGTATAGTAATAATAATACATCAAGCAAAAGTATCAGTGTAAGTACTATAAAGCATCCAAGAGGAAATTACCTGTTTTAAACCATGGGACTAATGTGAATCATTGCTAATAGCTGCTTATTTATCACCAGCATAAAAAAGATAACTTGGCTAAGCTAATGAAGTAATTTCAGCTTTTAACTGGATGCTAGTTATTAACTGAATGTTACTGAAACAACAAGGGAGGGCAGCTACATGAAGAAGTCGACCAGCTTCCATCTCGGTTTATTAATATTTTCTCGATGCTGCTAGATAATATTCTAGTTACATAAATATGAGGATATCAAACTGCTTAAGAAGATTCCCATGGTATAAAACAAAGCTTTAGCATTTTATAAGAACAATGTAAAATGTGTTGGATAGAAGACGGGCAACGTGTTTTCCTCTGGTATTTCCTTCCATCTCATTTCAGGTGAGAAAACATCCTGACAGTAATATATTGACGTTGGACACAACCAGATATGAAATTTAATCCTAGCTAATACTTTCTATGGTGTTACCTTAAATTTATTGTTTAACTTTCTAAGCCTTCATTTCTACCTTCTCTGAAATGGATAATAATATGTAGTTCAAAACTAAACTGATTTATTGAGGAGTGTTAATTTTCTGGGGCATAAACAATTTTATGATTTTTTTCAATCCATTTCTCCAAGTCTGCTACATAGAATCAATTCTTCCCTCTGTGTAGAGATCCCCTTAATGAAATTGTGGCAGCTTTCACAGTTTTTCAGTGAATTTTGTTTGTAAGAACAACCTTATTTGGGTATTAGAAGACAGTCGGTTTAGTGTTAAATTTCAATCCCATATCCAAGTTCTCTCTGCCCCATGGTAGGGCAGACCCGTGGATTTAGCAGACTGAAGTTGCGAAGAAGGTCAGCGCTTTGTCGGCCCCACCCACCCATCCACCCAACTTTCTGCATTTTCTCAACTTCCTTGTGTTGATCTCTCAAAAATTGGGCAAGAGTGAAAGAAAGAGGTAAAAGTAATTGTTTCCTTGTTGGCTTTGCAAGATTATATTCCTCTCCTTGGCTTCCACGACTGTTGCTCAGGTTTGTTTATGGGCTCATTGGGAATGGGGATAGCCCCAGCAGGTCCCACTGATGAGGTCAAAGCACGTATCCCAGATAGGCACTCTACTCAGCCTCCTCTTGCTGCAGCAAGACTGTTTCATCCAATTTTATTCACCCTCCTTGGCCAACTCTCAGGCCTGGGTTCCCATGAAGCATTCAGGTAACCAAGGTTCAGTAAGTTCCTACTATGTGTTAGCCCTCTTCTAGCCCCTATGGGATACATCAGGGGTCAAAGGATTTTTTCCTTTTTTCTCATATTTTAACCTTAAGCCTCATGGTCTTAGAGTCTAAAATAAGAAGAAGAAAAATAAAACATTAAATAAATAAAACGTACTTGTTTAGATGTAGATAAGTAATATGAAAAAACAACAAGCAGGTAAGGGAGATGTAATGTGCAAAGGGAAGGTCGTACTTTTTAATAATATGGTTGGCCTTACTGAAATGGTGATATTTGAAAAGAGTTGAAGATGAGAACATAAATCATTAAGTTACCTGGGGGAAATAGTTTCCAGGTAGAAGGAACAGCCAGTAAAAATATTTCGAGGTTAAAATGTGCTTTGAGGGTCAAGGGATAGCAAGGAGACCAGAGTGTCTGAAGGAGAGCAAATAAAGCTAGCCATGACATAACAAAGTCCAGTTTACTAAGGGCTGGAGTGTGTGTATGCAATGCAAGTAAGCACACATGTGCATGAGCATATCCTCTTTTCTCTCTCTCTCACTCACTCTCTCTGTCTCTCTGTCTCTGTCTCTCTCTCTCTCTCTCTCTCTCTCTCTCTCTCTCTCACACACACACAACACACACACACACACACACATCTGAAGAAGGGTAGAGATGGTGAGTCCAAGGTAGCAGCACTCTTGATTTTTAACTCAGTTACATATAAGGCCATAATTTATATAATCTAAACATGGAAACATAATAGGATAGTTAAGACTGTGAGTACTAGAGTCAGACTATCTGAGTGCAAAGCCTGACTCCTCTACTTGTGATCCTGTGAAAGTAATATAACCTCCCTTCACTTCAGTTTTTTTTTTCTCAGTAATGCTAAAAATAAAATCTTAGCATTGCTAAGAGATAATAGAGTTAATGCCTAAAAGTATATAGTACAGTTATCTGTCCATGGTGGTTTTAATGGGCAGTAAGGATTAGGAATCACTGCTTATACCTATGTTTGAGTGGTTCATTCTTGCTGGTCAGGTCTCAACTAAAATGTCATCTCTTCAGAGAGACTTTCTTTGAGAGTCAATAGGGATGTTCATAAATATTCTAGTATTCCCCCTAGGCACTTAGTATGATTGGCTTTCCTCATCTCCTTTGAAGTTGGGCATGGCCATGTGACTTGTCGTGGCCAATGAAATTTGAGGAGATGTGGCACAGAGAACTTTTATACACAAGTGACATGTGCCCATTCCAGGCAGAAGCTTTTAAGAGCCAGGGTGTTACTCACCATATCTCTTCTTCTCTGCTGTGGTGAACTTAGATCTTCTGACTGCTTGTGTTGCTCCAGACTATGACGATCAGAGCACAGCCCTTATGCCACCTGATTATCTTACTGGACATGTAGCTTATACAAAAATGAGCCTTTGTGTTATTAACCCACTAAGGTTTGGAGATTGTTTGTCACTATAGCATAATCTAGACTATTTTGACGGATACACCTTGGTTGACCAAATTGTATGGAGCAGTTTCTTCATCAAGCATAGAGCCAAAGCTCCTGAAGCCAAGTAGCTCCAAAGCAGAGAAACAGAACACATCTCCAGATGTTGCACATCAGAGAAATTGCTTCTCCTTTCTCCTAAAAGAAACGAGGGACAGTGTGTAGGAACAGAGGCCAGAAGAATTCCTCCCATTCTCATCCCTTTAGACAAATTTCTTCCTTCTGTGGAAATGTTACAAGTGTGGGAGATAAGGTAGGGAGGAGATAAGTGTACCTCAATCTACAGCCAAGGCAAATCTTAAAGGCCAATAATTTCTTCTTCCTGAATGCCAAAGTAAAATTGACTACTTTCTTTTAATGGCAGTGGAGCAGTGCTGGCTCACTTCCCAAATGTCCTTTCAGATAAAGATACCTAATGAATGACAATATTGCTCTGTTTCCCCTCTCTTTTCATAGCAATAATTAGCATTTATTTATGGACATTTAACCAATCGCTTATAATTATGATTAGAGGACCTCAACAATAAAAATCACTACTCTTTACAATAGTACTTTCACTACAAATTCCACACACCCAAAAAGTATTAAATTCTTTAAAAATGAAAATTAAAGCAGTGGCTAAAGTCCATCTTTAATGAAAATTTATGATGTCCTCTTATACCTTCCCTGGACTGCTGCCCCTTAAGAGTTCAGAGCGACCTTAGAGAGTATCTAGTGGTGATTCTCAACCTGGAAGGACAGACAGTAGCACTCCCTATTAAGTAAGAATCACCGTATGGAATAAAACATGGTACTGAATGGGACATGTTATAAATGTGAATGGCATCATCACAGAAGAAAGGATAAAACATTACCAAATCCTCACTTTTCAGATTAGAAAAACAAAGCACGAAGAAGTTAAGTGGCTACTTCAAGTCACAGGGCAAGATAACTAAAGTCAAAACTGGCCTTATTCTCCAGTGATTTAGGTCAGTGGTCTTTCCTCATGAGGAATTTATATTTAACATAAGACTTTCTATTATTACATGTTTTAGTAATATCTTTACTTTGTCCATACTATTAAAGGTGTACATTTTTCATATGATAGTGACTAAGAGTGAATTTTGACTGAAGAATTATGCCAAAACCTCTTACAGTGCCAAAGATAATCCTAGACTTGAGCAGGTAAAATTCTTTCAGATTTGTGCCCATTCCAATGTCATGGTAATAACTATTTGCATCTATTTCTCCTAATTAAATAATTTCCATGGCAATTCTAGCATCTTGCCCCTTGAGAAACAGAGTTTTAATTTTATCTGGATTCCCCATCAGTGTACTTCTCATGAGAGGAAGACAGATTCAACATCAAGGCTAAGATTTACAGTAAGGACTTTGCCAAGAGAAAACTAGTCAGCTTGTCTGTAGGGGAATTTGACATTTCTTGAATTTTTTCTTTTTACTTTTATCTACAGATCAGCTATGTTTATAGGAAAATGAAGCACCCAAGAAAACATTAAATGTTTACATTTGAAGTAAAAGGATCGTGTGTACTTTGTTATTTAAAATAAGCTCATGGTCTAAATAAAGCTTACCTTCAAAAAAAACTTACTGTATATATAAATGATAAATAAATTAATTAAAAATGAGATGCCAAAATGTCTTCCTTTCATCCTTTCATACATGAAGGAAACACTGTAGAGTGTTCTTCTAAGCCTTCTTTCCCCGTTCTTTCTAAAATCAGTAATTGAATAAGTGAATTTCCTACTTATGCAAGTCTCCTTTTCTTTTTTCTTTACTTCACTGCAGCTTAAAGAATAATACTGAAATGCCTATTTAAGTACTGAAAGAAACAAATCATCCTAAAATTCATAGCACCAAACTAGTATGACAGTTGTTGGTACACCTCCTCTTGTTATTTGTATAGCACTTATT
This sequence comes from Eonycteris spelaea, assembly GCA_003508835.1. Taxonomy (NCBI): domain Eukaryota; kingdom Metazoa; phylum Chordata; class Mammalia; order Chiroptera; family Pteropodidae; genus Eonycteris; species Eonycteris spelaea. The sequence goes on from PUFA01000087.1 coordinate 3,869,384, forward strand.
TGTAAAATGTTTCCATATGTACTAACTTATGAAATACCTTCAACAGCACCCTTGTAGAGGAACAATAGGTATTCCAGACAGGTACTGAATAGAGAAGGAAAATAAGAATTTGGAAGATTCTATGACACAACCAGGCTTACACGAATGCAATAAGTGGTACCTCTTTACCTCCCATTCTTAAACATCAGGCTTTATGTACAACTCCCACAAATGACTTAGAATATTGGTATTTCTGCCACATAAATCTTAGTAAAAACAGGAGAATATTTTCAAAGATTTTACAGTACCCTTTAGATTTCTCTTTTTTGACCTACTATAGGCAAATGAAATCAATCCATAAAAGAATTTTGGTCACTACAGAATTCTCACTAAAAATGATCACTTAGGAACTCTTCCCTTGACAACATGAAAGGAACACTCATCTTAAACCTTTATAATAGTCTCTTTATTATAATTAGGCTCATATATTTGGAGCTTCATAGTTTTCGCACAAACTTCATGGCAGCTAACTTAATCAGCCCAAAATAAAAAGCAGAGCAACGTTTACACATAAAAGTTTATATCTGAAGGATTAGCAGCTGATAACTTCTACACTTGGAAAAGCATAATATCAGTTAATATCACAGTTAAAACCACACACATATACACACATGCACACATACAATCCCATTCAAAATGCCTGAAAAATGGCATATAGTTTTTATAATTCATTCCAAATAAGACCAAACTAACTTATCAGAAATTGAAATTTGAGCATGTAATTATTATTCATTTCACCACGTTATAAAAGAAGCTCCGATACTACAGAAGGAAGGAGCCTGGAGTCCAAGCCAGGTGTTTGCTCTGCTATGTGCTAACCAGCCTTAGGCAAGTCACTTTCCCTCTCTTAAGTTAGCTCCTTTTGTATAAATTAGAGACAAGCATCCTTATCATACATGGAATTACATATAGTGGAGGAGTTAAGAGTTTGGGCCTAGGAAGAGACTATCTAAGGGTAAATTTTGGCTCTGTCATTTATAAGCCACATGATCTTAAACACATACATTACTTCAGTGTGCTTTAGGTTTCTCATCTGTGACATGGCAACAATAGTATCTACTTCATAAGCATTTGTATTAAATAACATAATATTAATCTCGAGTCCCCCTATTAGTTCTCAATAACCATTAATAATTTACATTTATGGTTATTACTTTTATGTCACACAATGCTGCTTGCTCTTTAGCTTGAGCTATTACTCAGGGGAAAAAAGAAAAACTAATTATATATGAGAATTTCTTTGCAGTCATTAACATTGCCAAAAATAACATGGGTTTTGTACATTTGGGAACCTCTATACAATAGAAGATAATGGTATTTTAAAAAATAAGCATATTTCTTGAAATACAAGAGAGCTATTCATAAGGTTGTACTGAATGCACTACATTAATTTCTAGCTGAAAAATCAAGTTGATAAACACAATTCTGATACATTCTAAAAGCAAGTAAGAATAGTTTTTAAACTAAGGTTTATTCTGAATATTCTCTAGGGTTAGGAATATGGACCTAAAGGAACCTACAATCACCAAGCTAACTTTTTTCCTAGATAATTGCATACTTTTAGTTTGTATTCTATATGTATGTGTAATTATTTTGTGTCAAGACACTGTTAAACTTTCCACCATAACCAGGAAATCAAAAACAACTGTCTCCTAAATGTATATTTTGCAATTACCAAAATATGATCTGCTCCAGAATTAATCAGAGGTCATTAAAATGTTCTTCACTCCAAGAAGAGAGGAAAAAATTAGAGAATTTAGTAAACTAGCAAGTAAATAAATAAATATTTTAAAAGACAATCTGGAAGCTAAAAATATCAGAATACACAAAACTTATGTTCAGTCTTCTACACAGATGGCACACTCGTGAGAATTTATGAAAGTAACCAAGTTTTTGGATGGGAAAGCTATAGCCACTGCTGTTAGTTTCTGCTAACATCTCATCACAGAGCTATTGGGTGCTAGTGAGATTTAGAAAATTTGTATATTTTTAAACAGATGGCAAGTGTTTCTATATTTCCAGAGTTGTCTTAGCAAAAGGATCTGTCCTCAAATTACACAGCTTATCTTAGATATGTAGTTATTGTGGAGATTTGTGTTTATTTCCAGTGGTCCAGTTTAACAACAAACAATTTTAAGAGAAACCATTATTTTCACCATTCTGATATGATGTTTTCCAAGTCATGGCATTGTACCTGATTATCTCTTTATATTTCTGTGGTTCATAAAAGAATGTGGTTCATAAAAACATGGATTTGGGAATGTGTAGAATTAATCGGGTTTAATTTAACAACAATTTATGACAGCTCAGTATCAGTCGGTTCAATACTCAGAGCTTTAACCTCCATAATCTCATTCAAGCCTTGCAACAATCCTAACAGGGGAGCATATTTTACCAAAATAGACATAGAATCAACCAAAGATTGGACTATATGGACAGCCAATCTGATAGTAAGTGGTAAAGCTGATGATGTGAGTGTCTATAAACTTGAAGTTACCCTTTCATATCTCTGACCTGAAAACAACAAAAATGCTGAGAAAATACGAAAATAAAAAAAAGGAAGGAAGAAAAGACATTTTAAATTACTGAGTTAGCAAGAAAATTGAAAATCATCAAGGTCAATAATGAAGCAAAATTAGAATCTGGAAAGACAAGAAATCAAAGCAGTTTTCACCCAGAGTACATGTACTCAACCAGGGACACACTGAGCTTCCACTTTAATGAACAGAGTGCTGAGAACAAGAGACAAAGACTAGCTCAAGATGGAAATTCTATTACAACACATCTCTATCAAAGAGATATACCCATGGCAGCAGTGGAGCAGAAGTAAATAACACCCTTAGAAAAAGACAAGAAAAAAATGTTATTCTCGACCTTGGCACTGGATGGAGTGAAAATCTCCTTGGAGAATTCATAGTCATGAGCCAGCTATATCTTTGGGATAACCCCCAAAGACCTTAACCCAAGGTTTATATTAATTTTTTCCTGGATTATTGGTAGCCCTTGGCTTCTGGCAAAATCAAATCTTCTGGATAAACATACCTTCAAGAATATGCCATAGAATTAATATAGATAGAGTTCCATTGAACAGGAGCTCAAAGTCAAAAATGGCAACTCTCACAAGGAAAGAAAACACAAAAAGAGAAAGCCAGTACAAACAACAAGACTCTAGAAATGGAAAAGATCCAGCACACAATATAAAAACAAGTGTGTTCAAACATCTAAAGAAATAAGAGAGAATAATTATATTAAGTTAAAAAAATGTCTATAAGATGACTAAATTGATTTGTTAAAGAAGAGAACTTTTAGAAATACTACTGAAGAAGGAAAACATGACGGAGGGACTGGCTTGCCCCCAAAATCAAGAATTATAATAAAACTATAAAAATTATATGTATGTTATTAGTGCAAGATTAATCAAATAGATCAGGGGAAAAAACAGATAACCCAAAAAATAGCTAGTACTATTAATAATTGGGGAGAAGTAGAAACTATTCAATAAATGTTGCTGAAACAATGTTACCTATGGAAAAAAACTAATTGGCTCCCCATCTTAAATAAAAAATGAAAATAAATTCTAAGTGGATTAAATAATTAAATGTGAAAGAAAAAGGTATAAATCTTTTCAGAAAACCATGAAGAAATATATCTTTAGAAACTTAGGGTGATGATTTTCTTAAAACAGAAAAAAGACTGACCAAACTATAAAGGAAAATCTATAAGATTAACTACATTAAAATTAATAACTGCTATTCAGCCAGCTATATTATAAAGAAAATAAATTTATGAGCCACAATTTGGAAAGAAATACACTAAAATTATCAACTACTTTACTATAATTTACAGTTGCCTTTGGTTCATGGATCCTTTGCCAATATTTACTTTCTGGGAAGGAGACTTCCTTCCCAATGAATAGCCTTAATTTCTACATTTTAATTGTTCTAACACATGCAAAAAGTTAGATAAAAAGTTTTCCAATTTGTGGATCAATCATAACAATTATAGCACTAGAAGACAAAAACATGCATACCCATAGCATAAAGAGCGGCAGCAAAACCTATTGCCAAGATCCAAACACATGCATTTTATAAAAGGGATAGGGAAGTCGAAAATAAAGATACAGTGAGGATACACAGAAAGGACAGAAGGAAGCAAAGAAAGAAGCAAGAAAGGGGGGAGTTGAAAAGAGGGAAAAAGGAAGGAAAGACTAAGTTAAATTCTGGGAACAGAAGACAAAGCCTAGGACCAGCTCAAGATAGAAAGTTCTAAGAAGGCACCTCTGCACAAAGCAGGTATCTCAAAGGGCTCTATCCCCAGAGAAGTTTCGTTTATTTTCAGTTTGGCCATTGCAGTGGCAGCAACTAGATCATCTTTAGTGAAAAAGAGCCCGTGCTATTAGACCCATGAATAGCCTCTACCTCTGACACTATGTTTCCTCTGTAGGCGATCTTACTGTGCAACCCTGAGGTTGCCAAGGAGAGAGCCTCATTGATATTCTCAGGATGCGTCATTTAATTCACCTGCTGCTGAGATCTCCTCGTTCGGAACTCTTCTGTAATGTGATTCGCTTTACTCTCACACTTGTTCCTGGTTGATTCCAGTAGCAGCAGCCAGTTCCACTTGCAACTTTCCACAGAAGCAGAGCCAGCCTTATCCTGCCTTTTTGGAGCTAATGGTACCCCAGCTGGGGCCTCCTCCTCACAGGTCTAAATCTAAGCTCCAAAGGGTCCTCCACTCATCTCATAAGGTACCAGCCAAGCACGGCCCCTCCCTGGGGTCTGAGTCCCACCTTCACAGGGCCCTTCATTCAAACCTGTAGATTTTAATAATCCCAATCTTTCCCTTTTACCCCAACCCCCAGGAGTGGTAAGAGCTTCCTGTAGTTGCTATTTTTGTGATAATCCATGTTCCTGTTGCCTTTTTGGCTCTCTTATAGCTGGTTAAAATTCTCTATATCAACATATCTTTTAAGTAACGGGTTTGGTTTCTGTCCCATGAATGGCTCCTGACTGATACAATGACCAAAGCCCTTATAGAAAGCAGGGAACTTAACAAAGTTCTAAGGACAGTGTCCATGTACTGCTGTCTTTATGATGTAAAGGTGAACTTATGTTATTCTTCCTACTGATGGCAATTTAGAAAAAAACCATTAACCAAATCTATAGCCATATAGTAGAAATTAGAGGCAGTGCTTCTAATTTCATCTGCTTCGAAGGTCCCACATTCAGCATGGTGGCTTCAATAAGGTCCACCACATGGTTAAAGTTATGGTAGTAATTATCTGTTGTCATGATACATCTGCTTTTTGCAGAATTCAGGTAAGGGAATGAAATACAGGGCACCATTGCTATACCCTTCACATCCTTCATAATGGTACTAATTTCTGCAATTCATTCCAAGACCATCATTATTGGTTTACTATCTGGTTTGCTATCATGGCTGTAATGGCAGGTGTTGGAACAATTTGAGGGGCTTCCACAGTGCTTCCTACCATAATGAGTTTTACTTCACAGTTCAGGAAACCAATGTAAGGTTCTGCCAGCTTCTGTATATAATATATACAATTATACCTTCCTGGACTGGGGAGATAATCTCAGAATGATTCTCCAAACCTACTGGATCTAGATTATGCCATTTATCATGTGGCTTCCATAAGCCTTGACCCTAATTAGACCACGATAACATTTCAGGTCTCCTGATACATGGGTGTCCACATAGAACTCACATTTACCAATCCTCTTTCTCCATGGAGAAGTTACTCTTTGGGGAATAATCAAAGAAATATTTTTCCATATATATTTTTGATAAAATTGCAGAGTTGTTTTAAAGGAAATCCACTTTTCCCTTCAATCAATGGGCTATGAGTCAGTAAATTAATATATATCTGGAAATAAAATAAAGAGCTACAATTGTTCATTGTAATAGTGGATGTCAGCCTATGCATAACACATTTATTGTTATTATTGTTATTATTATTATCATCATCATCAATATCATTATCATTATTACTACTAATATAAAAATTGAGCAATAATCTAGTCACTATCCATATCTCACCCCAAGGATATCACCATGATCTATTACTCTTGACCATAAATTTCTGTGGGCAAAGGCACCATTACTGTCACTCTGCCTTTGCTGTCCATTACATTAAATACATAAACTTTGCATCTCACAGTTAAGGTTGCCCTTGGACTATTCCATTTGAGAATCTTATAATCCCCATTAATATTAGGGAGCCCAGGGCCATGACAGCATCTCCAACTATCACACCCAGCTTGCCAAAAATAATCGTCACTGATTTCTCAAAGATTCTGGTGCTCTCCATCCAAAACATTCTTTATTGCCTAAGTGAAGGCAATGTCTCCTGCCCCATGCCCAAAGAACAGTCATGTGGCTGGCTCAGATATTATATAGTAATACAGAGATACTTTCTCATTTCTCTGAGTTTTCTGATTCTTTTCTTCATACCATGCCAAGGAAGTTCTGGCATGTTAATTTTTTAATGGTTACCATTCTTGCTTACAAGATTCAAGGAATTATCACAACCAGCTCCAGATAGCCTTGCCAAAACAACAAATTCCAATTCCAAAGTGAAATTCATTACAATGAATTCTCTCCATCCAGCTTTATACTCTTTTTCTCACTCTTACAAGTTAAACACCCAGATCGTTACTCTGTTTCAAGAAAGCACAGCTGGTTTGCTCAGTTGCACAAGATGTTCGCCATATGAAACCACTGCATCTTAAGCAATCCACTCAGGAGAGAATGGGCCAGAATTTTGCTTGCCATTTCCTGTTTCTCACTGGTTAAAATTCACTCTATGGTGCATTAGCTGCCTCTCATTTCTAAGTTGTTTTGTGTCCTCTCTGAGCAGCTACTGAGAGGGAAGCCAGAGTTTCAGTGGGCTCAGAGGGCCCACTGCGATTCCCTCCCCACATTCTTCACCCTCATTTCCTCCTGGTACATATTAGCTATAGACATGACTTTGGTTATCTGACTAAATGAAGGCAATAGTGATAAACAGTGAGAAGAACAAACACCATCTTGCTAGACAACTACTTAATGTAAAAACATTGCAGTCTCCAGATACTGTGAGGCCATTTTCCTCTAGAAAGAGAAAACAGGCTGTTTCCGATCCCCAGAGAGATTGAGGGGACTGGAAGTGTGCAAGTTTCTCAGGCATATCTACTTCAATTCTAGCGTCGGTGCCCGCTCTTTCCTTATCAGAATCCTTACTTCGATGGGAAATCTGACAGATATTTGTTTCCTTTGCAGGTGTCTGTGACATTTATAATCAGATCCTAAGCCTGATTTTTGTTTTCTTGGTCTCGTTCTGTTCTTCGTTGTTTTTAGCTGGTCTTCTTTAAGACTTCTATTAGAGTCCTTGCCGTTCACAGCATACCTTATGCGAATAATTATCTGACCCACAATGCCCTCAAAAGCCGCCACCTCACGTCACAATTCTTATATTATTTTTCTGCTATCCCAATCAAGTGCAGCAGTAGGGTAGCCATTTCGTTTCCAATGACTTGCCTTTATCTGCACCTCATCTTAATTCATCACCAGAAAACTTCAGGAATTATGAGGTCGTGCCTACCAGAGATGATTACCCCTCCCCACGTCAGCAGCAATCAGGCCTTTATTGCCTTCTGCTAGACAAATAATTCAACAGCCAAAGGGGCTATTTGGGGGAGGGGGGCTTGATATCAGGGTTCTAAAGGAAATTTTTAGCCTGGGTTTCTCAGAAAACAGGACCTAAGGTGAAGTTTACCTGCTTAACATTTCATTCGATTAGAAAGTATAATCCTAGGGAAGCAAGAGTGAGGGGGAAGATGGAATGAAGCACAGGAGGAGGAAGATCATTACGAGGGTGCCTTACTCAGCAGACCACAGCCTTATAAAAACACAACCGATTTGCTTAATCATGCAGGATCTGTCCATAGGGTAGGGAATGGCCAGCAAACTATCTGCCAGATCCTTTTCATCTTTTGTCTAACACCTTCTCATATATGGGTTGTATTATTGGCCCCTAAAGACAGCTACTGGGGAAGAAAGCCAGAGCTTCAGTGGGTCCAGACATGAAAAACATAATAGAACCTTTGCCACAGCCTGGCCCTTACTTTGCTCAGGAATCAAGGCAATGGTTGAGGGCTGGGAGATAGATGAGGCTGAGCAGATCTGGGAAGCATATAAACTTGTCCAGTACAGTATTAAGGACATTTATTGTCTCATATAAAAGGAAGTCCAAAAGTATTTTAGGTTCTAGGACTGTTTAACTTAGGACTTCAACACATTCATCAGGGTCTCAGACAGATTCTGCCTCACCATTCTTCCATATATGCTGCCTTCCATCCACTCAAGCTTCGTTTTTCTCACAGTAAGGAGGTGACTACCATCTGGCTAGAGAAAAAAAAAAATGTTTCCTTGACTGTCTCAGGCAAGAGAGAGAAAAACTTCTCCCTACTCTTCAAACTTTGGTAGCTAAGAAAAGGATCTATTCCATTAATGGAGAAATACCTCTAGTTCAGTATGATTCAAAAGAATTACATACATAAACATTTGAAACAGTAGTTAGACTAATTTCATAAAGCTAAAGTAATCCTCATGTTTTTTAACCCTGCATTAGGGAAAACAAGTGTGTTGTGCAGAAAAGCAGGACTTGCAGCTTCCCGACCCTGTCACTTTCCTATAAAGCTGGCACGTCTGTGTGCTTCTAGGCCTCTGGAAGTGCAACATCACAAGCTTTTTCATGAATCCCACTCACACTCTAAAATCATTCACTGACTTCCTTCCCACAGAAATCACTGGGAACTTCATTTGGAAACCCTAAATACCTAGCATCTTCAAAAGAAAAGAAAAAAAACTTTAAAAAGTTAGATATGAAAAATATGATGTAACATTAACCTTTACATTTGGAGAAATGAGTTTTAACTCTCTAATTTGAAAGAAACTCAAGAGAAATGAGAGTAGTTTTCAAGTAGCATCGATAATTTGCAATTGAATTCTCAAGATCCCTGGGTTCTTCCCCCAAAATATCAATCAATCAGCCTCCTGACCTTTCAAAAATCACTTCACCTTTCCAAATCTATTTTTTCACATATCGATTGGCTAAACTAGGTGATCAGGAAATTTTCAGTCCTACAAAACAAACAAAACATTGCCAAATTTAAAATGCTGATGATACTAACTTGTTTATTGGCATCTGAAATCTGGAAATACAAAGCTCAATCTGTCTAGATGTATACTGGATTCTTCAAGAGTCAACATGGATGTCAAGAAAGAAAGTAAATTTGACGCTCAAAAATAAGATATTTGGTAGTATTTTGTCTTTGTACATATTGAGAGTGAAGGATAAAATTAACTATAATTTCAAACTCCTCCAAAGAGAAGATATTTTACTGGTAAAAATAAATTCTGAATGCTTAGAGCCTGCTTCATGCACTAATAAAAAATCAAATGAAAAAAAGCAATTTGATTAAATTATATGTGCCTTTTCCTATGCCAATGGAGCTTAACTAAGCAAACAGAAGCAGTGAAGTAAATCAATGTTGGTTTATTAAAGATCAGAATTCAATATCTCAATGGTTGAAGGGCTTATGCACCACAGTGCTCACTGTTTAGCTTTTCTTTGCTAAGAAAGTAAACATCGCAGTACCAAGGAGAAACTTGTTCAGAGAATGACACTGACAAGTTACATTTTTCAAGAAGGAGCTTATCTCGTAGCTCTTAGCAGATATTTAGTAAATAGAAAATAAATGTTTCCCTAGTGTTTCACATATTTCAATCTCTTCAAAAGTATTTATTTTTAACATTTTTCACAATTATTATTTCTTAGATATTTGTATTTTTTGCCAATGAAAGCACTTCTACTTCTCAATTAAGAAATGAAAGCTGAAATGCCTGCACCTCTTTTCATATGACTCGCCAAATATTTAGTGAAGGAATCAAAGATTAATTTCTCATTCGGATCCATCCTACAATGAAGTCATAAATAATAGCAAATTTGTAACATCACATTAATCTCCATGGCAACGGGTTTACTGCACAAACAGAGGATTATGACTTCACAAGAGAATCAAACAGAGGGAGAAAGTGGGTTGCAAGGAAGAGAGCTCATTTTCAAACTCATATAATCTACAGTAATTGTATTGGGAATACAGGCAAAGCCTAGCAAAGCAAATTGCTTTCTATAAAAAATATTTTTTTTCAAGTTTGTTCCACAATGAAAAAAATCGTTCTCTATATGGCTTGTAGTATGTGACATAAGGCAATTTTAATACATAGCCAGTGTGAGACAAGCAATCTGGGATATAAAGGTTTGAACTAGGACAGCATCAGGAAAGAAACATCATGTACCCCAAACAGCACTATGTATGGCTGAAGAAAAACAAAACGGGATTGCTACTGGTATGTTTACTATCCAAGCATCTAACATTTATAAAGAAATTGGCCTCAACTTTCCTTTCCCATTTTACTTTCTCTCAAACAAAATCTACAACAATTATACTTCCCTTTTTGGATTCACTTCCATTTTGGAGAAGTAGCAATACCCTTGAATCTAAATAACATCCTTGGGGATTATTCATATGCAAATTCTTTTAAAAGATTTCTCCAACTATTCTTTTTTTCTAACTGGTATTCTTTCCTGTAATATCCTTTCCTTTATTAAAGAAAAATCCTGCTCAGAGCAAGCCTGTGGCTTTTACAGAACTCTATACTTAGGCAATAGTGCTGAGGTTTTTTCTGAGATAAAAAAATTAATAGGCTTCATCTCAACAAAATAGGCCAATGGATTAAACACTGTTTTGTTGTTGTTATTGTTGAATGGTGTTGTGCTTTGGATCATTTTGTTCAGGTTGCTTTTCCAGTTAAGTGGGGATACCTTTAAGAAAACAAGAAGAAAAACAAATGAACTAAAATTACCCATCAATTGTACCCAGAAAAGGGAAGGGATAAAATAATGATTTAACCATAGGGAAAAAGATTACAAATTCCCTCAAGTCTTATAATATTTATATTGACATAGGGTCTGAAGCGAAGTGTTCTGAAAATTAGCCTAATGTGAAATGGTCGAGACTTTATTGTGGGCCAGTATTTTCATGACTGGCCCACTAAATTCCCATCTGCCTGTGCAGAAGGCCAAAGATGACATATAACTTATGATTAAGGATAATTCAGTGTGAAAACTACTTGTGAGTTGTCAGGAAGCAGACCTCATTACCCACAACTGGTTCAATTAAATATTTGAGGCAAGAAATTGATCTGACCAAATCCTCAGAAAACATTATGCCAGGTTGAATGGCTTGAGCCTTTTATATGTTTGAAGTCAAATAGAATCCCAGGTTCCTGAAGCTCTTGTGATTAGATGGACACAGACTAGTTATGCCAGGATACATATTGTATTTTCTTTCCAAAATCTTGGTGATACCACACTTTCAAAATAAATGTATATCATTGAATCTTTCCTCTTCTACCTTCTCACCTGCCTGCAAGATGCATCCAAGCGACAAATATAGAGTCGACTTGATAAATTAGGTGCCAATTTCATAACATTCTTTTGAGTCAAGATCAAAGTAGGAATATGATTTTGTGGTATTTTAATAAACATCAGAACAAGTAGACCACAATTCTTTCCAGACCCTCCTTAGGCAACCTCTGGAAAGTTTCCTTTTTTTTTTTTTTTTGGTTAATCTTCCTGGCCTTTCCCATATGCTACGCACGGGCTGGTTACAGAAAAAAGCTAACAAGAATTAGGCTCTGATGGATTCACTCCTTTCTTCTCATTCACATTCACTTTGCTTATTTTTTACCAATGTAGATTAGAATAATTCCTAGAATAAAATTCTAATTAGGACCCAAATTAGAAATATATTTATAAATACACAGCAGTTATGCTGCAAGTATAGTTGCAAGAAACTAGAGTAAAATAAGCAGATACTTCAAGCATAATAAAGTCAGTCCCTTTTAGGCAAAACCTTGCACAATAAATTCAACTTAACACTATTATCAGTGGAAGTAATCACAATAGAAAAAAAAAACTATAACAACTACCCTTTTTGGCACTTGTCTATCATGAACAATTTTTATGTTATATACTTTTCAATGTATTATTTCATGTAATCCTCACCTCAACCTTAAAGATTTGATATTATGAGTTCTATTTCATAAATGAAGACATTCATGCTCAATAGATTAATACTATCCTCAAGTTCACAGAGTTAGTAAGTAATGGAATAGGAATTATTAACCAGTCTGTCGTACTTGTAACTTTTTCAGTGACATCTGCTTACAGTTTCTGCAACACAGTATCAAACCATACAATTAAATCTGAAAAACAGACAGCATCTCTTGCTAGATGGGCTCTAAAAAGATGGAAACTTTGAGCTGAGATATAAATGTGTCTGTGTGTGTGTGTGTGCCTGTGTGTGGGTGTGTGTGAGAGACAGAGAGATACACATACATATACAAACAAATAAACATATATATATATATACATATATATACATGATATGGGATTTATCATATATATTATATATCAGCCTCATAGTTATATGTCTAGATATACACATATATTCATAAATACACACATACATCAGCCAGTAAATTCTTCCCACCTCAAAGGCAAAAGGTATGATGCCCTTTCCCCAATCCTATCTTCCCTATATCTTTAGGGGCCTTTCTATAACTTCTTTTCTTATTCCATTCTGCTTAGAGAAGTGGCTTAGAGAAGAGAGAAAGAACATAAACAGAAAAACAAGATTTAAGAGCCTGCTGCTCTTCATACTCTCACCAGGAAAATCCTGGAGAGCCCTTAAAATATTTAGATATCTCAATGGCGTTTAAAAACAACAACAACAACAACAACTTAAATCTGAGAGCAGCTTTAAGGTCAATGAAATTATTCTAAATGCTTCTACCTGCTAGAGCAAAAATTGATTTATTTTAAAAAATGATCAAACTTTCTGTGATAGCTTTTAACGTTATTGTGATCTTTCAAATAATGCCTCCAAATGAATTTAAAGTTGTGACTTAAATGTTAACATTTGTCACTCAAGCATATTAATTTGACCTAAGCCAAATTTATAATAGTTTGTTACTTTATGGGTTATATGTACATTTTATAGTTCATAAAGGTCTCTTGAATAATTGATGCATAAGGTATATATTCATACTTCTTTTATGAGACTTGAAACATTTTACCATTTAAAATTACTACTTAGATTACAATGAGAGTGTCTTCATTTACAACATTTTGCTGATGACACTTTTGAGTAATTAAATGTGGTGACCTTGGTCAAAAATATAAACGCAGTTATGTTGCTGCTCTGTGCTCTTTAGCTAGCTCATTGGTAACTAAGGATTCATTTTAAGACAATGTGCTATTTAACTCATTTGCTCAGGATTTTTCCTGTTCAAATACCAGAAACACTGGGCTACAGAGAGCAATAACTTTAAGTGAGGTTTAAACAAATCAGTTAAGACCAAGTCCATATCTGCTTGTCTATGAACAAAGGCTTTATTGTTAACAAACTAACACTGAGGCTGGTATGCAGGGTGGGGGACAGTGGAAAGTAGGACAAATGAATACTAATCCACTGGGAAGGCTCCAGCAAGTGCTGGCCTCTCAGAACACTCAGCTTTCAGGTCGTTAGTGATTTTTTTTTTCTTTTGATCAGTATCATATTGGCTCTCACGACAGAGAAAATACTGGGATTAAAAAGACTGCTTTTTTCAAGATGTATGAAGGAAAGTAGGCAAATAGAGACTACAGAAGATCTGTTTTAAGGATCCTTTTGCATCTGGCTTTTGTCCATCTGGCTGTGTTCCTCAACACAGCCTTATCATATCTCGTGCCATCTATAATGTCACCAGAACAATATAATGTTGCAACCATTAGTACTCTGTACGAGACACTATGCTAAGTTTGAAATAAATGTATTTTCACTTTTAATCTCTACAAAAATCTTAGAATTGGATATAATTATACCCATTTACAGATGGCAAAATTGAGGTTGAGCTTGCAAAGGTCCTGACAGGCCAGTGGTTCACTATGCTATCCTGCTTCCGCAGCATTCCCAAGCCCTTGAATCTTAGGGCCTTCCTGCAGCTTCAGTAAATCCACTGTTGATAAGGAGAGGTTGTGGCCTAGGGAGGCTAGTTTTATGAGTATGAGAACAATATACATGACTGGGCTGGAAATGGTTAAATCATCAAATTCCAAATTGGTACCTTCGAACATTTGTGATTCAAAAGCTAGCAACGGCTGTACAGAGGGAAATCTCTTGGCTAAAACCCAAACAGTAAGTTTTATTCTTTGCAGTGAATCCTGGGAGATTTTCATAACTCTCCTACCACATATGGCAGGAGAATGAGTGGGGGAGCAAGAGTAAAGAGCAAGAGTGAGAGAGAGTACCTAAGAATCACAGCATATTTTGCAGTATACGTTGCAGGATGACAAACCTCTTCATTCCCACATTGCACAATGCTGTACAGTCACATAGAGGAATGGGGGTAGCAGAAGCTGTAGAAATAATGAACAAAAAGAATTGGAAACATACTAAAGTCTCAGCAGTGTGGATTTATCACTCCAAATTGTTGCATATTCATATAAACATAATGCAAACACTACAAGTAATATTATTAAAGAAGAGTTTTGATATGAGAAAATGCTAAGTAAAAAAAGAAAGCTACAAAACAGTATGGTTTCAGTTTCAGTTTTTAATCCCTACACACAAATGTTTGCACATACACAGAAAGGGAGTACATACAACAACATGTTAAAAGGGATTTCTTCAGGGCAGAGGATTATGATTTTTTTTGTTTAATCATCTGGATATTTTTTGTTTTCTAGTGTTTCAACACTGAACATTTAATTTTTAAAAGTTATTAAATAAAATATTTATCTAAAGACACAGGTAGATTATAATGATTCAGTGGTTAATATCTAATCTTGAATAATAGCAAAGAGGTATAGGATGTGGACAATACAAGACACAAACAAAAAATAACAAATAACATAAAAGAATAAAGAAAGAAGAAAAGATCTACATAGATCAAAGAGAGAGAGATTTCTCTTAACATAATCCAGCTAAGAATTTTACCAGTGCCCTTAAGAGTAGGGATGAATTAAACACCCAAACCACTTTGTGTATGATATGTAGTTTCTTTTATGAATATATTGCTAAGTCAACTTATTTCATGAATTATATATACATACATATTTCATGAAATATATACAATTTATTCCTGTGCGTGTTCACTCATTTTTAACTAACCATTTCTATTGTGACTGTAAAGTTCCAAGTAAAAAATCCCCTTTGCTAGCATTAACTTGATCAGATGATGCAAAGGGCAATTAGCAACTATAGTCTACATCTCAAGTGGGCATACTTGGTAAGCAACAGCCCTCTTGAAAGTACGGAGCCTGAATAAGGCTTGATTCTCTACAGTAAGTTAAACTATACCCTACACAGTTGTACCCAAACAGCTGAGACTTAAATAAACCACTATTATTCTTTGCATGTGATGGGTATTATGTTAGGTGATAATAGGAGTACTGTATGAGCCCATAAGGCTGTTTCGAGGCCTTTTTTCGACACACACACAAGATACACTTTAAAAGTGTGCGTGTGTGTGTGTGTGTGTGTGTGTGTGTGTGTATTTATAATACATGAGATGATACATATACCTTGACTTCTGCCCTGGATTACTATAACCTTGTAAACATTTGTAATACTAAATTTCAACTCTTCAGTCTTTCCCTAGTTCCCAGTAACAAAATGTTATCCAAGGGTGCCATAGCTATAGCCACTGCCAGTCTTTACCAGCTGCCTAAAGTTCAATCAATAGCTGACTTCACCACCCCTCCCAATTGCTGACAATTGGAGGATTAACTGCCTCATGGACTCAGCCTGCATCATGAATTAATGCCCAGGGATCATTTTGAGCAGCAAGCATTAGGTTCTGCAGACCTTATAAAAACTAAAACAAATGTGGTTGGAGTCACCTAGGTCAGGGACTGTAGCCCTGCTCATCCACTCTCCAGAAGCGTTTGCACCTCTGATTTCCCTCTGCTGGCACATGTCTTTATGCTACTGCTAGGTTCCTGCAAAGCTCAGGAAGCAGCTAGTTTCTTCATGTTCCACATGTAGTTCTGTCTCTACAGCCGTATCGGGGTGTCACCTCAATGGTGTCAGGCCCCTTAACCTAAACTATTGCCACTTCTTAATGTAGAATGTAAAAGTGGCTATTCCTATCCTCATTGAAAACCAATGATTTATGCAGTTATAATGAGGAAATTAATACTGATTTCATCAAAACTTGTAACAAAGATGACGGGAGGAGGAGAAGAATTCGTATTGGGGGCAAAGGGGTTTAAGAGAGTTAAATATTTGACTTTCATAATAAAAACTGTATCTGTAATTTCTAAAACTGAAAAAGCAAGAACTACAAGTATAATCGTGTTATTTAGAAATATGGTGGCAAATGCTAGGAAAAACATCTTAAAAAAGTGAAAAGTAGTTGCCCTTGGAAACAGGACTTAAGGTAGAGAAGAAGAGATCAAGGGAAGGGTCTGCCATTTTTCATTATGTCTTACATTATCAATCTTTACAAATACACATTGGTTTATTTGATTTAAAAAAAAAGTTTAATTTAAAAAATTGCTAACTTGGTCAACTACCCAAAAACTAAATGGTCACAGTTACTTTTACCTTGAATAAATGATTTTATTGAGTAAAATCTTACTTTATAGTTATCTGGTTTTGTCTGTGCTAAAACTAGTTCTAACAATATGAAACACTGAAACTGTCATGCATGCTCTAGTATTATCCTTGGTTAACCACGTCTGTGATGCCAATTGCACACCCAATCAAACATCTAAAGTTACTAACTGGCTCCAAAGTTGATGCCCTGGTTACAAAACACTGACCAGCTGCAGGAAACATAGAGGGGAAAAAGTTATGCCTTGGCTACTGAGTACAATCCATGCTCAGTGTTAACGATACCATGTCAGTCCATAAATTCTAATGGCTAACGCTAGAACATTAACACCACCCAAAAACACACTCGTAAGCAAGCCAGCATGGCAAAATGAGGTCATGGAGAAGCTTAAAGTTATTTTAGGATGCATCTTGAACACCAGTATAGCTCCTTTGACACCACCTGCTCTCATTTGGAGAACTGTATTTTTAAGTCCCCCAACAGCAACTGGGCTCAAACCCAGTGCTGACTCTACAGTCCAGTTCAGGATAAATGCTGTCCTGTTGTTAGGTGTTGACCTTTAGATGAGACATTCAAATCCCTCTGCCAACATTCCCAACGTTCTGCTTAATTGGCACAGTATAAAAGATGTGGCTGAGAGAGTATTCAACAGTGGTCATAGTTGCTCACATATTATCATAGTAATGGAAGCATGTGATTTATTCCTTTGAAAAAAGAGTTGGACAATATGATTCAATATAATAAATCATTGATGCTATGAGGCATCAAGAGAGCAACTTATGCTCACAGTAGAAATTTACTTATTCTTTCCATACAATATTCTTGCCCCATAATGAAATCAAGAACACTTACTTTAGTGTCTGGGATGAATACCAGCCTCCATATATGACATTTGCCAGTGCTCTCTCAAAGAGAAATTTTTGTCCAAATTCCTTTCAAAGCCACAATTCTCAAGTGTGGCAAGGTTAGTAAAACTTAGTTTCCAAAGCCATCAAAGTAGACCTTAATAATTAACTCGAAAGTCATTTCAAATAATACGTAATTCAAAATATAAATTACTGATATTATCCTTTGGAGTGGAGAGAAATTGGCTGGCAAAAGTAAGAAATTAAAGGCTTTTAACACAATGATTTCCAATCATTCCTTTTTGGTTGTAGTTTATGAATGCTTCTGTACTCTGGAAAATGAATGTGTGTTGTTTGGTAGAGTTGTAAAGTATTTATAATGTGTTTATCATATGCTCAGAACTAAGCCACTGACTTCCAAGTCTCAATTTTCTCCCAGTGCCTAATACTGCTTTCCTATTGCCCGCAGTTCACAATAAATGTTGACTGCAAGAAATTTTGTACAAAAAGAACAAAGATGTAATAATGAATCTAGGGTCTTCCTTACCAATGATGACATAGACGGTTTCTACGATTATCGAGAAATGGCAGTTCTTCAAATTAAACCAGTATTAATTGTGCACTTTCATTTTCAGGCAATATGCTATGCAACAGACACAAAAGAATGGCAAATAAGATGTAATCTCTAGAATTTTACACTCTATCCTCACTCCTCTTCCTTGTTTCTAAAACTATTATTTACAGCCAGTATAAGCTCAGTAACACACTTAAATTTCAATTACATATCCTGTTTTACTGCATGGCAAGCATGAAATTGGCAGGTTAGACTTAACGTTATAGTCATATATCTGCGAGGTTGGAGGACATTTAACCCTGTTCCTTATTATTGACAATACAGAGCAAAAAAGGCAGCAGGGGGCGGGGGGGGGGAATGTATTTATATAGATATATAAAACCAAACTTCCAATGTATGATATAGTAGCATTTACACATTAAGGGAACATTGATTTTTAAAAAAAATTTTAAGATAAAATATCTCAAGAAATTTATGTAACCATAGAAGTTATCTTGACAAACTTCTCTTAATAGGTCAGCTAGTGTGAGCATTGCTAGTGAAAAAGAATTTCCTTCAGGAATAATCCATTCCTTTTGTTGGTGACATTTAGAGATACATTTCTAAAGATACATCTCTAGCCCACAATGCTGCCACTCTAATCAAAACAATCTCTTTAACTTCACATTTATCAATATTATGAATTTTGAGTCCACATCGATCTAGAGCTCTCTTCTAAAAATAAACAAAGGCTTACTTTTATTCCTCTTAGAGGGTAAAACATAGAAATTGACCCAAAACTCTAGGTGTACCTGTGTAAAGAAGCTGATTAGGACAGTCACCTCCCTTAGCTGAGATATTATAGGGTTACTGATATAATCTATCATTCATTCTATTAGTGGCTTAGGCAGCAACTCTAGGTACATTCGTCCAAATGTAACGAGCTGTCATCAGGTTCCTTTCTTTAATTCTATAGGACAAATTCTATTCAGGTAGACATAACTACTCAAGAGTCTTGCATAGTAGGCTCACTATGGTGAAGGATGCAAGATTAGAAATCTAAAGCTATAACCTGGATGGAATATTTGTGCCAAAGAGACTTTATGGGATGCAAAATCCACTTCATAAAAACATCCTCTTCACCTCTAGGTCAGACATACCTTACTTATGGCCCCAGGTGCATCATCAACATACACAGGCCTAACACTTGATTTTACAAAGAAAGCCAAATTTTTTAAGAATATATTTTAAATTCTCTGATTTGAATTCAAAAAAATCTGAACACTTAATTTCTGCTTCTCTCCTATTTCAGACAGAAAAAGTGTGCCCAGAGAACTTACCATATACATATGTTATAGTATTAACATTTTTATTGTAATTTATCTGTTCACCAGGCAGACTCTCTCAAAAGAGTCTCTGAAGTTCCTAGAGAGAAGGTGATTTTTTTTTTTAATTGTATATCTCCAGTATATAGAAAAGTATCTAGGACAGAGTATACACTCTCTAAGTATTGGTAGAATGTATATAAAAAATCCACACACCTTAACAAATTTCAAATATTATAAAGTGAAAGTAATAAGATAGTGTAGTATCAGTAAAGATTTAGAGAAATAAACAAATGGAATAAAATGAGGGCCTAGAAAGATTGCTACACATATATGAAATCTATATCACAAAACAATACTGAGTAATGAAAAAGTTTAGTCTGTTCTAATTTGTACTGAGATGATAGGTTATTCATATAGGGAAAAAATGCAAAATTGGATCCCAACCTCACATCGTACACAAAGTATTAATCTCAGGGGGATTAGGATGTAAATATAGAAGGAAAACTACATCATTTAAATAGAGAAAAATATCTTTATAATATTAGAAAAAATAGATATTTTTAAAGGCATACACAGATACAGACATAGATAGAAATATACACAAAGAATCCACAAAACTTAGAGGAAATTTTTGATAAATTTTGCTATAATAAAATTGAAACCTCTATGCATTAGAAACTGACTAGAGAAAGATACTTATAACATCAATAATCACAAAGGATTAATATTCAAAAATAACAGACATACTCCAACAAATTAATATTAAAAAGATTAGCAATGCTAGAAAATGAACAAAATACTTGAACACTCAAGTCACAGAAAAGGAAATAAATGGCTAATAAAAGCCTGAAAAGATATCTCAACTCCCTCGTAATAAAGTAAATGGATATTAAAGCCACAATGAGGTGCCACTTCATAACTATCAGATTGACAGAAAATAGTCTGAAGATGCTAGTGAGGCTACAGCACAAAGATAACTTTCATACACTGCCAGTGGGAGTGTTTGTACTACTCTGATTAGCACTCTGATAATATTCAGAGAAGCTGAAATGCCTATACACAATGAACTAGCAATTCTATTCCTAAGTGTGTAGTCTTGAGGGAGTTTTATAAATGTGCACAGAAATTAAGTACATCTATGTTCATATTAGAATTGTTAGCAAGACAAAAACAACTTACGGTTATAAACTGTTGGCTAATATTATGGTTCTCCTTTTGGGAGGTACATGGCAAGATTATATGACTAATCTACTCTTTGAAATTTAGTGTGGCCATGTGACTTTCTATAGCCAATAAAATCTGAACAGAAGAAACATGGGCTACTCTTGGGTGAAAGTTTTTAAGAGATTGTATGTGATTCACTTCAGTGATTTCCTCTACCACATTGACATAATATTGCAGATGGTGGAGGTCCTGTTAGCCAGGTTAAACATGTAGTATGAGCAAAATCCAAATCAATACAAAATGCAATATTTTATTTTAGGCCACTGATTTTGGATGTAGCCTACTGTATCCCATACTGCCAGATACACAACCTAAATGTTCATCCATAGGTGAATGGGTCACTAAATTGTGGTATATTTATACAGTGAAATACTATACAGCAGTGAAAATGAGTGAACTAGAGGCATTTATCAATATAAATGAATCATACAAATGTAATATTAGAAAAAAAGAAATTGTAGGAAACATGTACTATGAAACACAGGGAGCTTCAACAACATTAGTAGTAATTTATTTATTGAGCTGGGCAGTAAATATACCTGAATAAATTATTAATCTTTGTATCACACATTTTTATAAAATACAAAGGTTTTTTTGTTAAATAACATTTATATTTTCTGTTGGCTAATTACTGAGTTCTAAAAGCAATCTGAGACTTTTTGTTAAGATTAACTAGTCTAGAAAACTGCAGATTTTCCTCAGTTCTCTATGTGGAGCTACTGAGTGACAACTTTGACGACTAGCATAAAAGATCCATGACAACAAAGACGTTGGTTGTTCACTCTCTCCACACTACCAATTTTCATCTTGCATAGCCATTGGTGGCTGAGGAGAGAGGGGACTTTGAAGAAACACATGCTGTGTTTATTTACTTAAGGATCTGAATGAGGAGAGGTGGTTTGGTGGAGAAAGCAAGAGAGTACAGTGAAAGGAAGATGCTGCTTAATTTGGAGGGTAGTGTTCACACTACAAAATTATTTTCATTTGCTGTAATTCATGAAAACGAAACTTGGGGTTATTCCCTTCCCCCAGTAATTCATTTCTCTTGTCACAATAAGAAGGACATTTTCACTTAGTGCTACTTGTGGCACGTACATATCGCATTTATAAGTAGAGCTAAGTTATCAAAAAAACAACTGAAAAGCTTTGCTAAGGGTGGTCAGTCACGCCCCGGAAGCTATGAGTTACAGGATTAGACCTGTCTAAATAAAGACGTACATGTTAGGCAATTGTTGTCTGAACTCATTCAGTGGTTTAAATGTCACTTACATTTATACTATGATCTACGATATATGTGGAAAAATAATGGTATAGGTAACTTAAAAAATGGCAACTGACAATATTGAAGTTACTTAGTGATGATTTGATTTCTTTGTTGCTGTTGTTTGAATAATAATAACAGGAGGAGGACAAATACATTTTGATCACTTATAAAACAATAAACAATGCCCCCACAAAACAAGTAGTAGGTATTAAGAATGCTGTGATGTAAGACTTTAGATGTAACAGGAACATTGATTAAAATTTACTGTTTTGAATGAAAAAACTAAATTTCATCACTATTTCTGTCTAAAAGCCCTGAAATTCTGTTGTCAGTTTTACATAGAGAAAGGTGATAAGAGCTAATAATACCAGGATCAATTACAGAGTCAGAAATAAAGTGCTTACTATTTGAGTGTGGTCCACACACCAGCAACATGGGCATCACCTGGGAGTTTGTTGAAAAAACACATCTCACACCCTATACCAAAACTACTGAATCAGAGTCTGCATTTTAGTAAGAGACCTCAGATGAACACATATTCACTAAAGTTGAGAAGCCCTGGTCAAGGTCATCGACTATTACTTCATTATCCTGGGATTTCCACAAAATCTCTTCAGTGAAGAGAAAGTCT
This sequence comes from Eonycteris spelaea, assembly GCA_003508835.1. Lineage (NCBI taxonomy): Eukaryota > Metazoa > Chordata > Mammalia > Chiroptera > Pteropodidae > Eonycteris > Eonycteris spelaea. The sequence continues at coordinate 3,891,993 of PUFA01000087.1, forward strand.
CAAATGTGTACATTCGTGATGTGGGCAAGATAAGAATATGTCTGATTCGAGTATTATTTTCGTAAAATGTTTTTTCCTAAACAAATTAGCCATATTCCTCTATTTACAACAATCACTATAAAAAATCCTCTAAAAAAAAAGCTAAAAAGCTTTCATGTTTATTCCGCTACTGATTTCCTTTGGCTATATTTTCCTTCTTTATGCTTTCTTATATTGAAAAATGAAATTCAATAAGAATAATAGTTTGGATGTTAGGACAAAAATATAGTATTTTCATTACCATTTTTTATAGTTTCCTTTTCCTTTTCAAATTTTATTATACTCTGCTATTTATTTATATTTCAAATAGTACTATTTATTAATTTATCTTAGGATTGTACAAGATTATTGTCAAAAAACTTGAAATTACATACATATAAAAATGTAAACTCAAAACCAACTCTATAATCTAGAGTTAACTATTAACATTTTGAGATATATTATTTCAGCATTTTTTTCTACAGTGATACATTCACTTAATATTTTATAATGAGCATTTCTCATGTAATTAAAATACTAAAATGGTTTTTAATGAATGTATATTATTCTAACTCATGGATATAGCATAATTAATATAACCATTAGTACTTTGTTAAACATTTAGTTTATTATTTTAACATTACATTATAATGATTGCTTGCCTCACATAAAATTATGTCTCTAAATATTATCTAAAGATAAATTTGAAAAAATGTAATTTCTAATTCAAAATGTTTAAACATTTTAAAGGGACAAGATAGATTTTCAAATTGGTATCCAAAAAGCTTAATACCAACCTAAGGTCCCATCTGCAATGGAAGATTACATTTCTTATTCCCCAGCAATGAGTATTAATATTTTTAATCTTTGCCAGTTTCACGGATGAAAAATGGCATCTCGTTATTGTTTTAATTTGCACCAAAAGGGTTTGAATGTTTTGTATGTGTTTATTGGCCATTTGAAATATTTCTTTTATGAATTGTCTTATCACCTGCAGCCGAGTCAGGAAGCATGGAATATAGTGAGCTTTACCAGCTGCCAAATTTAATCAGAATAGCTCTTCTGCCCAAGGAAGTTGGAGAAGATGAAATCTGACATTTGGCTGCCAACTCACTATAGCAGCTGCCCCTGAATACTGAGTTTACAAGATTGGGGCTCTACTTTCTTCACCAGCTTACCCACCCAGACACTCCCTACAAGCAAGAATTTGGAGTGAGGTAATGGGCACTGCGGCCATCCGTGCAAGATAGGCCTTCACGCCGCTATAGGAAGGGGATCTGGTGATGTTTACCTGCTGCTGAGCCCACCGAGAAAATCTCTCTCACTCAAGGAAGCTGGAGGCGATGAGATCTGTCACTTAATTGCCTAGCCTGCTGAACAGCTTTTCTGGAGCACACTGCTGTGAGGTGATCTACGGGGTAGGTGCAGTCCTAGCTCAAATGCCACACCTTGCAAGATCCTATACTGTGGAAAAGATGTAGCAAACCCTTCCATCAATCTCCAGACGTTTTAAATAACTGTCTTTGTTAATTTTGACCTGCTTAATTGATGTCTCTCCAAGGGAGAGATTTTCCCCAGCTCTACCATAAACGCCCTGTTTATAATGTTTTTACAAAAAAAAAAAAAAAAAAACCTTCAAATAGTGATGAAATCTAAACCATCAATTTTTTTCTTTCATAATATTTTTAAAGACCTAACTTTACAAAATATTTTCACATCTTTTATTCAAATATTAATTTATAACCTATTTTTTATATTGAAATCTATAAACCATGTAAAATTTAAATCATATTTCATTAATAATATATGGTATGCTTTGATTTCTTTTGTTTTCCTTATTAGTTAGCCAAAATTTCCAGCATCATTTTTCCTGTAATCTCTGCTTATTATACTGTCGTTAATATGTATTTGGGTCTATTTCTAGATGTTTGTTTTGTTCTATAGATGTTTTCAACACACTGGTTTAATTGTTGTAGCTTTATCAATCATTTTACTACTTGGTAGTGTAAATATTAAACATATTTTTTCTAGATTGTTTCTCTATGTTATTATAGCTGCTTATATTTTGTATCTTCAAGATCATTTCAACAGATATAGCCAAATCTGCATTGTGCTTTTTGCATTACATATTTCATAATTAACATAGGGAACTCTGACATCTTTAAAATTTTATTTTTCCTATTTGAGAATAGAGTAGATATTTCCAATTGTTTCATTCTTCTCTTAAGTCTCGCAATAAACATTTTATAGAATTTTTTTAAGCAGATCTTCCAGATTTAATTTTAAGCTTGAATTTATGTTACTATCTGGTTATTGCTGATCTCTAAGAACTATGTGAATTCATGTATACATATTTTGTGAGAAGTTCCCTTATTGAATTCTATTATTAGTTCTCAGGGCTTTACAGTCAAGTCTTAAATTTTCTTGGTAACTAGTATCACCACTTAAAAATAATTATATTTCCAGTACTTTTATTATTTTTTTTTCTTATATTATTTCATTGGATAGAAATTCCAAGAAAAAAAAGAATAACGATAATACTTACTTGTATTATTTATAATAGGCACATAATATTTATCACAGAGGTGTCAACTCTCCATCATCCCCAGAACAACATGCCTTGAGCCAGCCTAAACCCTAAAATTCTTATCATGAAAACTATTCTATTCCCTACCCTGCTAGGTATGCAGTGGTCCTCTTAGGGGGCTTATCAGCATCCTGGGATTGTATCACAGACCATCTTTCCTAGAAAAGTGAATCAATTGAAGTATGAGATTTTAAAGCATCAAAATGTCACAAAATTACCTCAAACATAGCTAAACGACTATCAGAAAAGGCACAAACAACATGATTTTATTCTCAGAAAGTCTGGCCAGATGAGATCTCAAGAGATATGCCGTCTATGACATGGCAAGTTAAGCCAGAGAAATTCAGTTCTTTGGAATCTCTCAGAGTAACCCTCATGATAGTTCTTTTCTTCCAGTCCACTGGCATCAGCTTTTCCACAGCCACGGATTTACTATGAGGCCATTCAGTGTTGAGGCTTGGGAATGTAAACCTTCATATCCAAAGCCCTTCCTCCTTAGTTTCACTCTTCTAGGCTCTCATAATGCAAAATCTAATATCACACTCTTCTAGACTATCTTACTGCAGTCCTTTCCCTGTTAGTTGACTTAAGGTTCTATATATTCATCATTCAAAATGAAACTACCCTCAATATTTTAATGATGAAGAGAAAAAATAAACACAAACTAAATTTCTATCACTATGTGCTAGGTACTGTGTAAAGCTATTTACATACCTTATGTAATATCCGTCACAATTTCATATAGTAAATTTGATTATTTATCTCCATTTTACAGATATGGAAATTGAGATTTATAGAGGTAAAACGTACTCTCATATATTACTCTATACTCCCTTTAGTTTTTGACATTTGGTTCAAATATTTGCTTTGGGTTTAAAATAGTTTGTATCGTATTAAATATAAATATCCTTCTATTTTTACTTTACAAAAAAAAAGTTTCTTCATAGATCAAAGTTGAATCTCTCAAATACCTTTTTTAGCATCAAGTTGATCACATAATTTTTTCACTTTTTTGATTTCACGATATGATGAATTGCTTTAATAAATTTTTACTTTTAAAATTTCTTTGCATGTTGTGATAAAGCCAGAATGTTCAGAGTGTATTAGTATTTTAATATAATGCTGTATTTGAGTCACCATTATTTATTTAGGATTTTTGATTCCTTATTCTTAAGTGAGCTAGCCATTTTTGTAATTCATAATATGAGTTGAAGACCAATCCATCTTTTTCTAGACTTAATAAAATGTTCATAGCATATTATTATTTTAATACAGTCTGTATTTGAACTGCTATTATTTATTTAGGGTTTCTGAATCTTTATTATTATGTGAACTGGCTATATTTTGAAATTCACAAAACAAATTGGTAAACAATTCATCTTTTCCTAAGCTTGATAATATTTTAAATAATATAGGAATTGTTTTTTTCCTTAAAGGTGTGGCATATTCTTCAGAGTTAGGTCTTTAAAAATAGTTTCTATTTCATGAATATTCAAATTTCCTATTCCCTCTTGAAGTATTTCTTGAAATTCAAATTTTCCTAGTAAATTGTCCATTTTATTAAGTTTGTCAAATTAATTAGGATAAAAATTTGTTCATGACATACACATATAGTATTCTGTATCCTCCATATCTGATCTTAGGACCATTCTCTCTATTAATTGTCCCATCTGCTCTGTACGTGACACTGCTCAGAGCACTGGGTAATTATTGATGAACGAACATGTATGGTTTCATGCCCTTTAGGATCTTACAGTCTAGTGGGGAAGGACAATGGTAAACAAGTAAGCAAACACATACTTACAAAGTGTAATAAGTGGTATGAAAGTAACAAAATACAGTAATAGAAAATAATTAAGGTAGGTTTACAGAGCTAAGAAGAGTTCAAGGTTAGATAGGGAAGTCTAGGAACATCTCACTGTGAGGTAACATTTAAATCCAGACCTGAAAGATTAGGAAGGACTGGCTCTGTCAAGAAAATGAAGAAAAAAATCCCAGAAGATTCCAAGGCAGAACAGAACCTACTGTGTTTGAGGTGCTGAAAGAAGTACAAGGTAGTTAAAACACAGGGAGTGAGATAGAGAGGGTCTTGAAAAGGTTTTGGAGAGTTGAGCAAGTAATGAGATTTGCGTCTGTCAGTGGTTGCTGGGAAATTTCAATGAAGGGAATTAGGTACTGGCAATCCAATCAAAAGAGGAAACTGTAACTGGGTTTGCAAAATTCTTTGTGTAAAATGGTAAATAATTCAGCAATCTTGAAGATCATATAGAGTTTAGAGAAATTTTTAAAATTACTAGACTTTACTTTTTAGAAGTTTTTGGTTTACCCAAAAATTGAGCAGAAAGTACAGAAAGCTCCCATACAACACCTTTCCTTCCCACCCTCATTCACTCCTCACTTCACCACCCCCTACAAACCCCAACTAGTTTCCCTATTATTAACATGTTACATTAATGGGTACATTTGTTCCAACTGGTGGAAGTTTTGGCAATTGTGAAGAAATTTATGATACACTGCTAATTAACATCCATAGTTTACATTAAGTATTGTACATTCTATAGGTTTTGACAAAGGTATCAACCATTACAGTATCATGTAGAATAATTTTGCCACCCTAAAATTCCCCTGTGCTCCACCTATCTATTCCTCCCTTCTTCCTTTTCTACAAGTCGCTGGCTCTAAAGTTATATAGTTGGAATCACAAAATATGTAGCCTTTTTAGACTGGCTGCTTTGACTTTGTGATAAACATTTAAGTTTCCTCCATGTCTTTCTATGGCTTGATAGCTCCTTTCTTTTTATCACTTAAGTAGATTCCATTGTCTGAATGTACCATCGTTTATCCATTCACTTCTTGAAGGAAATCTTGGTTGCTTTCAAGTTTGAGCAATTAATAAAAAAGCTGCTATAAACATTTATGTGCAGATTTTTGTGTGGACTAGATTGTATTTTACCTCCACCGGCGATCCATCAGAGACTTTTGAATACATGTTTATTAAAAAGACGACTTCGTCACTGCTGTGTGGGAAGCAGTACAGAGGGGACATACGTGGAAATGAGAGGCTAGTAAAGAAGCTGCTGCAGTAATCCAGGAAAGACAGACTGACAGCTTGGACAAGGGTGAGACTGAGGAGATGAGAGACGAGAATGCACTGGGTTACAAAATATGGAAGGAGAATCAATAGAATTTGCGTAAGCCAGGGAAATGAAAAGGCAAAACAACAAGGATGGATTTCTGGCCCGTGAAACTAAGAGACAGCATTGTCATTTACTTCGATATGGAAGCAGAGAAATGTGTTCAAGGGAAAATGTTCAATTTAGAGTTCGATTTTGCATATAATAAAGATGAAAGATGTATCATAACTCCAAGAAAAAATACAAAATAGAATATACAGATTTCAAAAGATAGTATGAGGTAGGAATGTAAGGTTGGAAATCATAGATAAGTGAATGCCATTCAAAGCCATGTGAGAAGAAGGCTAAGGATCAATGGTGGGAAGCTCTAATATTTAGAGGTTACAGAGGAAGAGCAACCTCCAAAGGAAACAAAGGGTACCCAGGGGCTGGAAGGAAATTCAGTGTCAGAAAATCATAAAAGCCAAATGAAGAACATATTGAGGAAGAAAGATTTAGTCATCAATTGCAAACCGTGTGTATTTGACTGTTTTTCCTTCATTTATATTTATCATGCTGTTAGAGGCTATCAATATTTTTCTTAAAGAATCAGTTCTCAAATGTTTTTTTTCTTTTATAAACATTAATTCTGAAATTTATCCCTGTAATTCCTTCTGCTGTTCTTTTAATCTACTCCATGCACTAATTTTTTAAATTTGTGGACTTAATTTGTTTAATAACTAAATAATTAAAACAAATAATTTACTTCTGAGTTATGATTTTGCCATTTACCAAAAAACATTATATGAACTGTTCTCATTATCATTATTTTCTAATCAGTGTATAATTTCACTTTTTTTCATATTTAAGAGAGTGTCTTGAACGGTTAAATTTTCTTTTGTGTGTTTTATTTATATTCTTTGTTGTTGATATTATTAATGTTTACATTGCATTTTGACCAGGATGCAGTCTTTGGAAATTTATGATTTGGGGAATTTATTAAAAGTGTTGTTGTATAACACATGCTCAATTTTGTAAAAACATTTAGGCCAACCCAAAAGAAGATATTTTATTTTTATAAGTTGTTGAGTTAGATATGTTTTTATTAAATCAATATTATTGTTTTATTTTTCATCCTCTATTTCCTTAGTTGTAGTTTTCCTATTTCATCTGTCAAGAATTAAAAATAATGTGGTAATATTGGTACTACCATTATGATTATATCAACACCTCCTTGTATTTCTAATAGTTATTTTCATTTTTAAGCTATATGTTATTCATCAAATAAAGTTCATGACATCCATACTTCACTGTAGATTACCATTTTGCAATGTAAAATAATAAGGCTTAGTGGTTATTTGCCTTGCATTTACACTCATTTAATCAAATATAACCTTGAATTCTGCACTAATATTCATGTAATACCAACTGCTTTATTGTTTTGCAATTCCTGTTAACTTTACACAGCCATTACTTTTTAACTACTCTCTATTATTTTATTTTAGAAAAGTTTTTATGTAATGAGTAGAGTTGTTTTATTTTTCAATCAGTTATATTTTAGTAGCAATATTTTACCTAGTTTAATCTATTTTCTTGAATAATAAATAAATGATTGTCATTTTGTTTTATGCTTTCTGTTCTTTGTTTTAACATTTCTAAAATCATTTTTAATAACATTAGTTATCTATCCTCTTTCAAGTCAAAGTTTTTTCTAAGTACAATTGCACATTATCCTCTGATTATTAATATACATTAATTCCCTTATATGAAATAATGAAATTAATTCCTGTTAGCTTTTTTCCAACCATTTTCTGTTTTAGTTTATATAATAACACTCTAGACCAAAATTTTTTTCACATTTTCTATCTTCTCTTTCAATAATTATTGATGACATTCATATTCCCATTTGTGACTTTATATGCAACAAATAATCTTATTTAATAGTAAATTTACCTGGTTTTAAATTTATTGCTAGTCTTCCTCATGTGTGACCTCCCTGTATTTAGATTGTTTTCAATTCATCTCTCAGCTGACTAATGTCTTTGGTTCATTTTTCCCCCTAAAAAAGATATTTTTTGTTTGTTTCCTCCATGAATGATGATTGTGGAATTATTGGATTAGAATCTCTTTCCCATGAAACTTGTATTATTTCATGGTCTCCTATCACTAACACTCTTTGCTGTAGAGGAAAGGCTGAAACACATCTGAAATTTTTTTTTAATTATTTCTGATTAGATTCTTGGGGGAGCTGTCTTTATACTTAAATTTAATCATTTCTTCAGAACATGCTTGTAAGTTTATAATGAATCCTTTCATTTCAAGTAGATGCTTTCACTGGTCAAAACTGTTTTCATCTTTTTATAGATATTATATTTTCTGTTATTTTTATTCTGATCTCCATATCTATAACCATATCTATAGATATTTTTGCCTTTTAAAACTGTTTCTCTGTATTCTAGTTGAGCTTCTTCAGTTTGTTCTCCACACTGCTCATTTTATTTTCTGCAGATATTAATTCATGTTATACTTTATTTTCTTACCTTTTTTGAAATTCATCTTACTTAGCTCCCTATTTAATCCTCCCTACTTCTTCTTCCCAGTTCCTCATGTCAACATGTCATTCTTTCTCATCTTTAATATTTAATATCAGAGATTTTTAAACTTTATTGCAAGTACAAAGCAGGTGTCTACAATTATACCTATAGAGAATATTTTTAAATTGCATTCTCTTCCTTTGCATTACGGATTTCTGTTTTACTCCTCTTAGGCTAAAAGAAAAAGAAAAGAAAAAGAAAACTTTCTATAAACACTCACCCCTTGTTTCCAGATATAGCTTATTTTTCTCTGGTCAGTTTAGTGCGTGCCTGGGAGATGAGAGAGGGAGAGATGAGAGTAATATCTTACTTAAAATTGTAGACCCATTAAAAATACAAACTGAAATAACTGCATCTATAAAAGTATAGCAACTTTATGCCACATTAGGTTGTATTTCTGTATTTTCACTGTACAGAGGTACAGAACTAATTTTCAATGAGAAGTTTAGAATATATTATGTAAAATCAGTAAAATTTAGTTAAATTTAATCGGCTTTGCTTTCCCAAGTTTGGGAATACTGACATTGTCTTATATAGAAAATCAATATGCTAAATTCACAACATCATTAGGACATTAGGAGAAAGCTCTTTACAACTATTTCACAGATGGAGAAAGGAAGACTCAATTAACCAGTTGCTCAAGACACCAGTAGCCAATCGAGAAGCCTGGTTTAGAATTTACAAAGCCTATCAATTCATACAGTTAAAAACAAAAACCAATAAAGAAATTTAGTGATTTGAAAATTAAAATAACTATGATGCTATCTTTAAGAGTCTAAAGCAAAATATTGATTCATAACCTTCCCCCTTTTTTTTGTATTCTTGTCAAATAAGGAGATTATCATTTTTCCTAGCAACAACACGTTCAGAAAGAGGGAATGCTGAACTGCATTAGTCAAGAAAATTCAATTGAAAATCACATCTTAATTCTGTGAATTTGTTCAAAATAATAATGCTTTTGAATATCGCACATCATGTAAAATCAGACTGTCTCTAAAGTGTGACATGTGCAAGGAAGTCCCTTCAGACTTTGCTAATGAACAAAGCGGTATGTAGTAACAGGAATCCTAGCAATAAGTGGAGTAATTAGAATGTGCTTGGTAATAGCTGACACATAATTACGGCAATCACATCAAAACTGAATGAAAATAAAAGGAAAGAGACTTGAGGTCTGATCTTCATATTAAAAAGAAATAAAATAATAAGTTAAATCTCATGCAAAAGAAACTCTCCTTACTCCAAACGCACACAGGCAGCTCAGAGCAGCCCATTCACAGTGATTTGTAGCTGGTTAAATGCCTGGTTGTCCTGGGTGTGAAACCTTTTGCTCCCTGGCTCTGGGGACACACAAGTCCTGGGGACAAGGTTGGCTAGTTGACTTCTTATTCATCAACAGAATTTTATTCCTTTGAGGTACATGGTCTGTCCATGCCAATTTAGGATAAACTACTTCCACAGGTGATCAGCTGTTCCTCAACTCCTTAAGATCAGAGAAAGAAAGAAAAGCTTAAACATGAATGTGTGGGATCTAAGGAAGCAAAGATTCATTCTGACAGGGAGTTGTTCGATCACAGAATGGGTTACCAAATTTGATTGTAACACCAGAGATATATTAACTGAACTGAACTGAACTGAACTGAACTGAACTTTCTGAGGGTAGTGGTATATTCAGAAATGATCTTAATTTAATACCATTAGCCAAAAGACAGCAATTCTAACAATATGCTGCTTAAAAAAGGTAGGTGTTCTACTGATGGACACTACCTAAAAAATAAGTAATTGCACTAGGAGACAGAAAAAAAGTCAGAGCTTGCTTTAAAACTTGCAATGGTGAGAAATAACCCTCACATTTTAACATCTTCCTACTGAGAGTGTGGTCTATAAACCAGCGGCTTCCACATTCATAGGGAGTTATTCAGAAACAGAAATAGAATCACAGGCCCACCCACACAATTGAATCAGAATCTGCATTTTAAGGAGACCTCTAAGAGGTTTATTTGTATGACATTAAAGTTTGAGATGTCTAATATAGCAGATTCATAGGTCAGCAGAGGGGGAAAGATCTTGGAAAAGGTCTTACCTAATCTCATTTTTCAAATTCAAAAACTCACCAAAACTGCATAGCTAAGGCAATGAATGTCACTCAGTTAATGTTAGGGTTAAATCTAAATCCTTGACCAGTGCTCTTCCATGGTCCGTGCTATCACCCAAAAACTGCCGAATAACTAATAAAATAGGATAACTTCTCAGTCTGTTTCCTAGTTCTTCCCCTTTCAACTTCATATTAGTATTCTAGTATTGGACTTGCTATTTTAAATAAATAAATAAATAAATAAATAAATAAATAAATAAATAAATAGCTTTCCCATAGATGAATCCCCTGTCAAAGAATAAACACATTAACAGAACAGATTTATTGAATGCCCAAATTATGTATTTAAAGATCTCCCTTCCAGCATTACTGACACAATCGAAGGTACTGTGAGAGATTGCTGGAAATTATTAAACAAGTTTGATGTTAGATTGATAACTCTAGTCGAGAGAGTGAGAGGATACTGGAGAGGGATGAACACAGGAAGACCAGGGAAGGTAGGAGGGGAAATCAGGAGTGGAGTGGTGGCACGCTGTGGCATGCCTGTCTGACATTACTAGCTTAACATTTGTATTTCAGTCCATCGCCTGACTAATAACACCATGTAGTGAAATAAAGCACCCATTCTGGAGGTAATTGTTATGTGGTGGAATATAAACAAGCCCCATTCTGCAGTATATTTACCACAGTGCATATTTACGAGTTGGGTTTAATTAAAAGTCGGGAACACTAGAGCTATTTTTTAACTAGATGCCTATTATCTAGTGTCAAATGCTTGGTTTTAATCACGCATTTTATATCATCGTGACCTAGATCACTGCCTGTGACATATGAGATAGTGTGTTGTCTTTCCTGAGAAGATGTAGCAGGGCTTGATGGATGTTTTCTCATTCCTAACCTCATTACTACCAGCTTCCCATCCATCTAATAAAATGCTATGATAGAGAGTGGGAAGGTGCTATAAATCATAATATTCCAGCCGCTTCCAGCAGATTCATTAGAAATGCTGACTATATATCTCACAAACAGAAAGTCAACACACAAAGTAGGTTGCTGCTTCTCCTCAAGATCAAGACACCCTGTTCTTTGCTTCCCCCCTCTTCAGCAGAACAAAGGTTCCTTTTAAATGACAAAAACTGCCATTTAATGAACAACTGCATAGCCCTCTGTCCTAACATGATTTATCCAAGATAGAGTTGATAGACAGCAGTTTCAGTCTTGTTATACACAATTTGATCATTATTTGCCTGATTAGAAGAGCTGTCAACTTCTAAGTGTCAAGAAAAGATTCAGTTAAAATAGATTAGGTCTTGGAGTTTTTGTCATTATTGTTTTTGCCTTGGCAAAGAAAAGGACCTTGTCTCCTTAAGGTTTAGATGGAAGCTACTGAAGAGATAAGTGAGAACTCTGACATTATCACTCCTTCAAGTAATCACGCAGGAAACCTTAACAACGTCTTTGGTTCTTCCCTTTTTACCCATCATTCATTTGTTCATTTATCCAACAAACATGCCATGAGGATCTACCATGGGCTAGGTACTGTGCTAGACGCTGGGTTACAACCATAAATCAGACCCAGCCTTCCCCTCAAGGACCCTGCACATTAAATGCAAAAACAGAATACAATGGCAACTTATAAGACAAAGCCCTAATTCAGTTTTGGCAGGGAGGTGGCGGTCAAGGAACACTTCCTGGAGGATATAAAACCTAAGCTCTTCACAGACAAGGGAAAGGAAACTGTATTCTAGAAAAAGAGAGCAGAGCATGTGCAAAATTCAGGACTGTAAAAAGGCTATGCTACAAGTTTAGCATAGCTGAGATCAAGAGGCACAGGGAGAGGTGAGAGAGAAAATAGTTTAGAAGTAATAGAGGCCAGACTATGAAGGGCCCTGTAGGCTTTATAAATAAATTTAAGTGATTCTGGGAGCAATAGAAAACTATTAAACGTTTTTAAGCAGAGCAATGACATGGTGGGTTTTGCATACAGAATGATCACTCTCACAACAGTGGGGAGCACAGGACAAGGATTAAGTCAGGGAAAATAGCGAGAATGCAGCAGCAGCAACAGTATGAGTAAGAATGGAGAAAGCTAGAAGTAGTTGAGAACGACTTATAAGGTAGAGATGACAGGACTAAGTGATTGATTTGATAGCTCTAACTTACTTGGTCACCAAGTCTATCATTATTATTATTTTTTTTTTCAAATTGTTCCCATAGACACTATAGGCTCTTTCCAAGATGATAAGCTCTATTCTATACCCTGACATCTAGATCTGGGCTGATCTTTCTGGTCTCCAATCCATCTTCTATGACCTAATAAATCCTCATAGGCCTCTTCTTTGTTCTAAAACCTCCAGTGTCTGTCATATACCTGATCCCCTGTCTATAACAATAGTCTTCAAACTTAAGTGAATACCTGAATCACTGGGATGTCAGGGAAGGGGCTTGTAGAAAATGCAGAATTCTAGCTCCCATTGAGATAAAATTTCTGATTTAGATGTGGCATGGTATCCAGAAAAAAAAAAAGTCTTTTTAACAAAAATCCAAGATACTAATATAGGAATATGCTTTGAGATAAAGTTCAGAACTATGGTCTGGAATTATGGACCTCTATAATTTCCACACCTCATGCTATTCTGTGGTCCACTGTAAGTTACTCCTCCAGTTCTACTGTCCTCTAGCTCAGTTTCTTTCTGTAAAAATAACTATGCTGTAATCATTCCCATATCCATAACTTCAATTTGGTTGTTCTGCATCTGCCCTCTGCTTGTCTAAATTTGGTCAATATATAAGGCTCAGTTTCCACATCTGTAAAGAATAGGGGATAGATTAAATGATATCTAAATTCCATTATAACATTACTATTCTATACTCATTTTAAATCTCACCACTTCATGAGCCCATCAATGATCACTCCAGCCTTCACTGACTCCTCTTTTCGAACTGGGTCAGTCCCTCTTTTTTTTCCTAAACTTAATTATATAAACTATTTTATAGCTTCCTGAAAGTAGTATAAATTGAGATTAAAAGCATGGAAACAGGAATCAAATAACTTAAATCAGGTCTTGGCCTGAATGTTTACTACCTATTTACTACCTATTTAATATTAGGGAGGTTGTCTTTTTTCTAAACCTCAGCTTTCTTATCTGTAAAATGGGGATTATAAAAGTTTCTGCCATATAGAGTGTTGCAAAGTTTAAGATACAATCCACTTAAAGCAATTACTACAGTGCTTGTAACTCATTAAGGTGTTTTATAAAAGTTAATAGAAACCACTATGATAGCCTTGCCTCTGCTTACAACTCAGTAGTAAGCAATTTGAAGACAGAGATCAAATCTTTATATCATTAACCACTTCCCTCACTCCAGAACCTAACACAAGATAGCATCGCTTAGGGGATATCTGTGCAGATATTTATGGTACTCTAAAATAAAAATGAATATAGCAGAAATGAATCTTAGTACACAAAATCAAGTATTTCAGAATTATCACATGCCCATTTTTTCTTTAAACCATTTTAAATGTGACTTCAGCTTCATCCTACTATACTGAAGGAAATTCAGTGTCATCCATGATTATCTGTCTCAGGAGGCAGTCTCAGAGTCTTACCACCAGAACATCAAGGAATTCTAAGATTGTTCCACATGGAGATGCTCCATGACCCAGCCCATATGATTCCTGTAGGTCACAGGCAGTTTAACTGTTTTCTTACCTTAAATGGAATGTAGACAACTGGACTAGGTTTGTAACTCCTGAACTCTGGGCACAGTTTCAGAGCTTTAGTTGGCCAATACTTCTGAGATTTTGTCATCTCCCCAGGACTTTGCCAGAAATGAGATATGGACTGCACTCTAGAAGGATCAAATCATTCTCTTTTCCCATCTCTGACAAAAGGATTGTCTTCCTGAATCCCCTGCCTTGAAAGACAATTCCTTCTCTTACTCCCGGGGTACCTAATAATGACTTTAATGGGGTGCCTACATAATGACTTTAATAAGTTTCAGATTCTGCTCAGTCCAAGCAAAAAAAAATTTCTCTGAGGCAGGAAACTATTAAAGGACTGATGAACTGTGTAAAATGAGGAAAGAAAAATAAATGAAAGGATAACAAGCACACACTAATATTTTAATAAACTATTCTTCCCAAACAAGTCAAGAGAAAATGGTTTGCCTAAATACAGAAGGATCAAAGCACAAATAAAGGGATGCTGGAATATTGACAGCATGTTTTTTTCTTCAGTCAGACAAGATCTTTTCCTCTATAGTTTTGGCATTGGGAAAAAGAATGAGCCTTCGGTTAAAGTCAGGATTCATTCTGTCTCCTTTCCAAATTTTAGAAAACTTTCTGATTGTTACAATGAGAGTACCATCCATGCAGGCAAAGCATATCTTGCCTCTTGAAAGAACAAAGACTCAGAGAGACCATAAAAATTGCTCATAAGTCTTCTTAGACATCAAAGGACTCTTACCAACAACATACAGATGACTTAGTGAAAGTAAATAGGGAACATATGGATTAAGATTCTCTTGAAATACACATGGATTTTGAAACTAGGTGAGGAGGAAACTGCTTAGGGCCAAAAGCATTTTGGATTTTCTAAATATAAGTGTGTGGCTATCACCACTAACACCCCCGACCCACCCACACTGACACATGTACATACAAACATTCCCTCATTGCATGAACTAGAGACCTAGAAATGGTAAAACTCCTAAAGACCACACACCATGGGAGAGTCATAGCTATTTACTCAAGTTTAGATTAATTCAACAAATGATTTTCTAATGTTTCAGAAAAGGGGAAAAGGAAAGGAAAAGTCAATTGGCGATTCAAGATAAACAATAACGGTCTTTTGATTTTGATTTCTAATTTCAGGAATAAACATGTATCTACTTAGTTGACCTCAATTGTCTCATCTATAAAATGTAGGAAGTGGATTGAATGATCTCAGAAATGCTTGAAAATGACTTCATGTTCTGACTAGTTTTTGTTTCATCTGCTACTCCCTCTTGCTCTTCTTTTTCTAATTTAAGCATAAGCAAATTTTATAGCAATAATAACAAGACCTGAAAGCTGAGCTTTAAAATATGTCACATGCAATCCTGGCCCCCAGAAAAATTCAAAGCAGGTGAAAATGAGTCTTGAGTATCTACCCACTGACTTTTTCTGCCCCTTCTCTCCACCTGGAACACTACCACAAAGCACCTCTGCCCTGAAGCTCATGTAGAGCTCTTGTAGAGAGCTCATACGAAGGGCTAACCTACAGCATATGATGATCTCATTCATAAAGAGGAAGTAGTGTGGGGCTTCTTTTTTTAAAAAAAAAAAAAAAAACAATTAATCACAATCAAGAAACCTCAAGAGTTAAGTCTAAAATTACAAGACTAGAAACTGGAAAGAGTGAGGTAAGACATTTTATTACACAATTAAATCCTCATTAATAAAATGAAAGGAAAAAGTTTCTATAAGTATCATCAGTATCAGGTAGATTAAATATCTACTGAGGACTTCTTTCCAAAGCCAGTTTTCTCATTCATAATTCCCTGCTATCCTGAACTTGAAACAATTCATTCTGGAAAAGCTTATTGGTCTTCTGATAGAAGAAGTAAGGATACTTATGTGCTAAAACTATTATTCAGCTGCTTGCTATCTCTATTCATGACTATGTGGTATGGTCACAGTTATTTCACAATTATTTTTTTCCAGAGTGCTTGTGAAATAGATAGTTATTGGGGTTGCATTTGAAATAGAGGTCTAAGTTCTCTCCAAGAGCCATTGATACCATCAGTCCTAAATATAGGACTTAGTTTTGAGTAAATAACATAGGAGAACCCAGACACAGTGCTGACATCAAAACCTTTGACTCTACCAAGATACATGACCTATAATGATTCTTCCCTTACACCTGAGAAAATTGCTTCTAACATATAAATCCCAATTGCTATGGAAGAAATTTCATGTTATAAATATCCTCATCTACTTGGAATAATCTTTTCTGTCGCCTTGACCAGCCAGACCATTAGTGTCTCCCACTATATTCCCATAGCACCTGCTACGTTCTTATCATAACACTTAAAATTGTTAAGATCTGAATGGGGAGAAATTCCAACTATCTTGTTCTCAATTGTATTTTCAGAGCCTAGACAGTACATGGCATAAATAATAAATATTTGCTGAACTCATACATAAATGAATGAATTTTATTTCAGAACTCTGTTATCTCAATCATACTGAATGACTTGCTCATTCTCTACTAAGTCTACCCAGCTCTGTCTCCCTACTTTGAAAACATCATATTTGGTCCTTTTGTGCCTCAAAGAGCTTTAAAGGCATTTATTTGCTCCCTCTATATTTGAGTTGAGAGCAGCATTAATTCTATTTCACAGATGACAAGCCTGAGGAAAATTCTTCTATACCTGGCCCCCCAAAAATCAAATTTAATTCCTGAATAATAAAGGTGAAGATAAACACTCAGGAAATCATCACTTTCAATTCCATTTGTAATTCCCTAGAAGGAAATTATCTTTAAAATGCTCCTATGGAACCCAAGGACTTTGTGGGTGTGTTTCGTTGATGTGTTTTTGTATACATAAAAGCAAAATTAAAATCTGACAATGAAAATGCATTTAAAGAATCATTCAAAGTAAGAAACACATTGCACATGAAGAAGCATGCAGCATTGAGGTGATCCAGGTGGAGTTTATTAAAACCTGCTCTGTTGGCATTCAAATGTGTGTTACGTCAGGGGCACAGAACTGAACAGTAAGATTAGTATCCTTATATGAAAAACAATCCAGATAAAAATTTCAAATGTACATGAAGAATTATTTTGAAGTCCTCATTAATGTATTGCTTTACAAATCAATTCTTGTTCATTTTTGAACAAGTGCATGGAGGAAAACACAAAATATGTTTGTTACTTTGTAAAAACACTACATACAGACACAATAGAAAAAGAAAAATTTAAGCATTTAGACCCATTTTTGCTATTGCATCAATATGAAAAATGATGTGACATCTACAGAGTGCAAAAGAAACGGCAAAAAAAGAAAGCAAAATACACAGAAGCTACAGTTTCTATTTTTAAAAAGACTGCTAAAATATGTTCAAATATGTGTTGTATAGATGAGTCCTGATGTTGAAAAGATGCTGGGGTATTTCAAAACAGAGCTGGACAAGCCAAACATATCAGTATGTGCTCTTTACATTTCCTAGTTTGGGAATTATTATAATTATAGTGGCAGAGAGTAGCATAATTTACTTTTATACTAAACTTTATTAACTATTATGGACCAAAACAAGACTATTTATTGTATAAATATTTCAAATGAGAATACATGTTTGTTTGTTCTTTTATAAAATAAATCTCATTAACTAAATATATTTCAAATACAATATGATTCCACTACCTAATAGCTTTCATAAGTGGAACAAGCTCAGTTTGGTATGCTAGGGTCATGGTGTCATGATGCTCATAACTACAGAGACACAGTTAGTAATGAAACAAGCTAAATCTTTGAACTTAATATGCTAAGCAAAATAAGTATGCAAATTTGAATGGTTGAAAATGTGTCTGACAAAGTCCGGCACTGAATTATCTAAAATACATTAAATTATAATTTTAAACATCTTTTGGTGACATAAAGAATTTTGGAAAAGGATTTCCTTACAAAAAAAAAAGTGAATATTTAGGTGAATGAATATGAACTTCATCAAAATTAGATGCTGACCAATGACAGCGTGAACTTTTATACAATTGTCATTGATTTAACTCCATGAAGTAGGAAAGCCTGGGGACATGTCAAAACCCTAAGATTAGCTTCTACAAGATTTCTGTATAGTATTTCCCAAACTAATTTGACCACAGGACTCCCTTTTCTACAGAGCATTAAATAATTTCCATTAGAAATTCATTGTTTTGAAAACACTACAATCAGATAGTACTCTAATGAATACAATAATATAAACATATATTATGTAGGTTTATATATTTTTTTATATTTTATATATAAAATACGTTATATATACTTATACACATTATTTTATTGCAGTCGCAAAAAACTATATATTATTTCCATTGTACAAACAAGAAAATCTGAGATCTAGATAGGTTAATGGCTACTGGTAGACCCAGAAAGCAAACTCAAGCTTCTTCTGATCTTCAGACCCAAATTCTTAAGTACATCTAACTGCTTCTTTAAAAAAAAAGTATTTTCAACTAATACATAAAAATTTAGCACACAGAGTAGTTTTTATCTTTTATCCATGAAAGCCCTTAAAAAGACCTTTCGTTCTATTAAAATTACTTATAACACATACAGTTCTATGAAAACTAGTAGATTTTATAAAGATTTTAGACAACTTTGAATTCTGTGGTTACTATAGAGACAGTGAAGCTTGTTGTCACTTTAATGTACTACACTGTCTATAGAATTACTGATAGGCACCTGAGATAGCCTCATAAATTTTAAACTTTTATGTGCCTTCTATATTTCACAGCATAGGATCACAATTTATAATGATATGATGTATTATTATAGAAATTGTCATCTAGCAGAGTCTAAATATATTTTAAAGATTTACAGTCTCTAACTATACTGCAGGAAAAACAAAAAGTCTTCAAAAGTATAGATTTATGATATGGGTTTTTTAAAGCAAACATTTATTGAGTATTTACTATGTAGTGACCACTACTCTAATTTATAGATATTAATTCATGAGTACTCAGAACCCTCTGGGCTAAGTACCTTATTATCTACCCTATTTGACAAATGGGGACACAAAAAAGTTAAGTAATTTGCCCAACTTGCACAGCTTTTGAGTTTTAATGTGAAGATTCAAACCCATGAAATCTGGCTTCACAGGCCATATTCATCATCTACATTGTGGCACAAGACACACTCAAAGAGACCATGCCCATACTGACTTAGCACAGAGCTAGCTGTTCCTTGTATTGGCGCATTAAGAATTATTGTTGTTTTTTAAAAAAAGAATTATTGAGGTTTTAATTCTAACTTAATCATGGTAAAGAAAAGTATTTCCAAAATTTCTAAGCAATCATTGTCAGATAAAAGATTAAACTTGTGCCTCCATTTTGCATAATTCCTTCCAACAGACCTGACCCAAAATCTTAGGTAGATTTTTAGTTTTCTGGGATCTCCCTGATATTTTTTTCCTAAGGGATTCTTAAAATTGTCATTTCTGAAATAAAATCTTCATGTGAATAATTAGAGGTTGCATATGGAAAATGAGGGGGAGGGCAAAAGACAGAGAGTATATAGATTCTCAAAGTAAACTAGAAAAAATTAGTAAGTTAAAATGCTATTTCTTGCTAAACTAAAGCAATGGACATTACTTTGAACTGAGATACACCTTCATTTGTTTAACAGACGTTCCCCTGAAAATTGATGTTGATTTAAGATATGTGAAACTACATATTAACTAATATTACTTTTTTTTGTTTGTTTTCCCATTGACCCGGCCTTCAAAGGTGCTTTACCTCCTTTTTGATTGATCAAGTAGCCAACAAAACTTAAACTTGGAAGTAGAGTGGTAATCTTTTTTTATAAATCAAAGAATCCTTTAAGAATAATGAGTAACGTCTTTAGTAGGACAAAGCAGGGGATAAGCAGAAACTTCTTAAGATAGCCTTATAACATTGCATGTGAGGGAAAGGAGGTTGCAAATAAAGATGCTTAGGAAAAATAAAGTCTTTCAAGAATATGGAAGGGAACACTGACTGAAATACTCTAGATGCCAATACATGAAAGGTCCATGACTCCAAGACTTCTCAATTAACTTACATTAACTTTGAGGTAAATAGGTATAACTGCAATAGAAAAACCAATAAAGAAAAGCAACATGAATGCCAGGGTGGTGAGGTCAGTACCTATGCAGTGAAATCATGCCAAGAAATAACTTCAACATTATTATCAGTGATCACACTAGCATCCTACCAACTGGCGGTCCCATCTTACAACTGCCCATAGGGCTAATGAATTACTCCTCAGAATCATCAAAAGCCAGAGAGAGACAGCTTGAGATATTATTTACTTTTCAGAAGTAGGAATGAAGGAGGTAGTTCAGTTTTTACTTATATTGTTGATTTTCATTCTGCCTCTCTTTAATTAAATAAATAAATTAATAATACCCAAATTGTCAAATAGTCATCTAAATATGTAGATAATAAAATGTGATTACAAATATGAATAAGTTTTTGCATATGTGTATAACAATGCGAGCTTTCAAGCTTTAAAAATACTCTGTATATATGCACTTGAATATCTGTCTTCTTTTCATGTGGGCACAGGTGGGTATTCTTTTAGTTTTGAGAGCACTTCAGATCCTTCAACTGACATCGAGAGGAACTTAGTCATTCCCTGATATAAGTTTTTAATCCCTTACCACCTGCCCAAAGGAGAGCAACTCATATTCACAAATATTAACACAAATGCTTGTAATCACATAGGTGTGTTTAAGAAGCCACAAATTAGCTGACCTTCATTTTTTAAATCACTGTACTATTTTAAGTTTCAACCAGCCTAAAGTCAAAATAATCAAACTATGAGGCAGACAAGTATCTGAAGAGTAAGATATATAGATGATAGATGATAGATATAAATATAGATATAGATATAGCTAGATATAGAGATATATAGATAAATATAGATAGATATAGATAGATATAGATATATAGATATAGATATAGATAGATAGATATAGATAGATATAGATATAGATATCATGAGTCATTTGACTGAGATCTCTATGTCTGACTTTAGTCATGGAAGGAGAATTAGACAACAATTCCCATTTTGTGATATTGGTAGATAGGTCTTGTATTATATGTAAATAAATAAATCATGGTTCCCCAACTTGAGGAGCTTCTGCTCCATATGCAGAAATAAAAACGACTTAGGTGAATCATTTTGGAAATGAGTCAATATCAAATGGAAGAGGTAGGACTTGACCTGGACCTTGAAGCTTGAGTCTAAACAAATAACTCAGAGGAAAATAACTTATTGATGATAAAGGAACAACATACACTGGTGAGAATGAGCATGACAATAAATAAATATGAACTATTATTATCGGCCCATTTTGAAAGGAGAAATTAAATTTGGAGTCACATTTGGACCTGTAGTTAGATGAGATCAAATAAAAGCAAGCTGGAAACGAACGAGGAGGAATGAGGCCCTGCATGAGTACCTCCAAGCATGACTAATGTTCTCAGCTCATTGTTATTAACTGGCAGGAATATCGAACAAGGGAGTTGTATTGGCCCAGAGAATAAGTCAGGTCAATAATGCTCAGCAATGATATTTGACTTGTCCCATGTCACACAGTAATTCAAAGATACAGTCAAAGGAATTTGAGTTTCCTAATTCTCATTCCACCACATTAAAATACCTCCATATTTATATCTATTACATTTATATTGATTTTTATGTGACAGTTTCCAAAACATTTTGACATGTATTATCTCATTTTCAGTGATAATCAATGAATAAACAGATGCACTAGCACTTAGAGAAACAAAAACAAAAAACAAAAAACAAAAAAATAGTTGAATTTCAAATCTACCTTAGGGTGATCCAAATTTAAAGAATGTGTTGTTTTAAATGCCACAGTTCAAGAACTGGGCAAGCTCAATATATATCAATGCAAATAAGTTAGATGCAGTGCAGATAGTTGCCATGGTAATCTCCATATGATGGATGGATGGATAGATTAAATTTTTGTTTTGAGTTTCTGAAAACAAAAATACCACACAAAGCAAAAATTGCTTGAAATCATATCTAACAAAAAAGCTTTTTCCTAGTAAAACTCAAGATACATCACAAAGAGCCTTATATAGCCATGGATTCATCAATTAAAACTTTTAGTTTTCTTCTTTTATGAATGGAAAATGTAAATCAAAAAATCTACTGGTTAAAAACCTACTCTCAGGAACCTGGAATCATGGCTCTATCTTCCCTTGGCTGTGGGCCTTAAGGCAAGTTTCTCAACCCCTCTATGCTTCTGTTCCATTTATCAGATGGGCATATAACCGAACGTACTTCCTAAGGTTTCTGTGAGAATTGAATGAGTTGGTACATATAAAGATCTTACAGAAGAACTTGGCACATTGAACATCCTCAATAAATGTTAGTTTTATTATTGTATTACTCACTGTCTCTTGTCACTGCTTCATGTGTCTTAAAAGAATTTTTATTTTTTTGTTTTGTTTTAATGTTGTAGTTATAGCAAGAGCTTTTTAGATTGGGGTATAGTTATGAATGTAGTCATGAGCAAGTAACAAAACAAAATATGTTCTGTGGTGACTAAAAGAAAAAAAAATGCAGATTCTTTTTCTCAAAGAAGAAGAAACCCAGAGGTAGGAGCCTGCTCACATTGATTCGTGGATCGCTAAGGTCAAGGTCTGCATCTGTGCATTTCTGAATCTGTATTTAGAGCTGCTTTAGCTCCAGACATTCAAGGCAAACAGAAGGTAAGAAGGGTGACTCCAGCAACATCAGCACCTTTTATTAGGAAAACACAAATATTTCCAGAAATTCCCAACAGTCTTCCACCCATGTCTCATAGGCCAGAACTCTGCCAGTTGCCTCTCTTCCATACCCAGCTACAAAGAGGCTGAGGAATCTTGTATTTAGCCAGGCATTCTGCCATCCCATTTAAAACTAAGATTCTGTTGGCAAAGAGGAGGAGGAATGGATAGTGCTTGCACAGGTGCTAGGGGATCTTGAAGTATCTGATAAAAGAAATTCATTAGACAATACTCTTGAGCACTTTGAGAATAAAATCAGCTGTGTAATGTCTAGGTAGTTTTAGCTACCTAGAAGCACACACTTTACCTTCTCTTCCTTTCTGCGTTTATTCCCTCTACATTTGGTATTCTCATTCTGCCTATAATCAAAATTTAGGAACTACTGTATGTGAGTGAATGTAGCCACGTTGCCATGGAAGGCAATCACTGTTAGGCTGCTGTGGTGCCTCTGCAGGTGTATGTAAAGGTATCAGGAACAGAAATCTAAAATACTCATAGTCTCCTATAGTTTTGCTCCAGAATCCACACCTACTCTGTCTCCACAAAGTACATAATCAAAAGACCGCAGGTGCTTAGCCTGATGGAATTGAGCCCTCTTCCCTCCAGACTACAGCAATTCTCCTTCAGGGGAGTTACACAGTGGATGTGATGGAAGAAATCTCTTCCTAATTATGGAGATTTGTCATTGGTGTTGGAGGCTGTTTTTTGTATTATTTACACTATTTTGTCTGGCGGTAATATTTCTGTCTGCCGGTGACAATTACATTGCTCTTGACTGGCACAGATCAGCAGTTTGTGAAAGCTCTGAAAAGCCAGTGTACAGCACATGTCACTGGCAGACATATTAATGTTGGCGACGAGGAAAGCATGTGATGTAACACTATTAGATGGCACTAAGATAAAGGACCATCTTGAAGCCCATGAATAACCAAGAAGCAGCGAGGTGACGACTATCAATTATTTATTGCCCTTGTCCAGTATATTATTAACAACTCCAGGAAAGCATGCAGACTTCCTTTCCTGTTCTTTCTCCCTCATGTTAATACTTGGCTCCTCAGTTTATCGTAGGCTATACCCTAAGGGAAACATTTTGCTTTCAGCTACCATTAGACAACCCAAGGAAAAAAGCAAAATGACCTCAAGGCAAACTACATTCAGCTTTTTCTGGCTACTAGAAAAGATGCATCGTCCTCCGCTCTCCACTGGTGGTTCTCTTATCGCCTCCAGGTGCATCGCCCCCTCTCTACTCTTCCTCCCTCAAGTCTAGAAGATTGTCGGTTTAACAGTTGTTCAACTTTGAGGGAAGAAGGTGGTATTCTATGATCAAATCTCACACATACACCTGTAATTAGGCCTTCATTTCCTAGGGAGATGGTTATAGGTTTTTATATGTATTTCACTGTGTTGTGAACGGAATAACCAGACTCAATCTGAGTGCTTTGATATTAGAGGCAGTTTAATAGCCGGCGGCTGTCCTTCCAAAGGAGCAGCCTCGACCCATTTCAGGTCCACAGGTTTACACCCAAAAATCCATTAATCACTATATCCCAATCACAATGGATCTATACATCATTTATTCATTACCCGTTACCAAATGGTGGTCTGATATGATGCGTAAGCGGGGGCACAGAAGCAGAAAGCGGAACGTTAAAAGGTCAGATTCCCATACCATGTTTCCCATAAATTCCTCCTACTCTTTCTTGTGGGAACAGAGTTAAACAATAGCCTACCGATGTAATCGCCAGGTATTCAATCAGGAAATGTGGCTGCTGTGGCGGTTGGCATAGAAGCTTCTAGTCTTAACCCCTTCTTTCATCTTTCTAGGGGCACATCATTACAACTGCTGAGTAAGAAAGAGACTATTTTACATCTTAATTTTATGAAGCACAGAAAAGTTCTAAATAGGTATTTATTAGGTTCCTTTCAGTTGCAAGTAATAGACGACTGTCTCAAAGTGGACTTTAACAATAAGCAAATCATCTTTGCCTATGCAAATATTTCAGTAATGGCAGGTATGGCAGAGTCTTTTCACCTCTCTGCTGTGCAATCCAGTTTTGGTTCCCTCCAAGGTTTTAAGATCAACAGTGCTCTATTCTTTTTCATTTCTGTCCTGTAAGCAAGAGAGAGAACTTCTCCTCAACCAAGGAAAAAGAGGACCCGTCTCCAGAGCTGACTGAGTTCAAGGAGTGATGGGCTCAACACTTAGGGATCCTAGGGGAATATCATATGCTGATTGGCTAAAGTTCGGTCTCCTGGACTACTCCATGGTAAAGGATACTGAGAATGTATTAACTGCTTTAGACTCATCTGGGCCCATCCCCGGAGCTAGAGATGACATCAAGTACCCTATGAAATGAGCTATTAGGAGTTTCAACAAAATCCAAGTTACATGAAAGAGAAAGGGACTAATCAACCAACAACACACAGTAGGTGAGATAAATGTTTATGAAGCAATTCAGAGTTCTTTGTAATTGAGTAGATGTAAAATAAAGCCTTTTATTTACATAAAACATATTGCTTAATCCTAAGAAGTTATTTGTTCTAGAAATTTTATTGAAGATAAAGTTGCTATCTATAGCCCAAATTTTCTATAGCTATATAATTATCACATATGTTTATTCTGTGTCTTAAGTCTAATGTTAAAGCTGCTACCATATTGATACTACATGAATCTTTTACATAAAAACAGAGTTGTGAAAAACCCTTAAGAAGTCATTTGAATCCTGTTCTCGGGTAGATTTCATCTTCACTCTTGTTTGGGAATTTATTCATGTATTTATTCATTTGTTCATTCACAAAACTTACGCGGTGACTAGAACGTACATGACACTGTACTAGCACCCATTTTTTTAAAAACAGAATTCAATAAAAAAAAACTATTTATTTTTCGCTAATAAGTACCTACTAAGGTGCTAGATAATAAGGACATCATCATGGCTTTCAAGGAGTTTATAGTCCTGGGGAGAAGACCTACGAATATGTGAAGGGTGCTATGGAAAAAGAGAAAATTTACTTCATTCTGGCAGTAGGAAGGATGTGCTCAGGATCTCCCTAGACAAGATTATAACTAAATTTAGTCTCAAAGAACTAGACAAGTATAAAAGCAAGAACACTGGAACACAGAAAGCAGAACCACTGGCATTTCAAGTTATAAAATGAGACAGAGAAGCAGAAATGGAGGCCATATTGGAAGAAAGGGGCCGAAGCCTCCAGTGGGGAGCTAAGGAGCTTTGACTCTCTTACCTGATGGCACGGGGCACTGACGTACAGAGAAGCAGCTCAGTCGGTTCGGCACTTCAGGTAGCCCATTCTGACAATTGTGTAGAAGATGGAGTATAAGAGAGAATTTTATGAAGTTTTTTTTTGAAGATTTTAAAAGACACTCACTGTGAAAAAAATCAAAATGTAATATTTATGCAACAGCCACAAAATGTGAGACACTATGCTACTTTCACATAATAATCTTTATTATGTCACATATCACATTTATTATAAATTTTCACAACAATTCTGAGAGATAGTTTCAATAGGTTTTTACCAGGAAGAAACAGGCTATAGAGAGAGGAATGAAAGGAAGAACATAGCTTTCTCAGGATGACAGAGCTAGTAAATGTGATCACTATATTGAATACTCAAGCAGTTATGAAAGCTGGATCTAATTTGGAAGAACAAAGACAAAATCAGGATTTGAAATGTGGTGTTCTGGGGTTCTTAGTTTAGTTTAATATTCTTCTATACATTACGTACCATTAAGAATAATAAAATTAATAATAATGAGACACAGAGGTACCAAAGTTTCATTTTTGCATCTTCATTATAACTAACATAATTCATTCACACTCTTAGTCTATTTTCTTTATAGAAAGAATACTATAATAATGATAATAACAACAGATCAGAGCACATGCCATATGCCAGGATGCCTGCTAAAACCTTAACATGCATTTATCTCCTGTTGATAACTATATCAACAATTTTAGGTAGGTATTATTCTTATCCTTCTGTTTACAGATAAACATACTCAAGTCAGGGAGGTTTGGTAACTTGTTTGCCAAAGATCAGACAGGTATCAGCTACATAGGTGAAATAAAAACTTTGTTAATGTGACTTCAGAACTCAGACCCTTAATGATTTCACTTTGCAGTTTCCTGATTCCAGCCATTTTTTTTGAGAATCTGAACTAAGTTTGCTGGTTGTAAGAAAGGATGCATAATTTCTAACTCTCTTGACTGTAAGATATGAGTAACACATGGAAATAATTTTTTAAATAGAGTATAATATAGTAATGAACAATGTAGTGTAGATTATCATAGCTTTAGGATTTCAAAGAAGGATGAGATCAAAGTGGTTTGATGTAGTCAGTGTAAGTTTTGACAGATGTGAGCCTTGAATTAACTCTTTGAAGAATGATTAAGATTTGTCTAGATAAGTAAAAACAAAGGGGAAAAAAGGCATGTGATGAGAGGAAAACATTAAAGAAGACAAAGTTTTGTACTGCAAGAATATTTTCCCTAAAGAACTTGTAAGAAACTTCTAGGAGATAACATAGAGGTAAATCTAGGTGACCAGCTGTGATGACTCTTTGGATAAAATATCAAAAGCAGGATCCATAAAAGAAAAAAATTGATAAGCTGGACTTAAAATTCTGTGCTATGAGAGACACTGTTAATAGAAAGAAAAGACAAGCCACAGACATGGAGAAAATATTGGCAAAACACTTATCTGATAAAGACCTTGTATCAAAAATATACAAAGAACTAACTCTAAAAAACTCAACAGTAAGAAAACAACCACCCAATTTAAAAAATAAGCAAAATATCTGAATAGACTCCTGACCAAAGAAGATACAGATGGCAAATAAGCATATGGAAAGACATTCATTATCATATTCATTTGGGAATTGCAAATTAAACCTATTAGAATGGCAAAATCCAAAACACTGACAACACCAAATGCTGACAGGGATATCAAACAACACGAACTCTCATTCATTGCTGGTGGGAATGCAAAATGGTACAGCCACTTTGGCAGACAGCTTGGCAGTTTCCTACTAAGCTAAACACAGGCTTACCATAAGATCCAGAAATCACACTCCTAGATGTTTACTCACATGAATTGAAAACTATGTCCACACACAAACCTGCACATAAATGTTTATAGCCATTTTATGCATAACTGCCAAAACTTTGAAAGAACCAGATGTCCTTCAATAGGTAAATGGATAAACAAACTGTGGTACATCCATACAATGGAATATTATTCAGTGCTAAAACGAAATGAGCTATCAAGCCACAGGGGAAAAAAAAGGAGGAAACTTAAATGCATATTATTCAGAAAAAGAAGACAGAAAAAGCTACATGTGTATGACTTCAGCTCTATGATATTCTAGAAAAGGCAAAACTATGAAGACAGTAAAAAGATCAGTGGTTGCCAAAAGTTCACAGGGAAGGGGGAGGAATGGATAGGTGGAATACAGGGTATTTTTAGGGCAGAGAAACTATTCAGTATGATAATGTTATGGTAGATGTTTGACATTATACATTTGTCAAAACCTATAGAATGTGCAACATGGAGAATAAACTCTAACGTAAATTATAAGCTTCAAGTGAATAATAATGTATCAATACCTAATTCGAGGTTGACAAATATATACTACATTATATCAATTAAAACAAAAGTACCACCCTAAGGCAAACTGTTAATAATAGGAGAAACTGTGGAGGTGAAGGGAAATGGGAAAGGGTATATGGCAATTCCCTATGCTTTATGAGCAATTTTTTTGCTGACCCTTGATCATTAAACAGTACCTCAGCCTAATTCTGACATTAGCCTAGCATCAAATATTAACCTATACACACAGAGTTAAGCAGGTTAAAGCTGAAATTAAGCTGAATCAAAGATACTTAGTTATATTCAATGGTAAATTTCAACAAAATATAAAGATTATGCATTACAAAACCAGAACCTTTTTTCTCATAGACTACCATCAAATGTATGTTTGTCATGATGGTAGTAAGCATGAGGAACGGCTGGAGAAATACTCATGGGCTGGTAACATTATGTTATTACTAGATTTATCTATCTATGCATGTGTATATATTATTCCATACTATTCTACATACTATATCATATATCTAATATGTATTATATACTATATTTATTATGGTTGCTTTATAAAAATGTAAAATTATTTCTCTTGCACATGAAATATCTCCAATTGGAACTAAGAACACAGAACACAACAAAAAACTGGTTATGCAGACACTTGCATGCAGGTACATATCTCACCTTCTCTACCAGTGCTCTATTCTTGTAATACAGAATCTAGTGAGATTACTTGGCTTTATCTATTGGCTTCAGTTATGCCCTGTGAGAGTTTGTAAGCATTGGAAAACCTTCAAAATGGGATGTCAGGGGAAAGGATTGATTCTCTCATGAACTGACTTACTGTACTAATCAATTATATTTAAAACATACATATATATACACACTCACAGATACATATACACATGGAAAGGATTAGTTCCCTATCTTTTTCTCCAAATATCTCACAGCCTGTCTTGACAGTATCTCTTTATATGTCCTTCATTCCTAAGGAAAGGACCATTGTTTCAGGCACTGGCTGGTAACACAGCTTTTCCCATCCTAGTTTTTGATTCTCTAAAATATATTTCAATTTTCATTTCTGGAAATTAGTTACACTTTAAAAAGTACCCTGTTAAAAACCTAGAGGTCAATTATCTAATTCAAGTTTGATGAATAGTTTTTGTAAAGGTCCAGAGAACTAATATTTTAGGCTTTATGGGCCATACGGTCTCCGTAACATTTAACACTACCACTGTAGCATGAAAGAGCCGCAGACAATATGAATGGGCATAGCAGTGTTTCAATAAATTTGTATTTACAAAAACATGTAAGCTGGATTCATCCCACAGATCATAGTTTGCTTACACCTGATCTGATCTAATATTCATTTTCTAAAAAGATAAAAGGGCTCCATGGATCTTCGTGTTTGTAATTGTGGTCGATTGTTACTCCTTTCTATATCATTCTAGAGAATCATTCTTCTTTATATCTGTCCCTTGTATAGTCCTTTCCCACAATAATTTTTCTGAGCCAAGTGACTTGTTTGACCAATGAGATATCAGCAAACACAATGCAAGCAGAAGCTAGATAAAGGCTTGTGCATTGGGGCTTACATTCTCTGCTTACTTTGCTACCGCTATACGCTATATGAAGAAGGCTGGGCTGGCCTTCCAGGGGATGAGAAAGTATGCAGAGAGCAGTGTGAGCTGTCCCAGCTATGCGCCAAATACAGGATTGAACCTAGCCCAACATTTGGTAGTATATAAAGCCAAGATTCTCAGCTGAGTCCAGCCCTAGTTGCCAAACCACAGAATCATAAGCAAAGAAACAGTTGTTGTCTGAAACCATTATGTTTTGGATTCAACTGGTGGATAGTCACAGGTAAATGATATAGAGGCAAACAAACAAAAAAAAAAACCCTAACACTCACTCTCAAACATAGCTGCTCTGTCAGTGTAACCAAAACAAAAAATGAATGAGCTATGTATTTAACAGTTCAGATGATTCTAAGTTTCTGAATTATTGTAACAGCCAGTTGGACTACTCTGATATATTTCTCTGAACACTTGGAATTGCTATGAGAAATAGCTAAGGTTCATTAAGTAATTCATAACAAACCTTTATTTTCCTTGATTAAAAAAGGCTCCATGATGATTCATAGAAAAACTAATAGAAAGAGCTAGTATGTAATAGCCCTGAATGGGATTCTTACAAATGATTTTCCCTTGGGAAAGTACCAAAATCCAAAATCCAAGTGGAGTTTTATTTAACAAGCTAATTGTCATGCTAAGTGGTTAATGCATTAATCATCACATTAATATATATCATGTCCCATATTCTAGCTTTTTTGACACCATTCTCAAAACTGTTATACTCTTAATACACTCAGTATTGTCAATATATCTTTGAGACAACAAAATTCAGTTTCATGATTATTGATCACATAATTTTATAATGTTCTTAATAATAAGTCCGGTAGTATATACAGCCAAGAAAGCCATATAAAGTTGCATTAAGGGAGATTCAGAAGGAAAATTAAAATTTTCTCAGCTTATAAACACAATCAAAGGCTCTTAAATGGAAAAATGATTTTCTATAACTGATTGACAGGGGCCTACAACAGGACCAAAAGTTTACCAATTATAATTAGTGAAGTATACTAATTAATGGATTATAGGTTTTTAAGTAGTGAAGTATTTGGGTTGAAGCATCTGCATTTGAGCTGAATTTTCTGACATCATATTTTCATAGATGTGTTGGGTAGGCTATAAATTATATTGCAACATGTTTGTGGAAAACGGAGCATGTCATCATAGGTCATACCTTCATCTGTAGAATACTTGGCTCATGAATAATCCTACAATATGTGATGGTTACTTTTTTACTAATTAAAAACCACTGAATACACTCTAAAATATTCTAGGGGAAGAGGTTCTGTAAAACCTGGGAACAGATTCGGGACTGTCTAAGAATCAGAGGAGTACAAAGATATAATTTGATGAGTTTCAAAAAGGATTTTGGGAGAAGTTGCTAAAAGGCAGACTAATTAAGAAATTATAGGTGGGAATGGGAGCCTTGAGAGCTAGAATGTGGGACATGTATATATATATATATAGATGTGATGATTAATGCATTAACCACTTAGCATGATCACCACACCTGGAGATCAGAATCTAGTGTCATTTCTGGAATAGAGAGCATGGGACCTGTTATAGAAAAGAGACTCTCATTAAAGGTGCAAGAACACACCTGGAGGGCTGGGTCTAGATTCCCCAGACCTCTTGCTACAATGACCTGGCTTTTTTAACCACTGGCAATCCTGTGCTGAAGAGGTAGTAAGGTAGAATGAAATAAAGAAGCAAAGCACGTGCTTTCAACCACTAAGACATCATATACTCTAGCTCTCACATTTGCTAGTGGTGCTGCCTTGGGAAAAATAAAATGTATATGGATAGTATTAAATTAATTCTTTTACGAGAAGAATCCTAGTAAGATATCTGGCATTTAGGAAATCCTCAACAAATGTTCATTTTCTTTCTCTTCCATTTTTCTTGCCTCTGGCAAAAAGGTGTCACATGCTATGACTCTGGCTAAGTCAGTTAATCAATCTTCTTATGCCTCCGCTTCCTTTTCTGTCAAATGGAGAGAATCATTTAGTCAGTTTTTAAGGTTGTTTTCATCTGTAAATCCATGAATTGTGAAAAGATATCACAAGTGTTCATAATAACTCTTTGGTTTACATAAATATATATGCAAAGTATAAACATAGTCCTCACTGTGATTCTAACATGATGTGTTAATTGCTTTTTAAAATTTTAGCAATTATTAAAGAATAGAAATTTGCAAACCACGTTTGGAGTTGATGAGGTCCAGGGAACACATTCTCACAGAACTCACATGTAGCATTTTGAGTATTTTATAGTCCCCTCCCCCACCCCACCTCCCACCACCACCACCACCAAAGTTGCTTTACCAGTTAGTTGATTCTCTCTAGGAAAGACAGATTAAGTGTTATTAGCCTCCTGACCATTTCAACTGGGAGCAATTGAGCTGAGCGTTTGTCCCAAATTCCTGAAGGAAATAATGTCAGAGCCAGGTTTAACACACAGAAGTCCCCCAGTGCCCAAACCTGTGCTCACTCCACACCTCTCAGGCAAAGCGAGGATTGTTTCTGGAGCCAAATTATGCAGAGCAGCGCTTTCATTTTTTATTATTTACAGATTTCAGGGATGTGAAGAATGATTAAATATAAGTTCTAAGAAATATAAAAGGATATGGGAAAGACTCGGGGGGACTTCAGTGAAAAATATATGCTGCCATTATTCAAGTTTCTATTCGTATCATAGAGAAAAATACAAGCTAAGTTTGAGAGTAATAATACTGTGGAAATAAAGTACTACTGGTGAATAACAAAAGGGGTGTATGCATTGGGGACCATTACTACGGGATGATGTGTATTTCCTGTTTGTGAATACTCATGCCCTCATTATGGGTCAATTCACTTACCAGTTACTGAGTGTGTGATTTCACTCTTATCTGCTTTCCTAATTACTTCATGGATTTTCAGATTGTGTAAAAATAACTAGTTAGAACCTGTTAGGCAGGGGATTGATTTTGGCCAATCTCACATTCATTTGTAGTCACATTTATAGACTAGAAACTTCCTCCCAGGTCTGTGCTCACACAGAGGCAGGGAAAGCCTGAGGTACTAGAGAGTCAGAAAATGTAAATCCCTCCCAGAGGTCTTAGTTTTCTTATGGTATATTGTTTATTTATTTGTTTGTCCATCTTTTTACTCCAGGCAGTAGAAGCTATTCATCCCAGATGCATTAGTCTGCCTACAGACTGCTCTTAGCCATGAACTTGGCTTAATCCTGAAGCTTGGGAAAGCTGCACTCTTTAGCCAGCGTTAGGTTTCGGATTTTCTGGAAAACTTTCTGACCAATGGCAACTTGAGAAGCTAAACCAAATGTCTTTAAGCCTTGTTATTCAATGTGTGATCCAGGAACCACCAGCATCAATATTACCTGGGAGCTTTCAGATATACAGAATCTGAGGTCTCACCTAGAATCTACTGAATCAGCACCTGAACTTGAACAAGAATCCCAAGGATTCTCCTGCTAGTTAAAGTTTGAGAAGCTCTTAAAATTTTCTGGGTCAAGACTACAGGTGTGTGGAAGAATCACAGACCACAGTCCTGGAAGGGAATAGCTTTCGCTCTGTGTTACGATCAATAGTAATTCATCTCCAAAATAAAGTGATTTGGGGGAGGGTCCCGAGTCTCACATGCTGTCATTCTAAGAGGCCTCAACAGCTATGGCTTTTCTCCTTTAAGTACTCCTTTCCTTTCCAACCTTCTTTTGATAACAGAACTCTTCTTTCCCTCTTTTCTTTCATTCATTTCATGTGGGAGAAAAGGAGTTGCCCTGATAACTAGATAAAGAGAGATCATTGTGGCAACGTTGTATCAGCCCCTGAATCCAGCCATGTCTACTGATGACTACTTTGTGCTTTAATGTTATGTATGACAAGAGATTTCTCTTTTTTCTAACCTAGTTTAAATTGAGTTTCTGTAACTCACAAATGAAAAAATTCTGACGAATACAGCAGCTCATCAGTTTTACTTTTCACTGATATCTAGGCATTTGATAAAAAGTTCCAGCATAAGAGTGAGGTGTAAAAAAATAACAAGAGAGACGTTTAAAGCCTTTCAAAATATTCAGAGTAATAAAAGAAAATGTTATGTCTATAAAACAATAACCATATGCTATGTAAAACACAAAAGCTGAAATACTGAGAGAACAAGAAAGAGTAATTAAAATATGCTAACCAAAATAAACATGTTAATGTTATCAGTGTTGGAAAACAAAGTTGAGAAAAATCTCAGATAGTAAAATAAAAAGGCAAAGCTAGGAATACTAGACAATTTTCAAAAATTGGAGAATTAATTCAGGAGTTTTTACCTTCTTGTTAAGAGTAGTTCCAAAGAGAGAAAAAAAGACAAAGGGCTAAAAACTGTAATAATATAAGAAAATTTCCAAAAATAGAAGGGCATGCATTTCAAATCACACAGGTCCACTGAAAACCCAGAACAATGAATGAAAAATATATTAAAGTACATCATCATGAAATTTCAGTACATCATGGGTAAAGAGAAAATTATAAAAGACTTCATATAAAAAAAGAAATTGAGAACAGACTCTCATAAAATCCAATAAGAGCAATAAAATTTAGAAGATGATAAAGCTATATTTTCAAAATTCTAAGGGAAAATTATTTTAGGCCCAGAATTCTCTACCTAGCTATATTAACAATCAACATTTGTAGATGTGCAAAAACTAATAACAATAATTTCAATTCACCTTTTCCTAGAAAGCTCCTGAGGGATATGCTACAGAATATGGGGAAGTTATTTTTATGAAATCCAAAAGATAGGGATTGTAACATGGGAGGGTAGAAACAAGTGTCCCAGAATGACAGCTGCCTTTTTGACAAAAGGAGAAAGTAAAACACGAGATTAAATTGGAAAGATATCAAAGGAGGTTTCTTGGGGAAAAAATTTTAACCAATTTATTATTTAATGTTTTGTTATATAGAGATATTTTTAGCAATGCAACAGAACTACTGGACTATTAGAAGAAATAACAACAGATTCATAGAAAACTAAACAAATGAATATTTGAGTAAATTTATTAACTGTAGAAAAAAAATTTACCTTAAAATAAAAGTCACATTATATTAATTAGCTCTACAATATAATACTCTATTATACTGTAATATTTATAAGATAATATTCTAACTGCTAACAACTAATTTAAGTGAAAATTGTGATTGAAGACTCTAATGGGTCAATGGGAATAGGAAAATTAGAAGAATAATAGAAAGAAATAAATGCTAAACTATAATGTCAAAAAGTTAATATAAAGTATCCAAATGTTGATTCGGGAAATAGCAATGCATATCTGTTATTTAGAAATAGCTAAGCGAAGAAAAGAAGAAACAGTTATTTAGAGTATAAGGAAGGATTGAAATAAAAGACTGCTTATTTCTCTTCTTGTCTTTTTTAAATATTTGCTTTAAAACTATGTGCTTATTACTCTAGCAAAAAAAAAAAAAAAAAAAAAAAAACTTTAAATATATTTCAAAAGTTAGGCAGCCCGGAGGAAGAATAATGAGAAACTTCTTTTTAAAGCAGTGAGGCAGGAGAGATCTGTTGTAAGCAGTGTGGCCTCTGAACAGGCCCAGAGCAGAATCCTGAAAGGCGCATCCTTTTCAAGGGGACGCCAACTAGAGATGCTGTGCCAGGAGTGGAAGCCCCACCACCACCACCCCAAAGTAAAAAAAGCAAAAGGCTACCAAATTTCAAGGAACCTTGGTGGACCTGAGCAATGAGGATTTCAGAAAGGACACAAAATAAAATAAAAAATAAAAAATAAGCAGTGTATTTGATCAAACTCAAACTCTGAAGTTTACTCTTAAAACTCTGTACAGAAATTACGAAAGCCAAACTGCCAGGGTGGAGTAATAGTGGAAAGAGTTTGTTTAATGAGAGAAGCAGATGAAGCAATAAAAATGTGAGGCTTTTGGACATGGGTGAAAGCTGAAAATTCAAAGGAACTAGACAAAAAATAAAGGGAAAGAATAACAAAGGAACAGAGTGACTATACTGGTGCTTGAAAATTGTGAAGGTTTACACTACACACAACATTCCAGGTAAGTTAGTATCATGTCTGAAGACTTAAATCCCAAGATTGTCATTTACTGTGTGACCCCGAGCAATTCAATTAACCTATCACGGCTCAGTTTACAATCTGTAAAATGAGGATAATATCTACTTCATGGTGTTAACAAGAATACAACATTTAAATGATTTTAATAGGTAAGAGCACTTAGGAAATGGTAAATTTCCATGACAAAAGTTCCCATGTGAAAGGGAAATCTCCCCGGAGAATGCTGGAGAAAAGTTTAATGAGGTGAGAGCAGACAGGTAAAGAAGCAGCTCATGGTTTGGCTATGAATCGTCTCTGGAAAAAATTCGTGTCAAGGCCTTCATCTGTTAGAACATCCCAACTCTGATCCATTCTGATTTGATTCTGGCATTTGTGATTGACAAAAACAATACCCTTTTACCATAATCTAGAATTTTTTTTTAATTTATCAAAATTTAAAAATATTTTTAATGGCACAATAATTTTTGCAAAGGTGAGTATTTATATGATGGAAAAATCCAGAAACAAAATAGAAATACAATTTTAGAGAACATCACAACTACATGTCAGAGAGGCTGTTCAGTAATTTGTGACAAAAAAACCTCTTTTCCTGCTATGAATTTTATTTTGTTTTGCAACAACCGGTTTCCTTCATTCTGACTTTCATCGCTTTGGCTATATATTTGAAATTTATGATTTTCTGCTTTATTAGTCCCTCATTGCATTGTAGTAAAGCGGTTTAAATGTAAGAATAAAAAACAAACTTCAACACCGATAATGCAACTAACTACTGACATTTAATTCCCTGTAGTGTAAAGGGGGTCAGAAGCAGTAATCCCTCTGCATTCAATGGATATTTCTACCTGGCTTGAATAATAATAGTTATTAAAACTGTCTTACTCTTTCGGATAGTTATCAGAAAAAAAAATTAAGATCATAAATTGAATTCATTATGTAATTTTTCAAAGAGAAAACCATAAGTTTCTGTTTAAAAAAAATTTTTTTTGTAAAACCTTAAGTCATCATTGGAATATAAGTCCCCCCTCCCTCAACTCCTTAGATTTTTAGCTTTGTTTTATGATTCTGCATCTTCACACAACACTGGTAAAATCAGTGAGTTGAATTATTTTATTAACCAAAACTGTCATCCGGTGAAAAAAATAAAGTAAAATGATAAGCCAGAAGATATTATATGCAAGAGTTTAAATGGATATTTAAATTGCACATGCAGCTACATTTTTTCCCTTTTGGGGAATTTTATTTCTTTTTTTTTTTTCTTCTTCTTCTCTTCTTTTTTTTTTTAAATTCTAAGAAGCAGAAAAAGCCTGACTTTATCTCAGGGGCTTTGTAGGCCACAATGAATGGGCTGCATTTAGGAAAACTGGTATTTGTTGTCTTGAATTTCTCATGAAAAGACAGAGATTCCTGACTAGAAATCACCTATTAATGCTACCCCTATTTATTTGTTCCGCCTGGGGTTTCAAGTTCATTTTCAGTCTGAAATCCTAAACTAATGCTTCCCTCAGTTTCACATTTACAAATGAAATTCAACGAACATTAGTTTTTAAAAAACTATTGAGAAATCTAACAATAAGTGGATCCCATACTACTTCTCAAATTGCATAAAACCTCGGATTTGGAAACGTCTAATAAATGCAATAAAGACAAACATCTAAGGACGTCCTATATATCAAATTTATCATTAAAACCATCCACCCTATGACTAAGTAACATGATTTGCCTAACATTAAACCTGAGTGATATTTCTAGTGGACTTTTTTTTCTTTTAAAGTAGGTTCTGCAATGCATGAAAAATAATCCTCCACGTTCCCATCATAAACATAATTACTTTTTGGTAGAAGCCTTAACAGATATTCTTTTCAAATAGGCAACTGAGTTGGCAGACCAGGACTCTGAGTTCCATTTGTAATGGTTCCCGTGCTCTTTCCAAAACCTTGCTTAGAATACCTGATGACCCTGTTGATTAACTGTTGAAGGAAAAACCATAATTCTCTAAATTAATCCCTCCCCCAAAAAGCTAAAATCAAATGTTTTCAGTTTGTAATGTGACAAATCTGTAACAAGATGCAGATCAAAATTTAAACATCTCACATTAAGTTTTGTGCCATTTCCCACCTGCCTTGCTGTGCTTTCAATAGAAAATTCTAAAGTTGTTAGGAATAGCGATTATTTGGAAAGACACTCACTGGGCAAACTTTTCATCATTTTTTACGCTATACCCCTTGAGCTAGGAGATTTCAGAAACACCATGACTCATTTAAATAGTTTTTTTTTAAGCCCATAATATGCAGTGCCCTCATACTCTCTTCTGACAACCCACTAACAGGACACACTTTGACCGTGCTGGACACTTAGGGCACTCTGACACCCGCAAGAATTATTAGCACACTATTTCACTGCAGACAGTTATGCTGAGAACTCTTCACACAAAGACTGGGTTCCAGATTTTGATCTAAATAGATACAGCCTATTGGTTTCGAGCTATGCCAGCAGTAGGTTGTGTCTTTAAAGAATTTTTGTTTGGGTTGTTGTTGTTGAAATATAATTCATATACCATAAAATTCATCCTGTTAAAGCTATGGTCTAGTGGGCTTTAGTATTTTTATAAAGTTGTGCAAACACCACTAATATCTAATTCAAGAACATTATCATCACCCTAAAAAGAAACCTCTATAAGCATTAGCTGTCTTTCTTCATTCCTCTTTCTCTCCAGACCCTGAAAATCACTAATATACTTTCCTCCTCTATGAATGTATATATCTTGGATGTTTCACATAAAAGGAATCATATAATATCGGGCCTTTTGACTGGGTTCTTTCACTTAGCATAATGTTTACAAGACTTATCTAAGTTGTAGCATATGTTGGTATTTCATTTGTTTTCATGGCTGAATAATATTCCATTTTATGAAAAAGAAATTTTATTTATACATTCTTTAGTTGATGGACAATTGAGTTATTTCCACTTTTTGGCTACTTTGAATAATGTTGCTATAAACACGTGTGTACAGGTTTTTGTATAGACATACATTTTCAACTAACGGGTATATACCTAAAAGTGAAATTAGTGTGTCAAATAACTTTATGTTTAACATTTTCATGACCGGCCAGACTGTTTTCCAAAGCAAGTGCACCATTTTATATTCCTACCAGCAACATATAAGGGCCTCACTTTGTCCATATCCTTGCCAACACCTATTATTATCTATCTTTTTTGTTATAACCATTCTAGTGGCTGTAAAATGTTATCATGTTATGGTTTTGATTTACATTTCTCTGATGACTACTGCTGATGAGTGTCTTTTCATGTGATTACTGGCCAACTGTATACTGGCATTTGTAGTATCTTCATTGAAAATATGTCTATTCAGTGACTTTGACCATTTTTTAATTATTTATCTTTTTATTGTTGAGTCATAAGAATTCTTTATATATTCTGTACAAGTCCTTTACCAAATATATGTCTTGCAACTATTTCTTCCCATTCTATGGCTACCTTTTGACTTTCTTGATAATGTTCACTGAAGCACAAAACTTTTCATTTTGATAAAGCCCAACTGACCTATTCTTTCTTTTATTATTTTTTTGTTTGGTGTCATAACTAAGAAACCATTACCTAATTCAAAATCAGAGATATTTATGTTTGTTTTCTTCTAAAAGTTTTATAATTTTAGCTCTTACATTTAGGTATTAGACCCATTTTAAAGTTATTTTTTTGTATATGGTACCAGGTAGGTGCTCAACTTCATACATTTTTGTAGTACCATTTGTTGAAAATAACATTTTTCCATTAAATTGTCCTGGCACCCTTATCAAAAATCAATTGACCACAAATATAAGAGTTTATTTCTGGACCGTCAATTCTACTCCATTCATCTGTATGTCTATCCTTATGCCAGTATTACCTATTCTTGATTACTATAGCTTTGTAGTGAGTCTCCCAACTTTTTACTTTTTCAAGATTGTGTTAGCTATACTTAGTCCTTTGCATTTTCTTATAAAGTTTATGATCTGCTGTTAACTTCTACCAAAAGAAAAAAAAAGCTAAGATTTTGACAGGGATTGCATTGAATCTACAGATGAATTCCAGGACTATTTCCATCTTAGAAGTACTAGGTCATTGATTCATGAACATGGATCTTTCATTTTATTTGGGTCCTCTTTAATTTCTTAAAATGATGTGTTACAAATATTTGATGTACAAGTCTTAAACATTTTTGTTACATTTATTCCTAAATATTTTATTCTTTTTGATGCTATTGTAAATGGAATTATTTTGTAATTTTATCTTCAGATTGTTCATAGCTAGTGTATAAATAATTTTGTATTTGATCTTGCCTCCTAAACCTTTTCTGTACTCATTTATCAGCATGAATAGTTTTCTTGTGGATTCCTTAGGACTTTCTAGATTCAAGATATGTCACCTCTGAACAAAGATAGCTTTACTTCCTTTCTAATGATGATGAGTTTTATTACTTTTTTTCATCTAATTTGTCTGGCTAGAAACTCAGATAAAATGCTGCATAAACATAGTAAAAGTAAATATTCTTGTCTTGTTCCAGACTTTAGAGAAAAATCTTCAGTCTTTCACCATTAAGAATGATATTAGCTGTGGTCTTTTTTTAGATGCCCTTTATTACTTGAGGAAGTTCGCTTCTAACCCTACTTTTTAAATTTGTTTTATTGTGAAAGGATGCTGAATTTTCTCAAATGCTTTTTTCTGTATCTATTGAGATGATCATGTGGATTTTGTCCTTTATTAATATGGTATACTATATAGATTGATTTTCATAAATTGAACCAACTTTTCATTTCTAGGATAAATGCCACTTGGTAAAGGTATATAACTTCTCAAATACGTTGTTGGGTCAATGGATACTATTTTATTGAGGTTTTTTTGCATTTATATTAGTAAAAGACATTGTAGTTTTCTTGGAAAGTATTTTAAAACAATACTGGCTTTACAGAGTAGGGAACTGTCACTTCTTCTATTTTTGGAAGAGTATAAGAACTGATATTAATCCTCAAATATTTGATAGAATGCACCAGTGAAGTCATCTGAGCAAGGATTTTCTTTTGTGGGATTTTTTTTTTTACTATAATTATTATTTTAATTATTAATTAAATCTCTTCACTTGTAATAAGTCTATTCACACTTTCCATGTCAGTTTTGGTAGTTTGTGTCTTCCTAGAAATTTGTCCATTTTTTTCTAAATTATCTAGTTTTTAGCATACATTTATTCATAGTATTATACTCTTTTTTCTTTCATCCTTTTAGTAATTTGAGCCTTTTCTCTTTTTCTTGCCAATCTAGCCAAAAGTTTGCCCATTTTAAAAAATTTTTCCAAAAAGTCAGTTTTTAGTTATGTTCCCTGTATTATTTTTCTATTATCCATTTCATTTTTCTTTATTATTTCTTTCCATCTGTTTATTTTGAGTTTATTTTAATCTTCTTTGTCTAGTTTCGTAAGGTGAAAGTTTAGGTTACTGAAATGAGATTTTTTTTTTAATGTAGGCATTTACAGCTATAATTTCTTTCTAAGCACTGCTTTCCCTGCATCCTCTAAGTTTAGTATGTTGTTTTTTTCACTCTCATTAATTTCAACAAATCTTCAAATTTCTCTTGCAATTTCTTTAACCCACTGGTTACTTAGAAGTATGTTGTTTAATTTCCTCATATTTGTAAATTTCCTTACTGATTTCTAATGTCCTCCTATTGTGGTTGGTGAACATACTGTGTGTGATTTCAATTCTGTAGTTTATTGAAACTTGTTTACGACCTCAGATATGGTCTTTCCTAAAGAATGCTCCCTGTACACTTGCTATTGTTAGGTGAGTATTCTATAAATGTCTGGTAGATCTAATTGATTTATAGTGCTATTCAAGTTGATTTATAGTGTTATTCAAGTCCTTAACACTTTGTTGATCCTCTGTCTAATTGCTCTTGCCATTATTGAAAGTGGTATAATAAAGTATCCAACTATTATTGTTGAACTATTTCACTCTTCAATTCTGTCAGTTTTTGTTTTTTTATCTGAGGGTATTCTTGTTAGGTGCATAAATGTTTATAACTATGATTGCTTCCTAGTGATAGATTTTTTAATCATTATAATTTGGGGGGGTTATTAAAATTTTTGTCTTGAAGTCTATTTTGTCTGGTTTTACTATAGACACTTCAGCCCTCTTTTGGTTACTGTTTTCATGGTATATCGTTTTATATCCTCTTATTTCCAACCTGTTTGTGTCTTTGAATCTAAAAGATGTCTCTAATATATAGCATATTCCCTTGTCATATGTTATACTTTTTCTTAGTTATTTTTTAATGGTTGCCCTGGGGATTAATATCAACTTAATTTTAATAGTTCACTCAGATTTTAATCCTTTATTAATACATTACTTCTCCCTCTTTTGTGCTTTAGTTATAAAAATTACATCTTTATACATTGTATGACCATCAACACAAATTATTAAGTATGTTTTATACAGTTATTTTAAAATTCAGACGGAAAAAGCCATAAACAAAAAAATACATTTACTCTCTTTTATATTTACTTATATAGTTACATTTACTGGTACTCTTTATTTCTTTATGTGCATTCAAGTTCTTGTGTAAGATCCTTTCATTTCAACATGAAAGACCCCCTATAGTATTTCATGTAGGGCAGGTCTGTTAATGACTAATTCTCTCCATTTTTTTCTTATCCGGGAATGCTTTAATTTCTCATTCATTTTGAAGGATAGTTTTTTAAGACATAGAATTCTTGGTTGACAGTCTTTGAGTATTCTGAATATGACATCCCACTGCCTACGGGCCTCCATGGTTTGTTGAAACCTCAGCACTCAATCTTATTGGAAAGCCTTTATACATAATGAGTCATTTCCCTTTTGCTGCTTTCAAGATTTCCTCTTTATCTTTGTCTTTCTATAGTTTGAATACATTATTTCTAGGTGTGAATCTTTTTGTGGTTAATCTACTTGGAGTTTGTTGAACATCCTGGGTGGATGTATTAAATGTTTTTCATCAAATTTGGAAATTTTTTCAACAGCTATTCCTTCAAATATTTTTTTTTCTCCTTTCTCTCTCTCCCTCTCCTCCTTCTGTGGCTCCCATATGCACATGTAGGTACACTTGATAATGTCTCAAAGGTAGCTGGAGCTGTGTTCATTTTTATTCATTCTGTTTCTTTCTGTC
Organism: Eonycteris spelaea; assembly: GCA_003508835.1. Classification (NCBI taxonomy): domain Eukaryota; kingdom Metazoa; phylum Chordata; class Mammalia; order Chiroptera; family Pteropodidae; genus Eonycteris; species Eonycteris spelaea. The sequence continues at coordinate 3,935,452 of PUFA01000087.1, forward strand.
TCCTCAGACAATCACAATTATTCTATCTTAAAGTTGACTGATTCTTTCTTCTGCCTGCTCAAATCAATGGTTAAGCTGCTACAGGAACATTTTTTTTTTTTTAGTTTCTATTACTGAACACTAAAATTTCTATTTAGTTCTTTGTCTAATTTATTTTTCGTCACATTCTCTTTGGTGAGAAGTCATTTTCATACTCTCAATTTTTTAAGACATGGTTTCCCTTAGTTCTTTGGATATATATAAAAGAGTTATATTAAATTTTTTGTCTAGTATTTCCAATGTATGGGCTCCATCAATGAAAATTTATATTGACTTTATTTTCCTCTCTCTCTCTCTCTCTCTGGCTCGCTCGCTCTCTCTCATACATTCTAAATAATATAATATAACTGTGGAAATCAGATTCCATTCTCTCTCTCTGGGGTTTCCTGTGGCTGTTTCTTTTTGCTAATGTTTTCAGTTTGCTTAGTGACTTTCCTGAGCTGATTCTGTAAATCAATATTCTTTGACAAGCATAGCTACTGAAGTCTCTGTTCAGTTAGTTTAGTGGTTAGTTTATGATTAGACACATATTTCCCTAAACTCCTTAAAGTCTATAGACCTTGCTGAGTAGCCCCGTGTGTATGTTGGAGCATGCCTTCAATCCACAGGTAAGCAGTTCAGTACTTTGCTTTAAACTTCACTTCCTACTTGCATGGATCCTCAGGGTCAGCTAGAGGTGAGAGCTTATGGTCTTCTCAAGCCTCTTTTGGGTATTCGCAAAACCCCACATATGTATATGGCCTACTAGATCCCCAGCAATATGTCAGAGCTTTTAAAACTCTCTGTGACATCTCATTCCCCAGCTTTTTCTATTAAGTTTTTTTTTTTTTTTATCAGTTTGTGGTTTGCCCCAACTGTTATCGCAACCTCAGGCACCTGTGATATTATACAGTTGGAAGTGACTAGTGTTGATAAACGCTCCTTAGGAAAAGGTTGTTTGCATGAGCTGAGGTCTGAGTTAGGTGAAATAAAGGCAAGTCCTCAAAGTGGAAATTCTTTAGGGAACAGGTCGAATAATGATGGTTATAGGGGAATTGGGCTTTGGAAGACCTCCAATTCCTCATTCAGAGTCCTGCCTCTTGTTCCAGAGGCTGCTGAGCTGAGAGTTTTCAACATAACTTTAAGACTATTGGGTTTTAAGGCTACCACATGGCTAGGAAGACAGGGATGACCCTAGGGCAAATTAAAATGTTACAAAGCTCGATGTTTCCACTGGGACTCAGCCAGTTATCTAAATAAACACTCCTCAGATTGTGGCAAGCCTTTAGTTAATTTCCAGAGTCCTGAAAAAGTTGATTGTGACCATTTTTTTTTTTTTGCCAGTTGTTCTCATAGCTTTTATAGAGGACAGAATTTTTATAGGTCCTTAGTCTGCCATTCCTTTGATGTTGCTCTAAAATGTCTTTTTTAGGATCTGATTGACTAAACCAAACTATCTTGGAGTGAAATATATTTAAGACAGTTATTAAAATATCTACAATTTTGCAAATGAACAAGAACTATAAAAGAATATTGGAAAAATAAGTTTGCTTATTAGGGATTTAAGATTCTAAATTTTTTACTTTTTTGTTAAAGATATAATTTATATATAATAAACTGTACAAGTCTTAGTGTACAGCTTGAGGAATTTTGTATACATGTACAGCTATGTAAACACAACTTAAGTTATAACACATTTCTATTACCCGAAAGATTCCTGCAACTCCCTTCCCTATCTATACTCCTGCCCTAATCATGATTGTGATTTTATCACAATTATCACCATAGATTACTTTGGCCTATTCTTAAACTTTGCATAATAAAATTCTATAGTATCTAGTCTTTTGTGCCTGGCATCTTGCACTCAACATAATTTTTTAAGAGTTATCTATATTGTTGAGTATATAAGTTCATTCTTATCTATTACTGTTATAATATACCATTGTTTCATCATTCATCTTGTATTGTCGAACATTTGTGGGGCTTCTATTTGAGGACTATTATGAATACAGACGCTATAAACATTCTTGTACTGTCTTTTGGTGGGCATATAGATTCATTCTTAAGCATTCATTCATATATTCATTCATTAGGTAGACATATGTTAAGCTTTAATAGTTACTGCCAAATAGTTGTCCCAAGTAGTCAGACCGATTTACATTCCCACCAGCAGTGTATAAAAGTTTCAGTTGTTCTACATAATATCTAAAATTTGGTATGGTTAGTCTTTTTCATTTTAGCCATTCTGGTAGGCATATATGAGTATCTCACTGGAGTTTTAATTTGCATTTCTCTGATAAGAAATGATGTCAAGTAGTTTTTTTATGTGCTTATTGGCTTTGGAGGGGGGGATTTCTGTTTTGACCTCATTTTCACTGAAAATTTCTTAATTTTACAAACATTATTACGACTCTGCTATCTACCTGTTACAGATATTAAATACTCTCCCCTCAAAAACTCACCTAAAGTGAGATGTGTACAAATAAATATATGGTTAAAATCTAGGGTGATAAGTATAATGATATAATAGACATGTAATCTAACTATATAGACTGAGAAAACCTTCCTCAGTACTTCCTCAGGAAGTAACTCTTAAACTAAGACTTAAAAGATAGAAAGGAGTTAGCCAGATGGACGAGTTGTAGGGGAAAAGAGTAGGAAAGGATATTTCAGGAGAAGAGAACCAGAAACAGAAAGGAAAGTCTCCTTGCTTTGGGGTCATCTTGGTTCCTTGATTTAAAAAAAAAAAAAAAAATGTTTTTAATTAAAAATTTAAAAAAAAATAAAATATATTCCTAATATTAGGGCATGAAACTGAGTCTGACAATGCCAGACATTCAATGCCAGACACTTAATTAAAGGGCATTAAGGAGTTAATGATGGTCTAGAGCAGTCATATCCCAGGGAGAATCCCCCATTCAACTCTATCATGTTTAATTGTTGTACAACTATCTTTGCTCTACAAAAAACTCCCATTGATTAGAGTTTAGCAGAGTTAGAAAATGGAGAAAGCAATATGATGTGCTTTGAAAAAAAAAAAAAGGGAAAGAATAATCTTTCACCTTAGTGTTTTAATGTTATATATCACCATTGTTAATTGCTGTTATTATTGCAGCAGTTACCACTATGGTATCTGTGCCATGTTCCAGGAAGTGTGTGAAGCAGTCTACACATGGCCATATGAAGTGGATATATTTTATCCCTGTTTTACAGATTATAAAACTAAAGTCATAAGAAAGTTGTTCAATGTCACACAATTAGAAAGAAGAGTGAAAATTTGAATGCAATCTGATTCCAGAGCCGATATTTTAATATTGAAATCTTTTGAACTACAGCTGGATGCTCTTTAGCACAAGATCGTTATTTTTCTCATTCCAATTATTTGAACTCTTGAATAGAAAGCTATTTATATGTTTATGGCAGAGACTTTCCATTTTTAGCCAGACTGTTTATTGCATATATTTCGCACTTGCTTCTGATCCTAGGATATAACATCACCTTACAAACCCCACCTTAATGATGTCTCTACCTGGTCTAATATAAATTTCTTCTTCAACCTCCTACTGCTTTTAGTTGGCAGAATTATTATATTCTTCAGATATGTTCTTAGGCCTACTGCTATATTAACAAAGACAATATAAATAATTAACTTGATTTATTTTACTGGTTTGTATTTTTTTTGACATTTTAATAGCCTAGGCAAATTTGAAGGAAATATTTGACATAAGTAAATATATAATGCTTTAAGAATAAAAAATTAATAAGAATATTAATAGTTAGCATATTAAGTTTATGGGTCTCAGCTTCATGTCCCATTCCTCCTGGCCAACAACATAGGAGAGGAGAGGAGAAGAGAATTTAGTTTCTCAGCTCTGTGTGTGTGTGTGTATGAGCATTGTCATATCAGAATGTCTATCTGTACAATTAGTTGAATTTCCCAATAAGGCTGCTTTTTTAGCATCTATTAGGAAGAAGAGGAAAAGATGGAGAAACACGGAATTAATATTAATTTAACTCCTATAAGACTAAAAACTTATCAGGAATTTGGGGAAAGTTCACCTTACACTGAAATCTCAAAATAAAAATGTTCAGGAGATGTGTGAGGCCTTTAAATGAATTTTAATTTAATCTCTTTAGATGTTAATGGGTTTTGTGGGCAACACTGTTTTCTAAATGTCAGGGAATATGGGTTTCTGTAAGCACTAGTACTAAGGAAAAAACATATTAAATCTGGCTCTTAAGGTGAGCTTGGATGAGAACAAACGGGAAGTTTAAGGTCACAAATCATGTTTAGATAAAGGACACAGCAGTGACTAATCTAGCCCTAATATGCATTAGAAGGCAATGTCACCAAGTGCACACCCTTGGTAAATATAAACTGAGCATGCTTAGCACCTCAATTCTCTTAGCATTTATTTATTTTAAATGCAATATAGGAATACAGCTTACTTGTGCCATTTTTTTTATTAAGTTACATTATTATTACACATTATATTGTTAACATGATAAATATTGCACCTAAACATTTTAATTAGAAATAACTTCTAGAGGCTGATGCAACCAAAATGTGTGATATATTAAAAATGGGGGTGATGTAAAGGAAAGATAGCTAATGATGGCTTAAAAAAATTTCACGGGTATCGGAATTGAGAAAATTGAATGTATGGTGTCATTTAATAATTTTTCCTCAAACATGGTATTCAAGTTTTCTAGCAAAAATATAAAAACTAATATGACTTTAATTACATGGTTACATTTTTCTTTTTATACATATGGAAAGAAATAAAGACCTTTCCTACTTTGAAAAAACTACCATGGTCTATATTCATTTAAATTCTATTTACTTTGAGGATTTAAGGTATTAAGAAAAAAGAGCATGTGTTGAAGATATTGGGAGTTGGTTTATTTAAATGAGAAAAAGAAGGAAGGAAGGAAGAAAGGAAGAAAGGAAGGAAGGAAGGAAGGAAGGAAGGAAGGAAGGAAGGAGGAAGGCAGGAAGAGAAGAAAGAAGGAAGGAAGGAAGGAAGGAAGGAAGGAAGGAAGGAGGAAGGAAGGAAGGAAGGAAGAAGAGGAAGGAAGGAGGAAGGCAGGAAGAAAGAAAGAGAGAGAAAGAGAAAGAGAAGGAAGGAGGGAGGAGAGAGGAGGGAGAGAGGGAGGGAAGAAGGAAAGAAGGAAAGAAGGAAACCCAGTAAAAAACATCTATATCAGGACAAAGTCAGAAAGAAGAGGGAGTCAGAGGGTGGACTTAGAAAATGGATTATCCAGGTGATCTGCAAAACCTAAGTGGTCACTGCAAAAGTGGGGGTGACTGACTAACAAACCAGGAGCATCCTAGATTGGAAAACATGGCCAGTAGTTTCCTTTAGTAGGGAAGATGCTCAGAGCAATTAGTCTTCAAAAGAAAATAGAGAAATTAAGCGGGTAATTAGTAACTTTACGTAATTAACATTTAGATTAATTTCCTGGCCTCTAGGACCAGAAAATCTTGATTCAAATCAGTGCTCTACCATATTAATAGTGTGAATCTTAACCTCTCCATGCCTCAGTCTTTCTAATCTATAAATTGGGATGATATTAACTGTATCTCTTTCATAGGAATTTGGTAAGAAGTAAACAGGTATGTGTCTAGCATCTGTTGTGTGCTATCTACATATTTTTTATCATTACTATTATTTTGCATACAATATGAATGATTTGAGAAAAAGAAAAATGTCTAAAGAATATGAGTATGTAATAGAAAATAGTTAAACATGAGCAAGTTTTTAGATCAATCGAAATTATTAATGAGTAGTAATGAGAGTATTCAACGGAAATTCTAAGTTTTGTGTTGCTTTTCAACTTTCAGAGGTGAAATTAAAGGTATATGTGTTTTAAGATTCCTAAATAAAACCTTAGTTGAGAAAACTTGAATGAACTGATTTTGTGGCACATTTTAGATGATATCTAATGACAGTATTAGTTCTAATACTTGGGTGAGGTTAAGTGGCAGGCTTCTCCATGGTCTCTCTGGGTCCACTGATTTGCATGTGAACTAAGGAGGCTACTAAAGAAAGTACTTGACTTCAGAATACAGTGTTCGTTGTGTATATATAAAACACAGATGTGTATATCCATGTGCCTGATTGATTATGGGAAACCTTAGGAAAGTCAAATTTCAGTCAAGTATGATTGGGCCCCAGAGAGGGAATTCATGTTGAGGGTAGAAATGTCTCAGAGCACCAAAGTGGCCTAATGTTACAAGGAGTTAGTAGATTCATGAACACTGATGCAGCTTTCCTGAAAATCCATTCTGTTGTGCCCACAACCTGATGGTACATGGGTTGCCAGAAAGAAAGGCTGTTACGTTCATAAAAAAACAAAACCCATTTCATTAAATTCTGTTATACTTTTGGGCTCAAGCATAGCTCAGGGGGAGGAAGTTGGGTTTTTTTCTCTCTCATTTAAAGGGACTGTCATGTTTTTGTAAGATCTAGAGCAGAGCTGTTTAACAGAACTTTCTTCAGTGATGAAAATGTGCCAATCTGAGCTGTCCAAGATGGCTGCCACTAGGACATGTGGTTAATTAGCATTTGAAATATGGCTAGTGTGATTGAAGGAATAATTTTTTATTTTATTTCATTGTAATTAACTGAAATTTATATAGTCATGTGTGGCTAGTATCTACTATACTAGATAGCACAGACTAAAATCATCACTGGCCAACAGGAAAGTGCCTGTTGTCCACCAATGTCACCATGATAAACCAACTCAGTTGGTCAGTGGTTAAGAATATGGAGCATGGAGTCAACCATATGATTTGTATCCTGGTTGTACCTCTTACTAACAAGGTAAAAAGTTACCCTGGGAAACATATGGGACTTCCACTTATGCTTGGGATATAGAAAGTTGTTTAAAAAAACATGCTTCCACTGTTACTAAAACAAAACAAAAAATACTAAACAATATGAAAATACATAACTTTTCTTGAACTCATTGGAGAGCTGAGACTTCAGGGCAACTAACTGGAAATTTAAGAAAATAATAGGCTACCAACACTTGCTTACCTAAGGCAGAGGCAGCCAGACCCTGAGAAGAATTCAATAAAAACATTTAACAATTGGAAAAGGATAAGTATGGGCTCAGGAGAGAATATAGACCCTCTAGAAGCTCCAACTTTAAGGGAATTTTACACCCATTAATAACCTCTTTTTCATAGACCTCACTAATACATTGTAGAGAATCTGGAGGAAAAAAAGTCTCTTATGGTGCAGACTGGGGAACAGCAGTCACCCAGATTCTTTTCCATAATCCCCCCTACAGTACCAAAGCCTTAGGTTGCTGTGGGAAGAGCAATAAATGATGTTACCCTTAGAACTCTGGTGAAAACCCATTTCCACTATGTGAAGAAAACAAAAAACACCCTTTACCCATACAGAACAGACAGGAATACATGCTGGGCCCAGATCTACAATTAGGAATGGGGCAAGAATCTCAAGAAAGCCACACCTCTGAGACTCAGAGACATGGTACCTGCCTGAGTCTGAGGCTTACGACAACAAATAATGCCCCTCTCAGACCCTCCCTGTAAACCAAGCTAACAAATGTTAAATAATAAGTAACCATGGTGTCCTGTTGGAAAAGAAACAACAACATGAAGAAAGGACCTCTCTGCAACACAGTGCAAAGGCAACACCTAAAATAAGAATGGAGCAAATACTGAGAAAAACTGTGGTGATTGTTACTCTCTCCAAAGTTCCTTGCCATAATGGTAACTTGTTCGCTAATACACCTGTATTGGCTCCCTTACTTTGCTTTTTCTCACTGCCCCATTCCTTTGTTAATGCTTTCTAGAATCACTTCCCAATGAATTACTTGTACTAAAATCCTTGTCATAGGGTTGGCTTGTGAAGGAACTCAAACTAAGTCACATTGTAGTTAGTGCCTGAGCAAATTCTGAACTTAAACAGAATTTTCAACCTGGCTCCATATTATAATCTTCTGGGGAAAGTTCTTAAATAACTGATGTTTGGGCCCCACCCAGAAATATTTTGATTCGGTGGTCTGGGTTGGGCCAAATATCTGTATATTTAAAATGCTCTCTATGTGATTCTATTGTGAAGTCAAGATTGAGAACCCCTTCACTAAAATGCAATGTGATGTGTTGTTATGATTACTGAGCTCATGAGTATCTTAATGGTAGGGATTTTGTCCAATTTATCTTTTTATCTCAGGTTCTTAAACTGGCATGTAATATAATATGTATTTGTTAAATATCTGTTGAATGAAAAATAATTCATTCAAGTAATATTACTTTGGGGAACAGCTCATGCGATGATTTTTTAAAAGTGTATCCACACATTCTTTGATACTCCTCCCTTCAAAAAGTAGAGCTTAATTCTTCTCCCCTTGAGCATGAGCTAGACTTAGTGACTCATTTCTAATGAATAGAATATGGTAGAAATAATATATGTCACTTCTGAGATTAGGTTATAAAAGACTGCAGCTTCCAACTTGAGTACCTGTGAGTGACTACTTGCACGCACGCGCTCGCTCTCTCTCTCTCTCTCTCTCTCTCTCTCTCTCTCTCTCTCTCCCTCTCTTTCTCTCTCCTTTCTCTCTGATTACTCACTCTGAGGGAAGTGACGCATTGCGCAGCCCTAAGAGAGGCCTACATAGTAAGGAACTAAAGCCTCCTGCCAATAGCCATGAGTGAGCTTGGAAGTAAATCCTTTAGCACCAGTTAAGTCTTCAGAGACTACAGCCTTCACTGACAGCTTAACTGCAACCTCACGAAAGACCCTGAGCCAGAGCCACCCAGCTAAACAACTCCCAGGTTCCTGTCCATTAGAAGATGTATGAGATAATAAATGTTTGTTGTTTTAAACTTCTAAATTTTGGAGTAATTTGCTATATGGAAATTGAAAATGAATATAGCTCTTCACCAGGATATACTGGCAAAAATTCCCTGGGCTGCATAAATTATATGGCAACCCAGGTTCAATCTGGGAAAAAGATGACCCAACCACAATACACAAGTCTTGCCAGATAAAAAAAGCAAGACTGAAGTGAATATTTGCAGAAATATCATACCACATGTAAGTCTCCATTAATGAAGTTACCTACCCCATTGCATTTCTCATCCTCAGGAGAACCCATATCACAGCCCTGTTAAATTAATCCAATTCCTTTCTTACTATAGTTCTGTGTCCACCATGACAGAGTTTCTATAAGCCACTATGTCCTTACCACAGCCTAACCAGCAAGGGAAGTTCTGCTGCTATTCTTTAGAAATACCTACTAGAGAGTACTTGCTTATTATTTAAAACTTAGTAAAAATGAAAGACTTCTTTCAACTAGGAAAACTTTGAAAGATCTGGTTTGCCTGGTTTTGGTGGCAGATCAACTTTCTACACAGAGATAAGTATTCTGAGAAAATGTCTCAGATCAGGTCTCCTAGAAGCAGATCCTGAAGCTGCAGCTGATCCAAGGAAGTGCTGCAGGCAGAAGGCAGTAAGGGAAAGGGAGAAGCGGGGCAAGGGCAGAAAAAGAAACCAGGCGAGGCTCAGGTTTCCTTTCTGACCAAGCCTGACACTCACCCTGAAATTGTGTGGAGAGTTTGCCTAATGAACAAGGGGGCTTGGTGCCCAAGGTGAAGGTGCTAGCAGTTAGTAACAAACCCTGGAAAAGCTAGGGGATGAGAAAACAGAGGGATACTAGGGATCTGGATGGGGCCCCAACAGAGTTTTATAGAGAAAACTTTGGACACTAGCAATATCATTCTTTCTATGTAGATTGCCAGAATTAGCAAATGAAAACATGGATGCCTAGTTAAATTTGAATTTCAGATCAACAATGAATACTTTTTTAGTATAAGTATGTCCCTTGCATCCTGTATTTTATTTGACACTCTATCCTTAGAGTGTTTGTTTTGCAAAATGTGACTTCAGTACAGAGGGTTATTTCTTAGGTCAGCAGGCAACCCCTGTTACTAATTAATCAGTATGAAAGCACACTCTTGTTGTGTTTATATGATGCCAAATATCAGGATTAAAACCAGAGCTATTCAAATATTCCATTCATCCATCCATCTATTGATCTACCCATGCTATAAACATTTACTGAGTACCAACTACCTGGCACAGTGCTACATTCTGGGAATAAAATCGTGAGCAAGTCGAACTCTATGTCTGTCCTAGTGGGGTTAATGATTTCAAATATCTGGATATGTGACCACATTTTAAATTTTCATAGGTGCCTGGCATCCTATAAATTTATCCTGGATCTAAAGGAGACATTGTTTATGTGACCTACATAATTTTTCTTGAAATGTTTATTTGCACTCATTGGAAGTGATGAATGGAGGAGAACATCACTGTTCACATATTCAGCTTATTTGATTCTCTGTGTCATTTGATCTATGTGATAATCTAATTTTACCAGTTAAGTATAGAAGTTAATTCCCAAATGGGTGGCAGAAAGAATACTCTATGTTTAATTTTTTTTTTTTTTAGAATAGAGTCCTCAAGAGCATGCCACTTGCTTATTATATTTTAATAATTAAATATATAATTCATTCAGAGAATAACAGTCTTGTCAAAGACAATTTTTAACTAACATACTTAAGCAAGGCTCACAGGTGTTTTCAAAGTATTATACTCCATGGTTCATATGATGATGAAGTCTACATCATCACTTCTACCATCCCAATGGCTTTTTAACCTGTTCTCCTGGTGTATCAGTATATATTATTTTTATTTTCAGTTAGAATCAACAGTACAGGTTTCTTCAGAGATAACAGACTTTTGTTATGTTGCCAGTTTGAGCTCTCAATTCCCTAATTTTATTCAAAAATGCAATATTGTTTAATCTACTGTTGTAGAAGGACTCTGCATCCACTGTAGGCCTATTTAGCAACAACTGGGGAAAGAAATTATTATTTTTAAGTACTTTTGCAAACGAAGCACAAAATATAGATGAACCTCACTGGGTCCCTCTATTTTTATTAATCTGAAAATTGCTTTGGCGTTACTTAGCTTCTTTTCCAGATTTAAAGGAAAAAAGCAGAGGAATAAAAAACTGAGTCAACTTTGACAAAAGAATAATCTCAAATATCTACATAAGAAAACCTAATGGGGATTTTTAAAATGTAGTCCTGTTTCTGCATGCTGTTTCTAAACCTCATTTTGTCCCTCAAAACATGTAAGGAGACAAAGTTTGGTAAAGAACTATGTCACCAATGTCACCCCAAAGAATTGGCAGTGCTCTAATGGAATATATACTCTGACAATAGCTTAGCAAAGGTTTTTCTACGTAACATTTGTCAAAGTATAAGCAAAACTAAAAATGTCAGTCAGCCAGTTTCCTGATTACTGACCTAAGACCCTTCAAGAAGCAAACCAGTGCTTCCACTCCCCATCTATTTGCTCCCTTGCAGTGAGACAGAGAATTCTATGGTCCACAAGGAAGCCAGCAAAGCGAAGAATCCCAAGGAAAGTTATCTTCTTGTGTAGCTAAAATGAATGTCCTTGAGCAACCAGTGTATAATTTACTACGCAAAAAAATTTCATATCCCAAAATGTATTTTAGGGGATACTAGTTCCAAGGACTCTAATAGGTATTATATGAAAAAAGAAAAAATCCCAAGGTCAAATGTTTGAAACACTTGGGCAAAAATATTAGAAGGATTTTCCCCTACCTAATGAGAGTCTTTTAATATGTTAATTTGTACTATGACCCTCCAAATGTATATATGTTGCAATTTGCTAATCTTTTTCCTAAGCTTGGAGCCTTTTTTCCATGGAGCATCTGAAGTAATCACTATTCAGAAAGCACTCATCTCTGAACTCCCCCATTCACCCACCAAGAAAATCTGAATTTTAAACAAAGCATACAAACCTGAACCGAAGGAATGAAATGCTGAAGGTGGATTTCACTAGGTAGACAAACAATAGAAAGGGAAGATTTTGATGAGTATTTCAATTTCACAGGGCTTCTAGTGACACATCCACCACCGAGAATCAGGGACACAGTTTTGCTGGCACATATATAGAAAAACAGTATTTCTTAGCCTGACTTTTAGAAGTAAAAGCTGCTTTTCAGACTATGTTCTTATCTTCAAATTATACTTTTTTCAAATTGTAAGGAGCCACCTTTAATTTATTTTCTCCTAGGACTGAGACTTAATCTTCTAGGAACAAAAGGAAAAGCTGTTAAACTATCATATGCAAATATACTCTTTAGAAAAGAGACCAGCTATTTTGCTACAACAGCCACATGGTAAAATTCAAAATTTTCAAAGTGTTCATTGCATCCAAAGCATATGCAAATGAATATTCCTGAAGTCACGCCTCAAGCCAATTCATTTCCTTCTCCCAAAAGTGTCCTGTGGAACAGGTCACTTCATTCTAAATGCCCAGTTTAATATCTTGCTACTCACGCACTGTGTTGGATGAATTTGCTATACGAAAATATTCATTCCCAAAGAGAAAGTTGTGTCTTATATAATCAAAAAAAGTAGCATTTGTAAACTCTGTTTAGAAAAAAAAAAAATCAAATATATTCAGTGATTGTTGCTGATTGGGGGCGGCGGGGGGGGGGGGGGTCCTCTCAACTAGTAGTTTATTTCTGTCTCTTTTTTTAAGTTTATTATTTATCTCTTGGTCTCTGGATTTTTTTTCTTACTAAAGAAGAGATGAAACAGTGCTGTCAATTTCAAAACAGTCTGCTACTGACACATTAGAAAGGGATTTAATTATTCTAGCATAAAAAGCCAGGGAAGCAAAATAAATACATTTAATACAGACAGACTCTCAGCTACTCTAATTGCTTATGCACTATAAGGGCTTTCAAATAATAAGTCCTTAAATAATAAATTAATATGAGAAAGAATAATGATACCCAGGTGCAAAACCTTAATCTGAGAGCGGGGCTGCACACTCAATGGCGTAATTACCACTATTACCATATTCTAGTCTAACATAAGGGTTTGAGTCATGGAAACTGGTTAGAAATGAAAGACAAACTATGCTGAAATCAGAGGATCACACAATAGACACCAGGTATCTAAACAGCTACTTGAAATTTAAATGCAAGCTTCATTTCATATGAGACATTCTTTTTAAACATGTGCCACTCTCGGTCTAAGCCACAAAAGCACAAGTTAAGAAAATTCTCCATTGAGAACTTCGGTGTTCCTAGTCAAAAATCATTACAGAAGGAATGTCTTTAATGACCAAATAATACTTCAAGCTACTCCATCGGAACTAGGTTCTGTTGTTTAAAAAAGACACTTCTCTGTGCTATTCTAAAGCCTCTATCAGGAAAGTTACTCATTACAGGCTTCTAAATGCACCCATTATGTTTCTCTTCTATTTTGTATATTCACATGGTAATTTACCAGAATGATGAACATATGACCTATGCTAGATGATGATATTTCTGGAGTTCACATTTCTTAACTCTGAAAGAGCACACTATTTGGGAAAAAGACTCAACCTAGTGCCTACATCTCTTGGATGCATCCTCTTGATTTGTCTTTTCGTTATCGGGATTATAGAACAGGATATCTCACCAGTCCACAATTCTGAAATCTGAAAGTTCTAAAGCCTGAAAGTTTTTATTTATTGAAAGTAATTTATTTGTCAGCAAAACATGACTGTTCTATATTTCACTGTAGAAATATTAATGTATTTGATTATATGATACTGCCCCACCTCTTCTGTGGATGTTACAAAATACATGGTGTATGTACTATATTAACTTTCTAAAATCTGAAAATTTCTTAACTATGGTATAAAACTGACCTAAGAATATCAAAAGAGAGATTACAACCCTGCTATGTATATATTGACTGAATTGCAATTTGATTTACCTACCAAGACACATAAATGACTGAAAAGAATGACAATTCATGTATTACAAGCAAGGTTGCTACAGTTGCTGTAACCATCTCACCTGTAATGCATGCCACATGATTTGCATCTCAGAGTTGTTGGTCTCTGGTATCACTTATGGATCATTCAGATCCATCAGACATTATTATGAGTAATAGTAACAACATGAGCTAATGTTCTTCTATCATTCAATTGGCAGAATTTTTAAAAAATCAAGTCCTTTATTAATTTCATTATTGAATATTTCTGATAGACTCTCAGGTAAAGAATCAACCACTATATATACAGGTTTATTTTCATTGAGCACAGCTCAAAACAAATATTCTAGGCAATTACCTAGCTATAGGCCTAGAGTCAGAATTTTTTACTTTTACCTTGTGTTTATCTGATAGTTGATTATTTTACTTTGAGCATGTATTACTTTTCTAACTAAAAAAAGATAACTTAAATTTTAAATTAAAAAATCAAATGCTATTGTATTATTACAACTTCTCTTATTATCTAGACAGATATATTATGCTCAGTTAACCTGTGGAGGTCCTTTTCAAATATGTCTGATTAATATAGACTTTTTTTTTCCATTTCTCTTATTCTCACTACATATGAAGTTGCTCTTTTTTTGAAACCTTTGTGATTTCCTGTGCAGTCCTGCAGAATGTGCGAAAAACACCTTCTAGAACCATAAACAGAAAATTATTCTTCTCCACATCATTCAAATTATCTTTCAATATAACCAACACTGGGATGGTGTGAACAAATGTTCAAATAGAGTCAGAGACCTCTATTGTTGCTGGCCAAAATGAAGTTATATTTTCTGAGCCATTTCAAAAAAAGTCAGGATGAAATTTAACAACTACAGGTATCCTACTCTACAACTTTCAGCACTGAAACATGTAACTTTGGCTAAGAATTATTTACATGAGGCATACCAGTGTTTAATACAGCAACACATCAGCATATGAGAAGAGTTCCCCTTCTCAGACCTCAGCTCCAAAAGTAAAACCATGAAGATTCTCTCTACATGAATTATATCAACCTGGAGTGAAGAATATGTTCTGAAAATTTGTTCTATCATTCTGTAGAAATGAGAGCAATCTCATAGGTCTATTTGTCACAGAAATGTATAGCAAACATAATAAAATGTTGTTACATTTTTCTATCTCTTTGTGCATTATAATGTAGTACTTAAGTTTGTGCGTGATGAATGCAGATTCTTTGAAATTTCTTAAATTCCACCTACATTATAGACACTTCCTAATTTAATAGGTATCAGAATTATCGAGATCTTTTTAGATCATGCACTATAAAGAACCAACCTATATTCCTTCAAGATGTTCATTAACAAACTCTTCCCCTTCTCAATATCATCTCAGATGACATAACTCTTCATAGATTTTTCTCTTCAATCTAATCTTTAAATGCGTTTTTCTGGGGTAACTACTTTGGGACAAGATGCCATTATATATGGATGTCTGAAACAAGGTTCTTGTCCACAAGAAGCTAAAATCTAGTTAAAGCTATATTATAAACCCTCCAAGGTAGCTACAACTATGAATATATGCAATAAAACTTTGAGAAAAATATGCATGATCTCACTGACACATCACTTTAAAAATGCCTGCACCATGAAATAATTTTTCCTATTTAGAAGTTTCAAGCTGGCTAGTCTCATATTCTACATTAGTCCCTCATTTATTACTAGATTCACTTAATTAACTTATCATGCCCCTCATAGATAGCCCCTTGGAAGACAAGAGATAGGAACTTGTAATTACCCTATCCTACTCATGACTAAGATCACAAATGCCAACAAGAGAGGACTTGAACTCAACTATTTCTGTTCTCTCTGCCTTGTCCAGCTTTCTCCTTCTCTGTGACTGAGACCACCATTTATCTAACTGTACACGTCAGGAACGTGCCAGTTATCTCTGGTGTGGGCTTCCTCCTGCCACTCCCACCAGTCTTTTGTGGATTTTGCTTCCTAAATATTCCTTAACACCACCACTATTTTGCTCTCTCTTCAGAATACATGGTCAAGATAAAAACTTCAAAATTCCAAAAATACAGAGCACATGGTAAAAGTTAAGTCTCCTCTTCATTCCTCTACCTTAAATCCCACAAACCAGAAGTAACCATTGCTTACCATTTCTCATATGTTATTCCAAAACACTTCAGTGTGCAGAGGAGCATATTAATGTTGGTTGGGAATTCTGGTGGCCTAAGAAATGAACACATTCACATCCGAAGAAGCAATAAGTATTAAAAAAGTAATTCTAATCTTATTTGCATTTTTAGATGAAGATGGAAGACTATCAAATCTTAGACAACTATACAGCATCATTTAAAATCCCCTTGCTTCTCCGCTCTCATTGTCTTGTACCCCCACAGTAGTCCAGAGCCTCACCCTCTTGAGACACTTGAACTCTCAATTTTCTTGTCCCACTCATTCTTCAGATCTCAGCTATGACATCCTGAAAGGGCCACTCTGACCCCCAGAGCAGTTTGGATCTACTACAATGCAAGCTCACAGCACTCTAAGCTCCTTTTCATGGTATCTATCACCTTGTTATCAAATCAAATAATTTTGTAATTAGTTAGTTGGTTAACATCCAACTATTCTAAGATTCCATAAGGCCAGGGACCATATCTCTCTTGCTTACCCCTGCTTCACCAGTACTTAACACAGCACTAAGAAAGTAGGAAGCCTCAAAATGTGTTAAATAAATAAATAAATGGTTGACCAACAGTAAATAAATTTCAAACAGTAAATTCCAAAATTATAACATTGTTCCTATAAGAAAGAAAATTTCTATATTTACACATTCACTATTTAAAAGTTGTTTTTAACATTAAAAAACTCTATGTCAGGTAAATAAAGCAGGGATTTTAAAATTCTTATTCTTCAAACAATGAAACCAAAACCAAAAAAAGTTAAATGACCTCTAAGATGACAGAAGTCTTTGGTGAGAAAGTCAGAATTGGGAGGTGGGACTCTAGTGGCAGAAGAGTTAGAAGGGCATCACAGAGGAGCATGGAAAGAGGAAATCCTATCAACAGAAAACATATTACCAATATACAACTTCTTTCTGGAGCCAATCTCATTAAAACTTGTATCTTAATGCAGATTTATATAGATGACAGGAGGGCAGGTGGTAAATAATGGCATTTAAATATGTATTATCCAACCTCTCTAGACATAATGACTTAAGAAATACAAGACCAGGAACACATACAATCATGTTCAGATATACCAATGTTGCTGCAAACACTAAATCAATACACAGTTGACCCTTGAACAGCATGAGCATTAGGGGCACTGACCTCCACGTAGTCAAAATCCACGTATAATTTTTGACTCTCCCAAAACTTAACTAAAAAATAGCCTACTATTGACCAAAAGCTTTATCAATAACATAAACAGTTGATTAACATATATTTTGTATATTATATGTACTATATACCATATTCTTATAATAGAGTAAGCTAGAGAAAAGAAAATGTTATTGTTATTAAAATCATAAGGAAGAGAAAATACACTTACAATATTTATTGAACTTCCCTGTCCCATCTTTTACCATTTTCCCTTTTGTACATTCCACTACAGTTCATGACAGTTTCACTTCTATTACTCAAAAATATCAAAACACATTCCCACCTCAGGGCTTTGGCACTTGTAATCCCTTTTGTTTGGAAACCTCTTCCTCCAGATATCTGCATAGCTCATCCTCTCTCTTTATTCAAGTCTCTGCTTAAATTTTGTTTCATTAGAATGACTTTTTCTATCTACCTTACAAAAAGTCACATTCGGTAACATTATACAGTTTACTAAAACAAGTTCAGTCCAAGGCCATCTTTACAGTAATCCTCCAGCATTCCTATTACTATCTATTCCCTCATCCTGACTTTTTTTCATAAAACATATAAATTCATGACACTATACAACATATTAATGTGTATATATACTTATTATATCTCTATTACCCATTTCCCAAAATGTAAAATCTTTGAAAATAAAATGTTATTTGTTTCATTCATTGTTATAATATTAGCACCTAAAAGAGCACCTTCTTGATAAATAATTTTTAATGAAGAAATTAATGAATGCACAATTAAGATATTTCTTTATCTCCATGTCGTTGGAAAGTACAGAGATCAAAGCATTCAACTTACCCTAACATTCAACTTAAGTTAAAACAAAGAAGAGGTTACAATACTTGGGTAATTTGGGCAAAATGTACTTTAATTTACTAGGAATTTAAGATTTATAAAAAGCAATATAAGGTAGAGAAAGAAAACTGGACTGAGATTTAGGAAACTTGGGTGGACATCCTGAGTGGGATTCAAACATTTTTTATGACCCTGATGTAATAAGGAGAGCCTCAGGAAAATCTCTTTCTGTATGAAACCTGAGGCCCACAATACATCCACAAAGTAATTTTCCTTCTTAAGAGAAACACATGGAATTAATAGATAATGACTTTTGTTCTTAAGCAAAGTATGCCAAGACTTCTGTGTCCCTTCCTAGAGAAAGGTTACATGTAATGCCTGCAAATCCTCCCATCAAATGGCACTTCATTCTCTTAAAAATCTTTTTGATTACTTTAAAGTTTCTATAAAAGATTGTGGAGAATCTTCCATCAGTGTCCCAAATAAAGGAGGAGGAGAAAGAGAAAAAGATATAGGGAGGAAGATGGGGGTGGGGAAGAAAGGGGAAAAGGAGAAGGGAGAGGAGGAAAGGAAGACAAAGGAAAAAGGAGGAGGAAGTTGGTACACCTGATGATGACAGGTAGAAATACC
This sequence comes from Eonycteris spelaea, assembly GCA_003508835.1. Taxonomy (NCBI): domain Eukaryota; kingdom Metazoa; phylum Chordata; class Mammalia; order Chiroptera; family Pteropodidae; genus Eonycteris; species Eonycteris spelaea. Next base: position 3,954,138 of record PUFA01000087.1, read on the forward strand.
CTTCTCCAAAACCACCCTAAACAGTTATTAGATGGCCCTGCAGGAGCTGGGGGAAATGCCATCAGCAGAATCTTGCTGCCTGCTCCAGTGCCAAGGAAACTCAGTCTATACCACCTCTGGGGCTCTGAGATTATTTGAGTGAATAATCCCACCTTCTGGACGATAATACCCACTGCAATAGATGGGTATTAACAGGCTTTATCTCATGGTATCCTATAGCTTATGAATCATTGATATCAAATAATCAAAGTATGGCCATGGTCTTGCTTAGAAAGAGATGAAAGACTCATACTCGGCAAAATAAATTAAGTCACTATTGGGCAAGTCATTATACTTTATAAAACTTAGTTTTCTCATCTTTTAGAAAAGAGGAGAATGGTAGGTTGGGGTATTATCTATAATCCCTTTATTTTTCTAATTTTTCGTTGGTTAGCTAGAGCATCATTTCTTAAATTGTAATTTGTAAAACACTGTGTTTAGCAAGGTTTTAATAAGTTTTCTTCACAAAAAGCACTCCATGGTAAAAATAAGTTTGGAAACATTGAAATTATCATGATTAAATACGTTTATTTCTGACAGGACCTCTCCTTCTTACAATATGCTAATGTACCTTATGAATGTCTAAAAGAAGAATATTCCACAGTGCATAGCACTTCAAATTATATCATCAAGTACATTTATTGAGAAACTCTGTCATTCTAGTTAAAGATGTTGGCTATATAAAAGATGTTTATCGCTTCTCCTTTCTGAGTTCACTTAAATTATTATACCAAAAAAAATTAAGGTTAAACCCTCAAAGATAAAGAAAATAGAAGGGCCAATAGCTAAGAGTTCTCAACCAATAAGAGTTCTCAATGAAGTTGTGGAACATAATCAAAACAGTTGCAGGACTAGGGGAACAGGCGAGGGGAAGCCACAAGCTGGACAATGTACAAAGAGAAATCCGGTAGAGAAGTCTGTCCGTGATCCAAGAGAACCACTAAGAGCCTCTAGACTCAAAAATATATATACCATGTTTGTGGGGGAGAGATGAGTGTGCTCAGAAGTGAGATATAGAGATAAAAACAGAATTTTAATTGGGAATTTTTATATGAAATAATCAACCATCCCATACTTCTCCTTCCCACAATAGAACATATATTGTGGTTCATGATATCGTGATTTATAATAAGAAATATCTATTTGGTTTTCATGTTTCAGGTACGAACTCCTAAAACCCTTGTAATTTTCTACTTAGAGCAGCCATAAAGGTGTCTTTTGTTATTTATAACAAGCCCCATTCAACCACACCTAAATTTATGTTAATGAGGTGACTTTTGAAAAGCCCCTAGGTAACCTAAAGATGGATGTTGCTTTCCAGGAGAACCAACGAAGATTAGAGAGTTTAAACTTTCAGTTCTACCTCCCAAACGCCTTTCCCCCACCACTTCCATGGAGGGGAGAGGGGCTGGAGATTAAATCAATCACCAATAGCCAATGATTTAACCCATCATGCCTACATAAAATTCTCTGAACTACAAGGTTTGGAGAGCTTGGTGAACAAGGACTGGTCATGTGCTGGAAGGGTGGCACACCCCAAGTTCATGGTGACAAAAAGGAAGCTCCTGTGCTTGGGACCCTTCCGGACTAACCCTAGGTACCTTCATCTGGCCATTCATTTGTATCCTCTAATATTCCTTGTAATAACCTAGCAATCTAGTAGATAAATTGTTTTTTCCTGAGTTCTCTGAGCTGCTCTCGCAAATTAATTAAACCCAAGGTGGGAGTCCAAGAAAACTCCAATTTATAGCCAGTATAACAGGTAGGTCAGAAGCACAGGTAATAACCTGGGCTTATGATTTTTGTCTGAAGTGGGGCGGAGAAGAGTCTTGGGGGACTAAACCCTTAACCTGTGAAATATAACACTCTTGCCACATAGATATTGTCAGAATTGAGTAAAATTATAGGACACTCATTTGGTGTGGCAGCATTACTTCATGTGCTGAACGCCCAAACATCTGGTACCAGAAGTGAAGTAGTGTTGTAGTATTGAATAGAAGAGATACACAAGAGTGTTTTCTTCTTTCTAATTAGAGTTCAACATCAAAAAGTTGGAGATCTTCTCTAAAGATACTGGATGACTCAAGGAAAGGTCCCCACATTCATTCAAATAGAGGATTCCCAATGCATCAATCTTTTACCAGAACACCACACCATGCACTCCAAAGTGAAGACGTCAAGCTGTCAGTCTCACCAGTGTACTCAAACTTACTGATAAACTTTACTGCCTCACTTTTTTCCAGTGGGGGCGAGGGGGCAGAGAATGGACCAGAAACAGACTACTCAGGAAATTAATGATAGGTTATTTTTAAAAAGATTGATATAGCATCCTCAGAGATATCTGGAAAACTGCATCAATAAAACATGATTTCTATACTATGTAAAAGAAACAATCATAGAGAATGAACTCTTAAAAATAAAAATATAGTTGCTAAAAATATTAGTAGAATCAAATAAATGAATCAGAATGTAGATCCAAAGACTGAAAATGTTGGAGAAAATCTAAACACATTAGAGTTGATAGTCCAGGAGTTAAAGTTCAAATGGCTGGGATCACAAAATGAGAGTACAGAGAAAGTGGAAGTGAGAAAATCAAGTAAGAATTCAATCAAGATGCTTTTCCAGAATGTAAGGAATCAAGTCCTCACAACAGTGGCCAGTACAGCAAAAGATACCCACGTGGGCACATCACCATGATAATTCCAAACATTAAGATCAAGGAGAAGAACCTTAAGTTTTCCAGAGAGAAAATGCAGCCTACAAAGGAATGAGAATCAAATTGGCATCATACTTTTCATCCAAAACATATAGTGCAATCGCTTTATACTTCTAAGGAAAATTCTTTTAATATTAAAAGCTACCACCAGCCAAATTAGCATACAATGGTATGACAGAAAAGCAATCATGTCACATTGGGAAAATTTCTCTATTAGACAACATTTTGTTTTTCTTAGAAATTCCTGACTCTTTACGAATTCTGTTTCCAAAATATAGGTTTTTCAGAATTCTTCATTTATTTAGGTTTGGAGGAAGTTCTTGTCAGTCTAATCTTTTTTCCTTTTCACATCTTATATTCTACTCCCTAATTTATTTTACATTTACTTTTCCATATACCCATAGATCCATTTATTCATCAATAAAGAATTAGTGACTGTCTACTATGTACTAGGCGTTGCAGTAGTTGCTAAGAGGTACAGATGAATAAGGCATTATGCCTGTCCTCAGGGAACTTGCTGTCTAATGGGAGTGACAGACATATAAAGAAATAATTACCATCTCTTCGAGATAAGTGGCATGGGAGAACAGGTGGAGTGACACAGTACAACTGAGGATTACCAGTTTTATTACATATAAACCTCCTAATATCTTCCTTAAGCTACCTTAATTTCCTTACTTAATTTACATTCATTTACCCATTTTAAAGTTATTATGCCTTATTTTCTTATAGCACTCTTTCTTCTTTTATTCTATGATCAAGTCTGAAACAATGTTGCCCAAACAAGATATTTGGGGCACATGAGCACACTGCCATATATTTTACTGCATAATAGATTAATTGTGTTAATTCAATAAATACTGAGTTGAGCACCTTTTAAATCAAGAGCCCATTGTTATTACCATAATAAAAATATTTCTAAGAGACATGAAAAATACAGCTTCTAAATTTTTAACTTAATGCTATGCTGCCCTTCAAGTAATCAAAAATGGGTGTAGCTGGCAGTGGCAAACAGAGAGTGGTACAGATGAACAACTACAGAACCTCAGTGAAAAAAGATAGATCGAGATGTCTGGGAATACTGCTATAAGGCTGTCCAGGTGACTCCTATGGCAATAAAAATATTTTTGAGATGCCAATGTCGTTGTCTCAAAACGTCAGGTTGTCCCTAACCATTGAAATGCTAAAGGAAGTGGTCTAAATAGTTAAAACAACAGCCTCTCTCTTTCTTCAAAACAACAGGCGTTGTCCTGGCACTATTTTCTGGCTGATGAACATCAATACAACAAAGTTAACATTCTATTGTTTTCTCTGTATTTTCTATTGAATCTAGTTACCACCTTCTTCTCTGTAGATACAAAACTTTATATTACCCAGGTGAATAAGGAGCTCATTGCAGTAGGTGCGAAGAGGTACCGATGAATAAATTAGTATGGAAGCTTAAAAAATGAGAAAACTGTGTCAAATGGATATTTTATAAAGCTTCCTACATTGAAGTCTGCAGAAGAATATAAAGAGGAAGTATTTTAAAGATGTACAGTATTGGGAAAGGATTTATTTTAAAATTCCTATTAAACAGCAAAGAGGTAAAACAAATTTAAGCTTGGAAAATTTTCAGGGTACAGGTGAAATCAGATCTCTAACCATTTAAAATTTATTAAAATAGATTTTTTCATCCCCAGTTGATTTATAAGCACTAAGCTTACCTTCAATAATGAAATGTGACCTTCTTGGAGATAGCCAATGGCCAAGGAATCAGAGCCTCCATCCTGTGCTCACAGTGGGCATTACTAATTGATCATAACTTCTTTACACTAATCCCAGCAGAGCCTCCCAAACTTTCTCAATACAGAACTTCCAGCAGTCCATTCCAAGTAAGACACATAATACCTTTTGCACACCTGGCTAGAGCGTTACCACTTACCAGTTTTTCTTCCAAGGGAGCCCAAATTTCTATATAAATTGGGCAAAAACTTTGAAAGTTGAGCACTGGTCCTATAAATCAAAGATTCTAGTTTTGCCTTTGCCTCCTATCAGGATGCTTCCTTTCTGCTGTCCTACAGGTGCTCCTGACTCTAAGTATCTATAGAAAAACTGACTTCTTCTCTCCTTTCCATTATGATGCCTGCTTGTCTTGCTTCTTGCTTCAAAGAGTACTCACTTCTCTCAAGTTTAGCAAACAGCTCATACCTATTTAATTTATGTAGCTTCTAATATTTTCCTTTGGGTCTGCACATAATGTGACCCAGTCCTTGTGTTTCTGTAGTTGAGATCATCCTTGCTGGGCATGGAAAGATACTTCATTTTTCTTTGTAAGTGCTTAAATAAGGTTTCTTTGTAAAATTCTGTATGTTTGATTTGGGTACCTAGAAACTCTAATGTCATGTGAGCATGTGTGTTCTAACAGTCTTTTTATCCCAAAGGCTTAAAGCAGTGAATTAATTCCATCACACCTTAATACCACTAGAATGAGGCTACTCGCAATTGTTAGAAATTTGTCTTCATCTGCTTTCCAAAGTGAGAGTAACTTCAAGAAGAGCTTTCCTGCATTAATCAAGAACATGGGTATAAGTCTGGCAGCTGCAGATATTTAATGTGATACCAGGTAGTCATGAGGTAGGAACCCCTAACACGGGAAAACCCAGGAAACTAGAATAGTTCCTGAGCCATATAATAAACTGTAGGTACTAACCTATTTTGGATATCCATGCATGCTTTGGTAAGAAATCAGATATCAAGGAACATAATCTATACTCCAGCAATTGTTAGTGTAGAAGGAAAGTTAAAGACCTTTTAATCCAACTCACCCTGCCCCTCATTTGATATTGGAATAACTAAGATCTAAAAATATTAACTTGCTTAAAGTTACACAGAGAAAGGAGCTCTAGGTTCCTGCTTCTTAGGCTATTCCTTTCTCTACTAGCCAGCAATCCACCAGTTTTTAGTTAAAAATAGCTTATAGCCTCTCAGTGTTTGAGAAGTATTCTTTTTGTTTAAAAAAATACGTATTTCTGAATGAATCTTCCTTCCTTACTCCTATTGCCTCTGTGTGCTGAGCTCTCTCAATTAATATTTGTTTAATTATGGTATCATTTTATTGGAGAGTCCATGTATGATTCTGAAAGACAAATTCATTATTTTTTGAACAAAAGTAAATAGCATTTATTACTTAGAGTTTAATAATAATTTAAAGATCAAAAAAACAGAAAAGTATTAAAATCATAAATTATGGAGACTGAGAAGCCAGTGAAAATGTCCTGCCTCCTTTCTGGCATCTGTCTGCATGGTTGCAAAACACTAATTCTTAAGAATAGCTCTCAAAGGAAGAATTAATGCTAAATATATATAATTTTTTTCTTTGATGCATCAAAACACATTATCCAACCTTTGTAACCCTTTTGAATGTGACTGTCCTGTACTCTCTATCTGCTTCCCTCATTCTCTACTTCAGCTCCTACTGACAGTGGAAAGTTGCCTTTGGAACATGAACAGTTTGTCCTGTGTTGTTTCTTTTTGAAAATATATATCCATTAACTTAATTTTTTAAACCATAATAGATATCCAATCTGTGCTTGGAGACATAGAAAGCTGGAAAGAGCATCACTTCCAACATTTTGGTGCAAAAAAAAAATCTGGAAAAAGAGCAAATTTATGATTTTTCTTGAATCTATCAATGTGCATATGTCATGCATGGAGCAACCAACTGGCCCAGAATCTAGGGAGAAAGAAGCACCTACAGCGTGAGATGAGATATGAGCAGTAACTTACCCAGGTAAAAGGCAGTAAGAAGTTAATCTAATTTAATTAGATTAGAGTAGATGTCAAAAGAAGAGTCCAGCTGAAGAGTTAGGCAAATTTCTGAGGCCAACAGTACATTGGTGAGAGAATGAAGGCTTAAGTGGCAGCAAATATAAAGGCCTTTATTTTCCCCCAAATTTCACCAGACACTCACAGAAATGATTGGTAGAATCCTAAAAATGTCTCCCTTCTGATGGGAAACTGGAATGGGAGAATAGTAGTTACTGCAAGAGAAGGAAGAAATTTGCACAGACCCTTCTCTCCCATCTTACCTACAGAAAACAAACAAGCAAATAACAATAACAAAACTTTGTGAGGGAAGAGGTAAAACACCACTACACTTAGCACATTAGTAAAATCCCATTGCAGCTTGGGGAAGACAACAAAAATAAACCTGGACCCTGAAAGAGGAGCAGCAATATCTACAAAATTCAGAACATCACTGGGAAAGACAGGATCACTGATAAAGCCACATCCCCAAGATACAGGGACACAGTGACTGCCTAAAACTGATGCTTAAACAATGGAGAATATCCACCCCACCCCAAGCCCCCACTGTCAGGCTAATAACTAATAAGCATTGAGTCACACGTAACATGCAATAGACAGATCACTCTCCTCCTCTAAGGCACAACACAAAAGCAAGTCTTAAGGCTTGCTTTCTCTCTCAAGCGAATACCTACCTTAAAAACAGAAAATATACCTAGAGGAATTTAAAGCACATGATATACTAAGGGTAATCACAGCAACAATAAACCTCAAACTTAGCCCAACTCTTAACTTGATTAACAAATTATGGTATTAAAGTCTCAGCTGAAGGAAATGTATGCCCACATTCAATGATAAAAATTATTTACCTCATTCTATAATGTCCTACATAAGATGTTCATTCAGCTTTCAAGAAAAAGGCATACAAAAAGGCATGAAAAAATACACTTCCAAAAGACAAAATGATTATCATAACCAAAATGAGACAAAGATGTTGTGTTTAACATAAAATTTAAATAACTATGATTAATGTGTTAAAGGGTCTAATGGAACAGCTGGCCAAACACTTAAAATCAAATGAATAATATTAGTACACAGAAACTGTAAGAAAGATTCAAATGAAACACTAAAAATCAAAAGCATAGTAACAGAGAAGAAGAATGTTTTGAATGGGCTCACAAGTAAAGTTAACACAGGCAAATAAAGAATCAATGAACTAGAAAATAGGTCAAAAATAATTATCCTGATATACAAAGAGACAAAAAGAAAGAGCAAAAGGGGACAGAACATTCAAAAGTTCCAGGACAATATCAAACAGTATACCTTAGATATGATCGTAATCTCAGAAGGAGAAGAAAGACTAGTAAAGAAAAGGAAGAAAAAAGAAAAGAAAGAAAGAGAAAGAGAGAGAGAGGGAAAGAGAGAGGGAGAAAAGGAGGTAGGGAGAGAGAGAGAGGAGGAGAGGAGGAGGAGGAGGAGGAGGAAGGAGGAGGAGGAGGAGGAGGAGGAGGAGGAGGAGAACGAAGGAAGGAAGGAAGGAAGGAAGGAAGGAAGGAAGGAAGGAAGGAAGGAAGGAAGGAAGGAAGAGAAGATTTTTTTTAGAAAAATAATGACCAAGAATTTTTTCAAAGTTAATGCTAGACACCAAACTAGAAAACACAGGGAGAAAAATGGACACAATAGGCAAACCATATTTAAATCTCTAAATCCAAAACACAAAGAGAAAATCTTAAGGAAATAGGCTAGAGGAAATATCTAAAAAATAATGATCAAGAATTTTTCGAGATTAATTATGGACACTGAACCACAGATCCAAAAAACACGGGGGAAAAATAGACACACACAGGCAAATCATAAAACACTAAATGCAAAACACAAAGAAAAAAAATCTTAAGGTCAACCAGAGGAAAAAAAGATACATAATATGCAAAGAAAAAGAGATTAAAAACAATGGATTTCTTTTCAGAAACTTTGCAAGCTAGAAGATACAAGAGTAGTATCTTTAAAATACTGAAAGATGAAATTGCTGACCCAAAATTCAACCCCCAGCAAAAATAACTTTTAAAAATGAAGGAGAAATAAAAATTTTTACATGCACATGCAAACTGTAGAAATTTATTGCCAATCAACCCCACTCTACAAGAAATACTTGGAATGACAACAGCAAGATGGCCAAATAAGATTTCTCCTCTTATCCCTCCTGAACAACAATTTGGCATTCATCTACAGACAAAAGTGCCTTTGTGGGAACATTAGGATTTATGTAGGAGATTGTGAAACCTCAGCACAATTCAAGACTGAGGGGAAACTTTTGAGATGGCAGGTGACTTGCTGACCATAGTCCCAGGTAAAGGCCCAGAAAACTCTCTGTAACTCTGAGGTCTAGGCTACAGCCCCATTTGGCTTGGTTCTGTCAAGCACCATACACTAAGGGATCCAGGAGTCACATACACCCATGCATGGAGTAATAGGTATACAGAATTTGGTCCTAGCTGTGGACTCAGACGTAGCCTGTGAATTGGCTCCAGTCCCTCTCAGCTTCGGTCAGGGAGCCCCTGGAAGTAAGCCTATCGAAGTCGGTTGGTCTATGTAGATTCTAAAAGGCCTTGTAATTGGGCTCTAGTTTGTCCTAGATGCGGACTGCTGGCATAGAAACGTGGCAGGAGATCGTCCCATTTGTACCCCTGGAGATCATAAAAGGGCTCCATTCCAGCTCTCTCTCAGTCTTCCAGTAATCCTAAGGTTCCAGGGTCCCCAAAGGAGACAGTCCCACCTGTGCCCCCAGAAATCTTGAAAGGGCCCAAACTTGGCTCCAGCCCCCTGTAAGCCATAGTCTTCTAACAGTCCTGCAGGTCAAGGGCCTCAGTGGGAAACAATCCCAGGAATCAGCAACCTTGGAGATTCATAAAAGACCCTGTACTAGATTCAAGCCACCCCTCAGCCACAGTCCACAAGCAAACCAGCCGGTAGAAGGACACCGCAGGAGATAATCCTGTGTGTATCCCTGGAGATCTTGAAAGGGTGCTATAATCAGCTCCAGTGTCCTCACAAACACAGTTGATCAGCCATCTCGAGGATCCAGTGGAGAGTCTCAGTGGGAGATACTACCATCAGGCCCCCAGAAATCCTGAAGGGCTTTATAGCCAGTTTCGGACCCTCTCAGCTGCACTCCATGAGCAGTCCAGCTGGCACAGGGACCCAGTGGGACAAACTCTCATCTGGTCCCCAGAGATCATGAAAGGGCCTATATTGGGCTCCATCTCTCCCCATAATGGTCCATAAGCAGAACTGCTGGCCCAGGGACCCAGTGGGAGACACTCCCAAATGTGCCCCAGGTGATCCTAAAAGGGCTTTATACTCAGTTCTAGCACTTCTCCACCTCATGAGCAGTTCTACTGTCACAAAGACCCAGTGGGAGACTCTCACAACTATGCCTCAGAAAATCTAGAAAGAACCCTATACTCAGCTCAAGCTCCTCCAGCCACAGTCAGGAAACAATCAAGCACATCCAGGGACCTGGGGGATATGATCATCCACGGCTCCACAGCCAGGTCTAAAGAACTCAATCGCGGCTGTGGAACCAGAAACAGGCCTGGGGCTAGGTTCCAGTCCCTTTCAGCCATGATAAAGAGCCGGTCCTCTCTATCTAGGGACCCGTCCATTGACTAGGGACCTGGCAGGACCTACACCTGTCCACGTATGTCATAGCAGCCCCACGGACTGGGAACCCAACTATGGACCCTGAACAGACTCTTGCACAGCACCACTCAACTGAACAAGGTACTAAAGCAAGTCCAACCCATTCAAGGAACAGATAGAATCTACACCCACCTGAGCTCCTGTTAACAAGCCCACTAACTCTGGACCCCAGTGGAAACCCAGTGATAGCCGCCTGCACACCCTCAGGCCAGGTAGGACCAGAGGTCAGAACCTTAGCCCAGAGCTGATGCAAGTAAATGCATACTAAAAATTATTTCTGGTAAGAATGATCCATGGATACTAAACATGGGAAATGTTGATAGGCAGAAAAATTGCATGATCTTGAAGTGTCTCCTCACAGATTGCTTATTAACAGCAAAGGTAAAATAGTAACTATGCAATAGAGAAATGTGATCACCTTTGATGAGTGATAAAAATTAATTTGGCGATATCGTGTGTTTTCACATGCAATATCCTTAAAAGGAAACAATGCCACTTATGTAATATACGTGTCAGGAGTACAGAGTCTAAATCTAATCCTGAGGAAACAGCGGAAAAACCCATAAAGAAGAATTTTCTATTTAAAAGTCGAGGGCGAAGGGAGCTGTATTATCCAAAATGTCAATGTCAAGAAAGACAAATAAAGGCTAAGGTAATGTTCCAGATTAAAGGAAACTGAAAGAGCACTCCAATTAAATGTATATCTGGTCCTGTACTCCTGTACTTGGTCCTACAATGGAAGAAAACAAATGCTTAAAAAAAAAAAAAAGACATTATTGGGTCCATGATAAAATTGAAATATAGATGAAAGAGTAGATAAAAGTATTAGGAATAAAGGGTAATAACGTAGGCAACTTGTTCTCAAATGGTTCAAATAAAAAGGGTACAGAGAGAAAGAAAGGGAGGGGTGGGGAAGAGAGAGAGAATGAGAACAGAAGAGGAAGAAAGAAAGAGGAGCAGAGAGGGAGGGAAGGAAAAAAGTTAAAATTCCAGAAGAATATGAAAAACAAACTGTTAAGCATAAATATTTTTTTCAGTATTAGAAGAGGAGCCTAAAGAGGTAGAGAAAACGGTTTTGTTTTCATTTTTTATCTCTTTAGTTTAAATTTCTGACCTTGCCAATTCATTTATTTTTAATAATTTAAAAATAGAAAAGCATCTGATGAGAATATATTTCCTCTTGTTTTACTGGACAAATGTCAAAGTTAGTTAAAAAAATGATAATAGTATTTTGTAATTTGGGTTGAACATTAAATTTCATCAGTATGCAGAATGTGCGGTTTTTTACATACTAAAAATCAAAGTATTTCTAAGGTGCTAAGGGCCTGGCTCCAAGAAAATGTTCCTTTCATATTTATTTGCTTTTAAAGGAAAAACCTGAAATTGTAAGAATCCTTTTCACCCACTGTATTTGAATGTTCAAATTCAAAGTTGAAGAGCAGAGGTTAACTTTAAAATTGTTTAAAATTGAGGCAAGAATGTCTCTGGTCTACTTCCTTTTTTACTGTATTTAGTCTCAAGCTTTTACAGAGGGATGAATAAGTAGCTCTTATTATTCATGTTTGGTACCTGACAGCATCCTACATTACTTGGTTAGAAATATGGCTGTATATGCACACACATATATACACACTTGATATTAATTCATTGGTTCTGATGTTTCAGGGTTACATCCAGCAAAGGAAATATTCCTTCTATGGGGTACTTTTTGAAGGATTAGCTCAGCTAGTTAAGGCTTCCTATAGCCGTGCCTAAAAGCCCGCTACAGCGATGCTTCTCAAATTTAAAGGTGTCTATAGATTACAGAGAGTTCCTTTTAAAATGCATATTCTGATTCAGGAGGTCTGGGGAGGGGTCCTTGAGTCCTTTCTAACAAATCTTCAAGATGCTGATGCTGTGGCCTATGGACCATCACGTTGAGCAGGGAAGTTATAAAGAACTGAGCAGAGGTAGGGATGGGACATAGACCTGAGTTCTTCCCTGCTTACCTTTTTTTATAAAATATCTAGTTATATTATCACTGCTTTTTATCAATCTAGCAGCCCTCAGGGGTACTTGAGTACAGACACTGTATTACTTTCAACTATTCCAGCCTGGACTGAGACTATTATCTCAGAAATTTTAGTCACACTGAGCTGGTAAAAAGACACACATGTGAAATGTGCCCATCTGATATTTTCAGTTAATGGTGAAGAAGGAGGAGGAGGAGGAGGAGGAGGAGGAGAAGAGGAGGAGGAGGGGAGGAGAGGAGGAGGGGAGGAGGAGGAGGGGAGGAGGGAGGAGGAGGAGGGAGGAGGAGGAGGAGGAAGTAGTGAAGGGTTAACTAATTGTCCATCTGGTAGAAACAAAAACAATTTATAATCATGCTGAGACAATCTCTTTCTGGTGAAAAACGTGTGTCGTGAACCTAATCTATGGGGAAGTTCCAGCCCGAGTCATGTCTTGAACTGTTTTAAGAGTTGCTTTGGAGGCACTTTTCTACAATATGTGCACATCTGTCATGTTAAGTCCACAAGCAGCCTCTGTATGAAGCAAGTATCATGAATATGACTTATAACAGCAACTATTGTGCTCATTCTGTCTCTTACAAACCCCTCAGGGAGAGAGAAGCACTGTCTGCGTCAGGATCTGCATCCACACCCCTATTACACTGGTGAGAGACTAACGTTTTAAGACTTATGGTTAACTGTCCCTTGCAAAGGATATGCATAGAAAGATACAGAAAACCCAAGGAATCCATGGAATATCAATCACAATGTAAAAATAATTAATCCCTCAAGATAAGTAACTTAGCAGGAAACAGCCCGATTTTATTAAAGACTAAAGACCCTGTTGCACTCTCCAATCGGTTTAAAAAGAAAAGTCTGTTGACATCAAACATGTAGCCCACATGGATTAAATTAGGCCACTCTTCGTGTTACAGTTTAAGATTTCATAAAGTACAGCTTGTGGTTAAATCATGTGTTTCAGTTCTGAAGAGCTGGTTGATGACTTCTCAATCTTTTCAATATTGTAGCACTAGCAATATTTACCCAGGCACCACCACAGCACTCTTCAATCTGGTCTTAATAATCCGGCCTCCAGTTCTGTAGCCCACTCCACATTTTGATTCCCAATAAACAAATATTTGTGGTGTGTTCGTGGGCTGTTTAACGGCTAGCATATTTGGTGTAGGACAGCATTCCATGAAGAAAGGGGACACATCTGTGAACCCTGGGTTAAATGTTGCTGAGAATGGGATTTCAATGAAAGCACCAGGTCTCTTTTCTTTCTTTCTTTCTTTCTTTCTTTTTTTTTTTTTTTTTTTTGAAATGTTCAGTGACAGCTGATAGAGACTAAACTGGAAAAGCTGTTCGAGGGGGACAATTCTTCAAAAGTGTCTAACAAGGAATTTTTCTTCCCCTCGTCCACCGCGCTGACTCTATTTGAGGGCCCCAAATGTAAGAGCATTAATGGGTTTTCAAAGCAGGAAACGTAGAAGACAATGGAAGGGAGAGATTTCCTTTATGCATATGCAAGGTCTCCAGATGCTTCAGTTTCTGAACTTCTTAGCACAAATCTGGGCATAGACTTAACCACTTGGGAGCTCACATAGGCAAGGAATGTTTATTCACATTGGTATCTTCCTGTTTCTAGGATTAGAGGCTGTCAAAAACAAAGACATCAGCAAGTCCATGCTGCCTGTCTTGTTTCACTTAATTCATTTTGTTTGCAGTCATAACAAGTATGTTATTTATTTAGTTGTAAGTACATACCAAAGTAAGGATGCATTCACTTTAATCCTTTAATTTAACAAGATCACATACTTTAGGAAGCCAAAGGCTTTACGGCAAGATTAGAATAAAGAGTTCTGTTTCCTCTTAGATTAAAAATAGATATCCTGAATATCTGATTTGTGGCATATCATTATGTTTGATATTTAGGTGCTCTCTTGCTGAGGTCTAAATTAGTATGTTTATTAAATTCCCTCTAAGTGGCATTTTACCCACTGTGTTTACATTTAGAATCATCTTTCATGATAAAGTCTGTCATAAAATGGGAAAACTGATTTACTACCTACATTTCTTCCAAGTTTGGTAGCTAAGACCCATCTGTCAACAGAAATAAAGTGCACGTACACACACACATACACACACACAACACACACTTTGTTTCCTTAAAAGATCTGTGGTCCTTTAGTCCCTTCTTAGATCAATTTTTAGCAGCAGGAGATGCCATTAGGTCAACTTGTTTCTTTTTCAATTTCTGCCAAAATTTTTCTTTCCAGCATATTCTCTTTGCACCATTTGGAGGTTAGGCTTGGTTTGTATTTAAAACTTCCTCCAGCCTTGGAAAGTTTAGGCAACCTTTGAACAAGAAATTGTTTATTTGTTGAACCACAATTCAAGTATCTACTCTTGAGTAATAGATTGAGATAAATATTAAAATAAACTTAAAGTAAATAATCAGTTTTGGATTGAAAACCACCCCCAAAATATGTTAATCTATGAATGGAAACCTTGAATGGTTAAAATAACAAAAGACTATGGAAACAGTAAATCAATTTCTACAAAGATTCTGAAGTGGCAAGCTTTTATTCCAGTTACTTGCTGCCACCCCCATTACCCTCATTCCCCAACCCCCATCTGTCTGACCTTTGTGCAAATGAAGGTCTCTAACAAATGGCAAGATTTGTAACCAAAGGCCTGATGGCAAAAAGACCTGCCTTCCAGAGTCCTCGGTAATGGTTGCACTTCCAACATCCATCTGCCTATTTCAGAGAAGTAGAGCCAACCCCTCTCCAACTAATGTATCTTCTGTCCAGTCCCTTGACAGTAACTGTCCATCCTCTATAAAACAGCCCATTCCAAGTCTGCACAGCTCAAACTGCTACCATGTAAAAAGCACACCACCAAGACAGAAGCACACATTAACACTTCAGCCTGCAGAGATTTATCAGGTTAACTAATCCAAATACCTGGTAGTTCTTGAGGAATTGAAGTTCAAAGGATATAAATTGTGGAGAGAGAAAGGAGAGAAAGGTCTTAAGAATTGTCGAGTGTCATGAGGTAGCTGGAGGGCAGCTGGACACTCAGAAGAGTAGCTTGTGCACAGTGGAAAGAACACTGGCCTTGGAGTCACACATCAGACCTGGATTCGTACTCTTCCTACATTATTATCGTATGTCAGGTGATGTTCCAAATATTACACATAGTGATCCATTTAATCCTCTCAACAGCTCGAGGAGATAAGAATAATTAGTATTATCACCTCCATTTTACAAATGAGAAAACTGAGGTACAGAAAAGTTTAAGTGCCCAAGGTCCCACAGCTTTGTAAGGGGTGAAGCTGGAATCTGAATCCAGGCAACCTGGATTTGTTGTTCACGTCCTCAACAAACTTTATGCTAACTTTATAATATTCCACGAAGTGTGTGACTTAACCTCTGAGTCCAAGGGCCTATTTTGGAAACTCGTGGTTAAAATACTGATATCAAGCTGTGTTATGAGGATTCAATGTGAATATGTACAGCATGCATTAAAAACTAATTTCTTCTTTAAAAGATGAGGTATCTGCAGAAAAGAGAACAGAGGGCATGAAAAGGGAATCTCACCTGCCTCACACTTTTGCTGCTATGTTCCTGGGTTTCCCACCAACATCCCACGTTCCCCCAGCCTTGCCAGGCTGTGTACCACTTAAGCTGCTTCTCCAGCCCTGTCTGCAGATATGTGAACAGCTGCTTGAGTAGGACCACAGGGCGCTTTCATCTCTAGCACAACAGAAAGAAGCAGTCAAGCAGAGAATATTAATAACAAGCCCAACCCTCATTTTCTAGAACTGCAACAGAAAACGGGTTGTTTCAACGTTTTCATTCTCACTGCATAAGCAAACTGGGTAAAAATTCAGCCTGCTGAAAATTACTTCCATTTACCAGAAAGTGCCTTTTCCCTTCACTTCACATTTTCCAAAGCAAGACAGTTTTGATGTTGTCACATCAACAAACATGCATTCACTGCCCACAAAGTTCCTGGAGGAGGCTACAGGTGAACTAGCCGAAACTGCATGCAATTGGGGGTTAGAAGGAGAAAGTTCTACTCTTGGTTCTCCCGCTCTTCTGGGTGACACTAGATTTAATCCCTCCATGTTTTTTAACCTTCCTCTATACTGTGATGATCTCCTGTGTTCCCTCCACACTCTAACTCACAAGGTCCTAGCCACATGGCATGCTGTTATAACTATCACAAACTATCAGTTAACAGAAATGTATTTCTCACAGTTTCAGAAGCTGGCAGTTTAAGATTAAGGTGTTATGATGGTTGATTCCTTCTGAAAGTTGTGAGAAAAAAATCTGTCCCATGCTCCTTTCCTAGTTTGTGGAAGTTTGTTAGTAATCTTTGGCATTCCTTGGCTTATAGAAGCATCACTCCGATCTCTGCCTTCGTCCTCATATGATATACTCCCTGTGCACATGTCTTTGTCCAAATCTTCCCTTGTCATAAGGACAGAAGTCATATTGGATTAGGGGCCCAACCTACTCCAGTATGAGCTTATTTTAACCTAGCTAATTATATCTACAAATGACCTTATTTCCAAATAAGATTACATTCTGAGGTAGTGGGTTAAGAACTTCAACATATAAATGGGGGAGGGGAGCAATAATTTAACCATAATAATATCCTTTTACATTTTCTTCATAGAAGATATTCCAATCTGATTTTTTTTTAATTTTGCTTATTGTCTATGCAATAAGATGCTAACTTTAAGTTTCTGTTGAGGCACCAAAATGTAATACTATTAGTTATCAACTTGAAGTGTGAGAAAGATTACCAGCAGAAACTTTAAAATAAGAAACTAAAAATAGACTAGATCAGTGCTTCTCAAACTTGAATGTGCATGTAAGTCACCTGGGGATCTTGTTAAAATGCATCTTCTGATTCAGTAGGTCTGGGGTGCACACAAGATTCTTCATTTCTAATAATTTTCTATGTTTTATTGATACTGCTGGCCCATGGACCACATTTTGAGTATCCAGGGATTAGATGATAGATTTATAACAACTAAATAAAAGATAAAAGAATGGAGAAAGAGGATTTTCATGAGAAGGATTAGTTTGTTCAGAGCTGAGCTGTGATTACTCCTTCTTCTGGACCCCTGTACAGAAGAGATATATGTGTAGGGAGGGGAATGTTGCTTCTCAAATCCAACCCTACGACATGATTTGTTGGAGTTTGGTACATGACCATTAGATTTTTGTGGAGAGTGGACTGAGTCTGACTCTCATCTGAGAAACCTAAGAGGTTAGGACTGGACTGCTAGCTGCTCTGACAGCAGGAACAAAGGAGAGGTGACCATGTTAGGGTCAGCCCCAAATCCTAGAATTTGTCAGCAAAAAGAATGTGTGAGAAATGGGCCACAGACAAAAAAGCAGCTGTCTCACAACAGCACAGTCGAGTGAGGATTTTCTGACCCCATTTCCTCTCCTCCACGTCAATGCTCCACAGTTGGAGGAGTCAGAACAGCAGCTAATGAGCGGAAGAGAAGGTCAACAATGAAAGGAGAGGAAGCCAATCTTACTCTTTCTCCGACTACAGGCTTTCACTAAGAGACGGGAAGAACGTGTAAGCCAAATTGAGATTCTGATGACTAAAATAGTTTATTACCTGAAAGTGACAAGAAAGGTCATATACTGCCAGAGTGTTCATGCAGAAGTAAGGGGAATAATGACTTCCACTAAGTAAGTTTAAAGAAACATAGCAGACAAAAATAAAGATGATTTTAGGAATATACTCTATGAGCCCGACAAGTTCACTCTTCTGGCAAAAACTCTCTCTCCTTGGCAGAAGGTAAGCCCCCAAGAGAGCAGAATCCTTGACTATTTTATTCACTGCTATTTCCATGACTGCTGTATTTGCACGTGCAGATTATGCACTGCACAATGGCACCACATTCAAGAGGGACACAATTTGTAGACATCACATATTTGCAGGTTTACTACCAAACTTATTCAACATATAACACTTTTTCTCAATAAAATAAAGATATTATGACAATTTTCCAATAGATATAAGTAAAATACATTGAAGAAGCTAATTCTCACAAAAATACCTCCCAGGCTAATGGCCCTGATATACCAGGTCTTGAGGATTCCCTGACATATAGTGGACATTCAATGAATATTTGTGAATGAATGAAATGTTTTATTTCTATCCATGTGCCCCTTTTTTTCAATTGCATGCTGGACTGATCTAGGGGATTATCAATCATACTAACCTTTTTTTTTTTCTCAGCAGTTGAACATTTACCTAGGTTCATTCAAGAGTTACATACATAATTGCCCCCCAACAGAGTCTTCAGTAAATGCCAAGGAGATATAGTTAAAGCGAATCCATAAATCTAAAAAGGCACAGCCACTACTCCCACAACAGCAAAATGAAATCCCAGGAGTCTCAACTTCCCTTGTCCCTCCTTCCTAGCACACTCATGAATGAGCAAGGGTCATTTATGGCAAGAAATGACTGCCCTGGGACAGTAGCACAAGGTAACCATGGGAGACCCTTGTCTTGTTCTTCCTAGCACAGAGAATTCTCATCCTCTAAATGGTCACTTGGCTGGAACTTTATCAGTCAGGTGTCAGCTCAACTATCATCTCCATAGAGAAGTTATCCCTAACTACTCCATCTAATTCCCCACACTTTACTCCCATCACTTTCTACTGCTTTGAAATTTTAAAGATTTTCTTCACAGGCCTATCCTCCTACAAATCATCATATTTGTTTACTTACTTATTGTCTGTGTCCTTATAAGAGAACAAGAACAAGACACTGTATTCCCACCATCGAGAATTTGTACCTTCTCTACACTTTGAGAGTTATCATGGTTGTTATTTCCTCTGATTTCTGTTTCACTGATACTACTCTCAGATTATTTAATATTTATTGAGTGCCTAATATGATTCAGGCACTGTTCTAGGTGCTCAGTACACAGCAGAGGAAAAAGAATCTCTACCCTCATGGAGTGATATGTTCGTGGAAAGAGATGGATGAAAAAACAAATATATAAATATACCATGTCTGGTATATAATCAATATGGGAAAAAATAAAGCAGGATAAGGGAATAGAAAGTGATGGGCTGGTGAGGATGAATGGTTTGTGAGGGATCAGGAATTGTTTTTCTGGGGATGTGACCTGAAAGACTGAGGAAAGGAGCCACATAGCCAACTGAAAAAGAGTTCCCCAGGCAGAGAGAATGCCACACACCACGGCTTTCAGAAGGAATGTGTTTGGTGTGTTCAAGAAATAAGGAAGGAGTGTGGCAGGCAAAGAGTGTATAAGGCAGGGACTGGGAGGAAATGAGGTAAGAAGGCAGCTGGAGACCAGATCATGTGAGGACTTGGGCTTTCATTCTTACTGAGATCATGAACCATGTGGAGGGTTCCAGAGTAAAATGATCTGATTCACTTTTTGAAAGTAAATCAAGGCTGCTGTGTGGCAACAGACTATGGCTTGGTGAGAGGGGGTAGAGGTAGAATGAAAAGAAAGAGGTCTGATAGGGTCCATTGCAATAGTCAGGTAAGAAATGATGTAGGCTTAGACCAGATAGTAGGAAAGTGTTTTAGGACATATTTTGAAGAGTTGATGTAATTTACTAAAGGATTCAATGTGGAATATGAGGGCAAATGTCAAGGTCCTGATTCCAGTTCTTTCCTCTATCTGTCCTCTTTAACTTTCCCCACTGAGTTCCTAATCATATCTCCTCAGCAAATTATTGACCTCACCTGTATCCTCCTCCACAGAGCAAGTTCTGGTCCTTACCCTGCAACACTCCCAGGGCCATGTAACTCGTTGAAAATCTATCGCCCCATACAGTTATTCTGAGAGCTCCTACCTGCCTTTCCTGCTTTATCTTAGTGGTACCTTATTCTCATCCTCCACTCAAATTAGAATATTCTGCTTCTGAAACATTCAAGTCTCCTCTGTTCTATAAAGTTCAGTCTAAACTGATCTCTATGTCTTTTAAAATTTATAGAAATTGTAAAATTCATCAATCAATTATCTTTTACATTATGACATCTCTTCTTATAAATTTAAATATTTTATTATTATTTAACATTTCATGTGGTCTTAGATCATTAACTAAAATATAAATTCTTCACAGGCAGAGAATCCACCTTATATTCCTTTACATGTTTTTATCACATACCCTAGCTCTAGCCATTGCCTCCATTTCTTCACCAACCATTCCCTTCTTGATCCCACATAATCAATCTCCCAACCACTCCAGTGTCTAGCTAAAATACAAAATTGATATAAGGAAGAAATGCAAGATTTAACTAGAAGGTTAAGTTGCAGTTTTGTTGGGAGGTCTAAAATGAAAGATTAGGGAACTAACAGTTTGTGGGCAATTGTGTCATTAAATGTTTTTCAACAAGAAGAAGATTTAATCTGCCTATTTGTATATTTTGGAATGGAAGGGAAATAAGCAAGTGAGGATTGGTATTCCTTATCTAAGGACTAGCAGAGGAAATGTGAAACACGCACTGGAAGGAATATGTTTAAAAATCTTTAGGACTTTCAATTGATTGGATATGGTGAATGAAAAAGGAGGAGGAGCTACAGTCCTCAGTGTTTGTAAAAATTATTATAACATTTGTAAAAACAAGGAAGTCAAGGAAATGTTAATTGGGTCAAGAACACAGTGAGTTATTTTTAACATGTTGAGTTTGACATGGCATTTAACCATGCAGAGGTGACCAAGAGGCAGTTGGGAACAGAAGATTATAAATTAAAAGACACATCATTACTAAACACAGAATTTTGTGAGAGATTATGGTTGGCAAACGCGAAAGCTTCACCTTCCCACACTTTAGCCTGCTCCCCACCCCACCTTGCTTTAGACTAGTCTAGCTGCCACAGCCCAAACTTTCCCCAACAACAGTTAGCTTCCAACAGGGTTATTCAAAAGAAAAATGAATAAAAAATTAGAGAGAAAGCATTGGTATGGCTGAAGCTGGGATCATAAGTCAAGACTCCTGCTCTAATGTAAAATTGTCTCCTCTTAACTTACTCAAATTCTTTCCTCGTTATTGGAACTTCTAGTACAGGCCTGCAAATTTCCCTCAGATATATCCTATACCAGTGAATTTCACATAATGTTATAGTAAAAATAACTGACATGGATTGCACTCATAATGCCTTCTCAGATCTCATGCTGTACTTTATGTTTTATTTGTGATATTATCGACTGGCCTCAATCAACCACACACCCACACACAGTTTCTAGAAACTGCACTCTCCAGGAAGCTTGGTGCAATTCCATGCAGATGAAAGCACTACATTCACAATCGACTCTCTCAGAATATCTCTCAGTTGATAAAAGCATGAATCCAAAGTCGAACTCAGAAAAGCTAAGAGAATGGTTTTGTTGAATCGGATTAATATCATTCAGAAGCAATGGTGAATGAATCATAAAACACTGAAGCATTTGGATATAATTAAAGAAGCGTGATTTCTCCTGAGTCTCAAGAGGTAAATCTGTAACTAATAGCCGAGAAAACCAAGAAGCAAAGTACTATCTACACCCCTAAACAAGTGGAGAAAGTAATAACAGCAATTATGGCATAAAAGACTAAACCAATCATTATAAGAACAACTAAAGTTACACAGAAAATTGACACTGGGAAAGTGCAAGAAGACAGATACTCTGAATGGGTTTCAACAACTGAGAATCAACAGACTGACGATAACATGCTTCATGTGTTCTTCTTTAGGTCTGTATCTCTCATAACTGCACATATAACAAATAATAACCCAATGAGGAAACAAAAATTTCTAACTTAGAGGCAAAAAAAAGATGTTTTAATATGGAGGAATCTTTAGAAACCATAGGTTGTAAGAGAAACTCCAGATGAAATGTCATATGCTACTTTGGTGAGCTGTGACTTCAAACGCTAGCAATGTAAGCATATCAAAAGGAAAGAAGTTAGGTATGGGTTAATAGTTTTCAAATTCTGTTTTCTATTATTTTATTTATTTAATAACACGTAGTGATTTCAAATCAATATTTAGCTATTAGGTTGCCATAAAGAAAGGAAAATACTAGAAGGAAGAAAACAATGCAATTCTATGAGAATGAAGCACTGCTTTAAATGTTAATGTTTGTTCCAGAAATACTAACATTGCTTTTGGGTTTGTATGTGTGTGTAGGCAACGGGTATTTTCACTGTGTGAAAAACTTAAATCAGATCATTTCTATCTAATGAAGCAATGGGGATAAAAATAATTAGTATTTAATAATACTAAATAATAGGATTATGAATCTCTGAATAAATTAGGCGTAGAAACCTAAGCATACAGAAATGAAATAACATGAGGTGAAAACTTTGTAAAAACCATTAGACAGACTTGTAGAGTTTGAACACTGGACAGCAGTGAACAACTCCAAAGGGTGCCATTCCCGGTCTGTGTGAATAGCTCCCCTGGAGTTGTTCTGTGAACATCCTGTGCAGCCATCATACCTGGCTGCCCTGCTTGGTGTGGATATGCATTGAAAGATTTTTTTTTTTTTTGGTTTATAATGAGTCAAACTCTAAACCACTTAGATGCCAACTCTGGTTTAAATAATGGCTATGCTTTAAAAAGCCAAGCACCTGGTTTCCAGGCCATATTCATGTGCCCTTACACCCCTAAATTCCAAAAAGCATAGAATGAAATGATAACATTTTCTGAAGCAATTTTAGGTGTATTTTTCTTTTCTAAAGATAGATTTTATTGACATAGTCTCCTTCTAACTAAAAGCAAAAGACAAAGACCAAAAAAAAAAAAAAAAATGAAACCCACCAAACATTAAAACTTGAATCCAAATAATTGTAGTATTTAAAATTCTTTTTGAGGTAAGTGTAAACAAATAATTCTTATTTACTTCATCTTTCTCCAAGTTGGAGTTGTAATCTTTAAACATGAAAAAATTAAGTCACTCTAATGCTTTCAGATAAGAAACATGTAGTTAGAAAATTTACTTTAAACCATCTAATCATTTCAAGCACCAACAAGCATATCTCAGATGATAATAAACACTGGTCATGATGTTGATGTTGACCTTGGCTTGAACTTGTGGCCTTAACCTCAAAACTTATACTACGACTTTCAGAATTATATATCTATATGACCCTCTCACTACTACTCAATATTACTAGCATATTAAAGTTTTCAAAATCTGCCACAAATCTCCTCTATTTAAATGTCTTTAAATTCAGGATAGCTATAAAAAGCATTGACAAATTCAAAACTAATATACTGTTTTCAGCATTTAGAGTGGGCTGACTGATATTTGGTAATTATATGCCATTCTTAAAGCAACCAAACTATGTTTGAAATACTTAGTTAACACTTAATAAACAAAATCTGCTTTATCTAATTTAAATGTTTGACGAAAGCTATTTAAAGCAATTTAATAGTTTACTCTTTAAATTATTGAGTCAAAAATGTGCAAAAGTAATGTTGTAATAATTGCTCCAGTTCTATTAAATCTACCAAGGGAGCAATGAGTGTTACATTATTTAAAATAATGACACACCTTTCTTCCCCCAGAATAAGGAGCATGTTTAATAAATGAAATTCAAGAAGGCCTCAGGAAAAAGCCACTTTAGAACTGAATTCCTCACAAATTCAAATTGTTTTTCTAGCACAAGGTTAACATCAATACCATTCACACCAAACAGATATCCAATCAGTAATGTAGAGGGAAATCCTCTTGCGGAGAACCAGAGTGCACCACATTCATTCTGCCTTTCAACAAACTGTCACCATAATTGCTGTAACTATAGCCTGGTGCTGTGGTAGTACTTGCACCATAATTTGATTCTAAAGAAAAGGCTCAATGTATCCAGAATTTCCACATACTCTCCCATGCCTTCTGTACTTAGGAAATCTAGGCATCTTCCTGAGCTTAATGAAGCATGGCCTGAGGCTTGTGTGAAGCAGAATCAAAGCTGTCATATGCCCCAGTTAGATCCCTGACCATGTGAAGCATCTCAATTCTGTATTCCTGGATCTTGCCCACAAACCTCCCTCTCTAACAGTGACTGCAAAAACAAGGGCTAAAATGTTCCATTTTTGACTTTCAGAATTATGCCTCTGCAATGTCCAAGTCCCCAGAAAAAGAGTCCATGAAGGTAGCACCATTGTCTCTCTTGCTTATATTCTAAACCTGGCACAGTTTCTGGCATGGGGAAAGTCTCAATAAATATATGCTTACTGACTGAGTGCTAAGGAGCCCAGAGAGTTCACTCTGAAGTTCAATCTCCATTATTGCTACAGAAGAGAACCACCATTTTCAGTATCTGGAAAAACACCCTTGTACATATAAAGTCATTTTTAAATGAATGAACATCTTCAGGGGGAAAGATTTGAGAAGCAGATGCCTATATATTTCTCAAATATATAATACAAAAGAAGATCTTGTTATTCTTTAGACAAAAATCATCTCATTCTTCTCTCAAACCTCTTGCTCCTCTGATAATCCCTGTCTCACTTCATGACAACAGACCTATGCATCCAAGAGAGAGACCTCAGGAACCTTCTGATTTCTTCTCCTTAACCTCGAGAATCATATTTAGTTACTATGCTGAGGAAATTCCTTTTATTCCAATCCTCTTTAATCTATTTCCTCACCTTGTTCACGACAGTTGATACTGACTCTTACCTGAAATATATTGTTGTAATGGGAAATTAGGCAAGTCCAAGTTTATTTTTTATAAAGCTCTTGGAGTTATTATATAGTATATTCTATTCAAACTTTATTTTGTGGTATTTTTGAACATATTCCTAGATTTATCAGGATATAAACTGTATCAAATTTTCTGCATCTTTCACATTAGCCCTTTTCCAAATATTTTCAAAATTACTTCCAAATTATCAAAGTGTTTATTCCATAAGAAGAATTTCAAGTTAACATGAGTTACTTTTCTAACCTCTTCCCCAAAGAATTGTGTGTGTATTATTCATGTTTATTTATGTGCATTTTAAATTTATGGATCCACAATTTGCAGAAATGCTTCTAACAATTTTATTTGAATAATATTGACATATTTATATTGCATATATTTAAAGTATGCAGTTTGATAAGATTTGGAATATGTACACATATGTGAAAATATCACTACCATTAAAAAATAAATTTCTCCATTGCCTCAAAAGTGTTCTCATACTCCTTTGTAATTCCTCCTTCCTGATGGTCAATTATCTTTAACACCATTGTTTCTTACATTTTGACTAGTTGAGGTTTTTCTTCATTATTTCAGGTGACAGGGTAAATCTGGTCTCCACTTATCTTTTGGAGAAGCAGAAGCTTCTCAGTTGAATTTTTACTATATATTTTTAGTTCTTTTCTTAATGATTGACCTAGGGATTACAACATGCATCTTAACTCATCATAATCTAATTCAAATTAATAGTAACTTAATTCTGGTAAAATACAGAAACTTTACTTCATCCTCCATTTGTGCTATTATCATTATCACATGTATGTATGTTATAAACCAAACTATACAATTACAATTATTGCTTTATATACTCTAATGCTTTTTAAAGAATTTAAGAGAAAAAGTATTTATGCAATCTTTTCTATTTATCCATATATTTAACCATTTGTAGTGTTCTTTATTGATTCTTATGGATTTTAGTTACCATCTAATATTCTTTTCAGTCTAAGGAACTTCCTTTAGTATTTCTTATAAGGCAAGTCTGCTATTAACAAATCCTCTCAGCCTTCGTTTATGTGAAAATGTATTTTTTCACTTTCATTTCTGAAGGATAGTTTTCCTAGATACAGAATTCTTGGTTGATAGTTATTTTCATTCCGCACTTTGAAAGTATCATTTTACTGTCTTCTGGCCTTCATTATAGCTGATGAAAAGTTCGTTGTTAATCTTATTGGGGTTCCCTTATATTTGATGAGTTTCTTCTTGCTGCTTTCCAGATTTTCTCTTTTTCTTTCAGTGACTAGGTATTCATCTCTTTGTGTTTATTCAATTCAGTGTTTATTGAGCTTTTTGGATATTTAGTCATTTTTAAATCAAATATTTGAAGTTCCTGCCATGATTTCTAAAAATATTCTTTCTATCCATTTTTCTCTCTTCTCTCTCTGTGAGTCCATTACATTTATGTTGGTAAACTTATTGACTCACAGGTCTCTGAAACTCTGTTTACTTTTCTTCATTCTTTGTTCTCTCTGTTCTCCAGTTCCAATAATTTCTACTGATGTACTTGAACTTTGCCAGTTCTTCTCAGACCTTCTGCTGAGCCTTTCTAATAAATTTTTTTTTAGTTGTTGTACTTTTTAACTCCAAAATTTCTGTGTAGTTTTTTTATACTTTATATCTCTTTATTGCTATTCTCTAATTACTATTTTTCTAGTTGCTATTCTCTAATTAATTTTAGTGATCCTATTTTTTTTAAAAGCATGGCTTCCTTCAATTCTTTGAACATATTTATAAAGTCGCTTTGAAACCCTTCTCTGCAAATCTAACTTCTGGGCCCACTGAATTTCTGCTGACTGCTTTTTATTCCCTGAGTATGGATCACCCTTTCCTGTTTCTTTGAATGTTTCATTGTTTTGTTGAAAACTAGACATTTTAGATATAGTAGCTCTAGATTCTGATATTTTCCCTAATATTTGATGGTGCTGATATTTTTTGTTTGTTTTAGAAACTTACCTACTGTAAATCTGTGAAGTTGGTTTCCCCCCATGCATAGGCCCTGATGTCTCTTCTCAGGAATTTCTTTAATTCTTGTTTCATTTTTAAGCTTGATTTCCTTGAAGTCATCCCTATGTCTGCGTAGCTTAACAGTCTTTGGGTTTATTTAAAGTTCAAGGACTTTCTGTCCTACATAAGCATTTATTTTCTGCTGGGATCTCTTGCATCTATTCTGCATAGGCATGTGTTCTTTCAATTAGCCAGGGACATTAGGGTAAATTAGATTCTCTTTGGTCTCCCTTGTGCATGCACAGTGAAGGTAGTCAGAGATGTATAGAGATATTATTGAGCACCTCTATGGCTATCTCATATCTAGGATCTCTTTAATTTATGGTTGGTCTATTGGTCCATTGCTTTTCCCAAATGGGACTAAGCCTCAAATTAGCAGTTGCTGGGGGTGGCTCCATAGTGTAGTGGTTAACATGTCTGCTTTACACGCAAAAGGTCCTGGGTTCACACCCCAGGTGGAGCCACAGACAATACCCTAGGTGTGCCAGGCCCTGGGTGCATGCAGTGAGCATGAGGGAGGAGATGCCCCACCTTCAGAGATCCAGTTCCTAAGAGGAAATGGCAACAGCCATAGGTCAGAGGTGGAAGTAGGAGGGGAGAATTAAAGAGGCGGTGGGGAGAAAGTTAGCACTTGCTGGCCTTCCTCATTTACTTGCTTCCAAGATCATTACTTTTACTAAGAATGCTGAGAGTAGGTTTTTCACCTTCCACACAAAATCACATGAGTCCCTTATGAAAGCAAAGCTTCTGGCTTTCATGGCCTGCCCCATATAGAACTACCACACCACCAAATGTTTGTTTTTGAAAATACTGTCCAATTTTATAATTGTTTTTCAGGGAAAGGATTTGCCTCTCTCCTCACTCTTCAAATGGAAGTTAAGCTTCTCAATTGATTTTTCTGTTTCTCATGGGTCAAATTTTCTCATGCTTCTTTGTATGCTTAGCAATTTTTAATTGGACATCAACACTTTTGAATTTTACCTTGTTAGGCACTAGATATTATTGTATCCCTATACATAGTCTTGAGCTTTGTTCTGGGACTAGAAAAAAATGATCTTTTATGGACTAAATGTGTGAGTCCCTCAGAATTCATGTTGAAATCCTAACCCCCACAATGTGATGGCATTAGAAGGTAAAGCCTTTGGGAGGCGATTAGGTCATGACAGGGGAGCTCCATGAATCAGATTAGTGCCCTTATAAAAAAGACCCCAAAGAGCTCTCTCACTTCACATGTGAGGCAACAGCGAGAATACAGCCATCTTTGAAAAAGAAAGATGGCTTCATGAGACACTGAATTTAACCATACCTTGATCTTGGACTTCTCTGCCTCCAGAACTGGGAGAAATAAATGTTTGTTGTTTAAGTAACTCAGTCTATGGTATCTTTGTTACAGCAGCCCGAACTAAGATATGATCCTCTTGGGTCTTCCTTTTAAACATTTTGTTAGGTGGGAAGACAACAGTGTTTAGTCAATAGCTAATTTTGCCACGTTACTGTTAAAAACCCTCCTGAATACTCCACCCAATGATCTTATATTTTTACCTTTTCTAGAGTGAGTGATAACAGGAATTATTCCAGTTAGTTGGAACAAAAACTATTCTAAGCCCTTTGTGTGTCTTGGTGATTATTTCTTCTAATTCTCTCAGATAGTGCCTTCTATGGCCTCAAGATGTTTCCTCAAAATATGTGCTGATAATTATTCAGCTGGAGCCTCAAAGGAGACCTGCAGATCTCTGAAGTTCTTTCTCTATACAGATTTCTCCACTCTGGTCCTCTTCCCTGCAAACTCTAGCTGCCTTGGTCTCCTCAGATTCCCAGCTCTGTCTACTTAACTCAGAGAGACTACCCAGTTCCATCCTCACTGTGCCACAACCTGGAAACTGCCCAGGCAGTAAACTTGGCAATCATATGGCCCTCTTCATCTGCTTCTTATCTCAGGAAATTGTCCTTTATTGTTTGATGTTCAGTGTCTTGAAACCATTGTTTCATATATTTTGTCTGTTATTTTTTCAAGTTGATTCAGGTGGGAGAGTAAATCTAATACCTTCTGGCCCATTTTGCCCAGAAACAGAAGTCAAGAATGCTTATTTTGACAAGGGAACACATTTAGTTGAGTATGTTGGCATTTTTTCCTTTCATTTGTTTTTATATCACCATCATCCTCCACCCCATGAACCATGCAAGTTCATCATCACTCAAGACAGACTTGACCCAGTCTTAATCATATAACATTATTATTTTTTAAGTACTACACATAGCTAGTCACTGCCTTAAGAGCTGAGGATATAGAGACAAATTAAAACAGCAACCACATGATGAAGATGTCTGAGATCAGCATGATTTCTCAGAGTTCAGTCTTTCAGATCAACAACCTCTTTGTTCTTCCCTCAACTAGATCCACATACTTTCCCCATCTACTAGTCCTATTACTTCTCATTATGCATTGAATGTGCCTAAGTTATTTAGACGAAGAGGTTATTTTTAAAGCCTCATACACCTTTCCTTATGAAATTAAATTTTTCTCTTACTGCCATCCTTCTTTAATAAAGGGAAAATGTTCTCTCTCTCTTATCCAGGCCTATATTTATTCTGTTTTCTCTCATTACATTAATTTTATTTGGGCAAAAGAACAACAATCATGTTTAAGCTTTGGATGGGAAATAACACAGCAGGGTTCCATAAATAGAGTTTAATTGCAGTAATTACTTACGTTAATTATATATCAACTGATTATTTTTAAGATTATTTATTGAGCACCATCAGCTTTCAGAGGTACCCATCATTCTCCCACTGTCTTTTTCAGATTCTATATCCATGCTCAGAATAATCAACTATTATTTGACACATGGTATAATAAGTACCTAATGAAATTCCAATTAAAATTATATTTGAGACGCTTAATTTTAGAGATAAATTAAAAATAATTACATGATTCAAGAATCCACGTCAGACAGGAAAGACACAACTATATCTTGACTAACTGGAAAGGACAAGCACAGATGAAGCCTTTTAATGTGCTTTCCAAAACCTGTTACTAAACATTATTGTACCTCAGCAGATGGCACCGAAAGATGTCTTTTTATTTTTTTAAATAGACAGTTTCCTTTCATACACCGACTTGAGTGATTGTAGTTCTCATTATTACTGTCATCTGTTATAGATAGTAAAAAAAGGTGGGGGAGAAAGCACATTATTTTCCATAAGGCAAGAACATCAGTATGGAACCAGCCTTTGAGCATACCAAGTTTAATTTACTGAGCCACAATAAGCAGGAGAATGCACTGTCTCCTAGCTGTTCATTTCAAACAACTTACTTTCATTTGTAGTTGAGACACTCTGTACTTGGTGGGTAGTGCTTCCTCTCTTGCCTCCTGCAACACCCTTCCTCCCCCTAATTTTTCCCCCTTAAGATTTAATGAACTCTGGAACTAATCAAATCCAAGTTGTTAGTAGACACTAGCCAGGTAAAAGCTTTAATATCTTCTCTTTCAGAGTTCAAAAGGTCACTTCTCTACACTAGGATCACAAAAATATATTTATTCCCTCCTGAGAGCTATTTAGCCTCGAAAGGGGGAGTAGAAAACTGCCCCATTAAGTCCACCATCATTTTGCTCAAAGCTTCCTCTCCTTCCTGCAATATCTTTGTTCAGAGGACAGTCTCATTTACAACCTCACTTGGGGAAACTGTTAACTGTACGTTTCTGATCTATGTAATTTGCTGTTAAAGAGCACAATAGCATCTAATAGAAAACAGCTGTTACAAAATCCACTCTTTCTAGCAGGAGTGGTTCCTAATGTAGGATTTTAATTTTATCTCCTGATTGATAACACCCCATTAGCCATATCCAGATTCCTAACTGCAAAATGATGCATGGGTACTATTTTAAGCTCCCTCCCAGATGGATATCATTATGCTTGCTTGTCCCTCAGAGCAGAAAGTCCATAGTTTGGGTGGTTGAGTACAATATAGGCACTTATTACTGCCCTGACACACAAAACAGGAAATACTGGTCACAGCTGATCCAGAATGTTCAAAATGCATAGATAAGGCAAGAAAGGGATTTGAACAGAAGAGAAAAGAAATGGGTATTAGTATAGAAAAAAAAAGAAAAAAAATCCAAGGACATAAAAACCAAAAGTAGTTAGCCTTTCATAAAAACATGAAATATTTTCACTTAATATTTTGGACTTATAACTTTTATAGAAGAGAAACAGGGTGTGTCTTCTTTCACTAGTCACATAGGATTTTATTCAACAAGAGCTGTAGATTTGTAGGGAAGATGTCGTTTTGGGAGATCAGGATTAATCATTGAATCAGCTTTCCCCAAGTCCATGGCTAAAACTAAACAATTACTCTAAAAGGAGGGAGGGGCATTTTACCATGGCAACCTTGCTATAACAGTACCTCAGCTGGACAAATTATAGAATCATCAGGTTTCTGTAGCAAAATAGTCAAGAAAAAATAAAATTTTCTGGAGTGCTAGCAGGAAGAAGGCAAATGAAGGTCTGTGCCCAAGTTCTTGAAATTCTAATAAAACTGGTGACTGATTCATCATGCTTTCTGGAGTAACTTTAATTATACATTTAAAAATCCTTCCCTACCACAGGCATGACAGAAGGGCACAGAGACATATACCAACCTTAATGAGATCTACATAAAGCAACTCAACAATTATTTTGTAATGGCTTCAAAGTCTGAAATCAAGATACAATTCTATATGCAATTCTAAGAGCACCTCGGGGCTAAAGTGCTGTGTTCATCAGAAGGGACTGTGGTTCGTTAAAGAAGTCAGGAGCTGAAGAAAATTACAAGTTCACGTGAAATACCTAAGTTCCTAAATACCTAAGTTGTGCAGCATTTCCTCACCAGCAACACACTTCTCTCCAACAACCTGTTTCCCCAGAGTTAAAACTAGAACATTTATAGAGAAATAGTCACTCTTTGTATGTGTTGATCTTTGTCATGCCCCACAACTGAATTTTTCAAAAACATAATGGCACACTCGGTCTTGGTTTTCACCTTTCACTTAAATAGCACTTCTCCCAGGAGACCTTCCTAGACCACTGGAATAGGTATGTTTACATGACACTATTTCCCCCATATCATTCATTATCACATTTAAAGTTTAAGGTTTGTCTACAGGAATTAACATTTTTGGCTAATCAAAGAATCCACATTGTCAATAATGAACAGATCTATTCATAAATACTTTCCCCCAACATTGTGTATTGAAGATCTCTTGGAATTTGAAGACTCACTGATCTAATCTAAATCCCTTAGTTTATGAATTAAAAAATAAGTTCTATATATGGTAATGTATCCAATCTGAGGCAGGCATAGACTAGGACTCAGGTTTATGATTCAACACAAGAGACTTCTATTAAGTGTTGAGATCATTTTTTGACCCTTTATAAGAATCTGACCCATGTTGCCTACATATTTTTAGCCCCAGCCAATCCTCCCACCTTGCCTTCAGTCCGGCACAGACAGGCATTTATCAAACTGAAGGAGAGGTATACCCTGATTCTATGTCATATCCTCTAAATTCTACAGCATATGCTAAATACTCTACCAAATCCACATCCCTTAGAACACTTCCTGCCTGTTTTCCAACCTGTCTAGCATTCCTCCCTCCCCCGCTTTATCATACTTCTCACCCTTGTTGCCCTTGCCAAGACTCTCTGCCTGCACAAGTATCTTGTCTTAGATTATTCCAAGACAGTAGCCCCAGATCTCAGCTAACAATCTTGTGGCCTACAAGTTCTCTACATACTCAGTTTAAAAGCCAGAGCTACTCCTTCAGCTCTACCTATCAATGTCTTTTTATCCAACTCTCAATAATGTGCTAGGTGAACGGGGGTGATGAACATTTGTTCCCTTTTCCACCCAGGGAGCATTCACTATTATGTGTGTCTTCTGCAAAGCAATTCCTTGCCTCCCACCATTGGAGAGAAAGGCAGATGTTCCCCTCCCTGTGGCAGTTCATACATTTCCTCATTATGTAGACTCCACCAATCTTGCCTCATACTTTGAATCTCATAGAACAGGGGTGAATATGAAAGGAAAATCAGAGATTATTCATAAGCCAGGTTTGAAAGTCCAGGGTAAGGTGCCACATGCAGATAAGAGGAATGTAGCCTCTAATATATTTTCCTCTCTTTTTGTTATGTCATATGCATACTTACACATTTTAACTCATTTTCCTTTTCTTTCCTCTCCCTTTTCCCTGTTGTATAAGGACTACATTAAAAGTAATTAATTTTATAGTTAATTTATTTCATTATGAAAAATGAAGAGAGGATCAGAACAGAACTGGAAGAAGCATGGACAACCCCCGGAAATTTTCAATTTAAAGTAAGATGAAGTGACTGACAAGATTCAAGGCCATATATTTGAAAATGGGCTATACTACCAGTTCTGCAAGTAAGAGTGAGGGGCGTTATTAAGTGGATGTATTTGTCTTTTTAGGGTATAAGTACAGTCAGAAGAGTGTATGTGAATGTTGCATAGCCAATGGAGGGCAGTAGTAGGCATTTTTTTTTTTTTTTAATTTTTCAGTCATCTACAATCTGAACCTCCTTCCCAGTTTTGGAGAATCCTCCACTGTGTGAGTCTTGGCCATAGAATGACCAGATAATTTATCATGTACACTGAATAGCTATTAAGAGTTAAAATGAGGACTGTTAATAATCATGCTGTAGCAGTCAACATAAACCAGAACTGTTCCAGGCAAGCCAAGACATGTGGTCACTCAAGATTTGGAAAAGGCATCTCTGATGGCTAGGGCATGGGCATGTGTACTGACTCAATCAGATGCTTCTTAAAGTAATGATGTAAAAACATTGTGGCTGTTATAAAATATTATTAGCAATAGTAAATTACAATAGCAAATTAAGGTAAAGAGTCTAGTTAACTCCTAGACATTTTAGAGTGTACAGTGGCTGCAAAACCAGCAAAAATATCCTAGCCATACTTTTCTTTTGATATGACCATAACTGGGTATGGTATCTAGTTTCCAAAGTGGCTTCCAATTGACCTTGACTCCAGGTATCACTTTCCTTTATATAGTGCTCTTTCACAACGCATCTGGGTTGAACTGTGATACTTTCACCAACCATGAGGAAGTGATGCTGTGTCAGTTCTAGACCTAAATCTTAAAAAGACCTGGAAACTTCAACTTTTGTTTTTTGGAAACCCTGAACCACCATATAAGAAGTCTGGTTATCCTACTGGAGAGATCACATGTAGAGGTAGAAGCTCTGAAATAACAGAATAAGAGAGGCCTGGCTGTCCCTGCTAAAGTGTCAGACTTGTGAGGGAGCCATCTTAGACATTTTGCTCAGTTAAGTGCTCAAATGAGTGTAGCCCAGGCAACATCACATGGAGCAGAACTGTAAAGCTCTGCCCAGTCAACCCATAGAATTAGAGATGATATTGCTTCAAGCCACTGAATATCAGGGTAATTTGTTACAGAGTGGTAAATAACTAAAATTCTAATCAACCAGTCTATTTTGGTTATTCCCATTTCACGAGCCTGGTTCTCTAATTTTCCTCTTTCAGTATATTAGTCATCATACAAAACCTCTTTCATCTCTCCTGATTTACTTGTGGCCTTTCTAAACACAATTATCTCCACTTTTTTCATTCTAGGGCTAGGGCTCCCCAACATTTCAAACACAAGGGCTCTATTTTTCCTTTAAAAATTGCATGTGATAGGTGTACTTTTAGTAACAATTGGGAAAACATAAACTGGCAAAAACAATTAAGAATCAGCAATAGCCTTAAGTGAATTTGTGTATTCTTCAGAACAATCACATATATCCAAAAACAAAGAAGGAAACATCCATGTAAAAACATAGTACTTAGTATTTCAGAAGTTTACAAACCTTTGGACACCTTACCCTCAAAGTCCATATGCCCCTTTACATTCTCTTGAGATGAAGTAGTCTCAATATACACTATTTATTGGGAAAGAGCAACGATCTGGAAAATACTGCAGTTCTTAACAGGGAACATCACTGAGAGCAGACAGAATATATAAATTTTTTTGAAAAATCCAAAAAAAATAACCATCTTCAGAGGATGGAGTTAGGGGAGAGGAGGGAATCAACATTTTGGAGAGGAATGGCTCACAGATAAAAGTTTTCCTATCGAGGCACCTGAATTATAGAGGTAAAATTATTTATGAATTCTATTAATGGTTAGCTGTATATATACCCCCTCAATCTGGGCACTTTCCTTTCCCACATCCTCTCAGAAATAGGAAGGCACCTACAGACAGATCTTTTGCTGTTCAGCCAACTAGCCTACCAATAGAAAAAAATAGTTATTTTTGGTTTGAGAATATGCCAAAATTTAAAAGGTGGACTTTTTAATTTTACTTCAGATTTTGTTTTACATACCACAAATGTTTCTGACAGGCTAAACAACATATCCAATTCACTATTCCTTCTTATTAAAACAGAAATGCGATACTCATACAAAGTTAGGAATGATTTCTCCTCACTGTGTTTTTAATGGGAATCCAGCAATTACTTCAAATAGGGTTGTTTTTCAATTGCATAGGTGTTTCTCTGGAGATAACCCCAGGATATCTAAAATCAGGCACATGACATTTTAGAGGAACCTAAGGAGCACCTCTTGGTGACAGATGAATAGGACAGAGCTCAGCACAAGGGATGAGGGCTTATAACAGAAAAATCTTAAATTGATGACTTCTTTATAGATGGCATTTTTAAACTTAATGGAAATACAAAGTAATAGTATTAGTAGGAGGTCAGACAAATGGGAAAGGTTCAGACTTTGCTTTCTGGCTTAAAAAATGCCAGTATAACTTTTCCCCCTACAGACTCTTAATACTCAGATATTGCCCTTCCACTACTGTGGTGATTATCAGCTCTAGGACTTCCTGTGAAAATAGAACAATAAAGTAACTTCTCTCCCACTCTATCTGTCTAGATTTACTGTCACTATCCAATCACCCAGTTTCAATAAATACCAAACTAATAATTATAGATATTCATGAGGACATAATAATCATTTTCTTAAATTTAAAAAAAAAAAATCTTTTTTGAGCAGAGCTGTTTTCTCTCTCAGCTGAAGCTCCAGGCCTGGCTAGGAATCATTAGCCACTGAATGAATATAAGAAATTCAAACATATTAAGAAAATCTTTGAATAATTCAGTTACCAAGTCAGTGAGCCACACGAGGCAAATGCCCAAGAAATCAGGCTTCATTAGCTAGCTGCAGGCTTCATATAAAGCTGCCCTACGGATTCTGAGTACTAAAAAGCATCCCATACTGCCAGTCCTCTCTGTCATAGCATACACGAGCTTCTTTAAATATCAGAATACAGGGGAAAGCAGGGGCAAGATGAGGCTCGAATATTTATCAAGTGCCTATACTGTTCCATACCCCACCGCGGACACATATACATTATTTTGTTTAATCTTTATAACAAGCCATGTTAGCTATTATCTTCCCATTTTACCATTTCACAAATGAGATTCTTGAAACACAGAGCTATCCCAGGTCATGAAGCGAATGAAATGGCAAATAGTAAATTTGAACGCAGGCCTAACTAACTATATACCCCAACCGTCAGCTTTATGTGAGCGCAACCCCATACCACCCACACTATCACGTCAGTGAACTGGAAGTTGCAAGAATGGAAGAGAGTGTACACAAAGAAGCAGTATGAAGTAACAGTTAATAACTTGGTAGTAAGAAAAAAATATATAAAGTTCAATCACACAAGACTCCTATATTTTATAGGAATGTATTCTAAAAAAATGCATTCTAAACCACCATGACTGGCATTTAGCAACTTCTTATCAGCTAAAGGCCCATGTACATTTCATACTTATCTTTTGGGGCACTTTCATTGTCTTATAAAAAATGCTAACTTCGGTATTTGCACTCTTAGCTAATAGAAAAATAATGCCTATAAATAGAGACCATGATTTCCAATGACCAAATATATACTCTTGGTTATTAATGATGATGTATACTTTTGTCCAGGCTGGGATTATCCCCAACTCAAATAATATACACAACAATTTGGTCTAGAACAATGAATCTAGTATATATACTTCATCAGACATCCTCAATTTACATTTTCATGAAAGCTGGTCCTTCTAAGGGAGCTTAATTCCTCATTATTATTTTTAATGCCCATACAAAGACCCTTAACATCAGCTATTAATTAGTAAATGTAAACTATATGGAAAGGGATTTAAGAACAGATTGTAAGGCATATAATAAAATCATTAAAACCCTTCAGTCAGAAATGAATTTCTGGTGTGTAAATCTAGTGCTTTGGGACCTTCGAATCAGGCTGGAGGATACAATTTGTCCTCATTCTGAAGAGTTAGGGTGCTTCTTGGCAGTAATTTAAGTTCTTATTGAAGCCTTTCAAGATGCACTGTCAAATGAAAGGCTGCTTCTTACAGGGCTTTCTTCCGTACTAGTGTGCATTGGGAAACTAGTCTGCCTTTAACACATTTTTAGATGCGGAACTGAAGACCTTATTCACGAGATTATCTATGACTCACAGCGCTGCTACTTTCCCTAGCCATATCTCAAATGAAAAAAGAGGACAGGAACAGAAGCTGGGGTGGGAGGCTGGTGGTAAAAAGCAGAGCCCCCACTAGGAATTTCTAAATGGCAATTATTTCTCCATAAAATAGTAGAAACAGAACAGGGTAATGGAACATATGACCAAGATATGTGGAACAGCAGTGCAAGGAATTAATAGCAGAAGGTTTTTTTTTTTTTTAAAAAAAAGGAATTTTATAACTTTTTAAATTTTGAAATAAAAGATCCACAGGAAGTTGCAAAGATAATACAAAGAGGTACCATGTACCCTTTGCCCAGTTTCTTCTAGAGGTCACATCTGACATAACTATAGTACAATATCAAAACCAGGATATTAAAACAGCAAATCTCTCAAAATGTGTAACCCCCAGTGCAGTCAAGATACAAAACCATTTCATCACCACAAAGCTCCTCTTCCTACTATTTAACAGTCTCACCCACCACTCTCTCCTCACCACCCCTAACCTCTGGCAACTGCTAATCAATGAAAGAAGTTTTGATTCCACCACGTGAGGTTCATAATCTCAAAGGAACTGCTTTAAAGAAGTAAATAAGGTATATTCCTCAACTTATTTTCTGATGTTAGAAAGTTTATAGGGAGGTATATCAGTTATCTATTGTCACAACAATTCTGTGTTCCAAATGTGTCAACTATGATACTCTCCTGGTGTCACTAACTAAAGCATATCACTGGCCAAAATAAGTTACATAATCAAGCCACTTTCTCTGAGAAGGAGCCACAAAGTCAGAGGATAAAGAGTAGGGGCATGTTAATTTGGGTCTTAGAGTATTCATCAATCAGAGGGGTCTTTTAGGGACTAATTCTAAACAAAATCTTTAATACTGGTTAATTCACGGCTCCCTATGAGTATCCTCTAAGTAAAAATACTCCTTCACTTCAGCATTCAAATCAGTCAAACAAATGGGAATAGCACAATTGGGGTTATTTAATCTTATCCTTATAGATTTGCCCTCATTAGACTTTGCCAAGTTTATTATATATCGAGAAGGGTATAGAGCTGAGCAGAATGTGGGCAATAACTAACAATCTGGCAGTGATCTAGACTGCTAAATGCTAAAAACATTCATTTCTGAAGGGTACAATATTAAAATCAAGTTAGGAAAACTGAAGCTAGAGGTTGACATAGCAAAATTTCCCATGGTATTTGTGATTACAAATTAGGCTATTAAATGAATAGCTTACTATAAAGACATAAAAGTGGTAAAGTTAACATCCCCCTAAGGACTTTCAGTTCTACAGTTCCTGACTCTTGTGGGTTTAAATTTGTAACTTGTCATTGCATTCAAGTAGTTTTTGAATTTCATTATTTGGGGTGGTGGGGGGAGTAAAAGGGAGAAATGGGGAGAAGAAGAGATGGTGGGGGGAGAAGAGGTGAGGCGAGGAGAGGAGAGAAAAGAATAACTGAGCACATCATTCTTCAAAGCTCACTTTCTTAAAGTTAATGTTGCCTGCTTCATCCTGTCTTCACAACTCCTGACAGGGATCAGTTGGGATCAGCCACCTTTCTGCTTCTCCAGCTTACCAACTGAAAGGACAGGTAGAGAGCGTTATCATCATTCCAGGCTCTGGACTGACATATCAAGAAGACTCTTCACTCCCAAAATAGTTGGCCATATCTTGCTGTAATTCACATCCCTCTGTAAACTATTCTACACCTTGCCGCTGGAGCTCAAGTGGCATTTTTATAACAATTCTAAAATACAATTCATTCTTGGACAGTGGTTTCAATTGTTAGGCTCTTGTTTTTCCCTCCCCCTCTCGTCTCTTCCCTGGCCAAAAGATCAAGGCCAAAGCCTGAAAAACACCTGTTTGAGACATTTTGCTACTCCCAGAAGTAACCGTTCTATAGGAGCATCAGGTAGCATCCACAGTGGCAAATGTGAATGACATTGTTTCCTGACATGATTTCTTTCTAAGGATCCCAACTTCCCTCTATTTCTCATAAGGCCATAAACTGAAGAGATTTGGAGTAATTTTTAGAGCAGAAAGGGAAAAACATATGGAAATTGATTTTGCCTGAAAGTTTCATCTCACTCAGAGAATTTGTTATCAACTGGATGATTTTCTAGTTCCTGAGGTGAGAGAAGTGACTAAACACAGATCCTGCCTCAAGTGTTTCACTGTCAAGTGACAATTTTGAGTTTCTAAAAGACGATTAGGTTATCACTGTAGGTGTTGTTCACCAGGTGCTCAGCAGAGGCCCTGGGGGGAGACAGCAGCCAGCCCTGAGGAAGATAAAAAGATCAAGGAGGGTCCACCATCCCTCCTGAACTCTGGCTGAAGACAGAGTGGTGGAAAAAGCATCTTCCCCTATATGTGATGGCCAGCCAGGTGTGTAACCTTGGTGAACCAAGGTGTACAACCTCGGGCAGGTTACTTCACCTCTCTAATCTTAGTTTTCTGGTAGGTAAAATAAGAATAATGGGAGACGAAACCTTAGAGGGCTTTTGTAGGGACTGAGTTGATCTATATAAGGTGCCTGGCACAGTACCTATAACAAACTGGTCAATTAATAAACATTAGGTATTATTATTGATTGTTGTTGCTAAAATGTGTTAGTGTTTAGTACTTCTAGGTATTACCTTAGCATGTTGCAAGCAGTATTTCATAACTCTTGATAGGCATAATATTATTATCTCCATTTAGCAGATGAAGATACTAAAGCATAAAGGAGATAAGGTTCAATGAGATTTGAACCTGTCTTACTTTAACTCCCTCACCCTGTACTTTAGTATAGTGATTAAATGATTCTGTAGTCACTATTGCTTTAGACATAGGTCTCTCTTCCCAGTCCATACCACCTTACAGTCAGCATGTCGAAAGCTGTAAGACTAGAAGAGGAAGATATGTATAATGAATCAGTATTAAGTACCAATTAACAACATGATAGCTATATATATATGAAGTCACTCATGGGAATTGGAAATTATAGCAGTCTGGAACCATTTAGCATTGGGGCAAATAAACTACCTAATTCAATGGCACTTAGAGTTAATACTATATAAGAAGACAGTGCAATAGGGAATTATATGTTAATGATCATAAAACATCAAGGGAAAGTCAAATTATATTTAGTTTTCTGTTTAAGAAGTGAGGAAAGTGTGGTATATTTTAAATATAATTTATTAAAAATAGAAAAATTTCTAAAATTTATGGTAATTAGAGGACTAAACTCCATTTATGTGTTAAAAAATCTTATTCCTAGATGGTGATATGTAGAGTAACAATCAAATTATAGGATTGTTAAAGTCTTTAGCTATCCTCTAATCCTACTCCTATATTTCAAGGATAAGTTAACAGAGACCCAGAAAGGTTAAGTGTCACAGTTAATTAGT
The DNA here is from genome assembly GCA_003508835.1 of Eonycteris spelaea. Lineage (NCBI taxonomy): Eukaryota > Metazoa > Chordata > Mammalia > Chiroptera > Pteropodidae > Eonycteris > Eonycteris spelaea. Next base: position 3,995,074 of record PUFA01000087.1, read on the forward strand.
ATAGAGCTGGGACTTAAATTTTGAATTGTTACTGAAAATACTGAGTGTTTGATTGATTGGTTGGTTGGTTGAGATCAATGGTGACAGAGCTCAGTTTGGATCTCAGTTTTAAAATCTTGAGGAACTTTTAAATCCTGATGCTTAAGCCATACCAGTCCTCAATATTTTTTTAAAGCTCCACAAGTGGTTCTGATGTGCAGCCAAGGTTAAGAATTGCTGATTTGGATCAATAGTAATATATAGTGCATCCACTATAGTAATTTATGGTGTATCCACTAAGAACCACATAATGTCCTATGCACTGGGGATACAGAGAAGAATAATATAACTCTTGCCCTCTGGATGCTTACACCTGGCAGACAAGCATATGAACTGATCACTGTAAATAAGTGTGATGGACGATAGAATCAAGTTAAGCACATTGTCATCACTTGGAGACCTTTTGAAATATCAGTATCTCTAGGGGTGGGGACTGATCAACAGGTATTTTTTAAAGCTTGACAGACCAGGTTTTGAGAGCTACTCCATTAGGCAAAAATGTCCTAACAGAACAGCCCCTAAGCAGTGGGCCTTAAGAGACAAGAGAAAAATTTGGGCAGAGGGAAAAGCCCAGATATGGATACATGAGACAACATGTAGTGTGTGAAACAAGTAATTCAGGACATCTGGTACGTCCAGTGAGATGAAGGAAGAGACAAATTGGACTAGAGCTAGAGGCTGGGGTATGAGAGTTTGGCATGTCACATTGAAGAGCTTGAAATTTATCTGGTGAGCTAGCATCTCATCAGCTTAAAAACATCACATATACAAACAATTTGTGTTTATCACATCATCTACTACTATCATTAGCTAATATCTCAAGCCATAGATTACACTGTGGGAGAAGTCCTTGGTTAATGATTCTAACAATCCTCTTGCTATTTCTTTTTAGCTAACTGTTTGTTCGATCTAATTAGGTCATGATTGTTTTTGTCCCAAAATGTGCTGATAGAGAGCTTGTACAAAGAGAAGGCAAAGTTCCTTCCAGTTCTGCCATTGTCTCATTATTTCTTTGTAGGTCCCCTGCTCATTTTTTTCTGGAAATTCAATTGGTCAAAAGTTGAATGACATAATCTGTAAATCCAGTTAAGCAGACTCACAGGGCATTGCTTTCTATACTACTCTATGTTGTGGAATTGTCTCTTTTTCCTTTGGTTACCTCAACACCAGGCATGACACATGCACAGAATATGGGTGTCTATATTAAATAGTAATACATCTTAATTTCTTAAGTCTTTAGGTGTGAGTGCGTGCGTGCATGTTTGTGTCCTAAAATTCATTCCTATAACTCATCAGGTCATCTTACCCACTCTCTTTGGAGAACATTGCCATAGTGACAGATGATGCATGACGGAAGGGCATGATTCAAAAGGTAAAAAGACCAGTGGTGGCAACTACAATAAAAGACATCCAATACTAGAGGTAGGAAACCAACAATGTAGCTTTGGCAACGGGCAAAGAAAATGAGGATTAGAACAAAACAGTGAGAGCAAGAATGAAGAGAAAAAAAAGTATTCCAGAGACACTGAGAACAGAAAGTTGGCAGGTCCCGTAGATTTGGGTGTGAGAGAAAAGAAAAAAATCAAATCTGGCTCCAAGTTTTCTTCCATAAAGGATCAAATAAACAGTGAAAGCAACACTGGCAAAAGTATCTGTAACTGGCTGTGTGTAAGTACAGCAACTTTCAAAACTTTCAAGGCTTTTACATCCTCTCTCCTTTTTTAGAAATCATCTATTTACTATCTCTCATAATGAAGTCAATGCAAACTCAGAGAAGCTTATTCCTCACGTATACATGTGAAGCAGACCAACCCCACCCCCAACCCCTTTGCACCATCGAGCAGCGCAAACTAGCTCTCTCCACCACTCTCCATCCTTTAGAGAGATTCAAATCATGAGACACAATGAAATGAAACAGGGGAGCATCTCAATCAGTATCAGTATCTTAACAGCAACAGACACCACCAGCCATGGTGATACATTATGCATTTTTCATGTTGTGTGTGTCTGCCTGGTTTGTCAGAACTCAAATTTCTTTTGCACTTAAATTGCTGTCATCCCAATAATGTTATTCATTGTTAGCAATGAGTCCCTGTGCTATATCACAAACACAGGACATGATGTATACAGTTCCAGAAAGGAATTGGCAGGATAATACCATCCTCTATCATGTGAGCAATCGCCTACTTTCCCTTTATTTCCTTATTTTCTTTCCCCATGACACACAATGTATACAGTTAACATACGGTTGTGCTGACTTATGACACTTTAGATATTTTTCATCATAGGAATGTTAAGTGCTGATACTAAACCTTATAAAAGTTGTTCTACTCTCAAAATGAGATGAGAAAAAGGAAACTATTTTTTTAAGTGTCATTATATCATATCATGTATCACTGTTTTGTATTACATTTTCAATATACAATATAGTTAAATTAATTGCTAAATGGAAACAAGATGTGAAATTTCTCAATCTCAGAAGACTCATAAAACTACTAAGAAGATTGACACAGTCCCTGATAGGAGCTTCCCTGACAATGCAGAACAACACTTTTCTACCCCTCCAATAATTTTGTAACCATATAAAATATGACTTTCATTCTTTTAGAAGTATTGGAAAGGAGTCTTTCATTCTCTTGACCTCTAGTTGTGAAGTTGAATGACTCATATAAATAGTGAGATAGCACAAATGTGACTTCTATTGACACGTATGTAGCTATTGCACAGAGTTAAAAGTTAAGCTCTGTGTATGCCCGTGATCTCCAACTCTTTTTTTCTAAGTTTGACCTAAAGCCTCAGTGTGCCAGCTTTAGGGTTAGTGGCCTGTTCTTTATCTTTCCACAGATGCTGGTCTTAGAAGTATCTGGGATAGAAGTATCAGGAAGCCAATTTTGGCCTCAGGTCTGCTAAAGAAAGCTGCAACTTTGGGATATTAACTATTATTCTGAAACCTTCAACAGCAGGGTCAAGTAATGAATGATGGCAGTTAAATAAAGCAAGAGTAGGCAAAGTTACATAGGGCTGAGGCTACCAGGAACACCATGGCAAAGATTTTATTTGATCCATCCCAGTGTTTCTCAAACTTCAGTAAGCATAAGAAATACCAAGAGAGCTTGTCACAGCAGATTCCTGGTCTCCACCACCAGAATTTCAGATTCAATAGGTTGACATGGAGCTTAATAATTTGCTCCAATGAGCAACTAGGTGTTGTTTATTCTGCCAGCCCTACAACTACACTTAGAGTAGCACTAATATATGCAATCCTAGATACTGATTAGTAGGAAAAACGAGTCAGGGAAGGTAGATCCAGATTTTTCACCCCCAAGAGATAGGTATCAGGTATAGAAAATCTCTTCCTGAGACCAACCAGTGCAAATGTGTGTGGAAGGTGATAGTGCAGCTTCATGTTTCCGAAAGGAGGATAGTATCTAGTATATATTTATTAGTGGCCTAATTCTTCAGCCCTTCCTATATTCGTATCCTTTACCATGTGATTTTACAAACTGCAGAGTATATTTTCCCACCCTTTGGCTTTGGGTTTGACCATGTAGTTTGCTTTGGCCAATGGAATGTTAGCAAATGTATTATAACCAAAGGCTTGAGAAAAGCCCTTTCCTGGCTGGTCTTCTCCCTTGCGCCTCTGTTGTTACATGCCCCTGCTAGGTCCAGCAAAAGGATGAGAGACTTGGGGAGCAGGGTCTAACTGCCCCGGCTGAGCCAGCTTACATCCGCCAACCAACCCCCCTCCCTCCCAGACATCTGAGAGTGCAGCTGAGAACAATGGAGCCACCCAGCCAAGATCAGTTTCTTTCAGTCAATCCTCAATTGACCTGCAGATCTATAAAAATAAATACGTGTAGTATTAGCCACTGAGTATGACATGGTTTTCCTGAAGCTTATCTTGTGATGATAGCAAACTGGTATAGTGTCCATGAGGTTGCCTCTGGCAGCTAGGACTTGGAGAACTGTAGGAGGTGTCTATAGCCATACAGAAGTGAACTCTGAACAGACCTGAGAAGTTGATAAGCACTATTTTTTGAAGTCACACATCAGGAGACTTTAGAAATTAAGAATTAATCTTAAGAATGTCCTAGACCCAATTCTGTAATTTTCAGGTTGGAAAACTGAGGCTGAAACAAAATAAGTGTCCTATCTATGGTAACAGAGCATCAATAACAAGCTAGAACCAGGTTTCCAACTACAAGACCTAAGCTTCATTTTCTGACTTTGTGGCTTTTCCTTTATAGACTGAAAGAAAATTTAAGACTTTAAAAAAGCTTCTGTTAGGCATCCAACACTGTGCCTCCACTCCCCTTTGTTCCCTCATACCTATGAAACAATTGCTAATAAGTGGAATTAGCAGAAGCTAAAGCCCAGTTTTAGGATTCTGAATTGTCCCTATAGCTGATAGTAACTGTGACCAACAAGGATGACAATAACTATCATTTCCTGCAAAGAAAACAAATAATTATACCTTTAGGTGAGAAATAATCGTTTATAAGGGATAGAAACATATGCAAAATGTTTTGTTAATTTCTTTCTTATCTATACTGTTGCTTCGAAAACACTTAAACTATATTATTTTTATAAGAATAACTTTTTTTAAAAAAGTTATTTTAAAATAACTGTGGGGGGTAGTTGATTTTGTTTTTGTTCTCTTTTTAGACTGAGCTATGACCCATTTTCACTCCATTCAGCAGCAGACAAATGCACCCCTCTCAACAGGTCTTAATATACACAGGAGCTTCTGGGCCATAACTGACACTTTTTAGAGAAATTGACTTCCAGAGATTTATATGATCAAGATCATAAAAATGTCTCTGCTGCCAATAGATGCTGGGTATAGTAGAAAGATCACAGAATTGAGGCCTAGGGCCTCCACTTAATAATAAAGTAATAATTATTGCTATCATTTTTAAGAAATTACTCCATGGATGATATTATACAACACATTTTTCATACATTATATAAAAACATTCCTTTGCCCCTCCACACACATTATATTAAAACATTCCTTTAAGTATTATAAATTATCATCTCCTTTGTATAAATGCAGAAACTGAGATTAAGTAATTTGCCCAAGATTACAGAAAGAATAAAGGGCAGAGTCGGGATTCAAATCCAGATCTAGATTTTCTACCAGATCATGACTGCCTGGGATCATTTTCCAAAGGCAAGTGTGCTTTGTCTCTCCAAAAGTTTTCTCTCTTGTAAGCTCCAGAAAATAACAGTACCAATCTCAGATGATTTTTAAGAGGTTCATATACGTGGAAGTGCTTTTGAAATGACAAAATGTTAACCCACAGAGGACTGGAGAATCAGGATTCTCTAGTGGTCTGTGTGTTCTGTAATAGAGGTCAGACAGAGGGGGTCAGTAGCTTTTTAGACCTTCATCACTGAGTTGATAGAAAAGCCTAGAGAAGATTGTTCAAAAGAGGACATCCAATGCTGACTCCTTTTGTCCCAGGTCATTTTCACAGATCTATAAAAAGATAGAACAAGAGAAGCCTTGGTGACCATAGGCTAACCCTGCTCACCTTCCTCTCTTTCCAGATTTCACAAAAGAGGCATCAGAGGCCGTGATATTTAAGTATTCCACTCAGTTCAGAGCACTAACTAATAACAGAACTGGAGGCAGTACTTAGGTCTCCAGATGCTATCATGCTTTCCAGAAAACAAGACTATTTCTCAAATCACTTCCATACCATTCTTGTTCAATGACCAAATAGCACTAACTAATTACATGGAAAAACCACTAACACAGAAAGGTGTAGCACATCCAGTGTGGAAATGAATCTTCAAGAACCTCATAGTATCTCCTAACTGGATCAAATTGGAAGAATACACTTTGATGAGCATAAAATTTTGCTTTCTTTCTGTCCCTGTAGAGAAGACAGAAATCTCACTTTATTGCACTGCCTGAAAAAGATGATTTCTAAGTTGTTTTTGTCACTCCTGGCCATTTCAAACCAACCCTACCAGTTATACTGGAAAACCAGAAAGAGAGTAATGCTTCAGGAGAAAACAGGAAAAGTCTCAGGCAATTGCCATTTTCTAATACTCCGAGGCAATCGCAGCCAAGTACTTAGCCCATCTGCCCCCAGAGAGCTGTGAACAGCCCTAACATCCAGTTCAATTTATACTTTGCCAAACATCTTTGGCACATCTGTGCTGAGAATGAGATCCAAGAGTTTCAGACAATACACTCTCTCGAGCTCCATCATATTCCACATTTTATTTTACTTATAAATGGACAAACGATTTATGGTCGCACTATTAAATTCAAAGAAGGGGCTGTGAACTTAGTATTTACATCAGGTCAGGTAGCAGCACAGCACAACAAACAATAATGCAAACAGGAAACAAAAGGTCAGGCTTATGTAGAGGGTTTTGTTTTGTTTTGTTTTGTTTTTTTCCTATTATATACAGGATTAATAATAAACTCAGTGGGGCCTTCCCATAATGTATGCCCTGTTCAAAGTCAATGTGACCTGGTAATAATCTTTTTCTTCCCTCAACTGTAGGAAGAAAAAGGCCATTAACAATATATTTCAAATAAAGAAGTTTAATACAGTGAGAGTTTATAAAGTAAAAATAATGTTAAGGTGCATAACCTTTTTCTTCTTGGTAGAGGGTTTTTTCCTGCTTAGTTTCATCTCTTGATATTCACAAAAAGGAGTTCAAAATAAATAGAGGGATTAGCAGCTCCAGTGATACTAAGAGCTCTACTAAATAAAACATTACTCCCCAATGTGGATCAAGAGAAAGCATTGGACCTGGGGTTGGTCACTTGCTAAGCTAACCTTCTCAACAAATTTTGATGAATGTGAACAAAAGAAATAACAGTATTTATTTTAATAGACTTTCACAGCAAAACTGAGTGGAAAGTACAGAGAGTTCCCATATACCCTTGCTCACACACACACACACACACACACACACACACACGGCCACCCACACTATCATCATCCTGCACGAGAGTGGTACATTTGTTACAATCAGTGAACCTATGTTGATACATCATTATCATCCATAGTCCATAATTTACATTAGGGTTCATTCTTGCTGTTGTATATTCTATGGGTTTTGGCAAATGTACAATGACATTTATCCACCATTTTAATATTGTACAGAATAGTTCTGCTCCCCAACAATCCTGTCCTCTGCTTATTCATCCATCCCTTCCCCAACCCCTGTCAACTAATGATGTTGTTCCTGTCTACATAGTTTTGCCTTTTCTAGAATGTCATGTAGTTTAAATCACACAGTCTGTAGCCTTTGCAGACTGACTTGGTAATAAGCATTTAAGATTCTTCCATGTCTTTTCATGGTTTATAGATCATTTCTTTTTTCGAGCTGAATAATAATATCCCATTGTCTGGAGGCACCACAGTTTATTTCCCCATTCACCTAATGAAGGATATCTTTCTTGGTTGCTTCTAAGTTTTGGCAGCTATAAATAAAGCAGCTATAAACATCTGTGTGCAGGTTTTTCTGTATACCTAGTTTTCTACTTCTTTGGGTAAATATTAAGGAGTCATATGGGTCATATGGTACGAATATGTCTTCCAAAAGGTTGTACCATTTTATATTCCAACTAGCAATGAATAAGAGTTCCTGTTGCTCCACATCCTCATCAGCATTTGGTGTTGTCAGTGCTTTTGGATTTGGGCTATTCTAATAGGTGTGTAATAGCATCTTATAGTTTTAATTTGCAATTCACTAATGATTTATGATATTGAGCAAGATTTCATATATTCATTTGCCATCTGTGTATCTTCTTTGATGAGATGTCTTTCAGATCTTTTGTCCATTTTTTAATTAGACTGTTCATTTTCTTATTATTGAGTTTGAAGAGTTCTTTGTATTTTGGATAACAGTCTTTTATTAGATGTGTCTTTTGAAAATATTTTCCCCCTGTCTATGACATATCTTATTCTCTTGACAGTAATTTTTGGGGGGTGGGGGGATCTAAAGTAGTCACATTTTTTATTTTAGGATGTTATACAACAAAACCGATATAGATAAGTAGCTTACTTTCCTTAGCCTCATTTATTTATACATAAAATGGGGCAAATAATAGTACCTATCTTAAAGGGCTTTCTGAGGAATAAAATACCATGCAAATGAATGTTGGTTGGTGATTACAGATGCAGAAGCACTTACAGAAGTGGGTCCTTTGGAGATTAAATAAAATGATAAAATCAACTTAGGAAAATGTATTCCACCCTGAGCACTCTGTACTGAAATTTTTCTTCAAGTGCCTTTTCCTATACTATATAATCAGTTCTTTGAAGACAGAAACCATTTCTACTTTCCAGAGTCAGGGATAATATCTGGCTGAATAGTACTTAAGTGAGAGTTGAGCTGGCACTCACTTGGCCTATGGCCTTAGAGAATCTGCTGTACCTTCTTAGGCCTCGGTTTCCCCATATATTAAAAGAAGTGGTGAACTAGAGGTCTTCCAAGGTCCCCACCTTTATTCACTCAATAAATGAACCTATCTTATACCTCAGATTACACATGGGAAACATCTTTAAGGGATACTAACTCTCTTTGGGTGCCTAACCTCTGTAAATTACTCTTCCCATATTTTGGAAAGAAAAAAACTTTATATGTGACCAATACTTGGCTGTTTCTAAACTTAGAAGAGCAACCCAGTTTTCAGGCACGCATGAAGTCAGAGTGAGTGATTTTTCTTCAGCATACTTCAGACTTTATTGTCTGCACACATCTGATCTCTGTTCCCTCTGATTGCATGGACCTGTCTTACTTTAGTAAAGGAGACAAGAAATGACCACAGATTAAAAATAGGATGAGAAACCACAGAAACATGGAATTTCAATTAAAGAAGAAGCCAGAGGAAAGGAATGTCCACTTCTAGGATTCCTTTCCAGAGCCGCCAAAAGTTGATTCATGCTAGTGAAAAAATGTGGGCACCCCTTCCAACAAGAACTGACCAGCTAAGAATCTTTATACAAGATTTTTGTTAATATGCAATGTAATAAGCCTGGGCCATTTTCTGGGACACTAGCCTTAGTAATTTGTACCAGTTTTTTATAACACACACACACACACACACACACACACACACACACACACACACACACACACACACACACCTTGCTTTAAGGTCTACAGGATCTGGAAGAGCAATCCTCTCTAACTCTTTGCCAAGTCAGAATAAGCAGGTCCAAGTAGGCTACCTTTTTATACATTTGCTACAAAAGAAAGAACATGAATAATGAGTTTAGGAACAAAATCATGAGAGCTTGGAGCAAAGATGTTACACAGACATAAATATTTGCAACTATCAAGAACCACGAGACTTGATATTGAGGCTACAAAGTATGTCAAACTGCATTCAGCAGTGTTTTACGTGTTATTTAGTTCAAATAGACTTTCAATCATATTTTAATAATTTAAACTGTGTTTAGAAAAATAAGCTGTGATTATCAGGTTATATGACACCAAAGATCACAAAAATTTAACACATGCTGCAACTTAATCCACTTTTTATTTTGTACACATATCAAAAGAAAGCCTCCCTGACTGGTATTTCACATTTTGTGAACTTATAAATGTATCATTACTCAGAAAAGTTATAGGTCTACACTCATCTTCTTAAAAAATTCACTCATGTAAAAGCACCTAGGTAAATACCTATTATATCATGAGATGTTCTGCTCAGTCATGTACCAGGAAAGACTCACACATGGCAATCTGGCCCAAGCTTTTGGCATAGCTCAGTAGTCACTCAATTATAATTGAACCAGTGACATGTAGCATACAACAGATAGCTTTGATGTTTACTATAAGTTGGGGGCTGACCTTTCTATTGAAGTTAAGAAATGGAGGCATTTATTAGATGTGGTTATGACTCAACTTTAAAACCAAACGTTTTCTAACTGCTCTTCTTTTAAGTTTCTGGATCAGTTTAATTGAGGAATGTCCTGAACTGAATACAGGCCATTAAGAAAAGAGTGACCATTACAACTATATTTCTGCATGAGTAATGAATTCCATGACAGGGTAAACCAACCAACTAGAAATAAGTTAGATGCTAAATAATGGAAGGCTGTAACTGTTAGTCATGAGCTCTGATTTCAAATTTTGATGTTGATTAAAACAACAGAATTATTCTCATAGATTGGTTCCTTAATATTTAATGTTTTAAACTTGAAATTTAAAATATAAACTGAAAAGCAATTTTAAACAGTTCATAGTTTAGACTTTTATACAAGATTTCATTATTAGGAAAGAATTTTTGCTGCTAAAATTAAATCATTAGAGTGATGGAAAAGCTCTAACAGACTTAGATTCAAATCCTATTTCTGTGTAACATTAGAAAATTTACTTAACTTCTCTAAATTAACTTCTCTGAATTAACTTCTCTTTGGGGATAACATCGGGGATATCTGGGATATCTGGGATAATGACAAATCACCTTGCAGATATAATAACCTTTCCATGTTGCTATATCCATGGGGACATGCAACCTTGTATTGGTTGGTAAATATGAGAAATAGTTCAAAATATCATGGATCCTGCCCACTATCACAGCTCTAGGCAGTCTTCTCCACCAGTCCCTGGAATCTCTCAAAATGTAAACTATTGTCAAAAAAGAAAGAAAATTTAGGAGCAGCTTCAGAATTTTTCACAGCAATAATCAATGCCCACAAAATTCCAAAGAAACTGTGTTCCAAGATTTATATCTTTAACATAAAGATATAAAAGATACGAAGATATGCTAACGCATTCAAGATGAAGTTGTTATCCAAAATGGTAGCCACTAGCCACATTCAACTATTAAGTTTCTAATTAAAATCAAACAAAATTTAAAATTCAGTTCCTAGTCATACTAGCCACATATTAAGTGTTTAACAGCAACACATGTCTAGTAGTTAACTGTATTAGACAGCACAGATACAGAATATTTCTATCATCAAGAAAATCCTATTGAACAGTGCTTTTCTAAAACATGAAAGAGCTCAGGTATATAAAACGCAAGAGCACTTTAATAAATTAAGAGGTAGCAAAAAAAAACCTCAGGACTATAAAAATTATGGTTGCAGAATAGAATGCAAATATAACTTGATGATATTAAAATAATAATACAAAGATAAAAATGGGTGGGGGAAAATGGGAAGTCTAATGTTATCATCTTTAAATGCAGAGTCAAAGTTGGAACACACAATTAGAGAGAGAGTAACTCCAATCTTTTATAATCTAGCCATACTGCTTTGATGAGAAACTTTAAAGGGATACTTTAAGAAGTCCCATATTTGTGTTAGAGATTTATCAAAAGTTCAACAATTACCTAAGTTTCATTTTATCTGTCTTTCTTGCTAAAACTCAATGCCAGTAGGTCTAGAATAATGAATAATAAATGTTGATGATAGTTATTTTTGGATGTGGAATTTTAAGTGTTTTTTTTTTCTTTTTGTAGTTTTGAGTTTTGATTGACATTTTTATAATGGGCACTTAATAATTTCTGCAAAAAAATGATTATGTTATTCTTTAAAAACAGATGCTTCAACAAAAATTTAAAGAATATAAAGAAATGTTAAAAATAAGATACATTAACAAATAAGAATATAAAATTAGAATTACTTTATGGAAATAAGAAAAAATATGTATACACTTGGATAAGGATTAGAAAGCAACATTTTAAAAATGAAAGTAGTCTTATTAAAGTTTTTCCATGAAACTTTGGCTATCTCTTTAACAATACAATTACATGTGTTTTGAATTGTTTTTCAAGAACAGAGCTTTGCTGAAATCAATCATTTATATTCTGGCTGACATGAGAACTAAACCAATCACCTTAGCTTTTCATTACAGATAGCCATCTAAGCATTTGAAAGAGCCTGTTTATGTTGAAGGACTGGAAGCAATGTTTTTGAGTATTGAGATTAAATGGGCAGATCCTGGAGTGCAGTAGCTCCTAGAATTGGTAGTTTCTTTTGCAGAGGGAAGCTCTCTGCAGGGTTGAGACAGCAGCTATAACAGATACAGATGTAATGAGAGTGATAAGTAATCCTTTGGGACCTGCCTAGAGAACACCATGACATTTTGAACTGTTTTCTAGATTCAGTAACCAAGAGCATAAGGTTGTACATCAACATGGAAAGGTTCTTCAGAAACTTAATAATTGTGTGTACACACGCACACACACAGAGTTTATTACTGAGAGAAGTTTTAAATATGTAATGTTTTTTTATTCATGCTTTCTAGGCTACTTTCTGTAGACTTTAGGAGCATCAATAAAAGGGCTTTTTCAACACAATTCTTCATTAATTCCACCCTTCATGCCTTTGCTTACACTGATTCCTTAGCCTAGAATCATTTGCTACCATCCTCTCTCAGAATTCCCCAAGCCCACCTTAAGTTCAAGGTTCAGATCAATGTAACTTCATCTAGGAAAACTTTCTTGTGTCCCAGCTAGAAATAATCTTTATTTCCTGTGATCTCCATATCCCTTCAATCCCTTATTAATTTATATATGATTGTTGTCATACATATTTTATCTCTCCTAATGGATCATAAACAACTTAAAGTCAAGATTTAAGTCAGATGTAACATCTCTTTATTCCTACCTATGGTATAGGAGTGTGACTGGAACATAGAGACACTATGTAAAAGCAGGAATGAGATATTTACAAAATATGTTCCATGCAATAGCCTTGCAAGATGTTTCTCAGAACATGTGTTCTATGTTTAAGTAAATTTGATAAAACCTGTACAATGTGTTCCCTTTTAGAATATGCATAACAAATATTAAAATTTCTGAGAAGTGCAAGGATGAAGAAACTTATTTTATTCCATTTTACTCTGCATTGACTACAGAATCCTATTCTTTTGTTTCCTTCTTGTTCTTGGTTATAAGGATTACACCATAGCAGACACTGTCAGTGCTTTTCCCATATCCTATCAGTCCTCCTAGAGATCACCTATGGATATTTCCCTTACAAGCCAATGGCTTCCTGCACCTATCTATGTGAAGTCTTTATGTGACAACTGGAGCATTTTCCACAAGCTCAGAAAGTCTCAGAAAGTTACTCCCTGGAGTAACCTATATGAGACAGGAATCGGTAAATAGCTCCCCCAATGCCCTCACCCCTCAGGAACTATAGCATGTGCCATTACAAGCTCCACCACATCTTTTCAATAAAAGGTGCCCAATAATTATTTGTTGAAATGCTGAATCTTGGGAGATCAATTAGCCTTTTAGAAGTGGATAAAAAAATAAAATAATTTAAAATATTCCTGCAGGCCTTTTCCTATCAATATGGAGACAGAAATAATGAGAAATTTTAAATGAATAGTTGTTCCTTCAATTAGAACAGTTCTATGAAAAATTCTGAAATATGCTAAGATTTTCTTCCTCCTTTCTGTATCATTTTGAACCAGGTCCTCAATGCTCTCAAACTGTTTCTTTGCTGCCAAAGATACAATGGTTCTTCTTCTTACTAAATTGCCTCTTAAACTACTAATATTTTCTTTCTATTTCACCATTAAAACTGATCTTTACTCTATTCCTTTCTTCTAACATCTTGATTTCTAATAGACACACTATCTCTTTTACAAAAAATGTATGGGGAAGTTAATGTGTTAGCTAACTAAAATATGATTCTTCACAGATACTATTCCTGATAAAAACTATTTAAATCTTGGCCTTTATAATGGTACTTGAACAAGGTAATCAGGTATTGTGATTATCCACAGGGGAAGGTTTGTCAGATAAATTTGTCCATGTACTTTAAAATCAATCCAATCCAGGTATGACTACAGATGACCATATAAATATACACTACATAACTCTTTGATACCATTCACAGATTACAGACTGAACAATACCTCCCAGAATTGTGCAGTATACAACCTACACAACCACACACAGTAGCTCTTCACCAAATAAGCATCTGTTCATTTTTATGGGTGTTAAGGGGCCTTATCCATACTTTTTCTACTTCAATTCTGATTTCTGATTCACTTCAGTTCAACTAGACATAAATAAATGTTTATAAATAGTATATATTTGACCAACTTACATTTTTCTAAAAGAAAGGGAACCCAGAGAAGTCTATATTTGACATTATATAGACAAAAAAAAATGTATACAGTTGAACCTTGAAAAGCACAGGTTATGTGTGGAATTTTTTTCAATATATACTATAAATGTATTTTCTCTTATGATTTTCTTAATAACATGTTTTTCTATAGCATACTTTATTGTAAGAACACAGTATATAATACATATAACATATAAATATGTATTAATTGACATGTTATTGATAAAGCTTCCATCAACAGTAGGCTATTAGTAGTTAAGTTTTGGGGAGAGACAAAAGTTACATGCAGATTTTCAAATGTGCAGGGGACTTGGTATCCCAATGCCCACTTTTTTAAGGGTTAACTGTAATTTTCCATCTCTAGGTGTTCATGGCAAAATAAAAGATAGGCTTCCTAAGCTTCCTTTGAATAAATTCTGCTATTTAATTTACTTTAGCCAAAATCCTCTCATTTATTCTTAAGTGTATACAGTCTCCCAAGAAATTTGGACCTCTGAGATTTCGTCAAGGCCTTCTTTCAACCTTAATGCCTTTAATTAGTATTTGCTAGGATAGCTACAACTATAGCATTTGAAATCCTATTAGTGAGAGTGTCCGCAGAGCACTTGGCCTTTAAGAAGAACTTAATATTCAGTCCAATGAATGTGAATTTAGGAGCTGAATCTTCACGTCTTCCTCACACAGGGTCTGAACACTCTCACGCTCTAGTGATGCCCAGCCTGTGTTTAAGTAGGCGAAAACTTCAACTGAAAACCTGCCTCCTCCTATTTCTCTCCCACCTAGATGTAATTCTCTGCAGTCTACTCGAGTTATAAATTAAAGTTTTAAATTCTAGGCACTGGAAAGTATTTGGACTACAGCATGCTCTTTTCCAATACATTCCAACCAAAGAATCCCATTTAATTCCTAGCCAGTGAAATAAAAGCTATACTGATTAAAACTCTTGAGATTCAGATCAACTTTTAAGGAGGCACTGAATCTCTTTAACATCTGCTTCCTTACCAGCAAAGGTAATACATCTTTAAATAATTTGTAAGTGTGTTAGAGCTGCCACACAGTTATTGAGAGTTCTCCTTCGGTAAATAGGGGCTACAGCCTTCATATTTCAGACAGCTGTCATCCATTAAATATTTTAATATAGAGAGGAATTAACTTTCATATCAATAGCAATGATGAAAAAAAAAAATTATCTTTGTAGCCAGGGCAGGCGATGTCAGTGCATAACTTGTCATTTTCTAATTCAGCTGCTTCCATTTGATTTAGAATTAGAACTAGACCTCAGAAACTGGAGCGGCATTCTCACACAAAAGCTGTTTTAAATTATGTGCAGCAAGTTTTTAAGCACATTAGCAACTAGAACAAGCTGTCCTCATGCTAACTGGCCTTGCTTTGTTCTCGATGGTGGAAAATCTCACTTTAACTGCCCTCTAATTTGTTGCAGAACGCTACTGCACCAGCAGCTGCCTTGGCACAGGATTAAACACACAAGAAAACATTATTTTTCCACACAAATTATTAACAGTGCCAAAAGCCACAAAATCCTTTAAAAAAAAAAAAAACTTTTCTTCTCATCTCCTTTCTTTGCCCTCCCCTGTAAAACAACTTGCAATACCTCAGTGGGGTCTTTTGAGATACCCACACACATACGCTTTCAGTGTAAACATACAGACAAAGTATTTCATTCTGTTGTTGATAAAACACAAAAGATTCAAAAATGGGGCACGGGGAAACTTTCCTCTGCATGTATAATAAACGTGTCAATGAATGAGGGGTCCTGAGGGGCACACGCACAGGACTGTTGAGAAACCCACCTGCTTAGCGCCACATAACACTTGTTCTAAAACTATGGGAGGAAATACATAAAGTAAGCCTCCCTCTGTTCTAATCTTGGTCTGATTACAGCTATTTCTGTGCAGCAGTTATACATCTTGCCAAAAGCAAGAACTGGCTTGATTACTGCTTCAGGGGGGAATTTATTAACGATGTCTGCAAATAATTGTTGAGAAGACAGTTGTGGCTGCCCTCATCGGCTCTCTCATTCAGTGGCTTGCCCCAGGTGATTTTTTTTTTTATTTAATTATTTGTTAGGGAACACCATGAGGGCTTTTGAGGTTGATGCATACCTGTGTCCTGGCTCTGAAAAAGGCTTAAAAATTGCACTTATTTTTAAAGAAAGGACAGGGAAAAAAGTAGTCACTGTGAGAGGTAAGGGCAGCTTAGGGATCTAAGTGTCACAGGTGTCTCTCCAGAAGATCTCTCGTCATCCCTTTTGACTAGGAGAGTCTGACTTCTGCATGGCAATAATGGAGTCCATCAGATGACATCAGTGCCATCTGAAAAAGAGGCTATTGCTAGAGTGGATAGTGACAACGGCCTAGGAGGGAAGTGAGGGTGATCATTTGGCTCTTAAGAAGTACCTCCACATAGCTTACTTCCTCACTGATTCCCAGTCCCCAAGGTTCTCCTGGCAAAAGACTGGCCCTGTAATATTCCTGCACACTAGTTTTCTTCTTTGCACTATGCAAATTCTAGGAACAGAGCGGTGTGGTGACTTAGTGGTGGTGAGTACAAAGTTCTACACATACATTTACTCTTCAAGGTTAAGGAACTGAAAGACAGGCATCCCAAAAATCTCTGTGAGAACTGGCCACCATGAAAATTTCCTGATCCTGGTTCAAAGCTACTTTCTGGCCTTCACTCATTCCCAGGTGTGCCTTTCTCTTTAATTGTGCTGTCTTTTTGCATTCTAATACTCACTCTCTTGATCAGTTATGTCAACTCTCAAAAATGGTTGGATGCAATGATGTGAAAAAGGCATGCATTCAAAGCTGCTTTTATTAAAAATTTCATTAAGGGATTTGCAACCATCTCCTTTGCTTTCTGTTCCAGCTTCTCTCTGAGCTGCAAGTCAGAACAGTCCACCCAGAGGCATTCACTGAAAATTCATCACACATCATCAGTTATTAAGCACACAACTCTCCGGGATTCAGGAAATAAACAGCCAAGAATTCTGAGCCACCTGTTTGTACCTTAAATTCACATGGTCAAGCCAAGTGTCTGAAATTTGAACCAAATCAAAGTCTGCTTAATGTAAAAGGCATAATTAAAGAGAAAACTAATCTGTTTTACATAAATGCATTATAATTAGGTTATGTTTTCTGACTTTTTAGTCAACCATGTGGACCAATTACAAAGGGAAGAAATTGGGATTTTTCCAATTAATAAATGACGTTTCAGTTCTATCCAGGTGTATGTATGTTGTTTCTGAGTTACTACTAATACATGTACTAAATGCCAATCCTATCTGGGCATTGTTTGAATATACACTCATGGAAGGCAAGGCATTATTGTGTTTTCCTTACATGCTTTTTAGCTGTGCTACATACAGACTAAAAAATGAGACATAATGTAAAATATATGGTGGTAATGCAAAGAACATCTTAAATTCCCATTGGTTTTTCCTTCCCCAATCTATGTTTCTCCACTGTCCTTCCCCTACTGCCCCTTGTACACAGTACCCAGCAGAAGATGACCAAACACACTAGTGCCAGGCATCTCTCTCCCTCCAAACACCATTTTACCTCCTTATTCTCAGTACCAGGGTAGAGCACCATAGTTCTCAGAGTGTGGCCACTAAACTAGCAACCTCAGTCACCTGAGAATTTTTTTAAATATGCAAATTGTCAGACCCCAGCTAGATCTGCTGAATCAGAAATCTGTGGAGCTCAGCAATCTGTTTTAAGAAGCCCTCAGATGATTCTCACGTTTGAGAATCACTGCTCTAAGCAATTTGTCCTCTAACATGACCCACTGGCACAGTTGGATGCTTTCCCACTTTTCCACAACATGTCATGCCGTCTGCTGGCCTCTGGTTTCCTAGAACTTCCCTTTGACTCCCCATTCAGGCTAGTCCTATAAATTAAATTCCATATTCCAAAAAGGTCCCTTTCTCTGTGCTCTCCATCAGATTCCCTATCTCCGTAGTAAACTTTTCGAACAATAGGGAGAAATTACTTAGACCAAAAAAATAAATGTCTAATGGTGGAATTACGATCTTTGCAGCAAGCATATGGGGAGGAGAAAATTATATAAAGGACTCTTCAGCACTTTTCAAATCATGTATATATTAAAAAATCATGTAATATGGCAATATGGGAGGCTTTAGAAATTGTGCCCAAGCAGACTTTGCTAACTTTTGAGACAGGCCACTTAAACTCTCTGAACAGTGTCCCCATTGATGAAATGGGGTTCAAAACATCTCTAAAGAGTATTTGTGAAATTATGATGCTATCCCAAAAAGCACCTATTATTGTGCCTAACACAAAGGAGATGCTTAGCAAGTAGAAAATTTATTAGGATAATGGAAAAAGGGTAACTTCATGGAGTCAAAGTGACATAAACTCTAGTCCCAGACCTGTTTTAACTCAAAGGAAATTACCCCGCCTCTCTGAGCCATGGTTCCTTCTCTGTTAAGATGAAATACCATCTATTTCCAATATGCTATCTATTGTACAAAGATGTCTTAAGGCTTAGATCAGACAACTCTATGTAACCCTACATAAATTATGTGACACAAAAAGACTCTCATCTTCTTTTCCCTGTTTATAGGTATGGGATAAATGGGAAAGTAGTCAAGGGTAAGAACTGTATTATCTAGAACAAAACTGACCTGCATTTATGACCTGGTTGAATTTTACTACATGTTGTGTAGACTTTGACAAGTTATTTAATTACTGAGTCCCAGCTTCTATATTTATTTAGTTGAACAATTATTCCTACCTTTCAAAACTACTATAAGGTTTAATTGCAGTCATGAACATAAGCAAAGAGCTTAACATAGCAATTAGCTTAAAGTAGGCCTCTCTATACGTAGTTTTTGTTACCACTACTTATTTTTATTATTATTGCCACTGTTATTAAATGGTGGCTATTTTTTAATGGACCTGATCTATCAAAACTTAGAGGTGATAACTAGGTAGACAGTTCTAATACCTATTTGCTTTCTATTAGGTTTCCAAATGAGAGTGCAATCTTTGTCCTTATCAAGTGTACACATAACTTTTACTATTTTTTTTTTTTTTTTGACAGAAGAGGGTCTAGTTCCCTAAGATGTGAGAAGCCTCATTAAATATTAATAATTTCCCATTTGGGGTTTCCACAGCAGTCTTGGGGATGTATTTAGTAGAAGTCTGAGAAATAGATTCAACAAGATAAAGACTAGATTCTGACACATTTTCCAAAATAATGCCACCTTGTATGGCCACTTAGGACACAGTCAACTAGAAAATTAGATACTAAAACACCACTTCCCATGTACAAGCCTTGAATACTCACAAACCTCTAATACTATAGCTAATACAGGTATGTTTTTTAAAGTATGCTACACATTCCTGGAGAAATAATTCTTATCTTTTAATTTATTTTACTGAGGTATAATTGACATATAACAGTGTATGAGTTTCAAGTACACAGTATAATGATTCCATACGTATGTATATGTAGAAAATGATCACTTCAATAAGTATTTAACACCTATCACCACACAGTTGCAAATTGTTTTTTTTTCCATGTGATGAGAACTTCTAAGATCTGTTTTCTTAGCAACTTTCATATATACAATACAATATTATTAACTATAGTCACCATGCTGTACATTACAGCCCCAGGACTATTTATAACTGAAAGTCTGCACCTTTTGCCCAACTTCACCCATCGTGCCTACTCCTGCCCCCTAACTTTCTTTGATGTTCATAATTTGCAGCAGCCTTCTCAAGGAACTTCCTCTAATCCTTCATGGCACATAGAGGAACTGAAGGTCAAAGAAGTTAAGCCACTTGCTTGTCTTTGTACCCACAAGCTCTGGGACAACAGACTAAGTTACCTCCTATGGTTCTTTTAAAAATAACCCTTTGTTTAAAAAAAAAAAAAAAAGGAAAGAAAGAATTATATGAGTTCTAAAACACAGCCCTATCTCACTCGCCTCCAACGTAATCTATCCCAAGTGCAAAAAGTGACTCGATTCAACAAATATTTATTGAGTACTCACTATGTACCAGGCACTGTTCTAGGCACTAATTACAACAAGATGTAAACATGAATTCTCATACCTGCCAGTCATCTCCACACCCAGAATATCCTGGGGCTGGTCATCTGACATTGCCAAGACTCTGCCAATTTGCCTCAGGTCATGATTCGTCCTCAGGAACTGGCTCTTCATTGTTATTATAGTTACCAGGTGACAATGCCAGTGCTATCCATTTGGGATTTGGGTTGGATTTTTTTGTCCCTGGAGTTCTTATATTCCTAAGAGGGAAATTGTGACTCCCAGGTCTCCCCTAAGGAATAACTTTTTTCTCTCAGGACCCAGAATCAGACTTCGCAGTACTCTGAGTTTTTGTTACTGGGCTCCAGTCTCCAACCAGGACATTCAATCCTGCTGCCATATCCTCATTCAGTCAGTGTTCAGGCATTTTTCCATCAACTCATCCAGTCTAGTCTTGGTTCCCAGACTCCATGTCTCCAGTTGCCATGGGAGGTTGATAATGATTCAAGAATTAAAGTCTGAAATGAGGGCAGCCCCAGAGACTGTTCTTCCCAAATAGAATTTAAGTCAAGACTCTAAAATTCCATTGTCTTCAGGGATGAAGCAGATAATGTAAATATATGAAGCCATCTATGTATAACACAGTAAGAAGAGTTGGTCTGTGGTAAAACAGAAAAAGCATGCAAATCCCAATTTAAAAAGAGAAAGCTGGGTAGGCCACCAAGTCACAGCCTCTGAAGCCCTTCAAGGACAGGATAAAGGCTTCTCAGGTTTTGTAGCCCACACACTTGGCATACTACCTATACTCAGCAGGTGCTTAAATCATGAATGAATGAAAGTACAAAGGAGTGAGTGAATGAATAAACCAAAGTGGGAAAGTTGAAACAGATACTTTAGACTTACCCTCACAACACAGAAGTGGTAAAATATGGGAGCTCATTCATTTGAGTTTTCTTTGTACCCAAAACTGCATTTCTGAGATCTTTCCAATCTTATAATAATCCCCATATTAGTTTGTCTAAAAGATTTTACTTTTTTTTAGTTCTTCATTATAGATAGATACATAGGTAATCAATGGATTGATGATAGGTGTTAATATAATGCTTTCCTTGAAAACAACTCAGAGTTTTGTATAACACATTTTTAAATTCAATTTGAGCTCTTCTAACATAGCAATAAACCACATGAAGTGAAGAAAAGAGAAAATAAATGAAAGAGAGGAAAAACTACAAGCACTCTAGGTGTCATGAGCTCATTTTATGAAGTTGTTTCAGTTCAAGTTGTCTTCAGACATCAAAGTTGCTACTTGCACTCTTCAGCAGTGGGCAGGAGGAAGACGGTAAGGACAGGGTTTGGACAATAGGGGATAAAAGAGGTATGAATATTTCAGAACCATCAAATTCCCTCTTGCACTGTTGCTTTAATGCTCCTTCTAGTGGCAATCCAGGAAAGAGGGCATTATTTTGTATTCCACAAGGCCCTATGTATTCAGTGTCTAGAGATGGTGATGGCACATGACTTCAGGGCCTTCATGGGACAGGCCAAACTACCCACAAAAGCTGTCAGGATCCAGCGTTCTCATGACCCTGTCCTGTCCCCCAGCCGCACCTCACCCTTTCTCTTCTTGTTCTGTTCTTCCAGTCTCTCTGCTTGCCTGCTGCCCCTTGATTCTGGGCTCTAGTGGACCAGTATGACCAGCTCCTGAACAGCTGCCTTTCTCCCTAATTTACTACACACACCGTGTTGATGGCACTGAGGGGATAGTAACTTGTCAATGTTTTCATTTGGAGACTGTATTAGTTTCCTGTGGTTGCTGAAAAAAAAAAATGGTGCCCTGAAATTCCAGAAATGTATTTTCTTACAGTTCTGAGGGTAAAAGTCTAACATCAATAACATAGACCGCAAGACATTGGTAGGGCCACACTCCTTCCGGAGGCTCTAGAGAAAAATCTATTGTTGCCAGGTGGCTTCTAGTGGCTGCTGACATTCCTTAGCTTGTGACTACATCACTCCAATCTCTGCTCTGTGGTCACATTGCTTCTTCCTCTTGGTTAGTATAATCACCCTCTGTTTCTTATAAAGAGGACACCTGTGATGGCATTTAGGGCCCACACAGATTATCCAAGATAATGTCCTTATATCAAGATCCTTCATCTAATCATATCTGCAAAGACCCTTTTTCCAAACAAGCTAACATTATAGTTTCCAGAAATTAGGAGGTAGATATTGGGGTTGGGGTGAAGCATTTATTTTTAGCTGATTACAAGGACTTTCTCAATAATCTGTTCTAAGAATAGCCCCAAACCCAAACCAAGAGTTCCCTAGAGAGTGAGAATGTTGTTCCATTTGAATGCCTATAGCTATGCCACAATTATCTTGGGTGGAAAGTATAGTAAACTAAAAAGTTTCCCCATTATAAAGACCTGTCTTGTTTAATGCCTGCTTCTCCTTTGGTTTTTCATAGATGCTCAAACAAAATCAGGCTGTATTCTTTTCCTCCCTGCAGTTGTCCATTATACTAACCCCATCTCCCCTTTCCACTCTGGCATCCATAATGGGGTTGGTGGTTGGTGAAAAACTGACAGAGTCTACAGGCTCATTCCTAAATCTGACATTGTGATCCCTCCTGAAGTAAATCTCTATGACTCATAGAGATCTGATGTATGTGCTGACCGCCTCTTTCCCTCCAAAGATTTAGACAAGGCACAAGTCAGGCCTAGATGGAGCCATATCTCTCTTAAGAAAGTAAACTCCTCTCAACTTCTCTGGAGATGAAAGCAGTGGCTTCTCTACCTTCCATCCTGAGAAAGCCCTCTTGGGGAGACCCATACTGTGCTCGTGTTTATTCAGGTGGCATACAATTGGCCACAAGACATTCTTTCCCTAGCAGCCTCAAAAGACAACCTCCTGCTTCTATAAAATATGTGGATTGAGCTTCTTTGAATGAAAAGGCATAACATTCAACCCATTTAGAGGAACTTATAAGCCTTCCTCATGGGGAAAGTATTACCTGAA
This sequence comes from Eonycteris spelaea, assembly GCA_003508835.1. NCBI lineage: Eukaryota > Metazoa > Chordata > Mammalia > Chiroptera > Pteropodidae > Eonycteris > Eonycteris spelaea. The sequence continues at coordinate 4,018,246 of PUFA01000087.1, forward strand.
CCAGCCAGAGGATGCCACTCAAGCATAACCAGGAAAATGGTTTTCCACTTGAATCCAGATATGATTTGGGCTCTTTTGGGGGTGGATTTATGTTTCCTCCAACTATATAGCTCTTGAGACAGAAGAAGCTTCTTTTGCCAAGAAACAAAGAACACGCTCTGTACCCTTTATCAGTTCTCCAAACGTTTTCCAATTCTCATGCTGTGATAAGAAAGAAAGTAAAAATTTTCCATGGTTTTGCAAATAGCCGTTGCTTTTTGGAAATGTTTTTTTCTGACCAGGATGAAAATCTCAGTCTCTGACTAAAACAAGAAAATTAAAGTTATATGTTTTTCTAATCCTAAGGTTTTAAGAAAACAATGAGACATTATGCTGTAGAAATTGTTAAATTTGCTCAAAATCCAAAAATAGCCTTAGAAAAGCCTAAGACCCTTTACAGATGTGCTGGGACCCATACTTCAAAGAGTTTGCTAATGAAGGACCAAATGCCCAAATCCTTTGAGTAACAGGATGGAGTTTTATTTACATAAAGAATACCTTTTGGGAAGGGGATGGGTGAGAGGTGGGATATGTTTCTGGCTCAGAATTTGTTGGAGATTGAGGCCAACAGGCTATAAATGAGGCTGAGCATGAATGTATTTAGCTGTCTGCTACAGAGTCCCCACCAACAAAAGAACAAAGCTTGTCCCTTTGGAATTGAGGAAACAACTGTTATTTCTGCTGCCTCCACTCTTGTTTCTGTATCACAACCATCAACACGAATAAATCAAAACACAGAAAATGCTTGTTGTTAAGCCATTTGAGGAGCCATTGGGGGAAAAAAATTCTCGTTTTCAAGAGTTGAACTTGAAAGTTCAACTTTCAAGTACTTGAAACTTTTCTTTGCTCTCTTTGGTTCTGACAAGATCAGGGCTCTAGATTTTTTGGCTAATGGATTTAATTTTGACCTCAGCTAAACCTCTTTCAAACGCTGTCCTTATTTTTTTTCAGTGTACCCACTTTCCTTATACTTGAAAAATGTGTGCATATGTACGTATTTTAGTTCTGTTATTTTCCTTTGGGATACTGAGCTAAAAAGAGAGATGATCATGTGTCATTCAGGGAAAGCTTGTGCCATTCTCTGTTTCTAAACCTCCTGATACTCAACAATTTGTTATTTATGTTCTACCAGAACAGAACATTCTGTAGCGCTCTGCACACATCATCCTATATCCTTCTTATGATCTCATCTTCCTCCAACTCTGTCTCCTCACCATTTAAAAAATAACTCATTCATGATTCATCTCAGATATTACATCTTCTAGGAGGACATCCCTAATCCCAGCCCCTACTCAATGATACAGGTTAGGCTGGGCACTTCTCCTCTGTGCTACTATGGGAATCTCTGCACAGCTCTAACACCAAATCTACTGCATCATGTTGTTATTGCATGTTGATGTGTTGCACTTTCCCATTAAAGAGCATCATACCCCCAGTGCCTGACAAAGAGTTGATAATAAATTCTCCTTAAACTGTGCTATATTTAAAATATTTTATCCTTTCCCCTTAAGAATTTATGGGCCCTAAAATTGAAGGATGATGTATCTTCATCAGTAATGTGTCTTTACAGTCTAATTTGTAAAAGAATGTCTCCTTTCCTAGACTAGTCCAGGGCTTTGGGGGAACAAAATTCATCTTCAATTATAGACAGGACTATTCCTATAGCTAAGATGATGTGAATGTTGGTTTCTACACACTGTGACTACGGCACTTCTGAAAGAAACATTGTTCTTAAAGCGACTGAAGGGATTTAGGGTTTCACTGAACCATGATACAAGCTGCCTCTGCTGGACAATTGAATCTGTTTGCCTGCCATCAGAGTCCAGTCTACAGAATAAAGCAAGATTAAAAGAAAATTAATGCTCATAATTGCTTCCCTAACATATTCTGTTGTCTGCATGGGATTATACACCGAATGACCAAGTTTCTCATAACTTTAACCAATGGTCCTGAACTCCCCATCCTAGGTGATGAGTCCAAATCCCTTTTCTCCTAGGGGCTAATCCTTTTCAATGAGATGTTCACAGAACTATGTTATTAATGTAGATTTAAAGAAAAGGTAGAAAAAAGAATCACATTCTCAAGGAATTCAAGGTTGCATGACTAAAAAGGGAACTTGAGATTTTCACGCTTAAATGTTCATAACTGAAGGTCCTGCTGGGTGCAGAATGTGTGCACATCGCTTATTCCAATGGACATCTTAAATAAAGGAGATCATCTGGCTTTATATTTAATAAAATGATCTTTCAAGGTGCTAAAGATAAGACATGAGAAGCTATCATTGAGCTTTCAAAAGCCTACAATGGCCTGATTTTAAATCAAATGAAAAATTTCATTTCAAATCAAATTGGTAAAAATCTGGCTATCGGCCAGGAAAAAAAGTAGCACAACTCAAACATAAAAGCAGAACTAATTAATCATGAGGTCCAAATAGAACACTGAAAAGTTATTTCCCTCTGCCTAGAGCCTCCAGTCCAACTAACTCCCTTGAACTCCCTTTTAGTTGAGTATGTATACCCCTGGTTCCAGGCATGAACCACAGACCTCTACGGGTGACAGGGCTCAGAGTAATTAAAAGAGATCTAAGAATCAACATGAGCAGCCAATGTTGGTTGGGGCTGACTAAACAATATGTCTCACATAAACACAAAATATCATATTTTTAATTGTATTTAGCTACTGATTTCAAAGTGTTAAGCTGATTTCATAGCAGTTTTTCTTCCTCAAATAGTTTCTCAAACAACAGATGCTAAAAGCAACATCACACTCAGGGCTGGAGGCAGGGAATAATGATATGTGGATCTTCTTTAACTTCCTATAAAAAATAGCACCCATACATGCGAATACTTTTTAACCTGCTAGAAACTACTGTCCTACATATTTTTTATCAATAATCCAGAAAACATGTGCTCATTCTGCATATTCAGTTTATTCTGGGGCTTCTTAATCCTCGTAGACTGGAAGGACTTCAAAAAACCTAATCTAAATCCTTCCTGCTATAATTTTACCTGAGTTTAATTTACTGTTTCTTTCTGAAGTGGCAGGATGATTACTATAGTTCTCCATATAGCCAATGACTATTAACTTACCTTCTATTACAGGTACCTCTTCTTCAGGCCAAATAACTCAAATTTTCCCACATAACAGTTTTATCCCCTATTTACATTTTTATTCTCTAGAACAACACTGTCCAATAGAACTTGCTACAATGATGGAAATGTTCTATATCTATATCTGTTGTCTAATATGATAACAACTAGCCATATGTAACCACTGAGGACTTAAAATGCAGCCAGTGAGACTGAGGAACTGAATTTTTTATTTTAATTAATTTACATTCACATTTAAATAGACGCATATGGTCAGTAGCTAGCCTACTGGATGATGCAGCTCTGAACAGCATTCATTTCCCAATCATCTTATTTAATTATAGTATCACCAAAATGCAGAAACTAGCCCAATAAAGACCTAATTGATTCCAAAAGCTGGATTATTTGATTTTACACATAGCACCATGGTGCCAATGAGGATAATGACATGGGAGCACATTAGCTTTGCAAACCAAGACACATAAAATATAAGCATTACCCCAGCCTAATATAAAAAGTCCCGGAAAATAAGTGCAGCTCCGGAAAATATTATCTATGTTCTGGGAAAACCATATACTCCAAGGCCTTAGAGTTCATCTTTATGGGGAAAGACTTGTTTACTCCATTAATTGTACTATAAATGTCTTGATTTGATAACAATCAGCTTTGTTGCCCAGCATCGCTCTGTGATGTTTGATGCTTAGCTTCTTTTTCCTAACTCAAAAACAGTAAAGAATTTATCTTCTTGATATTGAGATTCTTCTTCCTTCTTTAAGTGAATTAGTTCTTAGTTGAGCCCCACTGAGATGACCAAAGACTGACCACAGTGGAGTTTTATTCAACGAATAAATACTTATGTTGACACTGAATTGTTACAAACCTCATTGCCAACTAGATATGAACCCACTAAACAGTAATCTACTTAAACTGTGTTTTTCCAGGAATGCAGACATAGAACCAAAACTGTTCTTTAACTTGTATTAATAGAAATTACTATGCAGTATTGCAGGTGCTGGAAGAACACAACAAGATGATGCAAGACCCAATCTCCAATCTAAAATACCTTAAACATATAACATTTCACACTAACAATCAGGGAGATAAGTGTTCTCTTTTATTTCTCTCTTTTTCATTATCCATTTGTGCTACATTTCTGCAATTTATACTGATGAATCTTGTGAAATGTGGACTGGTGAGCTGCATTTGACTGGATGAGATAACACCTGAAATTCTCAGTATTTCTGGTTCCCTGAAAACCTGCTATGATGTAACATCTATAAATTATTCCCAGCGCCCAAATGCATTATTATTTTCCTAAATTAAATAAATTCTAATGTGAAACACTTACCCCTTCATTAACTTTATGGAAGAAATAGAACACCATGGCTTAGAGCTCAAACTTCCATTGGTAATCTCTAAACTTCATTCTCAAAATTCTGTTTTTTGTAATCAATAAAACAGTGAAAATACCATTAAAATTTTATTGCATCAGGTAACAATTCTAAAATGTTCTATTTTGAGACATAAATTTTATAGAGCAATGATAACTAATATTTGCCCAGCACTTTATAGTTTTCGAGATCTCACCTGGTCTTCATATAAGTGCTCTTATTATCAGTTTACACGTTGCATAACTATAGTTTAGCGGTGAAGTGGCTTCTCTAAGAGAACACGTGTAAATTATGATCTAGAGTAATACTTTCCATATTGTGTCCAGTGTGTCCAGTGTTGCCATAAAATAGGAAATGATGAATCCACATACTCTTATAAACTCAAAAAGCACGTAACTATATTTAAGCTCTGATAAGTCCTGCATTTAAAAGAAAAAAAAAGTTTAACCTTTTTAACCCAAGCATTTCCCAAAATTACGTAGCCACAGAATTTTTTACTTTCTAAAAATACCATTTATCATTCCATCAATACCCTTTGAAAAAAAAATCTGAGCTAGAGAAATGTCCTTAATCAAAGATGATAGGAAATTAGGTGACTGAATAAAATGTCTCAACTCCTACATATTTGGACTGGAACTCCTCATGTAACTGTACTCTCTAAATAGTCACCTCTCTAAATGCTCTCTAAAATCCTCAATTATTATGTCTGTGTTGTACTTATGGCCAGGGAATAAGGTTAAAACTGTGGTTCCATTAATGTTTAACCAAGAAATATTACAAATATGAGTTTGTTTATAAATGATAAGGCCAAGAAGCTAGAATAGAGTTATACTTATGGAAGTAGGGCCTACTATCTTGAATACTAGTCTGGTAGAGCTTCTCCATAGACTGCATTTCCAAAGCTCCAGGGGTTCTTTCAGCCTAGAGGCTCACCTTCTCTGGTGGCCCTAGGACTTCTCTCCAGACTTCTCCCCACTTCCTATAGGCCCTAAGGCCAGATATGTGTCCCCACCTTTTAATTAACTTTCTAAATTAGTGTAGCTGTCATGAATGATAGTAAACTCAAACTAGCTATAGTCCTTGGATCATCTCAAGATGTACCACTTCCTAAGTCAACAATATGGAAAAAAAAAAAAAAGTAACACAGGGCCACCAAATGGCACAGTCTTTCATGATAAGTTGTTTAAGAGAAGCAAGGTGAAGGTCAAATAAGGCAGTCTAAAAACTGACCCAGAATGCTGTGCCTAAGAACAAGCATATCTTAACAGGAGTGACCAGAACCACCGATAAAAGAAGCATTCTGGCCTGGCCCTCACCCACTGCATCTTAACATCAACCTTTTTTCCTTCATGAGTAGAATTGCATTACAATGAAAATAAAACTTTGAATCTTCCAGAAACTGTTCATCAGGCCTATCTCTGCCATCCACAAGTGATCACCCAGACCTGGCTTTCTGTTTGTAGTTCCAGCTCCTTAGCTGGGTTGGGCCTGCCTTTGCCCCTGCTGCCCTCTCTTCCTAACAGACCCATCCTATCCAGGTCCTGAGTTTCCCAGCTTTTAGGAACTTTGCCCATTTTTTGAGGCTTGGCTCAGTGCTGGGTCAGAATTAGTCTTTCCCTCCTCTGTCTCCCTCCCCTGTCTCCACCAGCCCCATTCTTCTCTGGAGAGCAAAATAAAGGGCTGAGACAGTTGGGTGGTGGCCCGAGGCAACAATCCATAAAAGAAGTTTTCACTGGAATAAAATAGCACCATGGTAACATAAATTGATCTTGCTCACCAAAGCTGATGGTACACTTGAACAGAAAAAAAAAGAATCCCAGCTGCTAATAAACCCTGCTTAATAAATGTTCAAAAAAAAAATTTTTTTTTTTAATATTGGTTTTAAGGACATTAAATTATTAGATTTCCCAGAATCTCCAACTAGTATGGTCTGGGCCTGTTTTTGTTAGTCTAACCACAATATAGTTAGTTGCATATCTGCTTGTGTCATTTTTATATGTATATCCCCCAGAAGTTAACACATTGCCTTGTATGTGTTGGGTGTTCAGTATGTTAGATTGAAAAAATTGATAGTCTTTCTTAAAAACAATTGTAGGCTACAGTCTAACAGAAATTGGAAAAGAAAGCTGGAAATTTCCTCAATTATATCAAGCTATTTAATTACTTTAATTCTTCCAGGTAAGTTTGAAAAAGGCAAAAAATAAATTGAGAGAGACAAACCAGTCCCCTTTGTAAAGATAACTTGTGCCTGCCTAAGAGACACTGCTTTGTGGGAAAAGGAAGTAGAGAGATGTTATTTAATAGAGTTGATGAAATACGCAGCTTTCCTACTTCTCCTAAGTTGAATATTGACTAAATGGTCTTCGTATTTGTTTTATAATTTTCTAAACCATTACACACACACCCAATGCCAAATACAATTTCATTTATCCACTTTTGAGATTTTCCACCAGACTCTTTCCCTCCATTAATGCAGAGAAACTGAAGGTGAATAGCCAACACAGTAACTTGCCCTAGAAATAAATCCACCTTTCTTACTCTCTTGCCCCTTCACTATACCATATTCATACACACACATATGCATACACACACACACACACAGAGACATCCCAAATAAAACCATGACACACAAAAAATCTAACTAAATTTATTTACACAGAAAATTCACTCCCATTGCTTAGGTTTCTTATAATATGTTCTTTTGACTTGGTCAGACCTAAATTCTATCCTAGCTCACCAATTAGTAACCATATGTTTGACCTTTGACAAGACACATAACCTCTCTGAGACTCAGCTTTTCTTCTGTAAAATGGAGTTGATGATGCTAATCTTTTATGTTCCCTGATGGGTTAAGTTAATAATATATATATAGATTTGGAATTCTCAGTAGAGTTGCAAACACCCAGTAACACTCAATACAGGGCTCTGTTCTTGTGGATTAAATTTTCTTCTCAGAAATTAGAACATACCCCAAAGAATTTCTAAAATAAACCATTGTAAACCTGAAAAGTTGGTCCTGTGAACTCAACCCTACCCTGCCACCTTCCCAAGGTCCCTGCTAGCCTATGCTGGACCTTAGTGAGAATCTAGATCCCACCTCCACCATCCTCGACCTTTATCCCAACCCCCATCCCTGGTGCAATTAGCCCTGAAGGCTAGCGACTTTGGAGCTGAGCAGAGCAGGACCTGGATTTGTTTTCTCAGTGGGTCCTTTGCCCAGGCCCCTTTGTGTAATGCACAGCTGCATTATCATACGAGAGAAGCCTGAGTCTTTCTGTTCTCCAATTCAGAGCCTTCCTAAGCCTTTGTCTTTAACTTATATCCACTAAACAGTAAAAATGGTCCTTCAAATCCTATTTCCAACAGAGAACTGTTTAGATATTACTATTATAATTAACAAGGACTCAGAATATATTTCCACAGCTTTGGCACAAAATGAGAAAGAATTAGACCTCACATTAGCACTTTTAAAACTAGAAGTTTTGATCTGTGGCATAGAAATGTTGCTCTCAGACTTTAGCAATCTCAGCAAAGCTGAGGCAAAGACTCCTGGGGATTCTAGAACTCACAATTGGGCTTGCAGCATAGGATGGCTGGTGTTACACTAAAGACCCAGAGTGTAAACAGTAGTAGATAGTACCAACTGCAAACAAGAAACACTTGTTTTCTGTCCAGTTCTGCCTCTTCCCATACTATGAGGTGATCCTACACCACACACTTAGCTTTTCTGGGCCACAATTTCCCCATCTACAAAATTGAGTTAATACCTGCCCTATTCCTTTACCTCCTCCCAAAAATTGTGAGGTTCAAGTAAGATGGCAAGTGTGAACTATAAGTCAAAAAGCCAATATGAAATAATTTTTTTTATCAATTTTTGCCTCTCCAAATTCATCAGATCCACAGTAATAAATCAAGCTGCTTAACCAATGTAAAAGAATCAAGGAAACAAAAATACTATGAACATTTTTAAAATATTTAAGTGTCAATACCCAACTCAAGCATCATCTTTTCTGGAGGCTCATCCCTGATTCTCCACCCCATACCATCCTTTCCTCAGACAAAATATACTTGGCCCTCTTTCCTGGTGCCTCTGCATCTTGTACTTCTTTGTTACACATACAAAGAGGGGGGGGAAATACAGTTATTTTTTTGGCTTTTCTGTCACCCCTGACAGACTATGAGTTAATTAGAGGGCTAGAGCCACATCTAAAACCCAGCCCTGACCAAGTTCTGCCTGGCATAGAAATCCTACTGCATTCTTTTCTCAGTTCTGCACCTAACCATGAGCTTAGACAAATCCCTCTCTCCTGTGAAATTAGGACATCAGACTAAATCCAGTTTGCAAAATGCTGTCCCACAGGCCCATTCCAGCACCCAGACATGGCTCCTAGCCTGCAAAGTTTTGGTATCCATAGTGTCAAAGAGAAACTTCAGTTAATTATGAATACTTAGATATCAGAAAATATCACATAATATCAGAATTTTCATCTTCTCTTTAAAAAAAATAGAAGGTCTCACAGTATAAGGGCTGTCACTCCATATAGCAACAATTTGTGGAACTGGCTGGTTACTTGCTCCTAAGACAGGCTGAGAGCTGTCTAGTCCACCACAGTCTCCATTACTATTTACTCTTGGCCCAGTCACTCTTTCATATTACCTGCCTGGGTCCTTACATCATTTAATTAAAGTTTCCTAACTCTATTCAAGCTCTAATAACACCATTCGAGGCTCTAGGAATCCTTTCCCAGACACACACACACAACACACAACACACACACACACACACACACACACACACACACACATTTCTTACCATGGGAACAGAAAGCTTTGAGGCCTTCTGCTGTTATTTTATTCACTATCCTCACTTAAGGCTGAAGTCCCTAGGCAATTAATGTATAAAAGGAAGGAGCATCAAAAACAAACAAACAAACAAAACAAACAAAAAAATAAGAAGGAGAAGGAAGAGAGGGAAGCTTTGGTTAAAAATAGTGCTACCAGAGGTATTATAATTTCATGTGAGGAAAATTAAATAGTTTTATAGTGCCAGATTTTCCATACAAACAAAGCAATCATTGTGTCTATGATCCTGGGAACACACATAATAGCTGATGTGAAAAACTGGAGGTTAATCGTCAGAAATCATTGTGGCTTTAGGTGTCACTCCTACTGAGGTTCTCTCCCTCCCATTCCCCATGGCCCTCTTGCAAGGAGCTGCAACTAGCAATTTGAAATTTACACACCTTCACAAATGGGTTGTCCCATCTGTAGCATATCCATAACTTCCAAGGCAGAGCTGCCATTACTTACAGTATAATCAGCGGCACAGCGGGTGCAGAGAGGAGGAGAGAGCTAGGTACATATTACTAAGAAGCCTGATGAGTCCTACATACTGCTTCTCTCTAACAAGTACTGCCCCAGGAAATTTAAAATAGCACATCTCAATATGCATGGGAGTACATCTGCTATACCCATGTGGTGCTTGATTGGACAACTCAACAACCAGCAAGCCTGCATTTTTTCTCTAGCTTCCTTTATATTCTGGCTAGATAACGTTAGATCAGGGCCCACACAAGTTGTCTTGGTAATCTTCAGTCAGCCACTTACAGAACTACCTGTACCCTCAAATTCCCAGGTTTTCCTCCTCCCTAAAAGCTATGAGTCAGTTACTAAAAGAAAAAAATTATTAAACATGCTCCATATTACTATTCTTAGCCCATACCAATGTCTTTTGAGGCTAATCCATCAGCTAATGAAGAGCAAAAATGTCTTATTATACAAATAATTTTTATTAGAATCTGTGCTTTGGGGGTGAGAGATTTTAGTAATTCAATAACAAGCACAATTAAGTTGCCAGCTACTTCACTCTCTCCAAAAATATTCAAAGCAATGTAAGTGTAGTTTTCAGTCAGTTTCTCCATCTCATGAGCATTATTCTCAAAGGTGATAGGTCTGGAAAGATAAGATGGGTTACAGCAAATCCACTAAGCACATCTGAAGAAGACTCAAAGTAGAATCAAAGTGCACACACTACTGACAATTTATCCACACCTTTTCTTCCTATACGGAGAATGACAATGTCCACATCCAGAATGTGGGAGAAGCACAGGTTTAAAATTCAAGGAACCTGAATTCTAGTCCTGGCTTCACTAACTAGAATTGTGAACCTTGGAAAATCACTTAAGATCTCTTGATCTCCTCGACTACAAAATAAAACAGATGAAATAACTGCTAAAACAGTGCTTCCCAAATTTTAACATGCAAATGAATTGCCTGAAGACCATGGTAAAATGCAGATTCTAAATCGATAGGCTTAGAGTGGGCCTGATATTCTGCAATTCTAACAAATTCTCAGATGTGCTGATAACTGCTGGTTCTCCTAAGAGCTAGATACTGAAGCACTGGTTCCCAAATTTGGCTGTGCTTTGGGTCACCTGGGGAGTTTAAAAAAAGTCAATGCCTGGTGTTACCCCTGGGTCTGATTTAATGGCTATTTAATGGCTGTGTTTGGGCATGGGAAGTTTTTAAAGCTCTCTGGGTGATAATAATGTATAGCAAAGTTTGAGAACCCCTACTCTATCAGTAAAACATTTAAAATGATGACCTTGACTTTTCAATCGCGTTACATTTGCACAGTGCAACTCCCTGTATCTATTATCTCATGACAGCTCAGAGAGATAAGCAGGGCAAACACTATTAGTTCTGTTTTACAAAAGAGATACTAAACACCTAAGAATCAGGTGGCTTGCCCAATGCATACAGCTAATGAGAGCTCTTTTGCTAGTAGAACACACACCATTGATACCCCATACCAACCTGTGCTTTCTCAAGACTGCCTCATACTGGCTTGTAGGAACAAATAATAATAAAAAAAAAAACCAAGATAGCAGCTTTTCTGCTCCAAATTCCACTAAGAATGATATTAATGGCTGTGTAACAGAGAAATGCATGCAACTAGGAAAACAATTAAACGTATAATTGATGGAGGAGCTACTTGGCTGCTCTGGATGCAGAATAAAATTGCTAAGGTTATGTCAGCTGTACCAGCCATTAGATATCAAGTGAGCACAGCAAGATGGATTAACTCAGTACTTGGAATACAACAAATTAGACCAGGGAAGTGCCATAACCAGTCCTGGACCCGAGACCTGACAGTCCGCTATTTGATAAAACTAGCAATGCATTGGAACTCAGTGAGGTAGTCATCCTACTTCTACACATTTGCAAAACCTATACTGAAACAAAGAAAACTTATGAGTTTGGCATTGGAACCAAGGTAAATGTGGAAATTAATTTTAAAAAAAAAACAAGTAAGTAGGAGGTAGAAAGGAAGTCATATTTTTTAAGGCTTTACTATGGACTAGCCATTGAACAAATTAGCTGGCCTTATTCTAACTTGTGAGCCAAGCTTTACTATTCCCATTTTACAAACGAGAAAGATGAGTCACAGAGTTTGTCTTTTACACCAAGTTACACTTCAGTGTCAGAACTTGGTTTAAGCCTAGATCTTATTCCAAATCCCTCATGTAACTTTCTGCTCTTCCACACTGATTCCTATAACCAAATTAAACATTTTCAGGTAAACCACCATTTATCTTATCTATGTAGTAGGAACAAAAGCCATTATGATGTCACAGCTCTTCACTCCTGTTGCTCCAAAGGAGACTAAAATACTATTTATAGGTAGATAACTTAGGAAATCAAAAACAAAAACAAAAACAAAATCCTATTGATCTTTTGGCCTTTTGGTTTTGCAAAAGGGAAGCCCATATTCTTTTCAACATAGGTTGCAAGATGGCAGCCTCAGGTCAGATCCAGCCTATACACGTGTTTAATTAAAATATACACTACTGGGGTGGCTCCATAGTGTAGTGGTTAGCACATCTGCTTTACATGCAGAGGTCCTGGGTCCACACCCCAGGTGGAGCCATGGGCTATACTCCAGGTGCTCTAGGCCCCGAGGGTGTGGGAGGAGACGCCCCGCCTTCAGAGATCCCGTTCTTAAGAAGAAACAGCAACATCCATAGGTGAGGGGTGGAATTGGGGGGGGGGGTGGAATTAAAGAGCGGAAAAATATATTATACACACACACACACACACACACACACACACACACATACATACATATACACACACTACTAACCCTTTCATTGTTTTAAAAATATTGGAATTTAACAAATTAAAAAGCAATAACATTTTAATAAGTAGTTATCATGTAGAAGAGTGGATTTCCAGTGTTTCTCAAAAAGCTAGTAGAGTTGGGAACACTGGCACCATGTTTTCTCATGGTATAATCTGCTGAATCTGAGTCTCCGAGCCCTCCAATAATGAAGTATGTGCTCTTCATCACCACAGTCCTATCTTTCTCTATTTACTATATGTGTCAGATGGCAAGTGTCGTCACACTTAAAATACTTCCTCTATCTTAAAATACTTCTTATATCTTTGTCTATCAAATGTTTAATAATTTATATACAAGAGGCCTACTGGTCATTTATTTCAAGAAAAATTGAGGACAGCATACTTTTTCTTATATCTAGTCCACATCACACATTTATATTTAACAGATTCCAAAGATATCTGAGTTTGTAAATCCTGCTTTTCAGGAATAGATGGATTGAGAAAATCGGATGCTAAACTTTTCTACCCAATAATATAGAAGGCTTTTTGAAATTGAGGCAGTGTTGCATCGAGAGTGGGGTTATGAATTCACAGGGGCATGAACCAGGGCCTGGAGGTAAAAAGCAATTGCTTTCTTATCTCTTTTTTTTTCTCAGTTAGCCCAAGGGAAAGTTGGATTTCAGGATTCTGAATAGAAAAAAAACTGGCCAAAGGTACTCGCTCTTACTGTGAAGGTGAACATGACCATTGGTTTAGGGCAAAAAAGAAGAAAACCAGTGTAGAGCATCCTGTAGAGGAACAAGGCCTGTGAACTCTAGGACTTACTTTAAATAGGGTCCAGTTTAAACTACTTCTCTATGTTGTAATTTCCTAAATTACCTGCACTCAGTAGAATTCATAAAATGTTGGAGTCTACAATTGTGCTACCTAGAGTCAGACAAAGGGCTAGTGTTCATGTGTGGAACAAAGTAGTAAGGGAGAATGGCAGCGGCTTGGAGAAGTTTGTCACAAGACCCCCAAATGGGACTTGAAAAAGCCAGAAGGGGGCTGAGATACAAGCATCCCCCAGAGTGGAAGCTGGAGAACATGTACCTGTTCCTCAGGAATTCCCAGACGTGGGGGATGAGAACCTGAAGACAAGCCTTCCTGCGGTTATGCTCAGATGTATTACCAGTACTTTACTGTGAAAGGGAAATGCGGCCCTGACATTTGGAGAGCTCGGGAACATTGATTTACCATGAAGACAGCATACAGTGAAATCTGTTCTGTTCCACAGTTCTTATTTCTATGGAATGCCTCTAATTCCATTTTTTAAGGTAATAAAAATAAAAAGATGATGATAATAATGAATAATGTTAGATGTGTGACATGCAGATATGCCTTCTTGACAGATTTTAAGATTTTTCCATACACACAATCAAAATATTTAAAAATTAAAAGGGAAATCAGTGTTTATGGAATAAAAAGTATGCCTAGAGTTCTGAGTAAACATTTGAACTTATATAGATTGTGTGATTCATCTATATTTGACCCCTACATAGCCAGCACACAGATGTTTCATACATAATAGGAACTAGTTAACTGTTCATTTAAAATAAAAAAGGTTTTAAAAATTATCATGAGGGACATATCTGTGAGCTAAGTGAACTGTTCACAAAACTATAGTCAGAAGAATTTTAACTTTCTATAAAGACATGTCATGAGATTTCTGAGCTGTCCCCAACAACGGACAATCACCACTAATAAGATGTGGGTGCTGGAATGTAACAAAATTCATCCACTAAGAAATTAGCATTTATGCTAAGCGCTTCTTTGTCTCACACAATCTGCAATAATCCTATGATGTGAATATTATTCCATTTACAAATTATTACATGATAAAGACCTTTGTGGCCTTTCTGTATTATTGAAAATACAAATATTGTATTTGCAAAGCCAAGAGAAAACCATAGAGAAAAACTAAAAAAGGCAGAAAACAGCTATTTCATGACCCATTACTAAAGAAATCAAAAGATCTGTTCCTCATACTTGTCTGCACTTTGGAACATTCATACTGGCTCAAGCAATAATTATTGATAAATGAGCTTCAAAATCGTCTCTTGGCACAACAGATCAAAAATAACATCTGTGTAAATGTAATGTCACAACATAAACACTCAAAGCTACAGAGAAGAAAATAATGCTGTTTAGTTTGGTTTCATTTAGGGGAGCTTATTATATATTTTTTGAGCAAGCCATTCTCTCTATAAAACTCAGCTAGCAAATCTGCCTTGCCTATTATCATTGTGAGGATAATGTAGCAAACAGATGGAGGGTTTCATACAATTTGTTGAACTAAATTTAACAGGTTTGGCTGTAAGTGTTAACTTATTTTTATATTCTATTTGCGCTATGTTTATAATAGATGCAACACACACATGAATAAAAAGAAAATCTGTACACACAGTACAGTACAGCTGGTTTGATAATGTTTTCATTATAGCATCACATACTCTTAATTAGGAGGCTTTTATATTTGGCCACCAAGAAATACTGGCTGCAGAGCTGCTTGTGTGGCATTCGCATGACAAAAAAATCTTCATCAATACTGTAGGAACATTTGAATCCTTCCTCCACCTATGGCACCATGTGTGAAAGGGACTAGGACCAGATTCATTAAATTAATAATGACCTACTAAATAAAAGAACAATTGAACAGTATACCACAAAATTTAATAGGTGGAGTTCATTAGGATGAGAGGTCCAAGTAGGAATGTATCTATGACAGATGAAATGTGGAGCACTGTGTCAAAAATATGAGTAGGGAAAATTGAGTGCCATTAAATCTTAAATGATAGCAAGAATCCTCAAACTTCAACTGAACTTTGTAATGCAAACTCTATTGTTAAGGAGGCTTTCAATTTATCAACACTAAGAACCAAGTGAAACATAATTGAGAAACCATTTAAGCAATATCCTCTTAAAATTGGTTATTAACTCCAGTTGCCCTGTGATCATATTTCTTATTCATCGAAATAGCAGGATGGAAGCTATAAAAGTAATATATGTGATAATAACTAGAAGTCAAGAGTGCTGGTCATCAGGAACCTCTCCTCTATGCTGAAAAGCAAAAATGTGGATCCATACATAGACATATATATATATAAACATATTCACATAGATGCCAAAAAAGATCCAAGTAAGGAATAAATAGTAAGGTGCAACTCCACATTTAGTATCTTAGATTCTCCAGGGACACAAGAATAAAATGTGTAAGTGTCTGGCTAAAGAAAAGGCTTGTTAAATTTCTTTGAATTAAATGGTCTCTTATTTAAGTAGGCTTTACTGTGTAGTAAATTGCGATGTATTTGGATTTGCTCCTCAGATATCTGATAGAACATCTGTAATTATGAAACAGGGCCTGAGCCCTCATTGCCCTCAATTAAAGTCCCTGCTCTCCTTGCCAAGGCTTCTCAGTACCTCCTCCTCTTCTGCTTGATGCAGCAAAGGGAGGTGAAAGTCACAGATTTTAATCTCACTAGCCTTTCCCCAGGTATGTAAACCTTAGCAGGATTTTTATTTAAAAGAGGTATGACACCATCTCATTCATCTGGCAGGATGTCTTGAGCTATTTCTGCTTGAATATTAATAGTATCTAAACAAAGTTAAATATTAATTAGATATGAACCACCTAAAAATTATGTTCCCCGAAGCTGATCAGAAGTTATATTTTTAAGTTTCTGACATAAACCGGTATCTGTTACAGAGTAAAGAAAGTGATTTTTTAATTTAAAAATAACCATAGATGTTTATATGTGGACAAGAGACAGAAAACAAATATAGTCTGAAAATAAAACAAAATAAATATTTACTGGACAAAGTCATTATCATAGCAGTAGCAAAAAATCTAGTATAGTCCATTAAGTTTACATCTATCTCTGTACAGTAAGTTTATCCTTCAGTCAATCAATAGTTAGTATTCTCTCCTCATAAAGTGTAAAACTCCCAAAACATTATTTTTAAGGTATTTAAGTTGGCAATCTTCATTTTATTTTAGTTATAATAAATTAACACTTTTGTTGATTTAGTGTCTATCTGTTTAGAAATCATGATTTTTTACTAAAATCATCAAATTCAATCATCCTATTAACCCTCAGTGACAATTTGGTGTGCAGCCAAACCCCTCTCAGGTCTGTGCCACTGGACACCTACTTCACAAATCCACACTAATGTGACTGGGAGACTTAGGAGCTTTGCTTAGGACATAGAAACAGACACGGAAAGGCAGCCAAAATGGGAAGTCGAAGAAGCAAAAACCATATGAGAGAAGAGAACAAAGGTGCAGATATAATGGAGTCAAATAATCTAACAGGTGAAGAATTCAAAACGCTGGTTATAAAGATGCTCAATGAACTTTTGAGACGTGTAGATAAGTTCAATGAGAACTTCAACAAAGAGATAAAAAACATAAAAATAGAAATGGAAATTATAAAAAGGAAACAGTCTGAAATAAAGAACACATTATCTGAGATGAGAAGTATAATAAATAGAATAAACAAAGAAATAAACAAGCGAATAAAGAAGAGGATCACATGCCCTATCTAGAGGACAGGAAAACCAATCAGGACCAACAGAATGTCAAGAAAAAAGGTGCCAAGACTATAAAAATAATTTAAGGAGGATATGGGACACTATTAAGGCTCCAAATATTCCTCTGATTGGCATAACTAAGAAAATCAAGATGTTGAACGCTATTTGAAGAAATAATGATGGAAAACTTCCCTAACCTAGTGAAGGAAATGGACATAAACCCCAGGAAGCTCAGAGAATTCCAAAAATCAGGATCCAAAGAGGCCCACACCAAGACACATCATAATTAAAATGCCAAAGGTTAAATACAAAGAAGAATATTAAAAGCAGCAAGAGAAAAACAATTACATATAAGGGAACACCCATATGACTGGCAGCTGATTTCTCAAAAGAAACTATATAGGACAGAAGGGCTTAGCAAAAAATATTCGACAGGATAAGACCAGGATATAGAACCAAGAATAATTTATCCACAAAGCTATCATTTAGAGTTGAAGGAGATAAAGAGCTTCTCAGACAAAAATAAACTAAAGGAATTTATCACCACCAAGCCAGAATTACAGGAAATGTTGGAGGGACTTCTTTAAGGAAAAAACATGTATAAAAACAGGAATAAAGAATGGTAACAACTACATTCCTATCGGTAAATACTTGAAATGGAAAAGAATTAAGTGCTCCAAACAAAAGACGGAGTAGCTGAAAGGAGAAGAAGACAAGGCCCCTATATATGAAAAGGAAGGGAATGGAAAAAGATATTGCTGTGATGAACCTAGAAGGTATTTAAGTCACATAGAGAAAGATAAACACTATTTGATTTCACTAATATGTGAAATATAAGGAGTAAAAAGAACAAACTAATCAAAAACAGACTCACAAACATAGTGGACAATTTTGGTGACAGACAGAGGGGAGGGGGGTTTGAGGGACTGGAAAAATAGGGTGAAGGATTAAAGAAGTACAAGTTAGCAGCTGATGGATGGTCACAGGGATGGGGAGCACAGCATAGGGAATGCAATTAGCATTAATACACTGGCTAGGTGGAGGGTCAGGAGAGGGAGGGAGCAATTGTGGGGATCATTTCACTAACCATATAAATGTCTAACCAATGTACTGTATACTTGAAACTAATTTTAAAAAAAATTTTAAAGCTTACTACCGGAGATCCAAAATATTAGGATGCCTTTGGAAATTTTATTTCTAGCTGAAAACACAAGACACCCATAGAAATGACAGCAAATGGTTTGTATCAACTTTGTATATAGTATAGAATGAACATGTCACAAAAATTTCTAGAAGAAAAACACAATCTCCTCAACCTCTTTTGAGATCCATATTTCCAAGTGCCACCTAGATAAGGCACAAGTCAGTCAAATTCAGCACAGTTAAAATCAGTATCAAAAAAATCAAATCAAATCAATATCATGTCTACAACCTTCTACTGTTGCTCCTGTTTTCTACATCTGGTTAGTAATCTTTCTAATTTTGATTCACCAGTTTGGTTTCCTATAATTTGTCCTTCAGGTATCACTCTAGTTCTTCACATCCAGTCTCTACAATGATTGAATCTATTTTCCATATACCTCTTGATTCTGTCCCACTGCCTCCCTTCTGTTCTCACAACGAGTGTCTTAATGAAGGAAACCATCTTATCTCACTTGGACCATTACTTCCATCCCTTTATTCATTCCCTTCCTGCCCATTCACTACCAGAGAAATCGTTTTCAAATAAAATCCTCAACAGAAAACAGCCCACTGATGCTTCTCTGTGGCTTAAAAAATAAAGTGTAAATCTCTTTCTTTCAGCTTCTAGGACCTGTCTAAGTGTGATCACAGCCTTCCTTTCCAGCTTTGCCTTAGCCTCCATTCATGTGTACCCTATATTCCAGTCTCATGCAACTTATTATTCTCTGCACATCTCATGCTTTTTCACAACTCCAAGCATCACCCAGTCTGTACCCTTTGTCAATAGTGTCCTTCTCTCACTTGTCGTGAATCCCCATACCTCCTACACTACTCAGTTCTAGTAACTTTTTGCAAATCATCCAAGTAGAATCAGTGCCCGCCTTGCTTGTCTACCAAAGCACTGTGTTCATGTCTCTATCACAACATTTTTCACATACATTTAAATAATTTACTTATATACTTATCTCCTGAACTCCTCAACTATATAAATTTTAGACATCCATCCAAATCTATCACTGTGTCTGGCATAGTAGTTAACCAACAAACGTCAAAAAAGAATAAATTAATACATTACAGATGGCACTTAAAGAAGATGTGGGACTTCAACCTTTTTCTGAAGAAATGAAATACTTGGCCTGCTAAAAGTCTACAAACACTCAGACTTCACCAGAATGAAACCCATTATCAACCAGAAACAGTTTGTCTAAAGATTTTTCTATATACCAACCTAAAACATCAGTGTTTTGCTGGGTTAATTATAAATAATTTTCTTTTTCTAAATGCAGTCAGTATAACATCCAGCCTTCAGAACTGTAAAGATCTAATGGATAAGAAGAGAACTGAATTCTTCACAAATCATTGGGTCTGTTTCAAGTAGAAATTATTCTTCAAATACCCTTTCTATGCCTAACAACTGCAGAAAGAGCCACTGAAACTACCCAACTCCTATTGCAAAGCAAACTAATATAACAACTCAGGAGGACCAATGAGCTTGGAAAGACAAGAAGAAGGAAGGCAGGTGAGAACATGACATATTTCTCATTTCCCTGTGAATTTAAAGAACATGTTTTTACTCATTAACTTACTTCTGAGCAATTGAGTGCCATCTCTATTTCACTTAATCTCTTTCAGACACAATTTAGAGGGGAGCGATTGGAAAGACAATATTTCATAATTAGACAAAGCAATGAATATTTGGGGGTAGCTGTATCTGTTGTAATAATATATAACTGGAGTCATGAATCTTATGCAAGGCAACAAATGTTTGATTTCGGTGTTTATTCCCTGGAAAGGTTTGCTCTAGGCCATTCAGTTTCAACTTCTAGAGTAAGTTTTGGCAGAATTGGTACTTTCCAATCGCAAATCTCTGATTTTATCAAATTAAGGTTCTCAAAGTATAGTCTGAGGACCATGGGGGCCCCTGATACTATTAGAGAGTCTGTCAAGTAAAAAATTGCTTTTATATGAATAAGAAGATGCATGTACTTTGGAGTTGTAATACTGTAGGAGATTCAATGTGGAAGCAGACAAGAGAATCCAACTGTCTTTGTGCCAGATATTAGAGGTTTGCAAAAATGTAAAATAATTCTAGTTTCTCACTAAATATTTTGCCTTTGAAAATAGTGATTTTACATAAAAAAGTTATTTATGATAGCTCATAATAGGTTTATTTTTATTTTTTTAATGAATTAATGAGTAAACTTTCTTAAGTTTGTCAGCTTTCATTTCTAATGTGGTAAATACTGATAGATACAACCCACATAAACATAAACTCTTGGGATCCTCAATAATTTTTAAGAGTGTAGAAAATTCAAAAAATTGAGAGCTCCTTATTTAGATAAAACTTTGGGCTAAACAGAGGTAAAACTGGCAATTTTGGTATCCAAGCCAAATTATTAAAATTATTCTTGAAATACTTATCTCCCACAGACTTTCTTAAAAGACCTAGTCTCAAGATTTGACTCTTCCATTAACTTGCTGGTAACTGCTATATCAATTAGTTATTTGAATGTCAAGTTTTTTCATCTGTAAACAAGGATGATAACAATAATAACAGCTAATACTTATTGAATGTTACAAGTAATGCATTGCTCTAAGTGCTTCGTAAGTATCAATCCTCATAGCAACCCTATGAAGAAGGTACTTAATATTCCCATTATGGACACAGAAGAAAATGAAAGCAGAGAAAGATACAGTAACTTGTCCAAGGCCATACACCTAAAAAGTAATAGAACTGGGATTTGAACCCCTACAATAAGGGTTCATTGTATATAACTATTTGATCCCTTTAGTTCTACATAATATAACAGTTTTCTAAACACTGCAAGTCATATACACTGAATGCTGGTCTTCAGGCTTTGTAAAATGTGCCTCATTTTTAGCTTTAACTTAAGTCCCTTCTTGTAAGTTCTTTCTCTAATAGCAATTTCCAAACATGAGCCATTG
This sequence comes from Eonycteris spelaea, assembly GCA_003508835.1. Taxonomy (NCBI): domain Eukaryota; kingdom Metazoa; phylum Chordata; class Mammalia; order Chiroptera; family Pteropodidae; genus Eonycteris; species Eonycteris spelaea. The sequence goes on from PUFA01000087.1 coordinate 4,039,583, forward strand.
GATATGCAGAAATAAACTCATCCCTTTACTCTAGATATTCATGTTAAGTTTTCCAATTTGTAAAAATCCAAATGGATTCAATAAAAACATGTCAGAATGTGACTCATAGGCTATCAGTGCTCAAACTGCAATATAATGGAACCAAATCAATTTCACTTTATGAGATATCGTAGTATCACAATTCATGTGACATTAAACCAAAAATACTGGAAAAATTAAGTAATTATAAAAAAAAAGAGTAACAATACTACAACTATCATTTTATAGAATGAAGATACTTGAATAGACAGGAACTATCCAGAGAATATATTACATATTAACTCAGAAAACCCACGAAAAAGTTGAATGTTAGTTGTCTGAACAAGTACAAGAAGAAAGAAAAAAACATATCGTGTCAAGCTCCAACTCCAAACATATAGTCAGAATAGTGGCTTCCAAATACAGTCAAAATAAAATTCAAACACCCAATTGCAGTCTTCAAGACCCTGCATAGTCTTCCCTCATACCTCTTTTATCCATAGTGTCTGCACTCTGGCTCAATTTGTTTCTTTAATATACTAAATCCTGCCTCGGGGTGCTTGGATTATGGTTCCTTTTGCCTTGGAAATTTCAGCCAAATCTTCAGCTTACCGTCACTTCTTTGAAAAGGCCTTCCCTGACTATATAATTTGCCCTGCCACCCCCACCTCCCACATTATAATACCCATTATTTTTTTAGGACTTATATTTACTAGTATCTTGTTTATCTTTTAATTTACTAGTTTATTTTGTCTTCTCCAACTAAATGGGATACAAACAATGAGATAAAAACTATCCCCAACAATGCCCAACATCTAGAAAGTACTTTATAAATATTTTTTTAATCAATGTAGAAAAAATAAAAGATTTTGAATTATATGCTAATTGTGCATAATCATTGAGACATAGGTTCAAATATATGTGTAACCACTGCAGACAAAATATTCTTTATTCCTCTCGGGATAATTTTTTCCTCCTTGAGGAAAGAAAGGTGGGTTACTGCAGCCAAGTTTCCCTGGAATGTTTTAATAATTAGGAAGAGAGATGAAATATTGAGAGACAATATATAATAGATATTCCATCTGAACTCAGTTAAGAGCCTCTAGATGCATTATTGATTATGCATGTATTCAGGCCTCTCGCTGTTTGCACCTTGGAATCAGCTCTGGGTGGATCTATCTAAAATCATTTGAACAGAAGTTATGTATTCCAGCAATTTAAAATAAACATGGTCATAATGCTACTGCAGAAGAAGAAGAAGAAAGAAGAAGAAGAAAGAAGAAGAAGAAGAAGAAAGAAAGAAGAAAGAAAGAAAGAAAAAGAAGAAAGAAGAAAGAAGAAAGAAGGAGAAGGAGAAGGAGAAGAGAAGAAAGAAAGAAATTTGTTAAGTACAGTACTTAAGAATTCTATTAAACTTTGTATTCTTGAGATGACCCTTAGATATAACACATTAGATAATACTGGACCATATTTTATTAGGAATTGATATTTCTCTTGGATTTCAGTACACAGTAGATCATTTGAATGGAAATATGTTGGCTAAAGAAACAGTGAGCTAATAGTGTTTTTGATCTGGAAAATTTGCCAATCTTCATAGCTCAAATGTACAATATAATTTCTTTATTGAGAACTTTCCCACACAACCTGAAGAGAGCTCTGAACCAAGAAGTAAGGCTTTAAAATGCCTTCTCTATTCTTTAACAAATAGACCTCTTACCTATAGGATTTGCTTACTGTCCTAGCCATCTGATGATGCATGACATCCTTTGAAAGTAAATGTTTATGAGATAACTCTACAAGGTGTGAGTCCTAGAGCTTACTCTTTTTCTAGAGTATACTTTTTTGAAAACACAGCCTTCAAAAAAACATTGTATAACCTTGGATTTGTCCATATAGTGAAGATCTACTACTATCAGTCTCCAAACCTGTTCCATAACCAGTCATCTGTTACTTCTTAATGACCAAATCTAGAAATCTTTATTTCATCTCTATCCTTGTGCAAATAACCAATGCTCTCTTCTTTAAACTGCCGTGATGTGATCCAGCACTTTGCAACTCTTTGCTGACCTTCATTCCAAATCTTCGCTGACCCTCCAGAGCTCATTTCTGACTGCCAGATCTGCTCTTCAACCTTATAACAATTTTTAAAGGTACAATGTGACAGACAAAGTATCAATAAAGAACAAAGAAATAATCAATTCATTATACAGGACATCCTCTGTATTTTATGTCATTTATATTTCAATGTAGTACTCTGAAATTTATGTAGCACAGTTACTCATTATCTGATTTTATCCTACTTTTATAGTGACTAAACAGTTGAAATAGTTCTTTAGAGAAAGAACCAATACAATATGGGTGTAGGGGGGATGTAGAGGGAGGGAGAAAAAGAAGGGGAAGGGAGGGAGAGAAAGAGAGAGATTGATTCAGTTTAAGAAACTGGCTCACACAATTTTGGAGGCTGGCAAATCCAAAATCCGCAGGGCAGGCTAGCAGGCTGAAGCTTCAGGGAAAAGTTGATGTTGCAGTCTCAAGTCTAAAGGCAATTAGAAGCAGAATTCCCCTTTCTTTGGAGGACCTCAACCTTTTCTCTTAACTGTAAAGCCCATCCACATTATGGAGAGTAACCTGCTTCACTCAAAGCTTACTGATTTGAACCATAATAACATCTAAAAAATACCTTCACGGAACATTTAGACTGGTGTTTGACCAAAAAACGGATACCATATCCTAGCTAAGTTGACACATAAAATTAACCATCATAATCTGATTAACGTTATTCATTGATATTATTCATTGCTAAAAAGAAATAAGCTGCCAAGCCAGGAAAAGGTATGGAAGAACCTTAAATGTATGTTACTAATTAATATTATTAGTAGTAACATTAATATTAAGTTAATATTATTCCAATTTTTATATAAGAAAATAGGCTTTGTAAGACTTATTTAACCAAAATTATCAGCTACCACATGTTGGCACTCACACTAGAAACCAGATCTTTTTACTCCTTATCACATGCACATTTCACTGGCAATATTGCCCCTTACATTATTGCAATAGATTTTAATTTTTGTAAAAGTAAGTTTTACATTCCTTCCAATAAGAGACCCAGAATCCAGACAATATTTAGCTGTCATTTCATGGCTAAAACTCCACATCTTCCCAATGTCAAGAGCATAAAATTCCCTTTGAGGAGGTGAGTACTGACACATATAATGTGAGCCTTCAAGGGCAAACTAAGATGTCAAGTTTGAAATGCCACTCTAGAGAGTACTTCAGAATTCACAAAAGCTACTTCACTTCTCAACATGAATTTCCAAATTCCAAAGTATTTTTCAGCACACAGAGCCAGACAGCACAGAACATAAAACTTTATATCAAAATGAACCTTGATGTAAAAGGTTATGTCAAGAAAATGAGAAGACAAGCCACAAACTGGAAGAAAGTATTTGCAAAAGACATATCTGATAAAGGACTGTTACCTAAAGCACACACACACACACACACACACACACACACACACACACACACAGACAAACTCTTAAAGCTCAACAATAAGAAAACAAACAATCTGATTAAAAAATAGATTCAAAGACCTTAATAGCCACCTCATCAAAGAATATGTACAAATGGCAAAAAATATATATATATATGAAAAGATGCCCCACATAATATGTCATTAGAAAAATTCAAATTAAAACGAGATACCACTCCATGCCTATTAGAATGACCAAAGCCCAGAACACTGACAACACCAAATGCTAGCAAGCATGTGGAGAAAAAAGAACTCTCATTCATTGCTAATAGAGATACAAAATGGTACAGTCACTTTGGAATACAGTTTGGCAGTTTCTTATAAAACTAAATATACTCTTACCATACCATATCATCCAGCAATAGTACCTTTTGGTACTTATCAAAAGGAATTCAAAACATGTCCACACAAAAACCAGCATATAGATGTTTATAGAAGCTTTATTCATATTTGTCAAAATTTGGAGCAACCAAGATGCTCTTCAGCAGGTGAACGGATAAATCAACTGTGGTACATCCAGATGACAGAATATTATTCAGCACTAAAAAGAAATGAGCTATCAAGCCATGGAAAGATATGGAAGAACTTTAAACACTTATTACTAAGTGAAAGAAGCTAATATGAAAAGGCTATACACAATATTATTCGAACTATATGACTTCTGGAAAGGGCAGAACTATAGAAACTGTAAAATGTTCAGGGATTGCCAGGGGTTAGTAGGGACAGAGAGATGAATAGGTAGAGCTCAGAAGATTTAAAGTAGTGAAACATTCTGTATGATACTATAATGCCAAATATATTTCATTATACATTTGTCTAAACCCATAGAATATATAACACCAAGACTAAACCCTAATATAAAGTATTGATTTGGGGCAATAATGATGTATCAGTGCAGGCTCATCAACTGTAAATGTACCATTGCAGTGCAGGATGTTGATAGCGTGGGCAAGTATATGGAAATTATGTACTTTCCACTCAGTTATGCTGTCAATCCGAAACTGCTCTTTAAAAAAAAATTATTAAAAAATTAACCTTGGGTTGAGATAAAAAGTGTGAGTATAAATACAGACTATGAGAGACTACAAGCTAGGAAAGGTGTGAAAACAATACCTTTGAATGGTGAATTATGAGTTATACCAGAATGCTTACTGCTGTGTATTAGGATATCTGGTTTCTAATTTAAGCTCTGTCACTCATGAGGTGGCTTGACCTGGGAAAATTCCCTCCATCTCTAGACAGCTTGACCAAATAGCTAATTAGTATCCTATCCAGAACCACAGCTTTAGTTGTCTATTTATAACTAAATGGTATTTCTATTCAGATATTGAAACAGTTTTTCAAATTTGAAATGTCCAGATTCCAACATATGATCTTTTTCCTCCCTGCCAAGCTTGGCTCTTATTCACTCCAATGAATGGCACCATCATCCACCTATCTGCTCAAGCCTTGAAATTATCCTTAACACATTTCTTTCTCTCCCACTATGACACTGTTTAACCAATCATCAGGTCTTGTCGATTTTACCTTCTAAATAACTCTTCTCTCCATTTTCAATCTCAGTCTGAATTACAGTCATATCTCACCTGGACTAGCCTTCTGACTGTTTCATTTACATTCTTTCTGGACCCCTATCCAATAGTCAATCTGAAAAATTTTTTAAATGCAAATATAATCATGTAATTCCTCCCATAGTCAAATATCACTTCCTTAGACACTTCTCCAACCTCTAAGACCATGATAAATTTTCTTGGTACTCTCTCTCTTCACAGCTTTTGTGCAATTTTACATTTATTTGTGTGATTATTTTATTAATATCTAAATAGATTTCATATATGTTCTTGTAAAATTAATATGAGAGGGGCACTTTAGACTTCTAAAAAAATTATTAGTCTTGCATCTTAATTCTGCCCCCTGCCCCAGCTCCCCACCAAAAAATGATCTAAGGTCGCTGAAAATGAAAGTCCATATGGTTTCTAAGGTCCTTTCTTGTTTACCTAATTCATGTTTCTAAAAGGCACTGTAAACACCCCTGTAACCATGCACTGGGAAAAGGGACATATGAAGAAAGTATATGAAAACTCCCAAGAAGAGACTAAGGGACACTTTGGCTGATGGTGAAAACACAGAGTTAGATGTATTTACAGGAGAGAGAGGAGAAAAAAGTGAGGATATACAAAAAACATTCCCTGAAGAATTCAGAGGGCTTAGTAAAATATGAGCTGAGTTTGAGAATAGAACAGGCAGATCTACCCAATGAGGAAGGGAGTGATTTTCTAAGGTTTTGAAGGGGGTAGAGCAAGAGAGAGAATAATCCAAAGGAATTACAGTAATGGTATCAAGAAGGAAGGCCACTGCTTGAAGGAAGTCTAAATGAAGGATTCCCAATATTTAGAGCCATTAAGAACTAGATTGGCAGACTTCAAGGAATCAAAAATTTGGCAGGATGGGAGAAAGATGATTTGCCAGATTAATATACCAACCACTGACAAGAAATCTGTTTATGTTAATTAAGCATATTTATATACATGTATGGTAAGAGTTCTTGTCCCATATATCAGATAATCCCAGGACAGCTGGAAGTGGGGAATATAACTATCTTCCCATATTCTAAATGTACTGACCTGATCGTATTAGTATATATTATCCAATATGAGTATTTCATTTCTATCCCAGTAGATGCTACTAAACCAAAACACATCTTTATATCTTAAGAGCTTTTAGCTGTAAAGAACTGAAAATATAGCAATTTCAGATGTTACCACATGAAAGAAGATCCCATCATCAGTTAAACAAGATTGGATATCCCTCCTGAGCAGAGTATATAAAGTCAGGGTTTTTCTTTTTGAAAGGTAAGGTATGGAGAAAACTTCTGGCTGAAAGTGGCAACTGAAAGTATGGTTTTCCCCCTCTCCCTCCCCAGAACATATGAAAATTATGTTAAAGAAATAATAGAGGGTCTGTGGCCATGCCACCCTAAACAAGCAGGTTCCCGTCTGATCTCAGAAGCTAAGCAGGGTTGGGCCTGTTTAGAACTTGCATGGGAGACCACCTAGGAAGACCAGGTGCTGTAGGCATAAAAAATAAAAAAATAAAAAAATAAGGGATTGTAAGTTGACCAAGGTCCTTGCAATCTGTGAGGTCAACCAAGGGTTTCCTCACCTAAAAAAAAATAAAAAAAGAAAATTTTTTAATTTAAAAAAAAGAAAAAAAATAACAAAGGTATAAATCTATCATAGAGAAAATAACATGTTCAGGGGAATGTATTTTAATAAATACATAAGATAGAAAAGAAATAAAAAATATTATAAGTGATATAGAAAAGAGAAATCTGCATACTAGAATATTTTGTGGAGGAAATTTCCATGGTGGAGAGAGTAGAATCCTGAAATTACTATGAAACACAAATCAACAGATCAGTAGATCAGACTTGGAAGTAGGCTGAAAAAATAGGATTAATATAAGTTCTACATATTAATAATCAACTCCTCACCCTCTTCTCTTATGCTCCCATACAGGACAATAAACCTTCTCATGTTAGAGCTAAGTCTGATGGTTGATAGGTATATTTCCTGTATACACTGAGCTCACAGAGGGCCTACTTATTTCCTCATTCTAATATATATACAAATATCCAGAAATCAAAGGTCATTTGAAGAAAATTAACTCCATGAAAAAAGAAAAACCTAAGTAAACCAACAGAAAAACTAAACCTAGAGGAAACTGATTTTTTTTATTTTTTTAATCTCCCATAGATTATACTGGAAATGTTCAAGAAGACATGTGATCTATGAAAGAATAGAATTCAATGATAAAAAGAGAAATCAGAAAATGAGAACACTCTTAAAAATTAAAGGTATGATTTTAAAAATTGAAAAATTAAATCAGAAGTTTAAAAGGAAAAGCTGAGGAAATATTCCAGAATGTGGAACAAAAGAGTAAGAGATGAAAAACATACAGAGAAAACTCGATCTAAGTCAAATATCTGATTAATAGAAACTCCAGAGAGACCAGAGAAAACAAACGAAAGATTATTATCAAAAGAGTAAAAAATAAAATTTCCCAGAGCCTGAGATATAGACATTTAAAATTAGAAGGTCCAACAGATATTAATAGAAGATCCATGCTTAAACACATCTTCGTGCAATTTTAGAACAAAAAGGATAGAGAAACCTAACATCTGAGAAAGACAGAACATAAAGAACACAGAATCTAGAAAGGAACAGAGAGTTAGGCTACCATCATATTTCTCATTAGAAGTCAAAGATTTCAAAATACTCAAGGAAAAAATTTTGATCCTAGAAAATTTCATACTGTCAATTTTTCAGAGAAATGTAAAGGGAAAATAAATCCATTTTCTGAAAGCTAATGCCTCAGAAAGTTTACTTGTTTTCTGCAGAAGTTGCTTGAAGATACATCCCAGAAAAATAAGAGTGAAAAACTAGAAAGAAAATGTTAAGAAATAAAAAAGAAACAACAAACCAAAAATACATGTAAAGAAATTCCAAGATGACAATCCACAGAGAAATCTGTCCAAATTATAACCAGAATCATTTGGATACAGGAATATCTTCAATGGGGGAAAAAAAAATGGAATAGATTGTAAGCATTAAAAATAAATAAATAGCTGTAAATTATTATAGGTATAGTAAGGTAAAAGCATGTATTTCTTACGGGGGAAATAGCAATTATAAACCCCAGGGGGGGAAAAACATTCAAGAAAGAAATGGCCTAATGTAAAACGAATTAACATGTAATAATTAAGCAACTGATGGAGTCTAGGAAAGAGTTCCTTTTTTAATCAATTTTATTTTTCATGTTGATTGATGGCAACGGAACTTCAGAGAATGAAATGTAATCATAGCCCATATTGACTCTCTCGTAAATAATATTTATATAATACAAAGCAATATGTGTAATGGTCAAGGGAATTATGGTAGAAGGCAAAAAACAGCCACAATTCTCCATCTTTCTTTGTAAGTACACAACTGCAATATAATGTTCCAGCAACTCCCAAGAAGAGGTAGAGTTTATTTCCTATCCCTCTGAACCTGAGCTGATTCCGTGACTTGTTTTTGCCAACAGAATGCAGCAGAAGTGACAATGTACCATTTTCAAACTCAGGCCAGAGGCCTGACCAGCTTCTTCTCCCTCACTTTCTCCCTCCCTTCCCCTCCCTCTCCTTCTCCCCTTCCCCTCCCATTCTTCTTCTCCTCTTTCTCCTCCCCCTCACTTCCACCCTCTTCTCTGTCCCCTTCTTCTCTCCTTCCCCCTCCCCTCTCTTACCCTCTCTCTTACCTCTTTTTCTTTCCCCCTCTCTTTCCTCCTCCTTCTCTTTCTCTCTCTAGCTCTGTGAACCACACCAGCAGTCATGTGAATAAGACCAGATTAGCCTCCTGAGTGATGAAGCACACATGGCCTAGTATCCCCTTGGCCCCTAACTTCTAGGAGGGTTGCCTCACTGCCCACAAATGCTAGAATGAACCAGGAGAGTCTCAAAAAACTATCCAGTTAAGTCCACCCCAAATTTTGCCCAATGAATCATGCATTAAAGAAATGGTTGCTGTTTTAAGTCACTGAGATTTTGGTGTGGTTTGCTACATGGTGAAAGCTAATTCAAGCAGAAATACACTCCAGAGAGAAGTTACACTAACGTAAATCCTGGCTCTCCCATGTTTAGCTATGTCACTTTGATCAAGTTAGTCAACTTCCCAATGCCTCCGTTTCCATGTCTGTACAAATAAGTAAAATTTATTATTTACTTCATTGTATTGTTTGTATATTCTTATATATAAATACATATGTAAAGAAAGTTGAGTTACTGTATGTAAAGCAATTTGAATGGTGCCTGGCACATTTTAAACATTCAATTAGTATCAGCTATTATTATTTAAAACAAAAAATTTTGAATGGTATTTACTAATTTTCAATATCTAGCATTACCCACAAAGAACACATGACTTAATACCCACAGAATGGAATGAAAATGTTAACAGTCTTGTGAAAATGCAGCTATGAGAAGCTGGGAGACAGAAAGAGAAAAGAACAGGTAGAAGGATATGTAGGGGGTTAAAATATTTATCATACAAAACAAGGAGTCAAGAGATACTGTCTAAAATTAAGAAAACAAAACAAAAATAGAGTTTAGATGAAAATGCATGACTTTAAAATGGTAACAAAATCGCAAACTGAATAGTACTATAAGTACCAAAAATTAAGAATACAGGGAGAAATGAAGGAGGAAGATGAAATAGGGAGCTTAATCCTCATATATCCATCTATAATCTGTCAAAGCGAGAAAGTTACAAATAAATATGAAAACAGTAATCTATGGTCAATGCATATTGACTCAGTGATGTAAAATGAAAAACATAGTTTGCTGCTGCAGGAGACTAAAATGGAAAAAAGTAGAACACTGAAAATTCCTCTAACCTATTAGTTTTCTTAATTATGTACACATAATTTTGATAATTTTCTTTTTTATGAAAGTAAGGTACAAAGAAGAGTCCCCAAACCATTTGTACTTCTTGGTTTTAGGTTAAAAAAATATAATGGCTTTTAAAAACAAAGTCTGGTAAACTTTTATAATATTCATAACCTAAAAGGCTGAAACCTTCATGAAATCCACTTAAGAGATACCACTATTAGTAAACAACTCAAATCTTTTCTTTAATTCATAAATTAAAAATTTTGGATCCTAAGTGAAATGCATGTCATGCCAAAAAAAAAAAAAAAAAAAAAAAAAAGGGAAGACCCTCTCCTCTACCTCACATTTACCTTCTCCTCATTTCTTGGAACCTGTGTCATTTCTCTCTTCCCACTGGTCTCTCCTTCATCCCTAGGTGCCCCTGCCTCCACCTCCAGCTATTCTTCTGTGGTATAGTGAAAAGAATACCGCCTTAGGATAAAATATCTGTTTAGTTCCAGCTCTGCTACTCCTGCTCTGTGTGGCTATGGTCAGGCTACTTTTCCTAATGGAAAAGCAGTATCTCCCTCACTGACTATTTTTCATAATTAAATAAAACAGCATATTTGGATATATATATACACATATGTATATATACATATATACACATACGTGTGTGTGTGTGTGTGTATATATATATATATATCTACACTATCTTGCACATAGTAATTATTAAATAAATAGGTGTTCCCAGGTTACGGAATGACAATGAAGAGGGTACAGTAACACAATAAGAAAAAAACTGTTAGGACTCCAGCTACTACCCATTCCTTTACCTTCTGTGATCCTAAACCCCTTTTAAGTCAGAAACCGGGGGTAGTCACCATCACCACTAGACACTGGCATCTGCAATCCTCTCCAAAGGTGATTCATGGACAAGTTTATCTCTGCAAAAAAAAATTTTATGTGTGGAGATAAAAAAGAGTGGCCTTTTCCCAATTTTTAAAAAATTATTCCTAAGAAAGGCAAAAAAGTACTAAGAGACATAACATTGCTCTAAATCGGTTCATGGGCAGAAAACCACTTTAATTCTAGTACATTAAAAGGAATCGGCAATAATCTCAAATGCAAGGCCAGATAAACATTACTTGCCCAGCCTATTTTGAATGGTGGTTGCCTGCCTAAGCAGAAATCCTCAGGGCCATAAAAAGAGGGATCCTTGGGGAATTGTATTTGCAAAATCACAATTTCCATCATTTCGTTGGGGGGAAAAATCCACAAATTTAGACTCGCAAGTTACCTGGAAAAAATATCACATACATAATAATAGCCTGTATGTTATAATTTGGACTCTTCTAAGGCCAACTTTGAGGGCTGCTATGTAGAAACAGGAGCAGTAAAGATGATTTTGAGGGGATTATACTATAGAGTCATGTAGAATTTCTACACTCAAAACGAATTCAATGAGCTAACACTTTGAAAATCATTCCTCAGAGGTCTGTGTCATTTCCAAAAATTCTGTCACACACTATTAACTGCCAGACCCTGACATACAACTTATTTCCTCATGAACCATTCAAATTTTCAAATAATGTTACCAATCATAATTTATCTTGTTTTCCCTTTCCATGAAAATTTTTCTTTTCTTTTATCTCAGACTAATGCCATGATGAGAAATTTCCACTAAAAGAGTATCATTCTATTTTGACTTTTCAGTCTTTTTAGAAAAAACTGAAATAATTTACCTTTCATAAATGAGCACAATATCATCACTTGCCACTAAAGAAACAATCTGTTATTACTCAGGATCAAATGATATATGTGGGGAGAAATAATTGTAGAATTGGCATGTTCTCTCTCAAAAAGACTAAGTACGAATAAAGGAATACTAGGAATGCTGCTTTTGCAAACACATGTGCCTAAAGTGAGCCTCTCTTCCTATAACAAGACAGGCAAATTTAAATTCTTTGGACTCCATGTGTCCAAACAGATTTTAAAAATCAAGAAAAAAAATTATTGCAAACTCAAAAAGTAATGATTAGCGAAATATATAAGTATTATCATTTTGTCAGAATTACTCAAATATTTGCACTTAAATGTGAATTAGGGAGGCAGGAATTCCAGAATGGTGAAGTAAGGAGCTCAGAACTACTCTTCAGCAAACAACTTAACTAGTGAAAATTATAAAAAGCAATTATATAAAGCCTCTGGAAATTGTCCTAAGTACATAAAGCAAACAGAGGAACATTCATTCAAGAAAATGTACTAAATCTTGATAAGAACAACAAGAGCCTCTGGGGTTTGAGTCATGATTCGCTCCATTATGAACCTACCCTACCTCCCACCTCCTAGATTACAGAAGCTCTACTCCAGCAGGTCTTGGCATGTGTGGCCAAGAAGGCAGAGACTCCCTCTCCCCCAGCTCCAGGTCTGGGACTACAGTTTCATCTCAACCAGGCTACTGGTGCTCCTCATGCCTTTCTCCCCTGTATTGCAGAAATTATTTTCCAGGTGGCACAGCTAAGAGGAACAGGTCACTCTTCTTCCAACCAGCCCTCACTCTTAGGGTAGAAGGTTTACTCTAGGAGAAGAATACTGGGTCCCCAATCACCCCACCCCAGCTCACTCGTATGATGAGGATTCTATGCAGTAATACCAAGAGTTGCTACCCCTCTACATTTACAGAGAAGGTGGGGAGAAGCAGTCCTCTATGAAAGCAGATCCCTGAGCCTCGCTCCAGTGCAGTAGCTCTGGGGCTCTGGCCAGGTGGAAAGGCAGGCCATAAGGGCAAAGAGTTCCACAGCTGCCTGAAGGGACTGATTTTATTTGGAACGAATAGCGATGAACTCCATGTCTAGGCTGTGGCTTTCTTTCAATGAAAACTTTATTACAAAAAAACAGGTAGTGTTAGAATTAAAACCAGATGTTCAAATACAAACTTGTACACGAATGTTCACAGAAGCACTATTCACAATACCCAGAAGTTGGAAACAACCCAAATGTCTATCAACTGATGCATGGATAAACAACAACATATGGTATATCCATGCAATGGAACATTACTCAGCAATGAAAAGAAATGAAGTATTGATACATGCTGCATACTACAACATAGGTGAACCTGGAAAACATCACGCTAAGCAAAAAAAGCCAGTCATCAGAAAAGGCCGCATATTGTATAATTCCATTTATATCACATGTCCAGAATAAGCAAATCTACAGAGAGTAGATTAATGGTTGCTTAAGGATGGTGGGAGAGATGTGAGAGAATGGCAAGTGACAGCTCATGGATACAGAGTTTCTCTAAGGGAAGACAAAAATATTCCAAAGTGAGATTCTGGTGATGACTTGCATGACTTCGTGACTATATTAAGAACAGTGAGTTGTATATTTAAAACAAATGAATTTCACGGTTTGTGAATTACATCTCAATAAATGTGTTTTTTTAAAAAGAATTTATACTGACCTAAAGTCATAGTCTTATCATTTTTAAACTATCAGCAATATCATTTTGTCATAACATTGCTCTTTTCTAGAATTGGAGTATAGGCAGTTGTTATTTAATTGATAAATCTGTTTACCAGAGTTTTTAAAAGTATAAATAGATTCAAGGAAAAAAATGTGAATGAGGTGGGTGGGGAAAGCTTAGGGCAGGAAGTGGATTTTCTTCCTAATAAGAGCCTGCCAGATCTCACCCTCATTCCTACTGTTATCATGGTCTTGGTGGCTCCTGGGCCCCACTCTCATCCCAATAAGGCCTGTAAAGAAGTATGGAGTTGTACCAAGGCGCGCTGACTATCTCTGTGGGCCCTTGGCTATCTGATATACTTATGTCTCATGTATTCTGATTATCCCGACACACTGACCTCCCCAACACTCCAGGAGCCCTCTGTCTGCCCCCAGAAAGTCATCTATCATCTTGAAATGCTTAGACATGCTATTTCCACAATTCAGTTGGAAATGGTTTCACTGTGACCACCCCAGCCTAGGAATATAAAAGCACCACAGTAAAACCAAACTTGTTAACTTGTAGATATTGACTACCATATACATGTTAAAACACTTACATAATTTTTATATTAAACATAGCATTTTTATATGTAATGTTAAATACATCTGCCTGTACTGAACTTTAAATATTTTGTTTGCTGTCACAGGAGCAGACTTTAAAAGAATCTGCTTACATCACCAAAAACCTACACTTGTCATGAGCAATAAGCTGTTCTTACAGAGTTTGATTATTCAACACATTAAGTAATGAATCTGAGGAAAAAAAATGAGTTTTCATTGTGTTTACAATAAAACAGATGAATAAGTAAAATGTGTTAATATTTTTTATATCTATTAAAGTCTGCTAGAATGATATTTATTTCACTAGGAACAGTTTGTTCAAATATATTTCACCGAGAAATATTTCAATATTCCAGTCCTATATTTAACTAAGTTTTCCTATGACTGTATTTTTAATCACTTGAACTTACATCATCCAGTTTGGCAAGAGCCCTCTGATAACCAAGTTGATTTTTATGCACTTAGATTAGCCTTATAAACAGGAAGCCACATTTTATCATGAGCAAAAATCTCTGAACATAGAAAGACTGGTTTTGACTCTGTGTCAAGCTCTCTGTTTGAATGACTTCCAAACTTCACTAAATGTATTTTTTTCATTCCTCCTATTTATTTTTTACATGTCTTAGAGGACACATATGACCTCAGGTTTGAAGAGACAGAATTTTTGGAAATAACCATTAATGAAAACTTTTAACGTAGGCATGCCAAAGAAAGGAAAAAATTAAGTCCTGTCTGGACCTGGTCAGCTTTGCTTGACCTGGTTATAGCTAAATGAAATATCAATGGGAAATTCAAGGTAAGAAAACTGAGCCAAAGTTCTACAGGAGGTGGCTCTGATGACTTGAGAAGACTGACATCTGATCCTTCTAAAGAAAACACATTTCTCATGGCTGTTAGCATAGTACCAAGAAAGAGAAAGGAATAAGTTAAAGCATTACTATTCCTAGAGGATGTCCTTCAAAAAAGGAAGGCTTTGTCTTGGCTGTGTTTATATAAATCTTGGAATATTTGACCAAAAAAATTCACATAAATGCAAGTCACAGGCCAATGAAGAAACTAGTTCGATGTGTCCAAACACAAACTCCAGGCAACCACAGAAAAAAATGTCATGTTCTCTGGAAGCTTCAATAGTAAATAAACAATGAAGTTGACATTGCCAAGATCGTACAACAGTGGTCAGGCTGTAAATGTGACTTAGTTAACAGGCTGACTAAATTGGAACCTAAGAATGTGTTGGAAGAGAGCTACTATGATATAGGTTAGTACAGACTTATTTGTGAAACAAACCAGCACTTCTAGTAAGTGGAATTAAAAGCTGTAAATTGGATAAAGTTAAAGAAGCTA
Organism: Eonycteris spelaea; assembly: GCA_003508835.1. Classification (NCBI taxonomy): domain Eukaryota; kingdom Metazoa; phylum Chordata; class Mammalia; order Chiroptera; family Pteropodidae; genus Eonycteris; species Eonycteris spelaea. The sequence continues at coordinate 4,054,957 of PUFA01000087.1, forward strand.
TGGAGTGTACTGATGCCATCGTTATTTTTTAATGGTTCAAAAAAAAAAAAAAGAAAGAAAGAAAAGAATTTAGGTTAATGATAAAGACAATGGCCCTAACTCAGGTCAGTGGGAAAATAGCAAGAATAACCTCTCCTAAATATCTTAGATATGTGGTTTGCCTCAATAAACATTCCCAGGAATTAGAGAATATTTCTTGGAGCTTATATAGCTTATCTCTTATAAAATAAAAAATTGACTACAGTGTAATTCTACCACATAGCAATATTCCCAAACATCTGTGATTATATAAATCATGTGTTTCTAAGAAATTGGAAATAAAGAGATGAAAGTACATCAAAATAGCTCAAATTTGGCATCATTCTATGGTTAATGATTCTTTAAAAATCAACTACTTCTGTGCGTGTGTGTGTACACATGTATATTTATGTGTGTGTATGTATTCATCTTTAGTGGATCACAGAGTTAATCTAAAAAATAAGAATTTAGTAATAACAGTTCTTCATCTAGTTAAAGTCTTTCCTCTCAAGACACCTGCATCAATTCTTCAATTTTCTTAAAGGACCATGAACTCAAAATCTTTGCAAGAATAAACTGTTCGCCCAGGTCTCATAGAGTATAACTGCAACCCGTTGAAAGTAATACTCCTATTTACTGACTATTGGCTCAAATTTTTCTCATAGGATCTCAGGTCTCACTCAGAATTCTTAAGAGTCCCTCAAATGTGTCTTATGGGAATTCATGAACAGTCCTGCCAATTACTAAGTAGAGTCCACCATGTTCTTTTAATCTCAATCTCCTTCACTGATGTCTGCTGCTGAAGAAATAACATGAGGGAAGTTTACTAAATTCAAAGCAGCAGCAGCTCACTATAAAAATGCCAATCTCTTGGAAGGATGCTGCCTTCCGTTGCTTACAAAGCTGCCTGCAAAATCTTGAGGGGAAAAAAATTGTACCAATTTCTTCCAAAGATTTCAGTGCTCTGAAACAGCCATGTGCTTTATGCAGAAATGGAGAGTCGGTGCCTCTTTCCACTTTCTAACACCATTTACCATAAGAGGACTAGTAAAGTCTATATGCCCATTTGTCTCACAGAGGGCCTCAGAAAAAGGGTCCTTGGCTTTCATTTATATCCTCTCTCTCTCTCTGAAATGCTTAGACAAATATATATGGGGCTAGGCCTAGGGATCAATTTGAGAAAACAGACCTTGTGTTTAATCCTTATTCTTTCATTCTCCAGGCTTCCATCTCAGATATATGCCTCCTAAGTCTCCTCCAGCAGAGAAAGGGAGGGAGGGAGGGTTGCTCTACCAGTTCATTAGACATTCCCTGGACATATCTTAATTCCTACTTATATTAATGTAAAGACCCCAGCTATACAAGGAAATTTAAGATAAAGCAAATCCCATCTGAAACCATCTGGTCTCAGATAAAAGTCCAAATGTGAAGCAGTTGTAGGTTGAAGGGTGGGTATGAAACAACATGAACTATCCATACTAGGATTCCCTGGCTGGGGATACAAATGGTGACTACTGACCAAAGAACAATGGCTGGGTATCTGTTATGGACATTGTAACACCAGTAGTATAAGAAGGAAGCAGAGATCTTCTCGTTGTTGCCAGTGAATACTGAGCTCAAGAAGGAAAAGGATATATGTTCTCCATCTGTCAGTCTATCATAAACCTGATAATACTGTGGCAGAACTCAAAAATGTCATGGGAAGGGGAAGAGGGTGACAGGGAGTATAAAAGCATATCAGTCACTAAAATTACTGTTTTCATCAAATTATGTTTTTAGAACTTTTCTGGAAACACAGTAAGTAGTAAACACAATCCTGAAGAGTATAAAAACTATGTGTAACCTCATGGTCTTATGGTACTGAAATATCCTTTAGAATTTTGGTTATGTCATTTTTTAAAAGGGAAGAGAGTCTTATTTTAGTCCCTTACAGACCTGGCCTAATAAGCTTAACTGATTTAAGTCTAAAAGGCCTCTGTTAGAAAATCGAAAGATAGTTTATTTTCTCCCACAGAAGAAAGCAAAGGAAATCTTTCTTCCATTGTTATTTGTTTCTTCTATATGAACATTCTCATTGAAAAAGGCTTAGACACCCTAGATTTTCTAGAATAAAAGCTCTGGAGAATCCACTGAATGACGTGGCAGAACCCAGAAATTGTAAATTGCAAGTGAAATAAGATTCTCCTTTGTAAGAAAAGGAGGTCACGTGACTACTCTCTAAAGCCCTGTTCTTGGTTGGAGCACCATCAGATGAAGGAAGCAAGTCAGTCAATCAGTTCTTTCTTTTTAAACCACTTCAAATTGCATTTCTGTCACGTGCATCCAAAAGTTTTAACAAATACACTATACAAGAAAGCAGAAGTTAAAATCATGAAAAATGGAATGGGTGTCCAGAAAGTAAACCAACGATCTAACTAACTGAGATTAATTTTATGAGATTGCAACATGACTGCATTTCAGAAAATTAGTAAACAGGAACACAGGGATGATAAACCATTAATGCAGGGTCACATAAGGGCTTTGTGCTCTGGCATCTGAGGTGAAATTAGAACCCCAAAATCCTGGAGCCAACCATTTTTCCTAGCCATATGTACTAATAATGAGTCCTGATTCAAGAAGGAAAAAAAAAAGGAGATCGCTGATTATGGACACTTACTCTTTTGACATGAAGTATTTCAAACAGCCTACTGGTCCCTAGTTTTTGATTATAAACCAATCACTAGAAAAGGCCCATAACTGGCACAGTAATGAGCCCATGGCCTTTTATTTATAGTTATCTCTAGCTGATTCATGAGATGCAACTCAATGTCTAGTAAGTGCTATGTGACTCCTGGACTTTATCAACTTATTTATGTGTGGCCAAGACTTCTTTCATGGAGCATGTATATATGTAAACGCACTGCCTTGTGTGGGGGTGCAGAGGAAGGAGAAAGAAATAGATAGTCAGTAGTGTACAATCTGACTACATGCTATGAATCTGTCCAATCACATTTAGCTTTGCCATAACTTACTCAGACCAACCACACTGAATTTACTGCAGGTTGCCTGCAAAACTAGCAGTCCAGGCAAGATGATAATGAGAGTCTAAGAGAGACACATGCATTTTTATATATATTAATAGTTTATATGGAAAAAAAGTGAAGGATAAAAGAGGCATCAAATATGGCCAGAACGACAGATGAAATGCTGAAGTGATAAAAAACTGAAATTATAGTCCTTTGAAGTAGGCTCTGGGTAAACTAACTATACAGCACATGACAAGAAATGTGTGGCAACGGTTGTGATGGAATTTGTCTTAATGCCCTCATGTGAAGAGATAAATCTTGCTTAGGAGGTTCTGGAAGTTCAGTGAATAGAAGCCAAATATGCATGCTACCATTTGAGTTCAAAAAAAAGCTAAGCCTAATACTAACCTTGCATTTGCATCATATACAAGTCTTCCCTGTAATACCTTAAGAAACTGTACATTATCTATTTACCTTGTTTTCATGTTTCCTGTGAATGACTGTTACAAGTGTTGCTCATATATTCTTGAAATTAAAGCTTACAAATGTATATGTTTCATAACATGTTTGATGTCTATTAGCTCTGATAAATTTATTACTATGATCAACTACAAAAATCATTTTTGGAAGATATGAAAAAGGGTGAGAAAAAGAGGTTCTGAAGTTATCAATAAATTCAAAACATATCTTTCAGGAAAAAAAGGGCTGATAACTGCTGCAAACAACTGAAAATATTATATTTAGCATTTCTACTAAATAATGTATATGATAAGAACTAGGACTCCATCATAATTAGACTCTGTGACCAAGAGATAAGGGATAACATTCTACTTTGAAACCAGGTCTCCTAAAATTGAATTAAGTTGGAAAATCTTTAATTCACTGGGCAAGTTTCTTCTACTCAAAGAGGAAAGAAAATTAAACACACAAATGTCCTTTCTGAGTGCCTTATCACAGTGAATAAAATATGGATGCTATAAAATATTTTTCATTTGTAAAAGGATTTATAGTTTAAAAATCTATTCTCATTAACTATTATGTGTGATCCTCTCTCTCAGTTTCATTTTACAGATAACGCAATTTGCAGAAGTCCAGTTGCCTGTCCAGAATTATACAATTGATAAATGTGGGAGCTAATGTTAAAACTGGTCTTTCTGACAGAATACTGTTTGAGAGTAGAGTAGTAGAAAGATGAAATGCCTGCTATGTGTTATACAGTATTCTAGTGGTTTCTTATCGATGTGGTCATGCAATTATCATAATTACTCTATAAGATAGGAATTATTATCTCCATTTACAGTGACAAAACTGAGACTGAGTATCATAAAACTTACCCCAAATCCCACAAGTATTTAAGTGCTGGGCAGGGATGAAAACCTAGTTGTATTTGATATCAAAACCAGGTTCCTCCCGTAATAGGCAGTCATACTTTGATGGCATGCACAACTTTTATTACACAATAATGGATAAGAACAAAATTAATTCACACTCTTTTCAAAAAACTAATCCATCAGCAGATACTTACTGAGACAATTAAGTGCTTAGTATTGTATTTTAAATGGTGGGAGAAATCGAAGAAGCAGAAAACAAACTTCCTTTTTCTAAAAAAATTTCAACACAGAACTTTAAAATGCCAAAAATATATGTATTACTATATATTATTAAGAAATATTTAATGAAATATTGGGAGGAGGAAAAAACCAAAAATATTATACAAGCTGATAGATGTTCGATATCAGTGGTGTTTAATGTAGGAAGGATAATGTTGATTCATAATGTGGTTTAATATGAGCTAATATTTAACCTAAAATTTGAGACAGATACCAGGTGAACTCTGGATTAGTTGCCCATACCCTTCCTTGGGTGTCTTTCCCATAATTCTAGCTCCTTTCTCACATGGAAATTCATATATATGAACTGGTTCTACTCAGAAATGTATGTTTCTGCCTGAGTCAGGACTCAGCTTACTCTTAAAATGAGTAACAACTGCCTTTTGGTGGTTCACTCCTCTTCCACTACTCTAACCACCTTACTCCACGAAAATTAAGCTGCCATTACCACTTGCTTCTGTACACAGACAAATTTCTCTTTGTGCATAGTTTTCTTTTATATTTTTAAAATTTTATACCTTCCCCCAAGATCCCAACTCAGGTGACCTCATAAAAAAGTAGCTATGGAAATTCTCACTCCAAAATACTTCAGAATTATTATTTGAGCCGCACGGTCAGCTCCCACTATGCCTTAGCCCTATCTCAGCTATTCGGCATGAACACCCCTGCCATAACCTTATCCCCGAACCAGTGAGAAACCTAATGACAGTAGCCTAACAGTATGTATCCCCAATAGGCAACAGGATGGAATGAATTCATTGCATCCAGCAGACAAAGAGATGGCCAGACTCTCCCGAGATACCAAGTAGTGAAAGCCAACCCAAAGGACTATTACCTAAAATGGGCTCTGTCTTGCTATTCAATTTTTCCTTTAGAACTAATTTGCCTGTCCCATTCCTGTTCTCCTTTATTGGCCTTCCAACAATTTCCCTTGATAATGCAACCCACTCTAAAACACTCTGGATTCTCCGTATCTTCAAAATCATACCTGTAAAATCATACCTACATTTTCTAAATCTGTCATTCCTCTTTGCAGGAATTAAAGCTAATAGATCTTAGAAAATTCTCTGGATTAGTCTCATTCCTTCTCAGAGTCTATATCCAATGGTCGGTCCTCGGGGGTTCCATTTTCACCCTCATTTGTCTCATATTCTTCCTGACTTTCCTCCAGTGTTGCCTACCCCCGGCTCATGGCCTCTTCTCTCTCAGTAAGCAAAGCCATGACTGCAGTGTTTCCAACCTTTTGCTGGAAGCCAGCACCAACAGTTGCAGAGTAGGAGGAGGTGTGACTCACTCTTTTGAGAATTGGTTGCCACACATGTCAAAGCCCCAACACATTTTCATGCAACATTTTCATGCAAGAGACAATTAATTGTAAGCTCTAGGACTCAGCCAACTCTAGTTATTTTTTCCTGAAATGCGATGCCGACTAACATCTGCCACATTTGATTATCTTGATTTAATCAAGGATCTCTCTCCGGGATTAGGATCTTTATCTAGGGTGATATAATTTCACCTTGGTTTATAAAAAACTAAAGTGTAAAATACATAATCACTCTCTTCAGGTGATCCTCACACAGTGTAATATTATAGGAATATGATCAAAGATCTGGCACTCTTGAAACCTGGGTTAAAGTCCCAGCTCTGCTGCATAACTGTGAGACATTGGGTAATCCTCTTAATTTTTCTAGCCTCTCTAAAAGGAAGGAAGAGATTTTACTATGACACTTCCAACTCTAATGCTCTTTTTAAAGTTTTCTACCAAAGATAAGGAGTTAACAAATGAATACATGTAAGATTATTTCCATGTTAGGGAAAATTTGCCCTTCTTCCTAATAAGTTACAGAATAAGCATTTTCCTTTTTCAGTTCTTTGAAATATTGAATTAACTCTCCACGAACTCTCAAGTCATTCAATCAACTAATTGTTTAAAAGTGGCATTATCAGGGGCCACACATATCAGGAGAAACAAAACAAACATGGTTCTGCCTTTGTAATATATATAGTTTATTGGGGAAACAATCCCTAGAAGTAAATAACTAACTAAACAAAATAGGTTCTCTATCAATGTGTTTTAAGAGACCTGAAGAAAATGTAGCACAGGGTATGCAACAATAACCATTTTTGATGGGCAAATGAATAAATGAACGAATGCAAGAAATCTGTATCATAGACTCTCCAGAATTTATTCTAGGGCATAAGAATGGTAAGGTGAAACCTAATGATCTAGTTCTTCACTGCTGTTAACATCTTCATAAGGAATGGCAACAAGTATGCTGACACTTGTGAAGAAGTGATTTAACCTGATCATTGTAAAATGAGCCTTTGGACAAGAAAAAAATATATGCAGGAAATTATGTCTAGGTGCATAAGAACATCTGGAGAGTAAGAAGAATATGGAAATGTGTACAAAGAGGCATGAGTAGCGGAGGAGGAAGTGAATGCATCTCAGAGGTGTAAAAGCCACTTACACTGGCTACACCACTCATGAGATTCAAGTGGCCAGTGATATGATACTCTAGGAAAGTATAGGTTCAACTGGTTTGCACTGATATAATACAAAATCTACAGACAAAGAGTGGTAGCCAGCCAGAGAGGTATAAGACTAATGCCCTAGTTTAAAAAAAAAAAAAAAAAAAAAAAAGGAAAAGGAAAAAGAAAACAAGGAAGGATAAAGGAAAAAATGATGGATAAATGTTTATCTAAATTTATTTAATAAATTCACATATATTGGACATGGTATTTTGAAATCTGATTCCAAAGTCCAAGTTGTTTTGGGCCATTCCTAAGGTACATTTTCTACATTTGTAGCACATAATGATAAGATACCTTTTGGCACATTCTTGATTTCTTGTCCAAAAAGGAGGGTGTCATTTTTGATAGCTTGGTATAAATCATACCAAGTCAGTGTAAATCCAATATATTTTATAAATGAGATGAATCAGTTATAATTTTTACAGCAACTTGGTCATTTGAACAGGGACATAGAACATCTTCTGAGGTCTTAGTTTTACTAAAAAATAAATAATTATTAAAACCATGAAAGAAATTTGATTTCATTTATGAAAACATATATTTTCCAATGCACTTTCAAATCATATACTCTTGAGAATATTCTAGAATTTTGTACCTTAAGCTCTTTACTTAAATCATCAACACATGTTTTAATCTGTGTGTTCATGTTATTACTACATGTTAATTTATTCGTGGAAAGTGAATAACACTGAGAATTATACCTCAAAGCATTTATGGTTGGCATATTTTACTAACTTGTAACAATCACCAACAATTTTTAAAAATTAAGAAATAGTAACATTAAAGTGTACTTAATAAAAGGGCAGCTCTAGTAGGAGAGATGACTAGAAAAGGTTGACATTTGGCTTATGATAAGGTAATTGAATCTTATCCTGATCATTTTATTAGGGAAAAATAGCATTTGACAGTCTCCTTAAGGACTGAATTCAAGCTGAAAGAGCTGCCACCATAACTCGACCATCAGCATCACCATAGCTTTCCCAGTAAAAAAAGATGTTTATCAAACACAATTTTTGGGAATAATATGACTGGTGCAAATATCATGGACTTAAGAACCAGATAGAGAAATACAATAAAGCTTACTTTGAGCCAGGAACTGTTTTAAGTGCTTTACCCATATATAATCCTCTCAACAAGCCTGTGAAGTAAAGAAATTGATGTAAAAAGTTACACATCTTGCCCTCATTTTATGTGTAAGAAAACTGAGGTTCAGAGAAGTCAAGTGACTTGCCCCAAATTAAATAACATGGTAGAAGCTGAATTTGGAACCCAATGTGTCTAATCAAAAATCCATGCTCTTAACTAGTTATCCTTATATTCAAATTTGAGGGAAAAAATGCTAATCAACTTCATTTCTCTTGGGAAGGGAAAGGAAGAAAGGAAGGAAGGAAGGAAGGAAGGAATGAAAGGAAGGAAGGAAGGAAGGAGCAAGAAAGGAACATAGATTGTTTTATAGAGGAAGAACTGAGTCCTGAATGATATATAAGAATTCAGCGATGAGACTTGGGGTAGGAGACTTTCCAGGCAGAAGAAACAGTATCTGCAAGAGTTCAGAGGTATGAAACAACAGAGCATGATTGAAAAATTATAAACAATCAAGAATGGATGGACTGTAATGGAAAACTGGGAAACTAAATTTTTGAAGAAAAATATTCAGTAATAAATTTAGGAAAAGTACAAAACTTATACTTTAAAAATTACAAAATATTGTTGAAAAAAGTAAACAAATTCTAAATAACTTGTTCATGATGTTCATGAATAGGAAAACTCTCCAAACTGATCTATAGATTCAATGTCATTCCCATCAAATTCCCAACTGACATCATTAAAGAAATTGACAAGTCAATTTTAAAAGAGCAAAACTCATCTTAGAAAAGAAGAGCAAACTAGGATTCACACTTCTCAATTACAAAACTTACTACTAAGAAAGAGTAAACAAGACAGTATATCACTGGCATAAGGATAGACATATAGATCAATGGAAAATAATTGAGAATCCAGAAATAAACCTTTATATCTGTGGTCAACTGATTTTTAACAACAGTGTTAAGGCCATTCAAAAAGGAAAGAATAGTTTATTCAAACAAATGGTGCTGAGACAAATGGACAGCCATATGCAAAAGATTTAAAGTGGATCCTTGTTCCACACTACCCACAAAAATTAACTCAAAATGGATCAAAGACCTAAATGTAAGAGCTAAAACTATAAACATCTTAAAAAAAACATGGGGGTAAATCTTAATGACCTAAGACTTGGCAAAGTATTCTTACATATGACACTACAAGCTAAGCAAAAACAAAAAATAGATTGGTCTTCATCAAAATTAAAATATTTATGCTTTAAAGGATATCACCAGGAAATTTAAAAGGCAACCCACGCAATGGGAGAAAATATATTCAGTTCTCATTATTCACAATAATTGTGTTCTCTGAAGTCAAGGCAAACAATGAAGTAGCAAATATTGAATCCTCGCCCCTAAGGGAAATATAGGATTAAGCTCCTGAGAGCTTCTGGTCACAACATTTTTGTCAACTAATCAATACATAACCTTTTTAAATATGTTTCGGTTTAAAGACACCTAATTTAATATATATTGTCCATTCATTAACACTGAGCTCATGGGCAGGAGCACTATAAATCATGCCTAAGTGAAATTTATCTATACATATTTTTTTTTTTTCTCCATTAGGCACATTATAGCCTTCTTGTGCTTAGAAACACTAGACAGCACTTCAGCACTACACTTGGGAACTATTTTGCATAGCTATTTTTAAATGACCAAGAGAAAGCCCCAAAATACAAAAAAAAAAAAAAAAAACTAACACTAGGTCCAAAAAAAAGGTACTTGTTTATAATAGAAGAGCTGAAACAAGGAGGCAGAGGGTTGATTTGTGCCACCTCAGGCAAAAATATGTGTACCAGGTAACTCAATTTTTTTCTGACTCTGTACACCTACATATTCTTGAATATGAAAGTACCACAAGTGTTGATCTGGGGTTACAAATAAATTTTAGAGTAGTCAAATTTGAAAATGTGGAATCCAAGAATAATCAGAATAAACTGTACTTACAAATCATATATCTAATAAGGGATTTGTATCCCGAATATATACAGAACTTACAACTTAATGATAAAATGATGTGGACAAAGGATTATTTAAACAGATATTTCTATAGGAAAGTTCCAAATGACCAATAAGTATAAAAAAGATGTTCATCATTAGTCATAGGGAAATGTCAGTCAAATCACAGTGGGATACTGCTTTACAACCACTAGGATGACTATAGTCAAACAATCTGATAACACTGTTGGCAAGTAGAAGAAGAAATTGGAAGCCTCACACACCACTGATGGGAACACAAAATGGGACAGCCATTTGGAAAACACTTTGGTAGCTTCTTAAACAACTGAACATAATTTCCATATGACCTAGGAATTCCACTCCTAAGTATATACCTAAGAGAAATGAAAACATGGTCACATGTTAATTTGTTTATAAGACCATTATTTGTAATAGCTTAATAGCCAAAAGGTGGGGAAATAACAAATATCTGTCAGCTGATGAAGAGAAAGACAAAATGTGATATAGCCATACAACAAATATTATTTGGCCTCATAAAGTACTGATATATGCTACAATGCGAATGAATCTTGAATACATTATACTAAATGAAAGACGCAGGTCACAGAAGATGAAGAATTATAAGATTACATTGTATAAATGTCCAGACAGGGAAATTTATGAAGGTAGAAGGTAGATTAGTGGTTGCTTAAGCCTGGCAGCAGGGGTGATAGCTAAAGGGTATCAGATTCCTTTTTGAGGTGATGAAAATGTTTTAAAATTGATTTGTGATGGTTTCACATATATTAAAAACCACTGAGTTGTACATTGCAAATGGGTGAATTGTATTGTATGTGAATTATATTTGATAAAGCTATTTTTTAAGAAAAGAATGCATAGAGCATAGAATGTAACAGTATTGGCCTAAAATCAAAGTAGATATATGACGAGACAAGAGAAAGCAAAGGGTAAGCCCAAATCATGTACCTCCCCACACCAAGTTGTCTTACTCATCTTTTCTCTGGCTAATCCATATGAAAGAATATTTTCTGCCTACAACAATAAAACCAGTGCCATTCTGATCATAAAGGTAGGCCCACAACCTAGTTTGGCCCCAATACTTCCTATATCCCTATGACTAGGTTTTTTGGTTCAAAAATTTGCAAATTCTCAAATCAGCCAATCAGAGCATTATTTTTTTATTAAAATACTTTGGGTTAGATTTCTATCCACTTCTATCTAAAACACTTATGACACATACAGGGGTACATACACTTAAACAGATTTGTTCGGTGGAATAAAGTGAGTGAAAGAAACACTATGCACAGTGGTATATATTTAAGATAGACTGTTATGAAGATATGTACTATAAATCATAGAGTAACCACTAAAAGAGAGAGAGAGAGCGCTAATAGGTTTCACAAAAAAGAAAAAAAAATGGTATAATAAATAATCAATTCAACAGAGGGCTGAGAAATGGGAAAGAATTACAAATAATACAGGGGATGAGAAAACAAATAGCAAGCAAGTATATATAAGCCCAAATATATCAACAATTACATTATACATAAACAGTCTGCATTAGTTTTCTATGTACCATAACAAATTACCACAAACTTATTGTACCGAAACATCTGTTTTTTACCTTACACTTCTGAACATTAGAAGTCTGGTACAGATCTCATCAAGCTGAAAGCAAGATTTCAAGTGGGCAGTACTCCTTTCTGAAGAGTCTCTGAGAGAATCTGTTTCCTTGCTCATTCAGGTTGTTGGCAGAGTTCTGGTCCCTCCAGTTGTAGGATTGAAATTTACTTACTGGTTGTCTATTAGTTGATGGCTAGCCCCACTTTTAATGACTGTCTTCATGTCTCACCTCATGGTCCCCTTCCCTCATCTCCAAAGCCAGCAATAGAAGATCAGAGACCCTCTCACGTTTTGAATTTCTCCTGCCTCTTCCTCTGTTTTCAAATCTCTCTGATTTGTGCTGGGGAAAGTTCTCAGAGTTTAAGAGCTAACACAATTGCACGCACATGGGTAATCCAAGATTTCCCCATTTTAAATTGGGTGATTAGCAAACTTAATTCCATCTGGAAACTTAATTCCCTTACGCCATGTAAAGTGTGATATTTACTAGTTCCAGGGATTAGGACATGGAGTTCTCTTGAGGGCCATTACTCTGCCTAACATATGGTCTAAAAAACTCATTAAAAGGCAGAAAATGTCAGATGGGATTAAAAAGCAAGTCTAAACTATGTGTTACCTACAAGAAACCTACTTTAAATATAAGGAAACAACTTGTCTAAAATAAAATAATAGCAAAAGATTAACCATCCTAATAAAAATTAAGATAGGGCGTGTGATGCAAGATGGAAGATTAGGAAATTCCAGGAAATTTTGTAAAGCTTCCCATATACCAGAGAATCTAGAGAGCCACTCATATGCACAGAGCAGGACATATGTTCAGAAAAAAAAAAAAAAAAAAAAAAAGCTTTCATCTCTTGCTGACCTTTAAGCTAAAAAAAAAAAAAAAAAAAAAAACAGGAAATGAAGGTATGCTTAGTTATAACCTAAGTATTGAAGGAATGCTCTATGACAGAGCCAATCTGCAAAAATCTTGACACTTTTCTTTCTGTTGCTTTTTGCTTTCCTTTCCTTTCCTTCCCTTCCTTCCTTTCCCCCCCCCCTTCCTTTGGCTCCAGTCATTTAAGAAAATCACTATCAAACCACTAGCTGACCAGTACGCTAAAGGAAGAGAAATGTCAAAGACCACACATGACAAAGAATGCAGTACTTTTTAAAATTGGTTTAGACTCAAACTGACTGGTGATAGTTGTGCATATCTTTGAAAACACTAAAACCATTAAATTATTACACTGTTAAAATGGCTGAATTGTGTGGCATGTGAATTATATCTCAATAAAACTGTTTTAAAATAGTTTCAAAAAGTCATTAAACAAACAACTACAACTTACAGCAACAACAATTCCTAGGGATGAGAAGTAATCTGATTTCCAGAATCAAAACATCCTAACACCTAGTTTACAATAATAATAATAATAATAATAATAATAAAAAATAATAATAAACTATGATGCATGCAGAAAAAAAAAGAAAGCAAGCTCCATTCACAAGAAAAAGAAATTAACAGAAACTCTCTCTGGGAAGTACAGATATTGGACTTACTAGACAAAGACTTTAAATCAACTGTCTTAAATATGCTTAAAGAGGTAAAGAAACCATTGACAAAGAGCAAAAGGAAATCAGCAAACTGGTATCTCAACAAATAGAGAATATTAATAAAGAAATTATGTTAAAAGAACCAAATAGGAATTCTGAAGCTGAACTGTACAATAACTAAAATGAAAAATTCCCTAGAGTTTAACAGCTTATTTGGGAAGACTGAAGAAAGAATGAGAAAACCTGAAATGTGTTCAATGAAATTATCCTATCTGGAGCACAGAAAGAAAAAAGAAAACTGAAGTACCTACAGTAGTACCAGACAAAGTAAATTTCAGAGAAATGAGAATTATATGAGAGAATGAGGGTCATTTTATTTTTTTAAAAGGGAGTGCTGTCAATATAATCATTAAAACTTAAGAATCCTAAGCATTGGTGCACCAAATAATAGTTTCAAAATATTGAAGGAAAAATAGCATTCTAAGGACAAATAAACAAAATCTAAAATTATAATCATAGTATTTAATAGAGCTCTCTCAATAGTTTATAGAACAGACAGATAAAAAATCAGTAAGAACACAGAAGACTTGAACATATTATCAACCAATTTGACATGATCAAAATATATACCACACTACACACAGCAAAAATATACAAGTACACAAACAAGATTACCAAAACAGAACATATTCTGTTTTAAAACATAAATCACTCATTCACACACACACCACCACCACCAAAGTTAAACTATTTAAATTAGACAAAGTATGCACTCCTACCAAAATAACATTTTTTAAGATTAAAAAAAGAAAAGAAAATCCCCAAATATGTGACAAGTAAATAAACACTTCTAAATAATCCATGGATTTTTTAAAAAATAAAAATTAAAAGCATTTTGAACAGATGAAAACAAAACATAAGATACTGAAATTTCTGAGATGCAGTTAAAGCAGTGTTTAAAGAACAAGTTATAGCATTAGAGGTATTAATAAAAGAGAATGGTCTAAAATCAGTGACAGTTTTTCCACCATATCAGTATATGATAAGAAGTTGGCAAGTCAGAAGAGGACTCACATCAGAATCCAACCATGCTGGAACCCTGATCTTGGACTTCCAGTTTCCAGAACTGGCCTCTCAGCATGAAGATAACCAGAATATTTTGCATCGATCAAGGCTAATGTACCAACATAAAGTTATATTCCTGAAGCAAAAACACCAGTGCCCTGATTGTTGCCATGTTGTGAGCTTCCTTATGGAGGGCTCATGTGGCAAGAAACTGAATGAGGCCTTTGACCAACAGCCAGCAAAGAACTGAGGCCTTCAGTCCTTCTGCCTGTGAAAAACTGAGTCCTGCTAAAAGCCACTAGGGCAAGCCTGGAAGTTGATACTCTCCAGGCTGAACCTTGATAAGCTGTAGCCCCAGCTGAAACCTTGATCGCACCTATGAGAGACCCTTAGCAGAATGCCCCAGCTAAGTTGCACCTGGATTCCCAGCTTACAGAAACTAGGATATAACAAATGTGTGTTGTTTTAAGCCACTAAATTTTGATGAAATTTGTTATGCATCCCTAGATAAATAATGCAACTCACCTGCCTACTTAGCTCACATAACTGCTTCTCTCTGGCTGAGGGCATCCTCTGCCCCTAGAAGCGAGGTTTGCCATGTAAGTATCAGCCCAGTAGTGCCCTGGAATTCATGCCCTCAAGAGATTTCAACAATGAGGTATAGGAATGAGTGGATAAATATTCCAGTTTCCTAATCCTTGGGGCACAATTCTACAGGGTGTTCTAAATAGTCTCTCAGAGGACCCAGGGGGATTGAACTACAGCTGCCCAGAGAGGTAATCCATTTATGAAAGCACTATTTATTAGCTTTCTTCCCTTCCCTGTCTTATCTCCCCTACTGCTTACCATGCTCCCCAGGATCACCACCCAAACAATCTGCTAGCAACCAAATCCTTTTTCAAGATCTATTTTTAGAGGAACTCAAACTCAGATAAAGCCTCTATCTGGTATTTCTCAAAAATTCTTCTAAAGATGTAAAATAGCTAACACAACCTGCAAAAGTTGTCTTCAATCCCATTATTTAAGGCAATGACAAATCTCTAGATTAGGGTAGGATTAGATAGTAGGATTAGCCTGTGTACTTTTTCAGCTTTATATCTCTTCAGTCATTTCATAATTTTCCATGATTCTAAGAGCCCTGGGACTTGTGACAATGACAACCACAAACAAGGTATGATTTAGAGTCTAGAATCTAGATACTCCCAAGCAACCAAATAGTGAAGCTGTGTGATTGGTCTCAAAGGATCCCATAGATGTCAATGCCGAAAGGAGAGAAAGGATGGCTGGTAGTTCCTGCTCCTCACTGCAAGTCCTCTGTCAGGTAACCCACTGGCCATCCTAGTGCTAGTCACAGAGCTGTTTCCCTACTATCCTGTCTACTAAAATTATACATCTTGTCCTACCCAAAATTTTAAAAAATAAGAAATCAATGACATTAGCTCCTACCTTAAGCAACTAAAAAGAGAAGAGTATATTAAACATGAACTAAATAACAAAAAGAAAATTAAAAACAAGAGAAGAAAGCAAAGAAATCAAAAACATATGAAAAAAGAACACTCAATAAAACCAAAAGCTAGTTCTTAAAAAGATCAGCAAAATTAATAAACTGCTAGCCAGCAATAGCAGTAAAAACTAAAGAAAAAACACGTTGCCAGTATTAAAAATGAGAGAAGGGATATCACTGCAAATCCTAAACATATTTAAAGAATAATAAGGGAATTTTCTGAACAACCTTTCACCAATAATTCTGAAAACTTAGGTGAAATTGATAAATTTTTTAAACACAAACTGTTACAATACACCAATATGAAAAAGATAATCTAAATTGCTCTATTACTATGAAAGAAATGATTTTTTAATTTAATAACCCCCCACCACAACCAAAATAAAATCTCTAGACCCATGTGACTGCACTGGAAAATTCAACCCAATGTTTACAGAATTAACACCAATCCTACAACATACTTTCCATAATATAAAGGAAAAGGGAACACTTTCTAAAAATTAGAAATCTATAGAACAATATTCTTTGTGAATATATATGTAATTATCCTTAACAAAATATTATTAGCAAGCAGAATTCAGCAAATATAAAAAATAATTACACATATAACTAAGAAGCATTTGTTCCAGGATGCAAGGCTGGCTAGTTCAATATTTAAAAATCAATATAATCCACCTTATTAACAGGCTAAACAAGAAAAATATCAAAAGATCCTATCAATTAATGTAGAAAAAAAATCTGACAAAATTCAGTAACCATTCATGATTACAAACTTTAGTAATGAGTAACAGAAGAGGGTAACTTTTTCAACTTGATAAAGAGCATTTAAAAAAACCTATAGTTATTATTACATTTATGGTTAAAGACTGCATGCTTCCACTTTAAGATTGGAAACAAGGCAAAGATGTTTGCTCTCACACTCTTATTAACACAGTTTTGCATATTCAAGCCAGTACTATAAGACAGAGTTCAGAAAGGAAGAAATAAAACTGCCCCTGTTTGTAGATGACATGCGATGGTCTACACAAAAAAATCTCAAAAATTCTACCAAAAAAAAAAAAAATCCTATAATTGACATGTGAGTTCAGTGAGGTCAAAAAATGTAAAATAAACATACAAAATCTATATATTTCCATGTACTATCAATGAGTACATAGACACAAAATTTGAAATGCATTATCCTTTACAATCACTAAAAAGATACAATACTTAGGTGTACAAAACAAGTACAGGACTTATATGCTGAAAACTACACAATGTTGCTGAAAGAAATTAAAGAAGACCTAGATAAATGGAGAGCTATACTATAATCATGGATTGGAAGATTCAACATACTAAACATGTTAATTCTCCCCAAATTGATATACACATTTAACATAATTGATACAAAAATCTCAGCAGATTTTTTATAGACAAGATTTACTACAACTTATGTGAAAGGCAAAGAAACTGGAACAGCTGAAACAATTTTGAAAAAAAATAATAAAGCTGAAAAATCAATCTATCCAATTTATTTAAGACTTAGCCTATTATAGCTACAGTAATTAACACTATGTAGTACTGACACATCAATGGAAAAGAATAGAGAACCCAGAAATAGATCCAACAAATATATTCAATGAATTTTTTACGAAGTACAAAACCAATTCAATAAAGTAAAGAAGCTATTCAATAAACAGTGCTGGAGCAAGAGGATATCCATATGCCTCTGCCCCTCCCCTCCAAAATAAAACACAGCCTATTCTTTTATATTAAATTATTAAACTTTATATTGAAAATAACTCAAAATGGATTGTGTTCTTACATGTAAAACATAAAAATATAAAGTTTTTAGAGAAAAAGAGGAGAAAGTCTTTAGGATCTAAGAATACACAAAACATTCTTAAATATCACACCAAAAGCATGATCTGTAAAAGAAAAAAAATGATAAACTAACCCTCAACAAACATTAAAACTATGGCTCCACAAAAAAACAGTTAAGAAAATTAAAAGACAAGCTACAGATTGGGAGAAAATATATGTAAACCACATATTCAACATAGGGCTAATATCAACAATATATAGAGAACTCCGGAAAATTGACACTAAAAAAGCAAATAATCCGATTAGAACATGGGCAAAAAACATGAAGAGACAATTCACCAAAGAAGGCAGACAGCAAATAAGCACATGAAAAATGTTCACCATCATTTGTCATTCAGAAAATGCAAATTAAAACCATAATGAGGTTTAACTACACACTGTCAGCAAAATTTTTTAACAGGGACAACACCAAATACTGGCAAGGAAAAGGAGAAACTAGATCATATATATGTTATTGATGGAAATGTAAAAACGTTCATACAGCCAGTTTTATTTTCTTAAAAAAAAATTAAACATGCAGCTGCCACAAATCTCAGCAATTACACAACTAGACATTTATAACTTAGAAATGAAGACATGTTCACAAAAAATCCATACACAAATGTTCATAGAAGCTTTATCTGTAATGCCAAACTGGAACCAATCCAGTCATTCAGCTGGTTAAACAAATTCTAGTACATCCTTGCCATGGAATACTACTCAGCAATAAAAAAGAATGAACTAGTGATACACACAACAGCCTAGAGAATTAAGCTGAGTAAAAAAAGCAAATCCCAGCAAGTTACATAGGACATGATGTCACATATATAAAGTATTTTTGAAATGGCAAAGTTATAAAAAGAAAAAACAGATCAGAAAAGGGGTAGGCCAAGAAGGAAATGAGTATTTCTATAAAATAGAAACATGAAGAATACTTGTGATGACAGCAATGTTTTGTATTTGACTATATCAATGTCACTGTCTTTATTATGATATTATACAATAGGTTTGTAAGATATGATCATTGGAAAAAACTAAAGTATACATGAAATCTAATTATTTCTTACAACAGTATGTGAATCTGCATTTATCTCAAAATTAGTTTATTTTTAAAACTCCATATAAATGGGGGAAATGAATATATTTATTACTTTGATTGTGATGGTTTTGTTATCAAAACTCATCAAATTATACATTATAATACATTACATACAGATATAACACATTATAATACAACTTTTTTGCAGGTTAATTATTCCTTGAGAAAGCTGGGGAGGAAAAAGATGATATATTTCTCTTCCTCTTCCCTTTCCATATAATTCGGTCTTATAGCTATTAGGTGAACCAAGAAAAATAGGCATCCACACTAAAAGGGGATAAATAAAGACAGTTAGAGAGGTGTTGGCAATGTCCCAGACATTGTTAGGATGAACTTTAGGATGAAGAGGGACTTTGTATACAAGGATTGTCTGGTGCAGTGTTGATGTCTACATAACACTGTTGCCAAACACATTGATGTGTCAGCACACCTGGTAGAAAAGGACATCCACACATGGAGGGGATAGTGGTAGTGATGAAAGATTGCATATATACAGGAAGACTGACTGAACAAGTAAATATATTAAAGATAATGAAACTGGATTCCTCATTGTGGAGAAAGAAGTTACAAACATGGAAAGGGACAAAACTACAATAAATCCAGTGGTGTTAGATTGTAACTTGAGATATTGATATAAACCTATTATTTTCAACATATATAGAAATAAATTAATATTTAAATGTGTGAATGTATGTGTGTGCATACATATACCCATTCTCCCTAGTGGTGTTCACTGAGAGGGCCTAGAAACAGCAACATCCTAATAATAATGAGCAAATTTATCACCTTGACCATAGATTCTAAATACCATTCTCCATTAAAGAAATCAAGCCTACTTTGAGAAATGGCTGAAATTTTTCAAGAGTTGATGTAGGGAAAGATATACAATCAGTCTGAAACATTCTTTGTCAGAAAGTAAAAAATTAAAGAGATAAATCAAAAAGAACACAAGTAAGATTGAAGTAACTATCTAAATCTCTGAAATTTAAGCATCAGAATAAGTACTGTTAGTAACAGAGTGAACTGAATCAACTAGGAAATCAAAAATCTATATTGCTATAAATAGCAAGGAAATAAGTAAATGAATGAATAATTGGAAAATTTTATGTGGAATGAGATATTTGTTTTTGGAATGGTTATTTAACCTTGAGAATGTTTTAATTTTGACTCAAAGAATATGAACCTATATTACTAATTAAAACCAATTATAAAGATACAGCTAAAAAAAAAAAAACCTTATAATCTATTCAGTGGGCAATGAGAATGCTAGGATTTCTCTGCCCACCATATTTTTCCAGTTCATGTATGTAGTAGCTGACTTGTTATGGGGAATATGAAAAGGGAAGAGTAGAGGATGGCTCCTTTGTTTCTTACCGGGTTTTCCAGATGCTATAAATCAGTGCTATAAATTGATACTGGAAATAAAAGAGGAAGAGAAGGTTGGGCGCAGAGTAAGAAAATGGATTTAGTCTGGAAAATTTTACAGTGAGGATGTTTAGCAAGCAATCAGTTTCACTGGCTTGAAACTCAGAGGAGAGTCTAATGCTGAAATAACTCACCATATAAGTGTACAACTCATCTAAGGAGGATGGAGAAAAAGAAAAGCATTCAGCCCAGGAAGGAATCCTGGGTTATGCAGACATATAGGAAAAGCATTATGCTATTTGGAATAGTACTGTTTATGAGCAACTATTATTATAAGCAAACATGGTAAGTAAAATATTAAAATTTCAAAAAATTAAAAACACCCAAATATCAACAAAAGTACAATTTATTTAATACTCTACCACTTAATAGGCTGTTATCACAGAAATATATTATTTATGAATATATATATTATTTATAACATAAAAATGTTTATGATAGTGTTTTTCCTTTAAAGTATATATTATTTAAGCAACGTAAAAAATAGGCATAGTAAAATCTAGAAAGAGATGCATCAGAAAGTTAACAGTAATTGTTTCGAAGGTGGAAAGCTACAAGGTTCTTTCTACTTTTCCATATCATTCAAAATTGCTAAGATTATTTTCTAATAGGAAAGTCACAAAAAGAATTATTTTCTACCTCTTCCAAAGATAAACATGGTCCCAATTAACAAAAAACCTGAACATGTAGCAGGACCTCAATAAATTAATAAGTCTATCAATATCTGCAATGAAGGCAGTTACCTGAGATTCTCTTATCTATAAAAGCCTGCGGTCCTGTCAGCTAAAGAGCCTCATGTCCTGGGTCTTGCAGGGCATGACAAAAGGCTCTGCCTCTACCCTCTCTGTCCAATGTCATTAATGCCTTGATAGGCCTTTACCTGGGTTCCCGGGAACCGTCCCTATTAGATTCACTGATGGGTCCCAAGCGAGTTAAAGCTCTTGTTGGTGCCTCTGAAGACAACAACCAAAGGGCTGTCAATATTCTTCTTCTGTCACTGGTCCTGCAGAGAATCAGAAATGATGACTTGTTAATTTAATCTGTGGACTGGGAACTTGTCTCACTGTCCTTCTGACGTGTGCAGGTACTTCCAAGACGCTGGGCTCTCTCTAGGCTGTCAAGGCCCATGTGCTAACTGCACCAGCGGCCCGGCCCTTAACACTATGCAAAGCTCTTCATTCCAGGTCTAACAGCAAATCCTGTCAGTTGATATTAGTAGCTCCACAAATAATCGATGACATTTGAAACAGGTTAGCAAAGCTTTCACGATGTTCAATATTGTTATTATATTCATGTCTACGATTACCTCCACATTGATTGATGGAGTCCTCATAGTGAAGGGGACGCTTGTCTGGCAGGCAGAGCCCCATCTCTAGGCCTCTGAGCGTCTTCTGATGCGTTGGCCTCTCGCGAGGGTTGGGGGCTGAGAGCTCGCGGGGCCTGGCCAGTGGGGATAGAAATGGTTAACCGAGGGAAGGATCCATCAGGCAGGGCGGGAGAAGTAGTCACTCTGGAGTCCAAAAATCCTCTTGTAGCCTCTTTTTGAATAAAATCTCAACTCTTCTCCTCCAGACCGATGAAGGCAGGACCTAGAAGCCTGAGGTGAGTCCCCTTGGCATCTACCCAGTGCTTTAGGAAGCCAAAAGTCACAGCCTCACAGGCCGGGACCCTGAACGTGGCTCCGCCCCCAAGCACGTTGGGCGGAGCCCCCGTGGAGAAATCCCTCCTGTTGCTTAACGTTTCTCCCTCCAGAGGTTTCTGAGCTCAACTAGGTATGCTGGCCATGATGAAGTAAATATAAGTCTCTGTCCTCTCAAAAGGTAGATACAGTTGACACTTGAACAAAGCTGGTCTTAGGGGCACGGACCTCCTGCACATTGGAAAATCCACATGTAACAAGTAAGCTCTAGGCGAATTCCCTCCCAACTGCCAGTTGAACCTTGAAAGAGCAGGCTTGAACTATCCAGGTCAATTGAACTTCTTGGGTCAATCAAATGCAATCAATGGAACTGAGCAAAGGAACTGAAAGAAACGTGTGTAAGTTGACCCATGCAATTCAAACCTATGTAGTTTGAGGGTCAATTGTAATTAAATCAAATGTTCCAAAGAGTGTAGGAATTATTCTGAATTGGAAAGCAAGGACAGACCCCAGCTTGGGAGGGTCAAAGAAGACATCCAAGGGGAAGCTTTCTATATAATAGAAAGAAAAGAAGAAAGAAGGGACGGGGGTTCATGTATTGGTTTTGGTTTTCTTGTTGTTTTGGAGTTTTTAATAACATGTTCCATCTGATGACTTCTCATTCCCCTGTGGTAGTCCAGCATATATGCTCAGTGAGTGAGGAATGTGGAGAAGTTGTAAGAAGGTGAAATAGTTTTGAATACTTAGGCGTGAGAATTGACCAAGAAAGCAATCATATAAGCTCCCGCAAGACAGGGAGCTTTGTTTGTTTCCTTCACTGGTATGTCCCAAGTGCTTACAAGAAGGCCCACTATATATTAAAAACTGAAAAAAATGAATGGATTCTTTTCAGGCAGTGTTAGAGCTTACCAGTAGTACTAGAACATAAATTTATGATGGCATCAACATATTTAATTGCATGATTTTATCCCCTATTCAATGGCAGATCTGAAAGAGTTCAATTTTTCCAGGCAGGAGAGATGAAGGGAGGATGGGATCGGCTGTTTAGGGTAGAACTATTTATGCTTGAAGTTAAGTGATCGACCATGAAGGGTTGGTTTTTTTTGGGGGGGGGGAATTGTTTTGTTTTGTTTGAGCAGGAGGAAATGAAGACCCAAAAATAAAGGTCACATGAGCAAGGAAAAACTATAAAGTGGCTTTTAGTTCCTGAATAGGTTGAGGAATTGGCATACTGAGGGCAAAGGCTGAAAGGATAAAGAGTGCAATGTCAGACTATATTTTCAAAAAGCCAAAGGGATCCTGGCGGTAAGTTCTAGTATATAGCCATAACTGAACTGGAATGGAGAAGAGGTAGACAGTGAGATGCCAGATTATAGGATAATCCATATGGATGTTGAAACATTTCTCTTTGTCCTGGGCCCCATCCGACTTCTTTCCTACCCTGAGATGTTCACAAAATCAGTACTTCGTCCAACTCCAAGCTTCAGTCAATAGCATGACTTTGGACAAGAAGTCAGAAAATGGGACAGTAGAAGAAAGGGCTGTAGTAGACATCTGTTTTGTTTTTGTTTTTGACACCCAGCATTCACTCACCTTTTGGAAAAATACTTCTGTTTCCCTTTAAGGAACTAATCCCATTCTCAGTATCAGTCCATGTGCTAGTAGAGTGATCTTTCCCTGACACTCTTCCATTAAAAATTCAGCCTTAGCCAAAAATATTGTTTCATGCTCTTGACAATAGTGATTGATCAGGGATAACCTAACTGGAGATAATAAAGCACAGTGGGACTTTTGAAAGGACTAGTGGGAAAGACAACCATTTTCAGCTGTACCTGAAACTTGGCGGATGCTACCAGACAGAAAGTTTCACAATGAAGCCAGTCCAGAATACAGAGCCAAGTATGAACCCTCCTGCCTGCGACCAGCCTAACTCAGACATTTTCATAGACATAATAGAGTCTGTAGTTTTGAAGAGCGGAGACTATTGAGTCCATCATGGTTGCCACTAGGATGTTCAATGTCAAAGGCCATTTGGCTCATTAAATGTTCAATGGCTACACAGCCTCTGTGCTAACTGTGGGCAATGCAGTGTGTTATTATATAAAATATGAAGCTTGATGTTTAGTCATCCCAGCAAACAACATTTCATCCCTTAAAAAATTGTACTGTCTTCTATGGGACTTTCACATAGAACCCATCCCACTTAAGGAAACTCATCTTTACATGCCTATTCTCAAGTCATTGGAGCTACTGTTACCTTTAGGCAATTCTACTTATTTCAACCAAGCATCTGCATGAACCACTATCTTCTTTCTCCTCAGAATGCCTAGCCAAATGTTCCTCTCATGTGAGAATTTGGACAGGACTGTATAACAGGTGCCTCACAACTTCTGTTGCAGTCAGGAAACTTGAAGACCATTAATAACTCCTCAGACTAGAAGCCCAAAGTTCATTCAAGACAAAGGGGGAAAGTTAATAATAATAAATAATAGTAATAATAATAATAATAATTTTATCCCTTTTGAGTCTCCTCTGGCAGGGAGTAGAAATATCAATCAATAGCTTGGTAAAATATCTTGCCTTAAAAGAAGATTGCCTAAAACTGGGCAAGAACTCCTACAGAGAAAAATTATCCTCTCATCATTGTCAGCCCAACCTCCTTTCCACAGTGAAGCACAGCTAAATTTGCATAATAATCAATTTTTTATGAACCATCTCTACCCCCTAAATAAAGAAGTAAACAGACCCCAAGTCTCTGAGGAGAGATTAGGAGGCAGCCTCCACAAGTCTCTGAACTTGCCACTTGGCTTCCTTAATGATCAAGGACAAACAGCCTAATTTACACTGTGATCCAGGGACAATGGAGGTTGTAGAAGAAAGGATTCAAGAGAAGTACCCCTTCTCATAGCCCAGGCTTTTTCATTGAGACTGAAGAACAGATCACAATTCTCAGTTTTAATCCTTCTGTAGGCTGCAACTAGAAATCTTATTTTCTTAGGAAGCGCCTTGCAACAGAGAAATTCAGTGACTGGAGCTGAGATCTCTGGTCCCCATCCCCAATCCACATCAAGGTACCAGTTGATTCATGCATTTCATTTGCCCTGACATTAGGGCATAGTGTGAGCATGAGGTTGTAAAACTTCTGGTAGCCCATTCCCATTGTATTTTATGTTAGTGATAATTCTTCAGGCACCACACTATATCATGTAAATGATACCCCTCTGAAATTACATAACACTCTGATTTCTGAGTATGGGCACAAAGCACATTAAACCTTTTCCTAGAGAAACTGATCCTTGTCTCCAGCCATTTTTCAGCTAACATACTTTACTGCTTTCTGTGACCATCTGGCATTCCCATAAGAGCAGGAGTGAGAAAAGGGAATATAATCCTAGAAGCACAGCACAAGACTGTGGGATCAATCCCGGACGGTGCTGCCACCCCATTAAAACAGGTCACTTCCTAGATATTCTGAGTGTGCAATTTCTATCTCATCATCTCACCCAATTTTTCTCTGAATAGATGCAGTAGGCACCAGGTATGACTTGTTATATGACTCCAGGCCAGTAACACAAGCTCCTTACACTACCACATCTTCCATAGTTAGAAATCCTCAGGCCATGGGTATATGAAAAACATCCCAGAATGGGGATTACATGCTCTGAGTTCCCTAGTACAGTGCTGGCTTTTCCATCAATTGGGTGACTCATTTTCTCTGATGTTCAAGCTGTGAGAAACAAATACAAAATGATGGATGTGCTTTATTCAATTAAATACTAAGAACAAAAAGTAAACCTTTTGATCTATAGGATTTGCTTCCTCTAGAAGCCTTGCTTTCTCTACCGGAGCTGAAGGTTGCTTCTTTAGGCTATGGGCTGGGAGCTAGGGCAGAGTGAAGAGACTGTAGTGGAGCCAGGATGAGCCACATTGCACCTAATTTTTCTTACCCTCTAAGACTAAATGCTGGCAGTAGTGAGTCAGGTGGTTCTAAGGGCTCCTTCCACTTTACTATTCATGATGAATGGTACCACTTACCCCATACCACCTACCTTTCCTATGCAAGGTGCCTTTCCTTTGCCACCTTTCATTCCTTCTTTGGATGCACCAATCTCTTTGATGTTTTTTTACAGCCACCACTACATTAGCCATCAATCACCTCTGACCTTGATGTCATTGATATGGTTGAAGAATAGGATCCACTTGGCACTTAGCCAGTTTTGCATCAGTGAACTTAATGTTGTATCCAGGTTCCAATGATCCTCACACCTTCTGATATTTACACCTATGTGCAATTACCCTTCTCCTTGAGTGTAGGCTGGACTTAGTGATTTCCTTCTGACTGAAAGAATAAGGGGAAGCTAAAGAGATACCATTCCCATTATTAGTTCACAAAAATTTGTAACTTGTGTCTTATTAGCAGACTCTCTTCTGGCTTTGATGAAGCCAGAGGCCGTGTTGGAGAGGCCCCCATGACAAGGAACTGGACTCCAGGCAGCTACAGCCAACAGCCAGCAAGGATTTAAGGACCTCAGTCCAACAGGCCTTAAGAAACTAAATTCTGCCAACTATGTAAGTGAGCACACAAGTGGGTCCTTCCCCAGTCAAGCCTTCAGAGGAAATATGAGTTCCAGTTGGCATCGTAATTGCAGCCTGTGAGAAACTGTGAAACAGAGAACCCAGGTAGGCCTTGCCTGGATTCCTGGCCCACAAAAACTGTGAGATCACAAGAATGTGTTTTCAGAAGGCACTAAATTTGGGGTTATCCATTACAAAACAATAGATAACTAATATACCTCTAAATTATGGTAACCTTAGTGTAAGATATAACATGGCAGGAAAGGTAGGCAACAAGTAGGACAAACTCCCTGAAATGTCTCTGGAGATACTCTCTTCATGCTCAATAATTATCCCATACACTCTTCCACTGAAATGGTATCTTGTGCTCTACCAAGTCCTGATTAGTCTTCAGGAGGTGAGATCAAGGTAAGGTAATGTTGTAATGATGAGGTTATTCCCATTTTTCTCTTCCTTTCCCTCTCACACCGCCGTTACATTTTCCTTACTTTGTCTCCTTTTTGACAAATTTTTGGTGGTTGCCTAATGACTAACAGGTGATGACCAAGTTATCCCTTGGTTTGGCAACAATGCTATCAAGCTAAGCATCCTGAAGAGATTTCCCCGACGATCAGGAAGAGCTTGTCCAGTTCCTCAAGATGCTCTCATAAGCAGGAATATGCTGTTGCTGAGCTCAAAACTTGACTTTGAGACAGATTCATATCCTATTTCTACCAGATTCTTCAGCCAGACCCATCCAGTTCCAAGAGCCTACCTTGGCCAACCCAATGTGCATACTTGCAAAATCCACCAATATGGACCCTGTGCAGTGGCTTCACCTGTACGATATTCTGGAATCAACAACTTTTTCTAAATGAAAGTAAGCCATTATTTTCATGAAAATATTCTTATCCCTGGTCCTTTTCAGAGCTGCAAGTTCTGTCCTCCCTAACTCTCCGGTAAATATAGAGGAAGGGGAAAGGGTGACCTGCCACCCATTTTCATTAGAGTAAGGTAAGGGGACATGGCCTATCACCCCAAACTACATGAAGGAGACAAGAGCTCTTAAGAGCAGATGACATTTATTCCTCACCAAGAGATCCAATAGAATTGTTTTTCCCTACCAATAACTTAAGGTCATAAACACCCACCTTCCACACTTTCTATTCCAAAACCTTCTAAAAGAAAAAAGGAGGAATTCTGGCTATATTCTGCCAGGGTAACTCACCCCACTCTACACCCTATCTAGTTCAGGATACTGAGGGAGCAGATGAAAAGAAAGTTTAAGCCAAATTTTGGGCTTAATAGTTTTTCCTCATTTTGTAAAAGCTTAAAGTGTTTAGAGTAAACTTTGTGTATAACTATATTAAAAATATAGTTACAAAGTAACTATATTAAAAATGAAGTGTTATAACTACAGGAAATTTGAGAAGGTCAAATAAAGGACCCCAATAAAAAAAAAATGAGAAGGCCACTTTCAGGCTTCCTACATGGGGCTGATCATCTTTTAGAAACCTAAAGAGGAAATCAGCAAGAGCTGAAATGATTCCTTCCCTTCCCTAAGCATATCGGGATGTGGAACGCCCCTCCCGCATTCAGTACATAGGCAACAAGACTCTACAGTAGAAGAAACATTTATTGACAAGGATCAATATCCTTGGTTGTGCTAAAGATTGATTGTTGTCATTAGAGGATGTGTTATCATGAAAACTTATGAGGCTTTCTCAACAAGGACCAAATGATTTTTGGGTAGGGACTTTTTCTCCCTGGAAGTGCTGGAGAAGCATTTTTTGTTTGAATAGAAGAGTCAAATCTCTTAAAACAGTGCTTTCATCATGGGTGAGGGTGGCTGTTTCATGTATGCAGGTGGGGTGTGGATCAGGCATGAGCTCCCTGGAGGGTGGAGAAGGGCGTTGACTCTGGCATAATAGCTGGTCCTTAACTTTCTGGAAATGTCTGACTCTGTTCCTTATAACACTTGTAAGACAACTCTGGTCAGCAGAGACAGCTTCTTGGCTGCAGCAGTTGCTACCTGCCCATTCCCCCTGCTGTGAATCAGAGAGATACCCATAGTTGGAGGAATGTCCCTTATCAGGGTCAACCTCGGCCTGCAGTTCCTCATTCTGCTGACTTAAGTCCAAGGCCTCAGGTTTGTACATACGTGCCAGTTTCTCCTCTAGGATCTTCTCCATGGCTTTTATGACCCCATGAACTTCAGGGAGGCCCAACATCACCAAAGAGATAGCTGCACTCAGAGTGTGTGCTAGTGCTGCTGAGAAGCATTTCCTGGATATTGATTTCTCTTGGAATTGATCCATGAAAAATTGTCTTATCTTTTTTCTGAAGTAAATAGGAGGAAACTGTTCATTCTGTGACAGAGATGATAAAGTACCCTCTAATTCTCCATCATCAACAGGGTGGCTCTTCTTTCTGGCTTTCGATGTCACTACCCCTGAAGCTTCACTTCCACATTCTCCTACTTTGGAGCCCAGAGGTCCCACTGTCTTTGCAGCAGGTAGGAAATCATTATCCTGGCACTTCCGTAAAACATACTTAGAGACCCAGGGTAGCTGCCTCAGATCTCTGATTATCCTGCTGTCCTCCAAGTGGACATTAAGTACCTGGGAAGATCCCATATCTCCAGTGGAGATGCTTTGAGACTGAGTCAGTAAAGACTGGGATGGCAACCTGTCTGAAGTAGAAGACATGTCGATGAGAGAGCCTTGAGCCTGGCTTTGCTCCCAGCTCTCCAGTTTGAGCTTTAACTCATCAAGGACCTGCTTTTCCAGTTCTGATGGTTGAGAACTGTAGGGCAACAATATTTTTGGTGAGTGACATTCAGTGATCAGGGGAGATTCCACTTTACTCCTATCGACATTTATCCTTTGGGAGCTTACCAACTCCCTGGTTGTCAAGAGGTCATAAGATTGTGATTTAACAGCATACACTTCTTCAGTGTTGCATATTTCCTTGGACATGTTGGACATTAAAAAATGTTCTAAATTCTTCTCCACTTCCCTTTGGCCTTGAATCATTTCTGCTCTATCACTGGAATTCATGTTCTCATCCTTGGTTCAGGTCTAGACCCAGCTTGCTTCATGGGCACCTCTGTGCAGCCACTGTTGTCTACTACAGTCTCATTCTGACTCACATTTTCTATGGTGCTGTGAGTGACAGCCTGAAATGACTGTCTGCCATGCTCAATTATCTGGACGTCTTCTACAGACATATAGTCCATATCAGCGTGTGATAGTTTCAGGGCCCCCTGCCTTCACTGTCCACAGAAGCAGCAGCCAGTAGAGGATGATCCAGAATAGTGACTGAGTTTTTTGTTCTCACCTTGTTTCCCTGAGAAGTTTTAGAGCTTCCCTCAAGAGTCTTGGAAACCTCAGCTTTGGAATCTACCCCAGAAATATGGGTGGCTGGGAGGGAAAGCCACATTGGGGAAGAAGCCATGTATTGGCATCTCTTGATGTACAGAATTTTATGGATTCAATAACTTTGAGGGGTAGGCCCCACCTCTGATTCACACGAAACCTTATAATGTGGGCTTCCAAAACTTCTCGGGTGTTGGGATCAAGAAAAGAGAGCTCTAGAGTGGGAATCTGGCAGTACACACCATCTACCATTGTATGTATGGAATTTGTGTTTTCCATATTGGTCTGGGAACTCCCGGGATGATGTATTGTCCTCAGCCAGCCAGGAACGACACACACTTATAGGGATCCTCCCCGCAGTGATCTGCCAGAATTTCTTGTTCAGATGTAATCTAAGAATCGTTTTCATTTGATTCTGGTCAAGGTCACTCCTTGAGACATTTAACAATTCATTTCTTAGGAGATTACTTGAGCGACACACACAGTTACGTCCTGTGTCTGAGGCAGCCCTCAGACTCTTCAGAAAGTAACGATCTGAGACCCTCTGTGGGATGTCTTCTGGGCTCTTTTCTAAAATATACCCAAGATTTCTCCTCATGTCCTTTCCTAGCTGAAACTTTTGTGGAAACTTCTTATAGAAACTTCCTGAGAGACTCAGTTCAGGCTTGGCTAGATCTTTTTTACTCTGGCCCTGAAGCTCAGAGAGTTGTAAGTAAGCATGTTTGCCTTGCTGCTGAGATATTTTTGTTAATTTACTCTGAGGCACCATCAATGCTAGGGAGTCTACATTCCTACAGGAATTAAAGCACCTCCTTAGGATTGTCTTCCTTGGAACATGGAGCTGCAGTTTCTCCTCAGGTTCACTGGTGATGTGAAATTTGCCAGGAAGGATGGAAACTGGTACATAGTCATGGGATGGCTGGCTGACCAACAGAGAGTTTTGATCTTGAGGACAAATGGCCTCTTGAGATTTTTGGAGAATAGGGTCTAAACCCCACAAACCTTCCTGCCTCTTCTGTAACACAGGCCATTCTAGGTCTTCATTTTCAGTCAAGATATGAGAGTATGACTCATCCTGGGATACAGGGGAAGACACTCCACATTCCCTAGTCTGGAATGGAGAAGGTGATAGTATAGGAAGTCGGGAATGAATGTGGGCCTGGGGATGGAACTGAGTGGAAGATTGGGATGGGAGCTTGATTTGAGGCAAAGGTGGAGGATGTATATTGGGTAGCGGAAGGAGGTGGAAATTAGGAGGTGGTGAAGATCCTAAATGCTGCATTTTGACTACAGAAGCATTATTGATTCCATTGAATAAGACAAAGCGAGACTCTAGTGGGGAACTTCTTCTAGAAACCAGGAGAGTAGCCACTAGGGACTCGCTGTGCAAAGAGGGAAGCCCCCAGAAGAGTTGGCTATATTTCTGCTGCAAGTTTCCCCCAAAGTCTTGACATAAAAGAGCTCCTGGCTAATGTGCAGCTGCTCTGGTTTGTCTTCGAAGTTCCAGCCAGTTTTAGAGGCTGTCATGTCCTCTACTTCGAATGGCTGCAGTGAATTCCATGAAGATGTCCAGTAGTTTTCTGACAACATATGTTTTGAAAATGATCCCTCCTTCATTTCTTTCTTCTCTAAAATCTGAAAAGTAACTCTCTTTTGTATTTGTCTTTCCAAATGTGCCTGAATGTTAAGGCTAGGGAAAGAATGGCTACTGGTTTCCATGTCCTTTGTAGCAGAGTCTCCCCAGTGGCACGTATCTGGTAGTGGAGGGAAACATACTCTCGCTGAATATCAGAGTGCGATAATGTGGGGAGCAACATATTCTTGGCATATGCCTGCCAACAGGACAAGTCTGAAACGGACAGGTTTGAATGATCAGTGCCTGCAACTGTTGGGACATAAGTAGATAATGTGCCAGGGCTATCTGGACATGAGTCCTCTGGAACAGGCTTCAGTAAGATGGAATTTGATTTAGATTGAGTCACAGTGAAAGTGTTGTCTGGTGGTAGCGAAACAGACAGATCTCTTTGGATGTTTGGACAAGAAAATGAGTCAATAGGATTCATAGTCTGTGATAAACCTGATAAGGACTTGATATCCTGGGAAATGGTTGACTCAAGGGAGAAGATGGTATTCAGAGATGAACTAGCCTCTGAATGGACAACAGGATCCACTCTCTGAGTGTCATGTGGTGGGAGAGGGATAATAGCAAGGGGTTGAGGTGGGGAATTGTCCACCGGATTTTGGGCTTCAAGGCAGGAAACAGTTCTGGTGGCAGAGGGTGACTGGGTGGTGACGGTGAAAGAAAGTCACCTAAGGCGGTCGCTGGTTCAGGGGAGAGAATATGGGGTGGCAGTGGGAAAGGCTCAGACAGAAGGGCAGGGATTGGGTCTTTTGGTGGGACTACTGAGAAGGCAGGAGACAGAGAATACGATGACTCAGTCACAGGAGCTATGGAAGCCGAAGGAGACACAGAGGGAGTAGCGTCTTCTAGAATCTCCGGGAACAGCAGCTGATTGACTTCAGCAGTTGTGCCATTACACACATCACAGGAGGGGTCCGGACATAACAGCTGGCGAAAGCGGGTGGTGTCATGGTGCTGGCCTAGAGGTCTGCAGGAGACAGGAGGTACAAAGCTACAGCCAGGACCAGAACAAACATATGGGACTTTGGCAGGTCTGGCAAGGGTAGGGCTTCCCACTGCATACTGTCCTGTCATATCTCCCTACTTCCTTAATCCCACAGTCTACGTTTTTATCCCTCTCCCAAAGACTTTCACATTCTGACTCTGACGATTTTTCCCTCCCATGTTCATCCCAGCCTTTAATAAGCCCTAGAAATTTATGCACTCTGTCATAAAAAAAGGTTATAGAAAAAAAAGGGTAATGTTTAGTCACCTTTGGACCAGAGAAAGCACCTTCCTTGCCTCCTCTACTTCACTCCGGCAAGCTCTCCAACCTGGGAAACCAGGAGAACGATGAAGGTAGAAACAAAGAGATCTTACAGGAGGCTAATCAGAATGTTCTTTAGTGGTACCTTGGTAGATTGGACTTGGAGAGCCCCAAGAATTAAAATACAGTAACATGGTCAATGACATTAACAGGCTCAGATGTATCTTGCTGTATTATTCACAAAAGTTATAGATATAGATATAGATATAGATATATATCTTTATGCACACACACACATATATA
This sequence comes from Eonycteris spelaea, assembly GCA_003508835.1. NCBI lineage: Eukaryota > Metazoa > Chordata > Mammalia > Chiroptera > Pteropodidae > Eonycteris > Eonycteris spelaea. Next base: position 4,088,060 of record PUFA01000087.1, read on the forward strand.
TCCTTCATATGTATATATATGTATATGTGTGTGTATGTGTATATATACATATATATATACACATACATATATGTGTGTGTGTGTGTGTGTGTATGTGTATATTCCCATGTGATACTCAAAACCACCTGTTGAGAAACATCAGTCAGTAGTCATTTTAAATAGAAGTCTAATTTCCAGGAAATCAAAGTACTTTTGCAAAGTCAGGAGAAAGAAATTCTGACTCAACATCTCACATGGCCACCTGTTGGGACTCACCCATTGCCCAGGTCTGTCACTGCTTCATGCCCAGGACAGCAGAGCTAGGAACCTGAGAAGTGTTTCAGGGTCTGACTGCCTTCCCATGAGTCTCTATTCTGAGGGCTCTGTTTTCTGAGATTGCTGTATGTAGCAACTAACATCTACAGAGAACAGGACCTTGGAACTCACAGAAATGAGAAAATGTGTCAGCCTTGGAGAGCTCAGGTGGAATAGGTAGAACCTTACCTTTAAGTGTCCCACCTTTCTTTCTTCTCTTGACTCTGCCCTGTCAATGAGAATAAAAAGAAAATAATGAGGGGTTGGAACTCATTTCTTTCATTCCTCTCCCTAGGAAAATCAGACACTTATGATCCAAGAATAATATTTCTCTGTATTAATTATCAGAATTTTGTGTTCCTTTTATTATTTCTAATGGTGATAAAATATTTTTAGTTTTTCCGCATTTGAAAAACTCAAAGAGGGATTTCATCTATGAGGTTCATACTTGGTATTCTCAGTCAGAAGTCCTCTGCTTAAGGAGGCCATAGAATCTGAAGCCAACAGTCAGGTCTGTACTCCCTCAGACAGGACCCTATATACTGGGACAGAGCTCAGGCTCCAGCCTCTATTAGCAGTCTCTCCAAAGCTCAGCACTGCTTTCCTGATTGTCCCAACACAAAGGAAGTCTTAGTCAAGTGACACCTGACATGGGAATTTGACTCATGATGAAGTGCTGGGGACTCTGTTGTCCTGCAGAGACCCCAAACTGTCTAAATAACCCTAGAGCTACAGAATATTGTGTCTCAGATTTTATTGGAAAATCTACCACCACATAGATGGTCTGTGAGCTTCAGATAGATACCTTAGTTCTCCCTGAACCAATAGACCTACCTGTTCTCTTCCCCTAGAAGAGTGATGTTCTATTTTTCCTCAGACTTCCCATTTTAGGGGTCTCTCTGACCCAAATAAACTCATTTATAAATGTTGGGAAAGAAAAAGGAAGATAAAAAATAATCCTTTGGGTTGAAAATTCTGGTTCTAGCTCCAATATTTAAAAAGCTTGAGAATCATCTCTTCAGTCTGTAGAAGCAAAAAACTAAACAGAAAATCAATGACTTTTCTTGGAGCCATCAGAGAATCGAGGTTGCAAGGCAAACTACTACCCAAAATTTTCAGGGAGGCGAATGCAGAGTCATAGTCAAGATCAGCTTACCTGGAACAGAGGCACTGGAGCCATGGTAGGAACATTTAAAAGAGCCCTTTGACAAATTGCTGGAGGATGCTTATGGGTTAGCATGAGACTAAGAAATTCCTAGAGTCACTGTGTTGGTGTGGGGAGGCCCATCCTATTCATGGAGTTTACCTCCAGGAACCCCACCAGGTTTTCAGAATGAAAAGCCATGAAAAACTCTCATGTTTCTGGCCACACAGGGAGAGTAAGGAGTCAGATAACCATTCTGAAAACACTTTGAAATATTCTCTGAGTATTGTCCATAATAGAAGATGCCTTGGTTGGGGAAGAGAATACCAGAGCCTTATTCCACATGGAAGAAGGAAAAGTACTCAAATACAGCCCCTTCTAGACTTCTTGCTTTATCTAAACAGTGAATAGAAAAGAAAAAAAAATCCTCATAAACACCTCTGGACATCACAGCCCAGGGACACAGGCCCACGTAAGGTCTAAGATTTAATAATATCCCCTCCCCCTCACCTTACCACTACACATCAATGAAACTTCAGGATAGTAACAGGCAATTATAGCTGAAAGAAGTGTGAGGCATCAAGTCTAATTGAGGAAGAGATTTAGGGAAGCCTAAAGACAGCACACAGGAGGAAAAAAAAGAACACTGAAAGAAATTGAAGCCTCTAACATATACAACTTCACTAAATATTAAATATAGTAAACACCTAGCCAGAAAACAACTTCCTGCTAAAGTCAATTTACTACAGTTTCTGTTACCAATACATCTTGGCTGGCTTTCCAGAAAAAATTATAAGGCATGCTAAAGACAGCAAAAAGCAGTCTGAATAGGCAAAGCAAGCATCAGATTCACATTTAGATGTGACACATATTTTGGAGTTATCATACATGGAATTGAAACTAACCATGATTGATATTTTAAGGGCTCTAATGGAAAAAAGAAACAACACATAAGAGGAAGAATATAAACAGAAAGAGGGAAACTCTAAGAATCAAAAGCTAATGTTAGAAACCACTGTCACAGAAATGATGAATAGCTTGATTGGCTCATCTGTAGAGTGCATATAGGCAAGGAAAGAATAACTGAACTTGAATACATGTCAATAGAAACTTTATAAACCGAAATGCAAAGAGAAGAAGAATTTTTGAAAAATTTTAAAACTCAGAATTTCCAGGCACTGTGAAACAGTTTCAAAATGTGTAACATACATGTAATTGGAATCACAAAAGGTAAAAAACAGAAAGGAGGAAATACTTGAAGTAATAATGGCCAAGAATTTTTCAAAATTAATGGAAGATTACTCATACGTTATAGAGGCTCAGAGAACACCAAGCAGGATAAATAACTAAGGTACCTGCATTAACTCTAAAGTGCTATAAGGTTATATGAAGTATAAAGATTAGTTGAACATGTATAGTAAAAACTATAGGGCAACTATTAAAATACTTGTTAAAGAAAAATAATTGATGTGCTAAGAGAAGAGAGAAAATGAAATCATATGAAATGCTTGTTTGAATCCATAAAAGGCATAAAAGGGAAAGAAAAGAAATAGAATGGAAAGTAAACAGTTATGGGCATGGTAAATATTAACCTAAATATATGGGGAAAAAATTAGTTGATGTGAAGGAGCTGTATTCACTAATAAATGTCATAGACTGTCAGAGTAGATTATAAAACAAAAACCAATTACACGTTGTCTACAAAACACCCACTCTAAGTATAAAGATACAGATAGATTAGAAGTAAATGGACAAAAACATATACCATGCTAACACCAGCAAAAAGAAAACAGGACTAACTATATTAATTTCAAACAAAGCAAACTTCAGAACAAGGAAAATTATCAGGATAAAGAGGCATTACATAACAAAGGGGTCAGTTCTCCAAGAAGACACAATACTTAACATCTAACAACAAAGTGTCAAAATATGTGAGGTAAAAACTGGTGGAATGGCAAGGAGAAAGAAATGAATTCACTGTGATTGGAGACTTCAACACCACTCTCAGCAAAGGGCAGATCCAGCAGGCAGAAAATCTGTAAGGGTACAGTTGGCCTCAACAGCACCATCAGTCAATTTGACCTAATTAACACTTATACAATACTTCAACAACAGAATTCACATTCTTCTCAGGCTCACATGGCACACTCTCCAAGACAGATCACATACTGGGCCACAAAACACCCATAACAAATATAAAAGGTTAGAAGTCATACAAAGCATGTTATCAAACTATAATGCAGTTAAACTATGAATCAGTTACAGATAGCTGGAAAAACCCAAAATGTTTTGCGATTAGACAATGTACTACAAACTCATGGGTTAAGGAAGGAGTCTCAAAAGATAAAAGAATTTAAACTAAACAAAACTACAGCATAACAAAATTTGTGAGATGTAGCTAAAGCAGAACTAGCATTTAATGTATCTATTTGGAAAGATTTAATGTCTCTGAGGGACTCTGGTTTACTTACCTGATTGATTTCTCTCTGTTTCCAAAATAGTGGGAAACATGGACTCCTGTTTAGGTAGCTCAGTGACAGGAGAAGGATCCCCACCCCACACAGGAAGGCAAAGATGGGAATACCTAGGAAGTCTAGCTGAAGTTCAACCATAGCGCAGTAAGGCTCCTCAGACAAAGAACGTGGTGTACATCATCGAAGTGCGTTGCTACAACAGGCAGCAGGGCATTGAGATGGCACATTCTAGACTGCAGTTCCAGGCCCACATCACAGTGCCACAAGCATCAAAGGTTCTTGAGGGTGGGGGCGGGGACAACTCAAGAGAGATGAACCCACGACCTTCCCCCACATCATCTAGTCCAGCGGAGCTGTCCATTCTTCCAGGGCCTTTTAGATGCCTCCAGCCTAACTACCAACTCCTCATTCACTAAACCATATATTTACCTTAGTGAAATTTTCTATTTATTCCACCTGTTACCCAAATAGAACCTGAGACCATTTTACTGTCTAATGATCTCCCTTTGGACCCCTGCCTGCCATGCCCATGGATTTACACTCCCAAGTTCTACTCTGTCCTCAACTACAGCTTCCTCTTATGCATAATGGGTTTCTACTTGTATGACACCAGGGATACTTTCAGCAGCAGCCCCAATCCAGCATCTCCCCAAAAGAATCCATGTTCACCAAAAAGCACGAGAGAACAGAACGGCCAGTACCAACAAACGGAAAGTGTGACAAAGAGGGAGATGAGGGCAAGGCAAACCTATGAACTCATGGCAAATAATTTCAAAATCTTTAGTGATCTTTTTTCTCCCAATATCCCTTTAGGCTGTTCGGCCCCTTCCACATTCAGTGCTTCGCCCTGCTGTCCCCTCATTCTTCTCTCTGCCAGATCTCTTCTCTCCCCAAAGCATTTTAATTTCTTGTACAGAGCAGTTGTGCTGGCACACAATGCACAGGACCAAACTCATCTTGATATGCAGTGGGTTTCTCTATAGCATAAATTCTAATGAGCACAATTGGAATCATATTTAGCAATACCTTTTGGCTTTTTTAGAATCACCACTACCTTTTCTATGAAAAGTTTTTATCCCCCATCTACTTTCTAACTTTTCACCAAATTTTCTATTGGCATTTATATACCTTTTGAAACAATACTATAATTAATTTTTGTTGATGGTATATATGTATTTACTTCATCTCCCCATGCCAGCTAGTCATTTAATAGTTATAACCCCTACAGCTTCATTATTTAGATTATAAACTGCTGAAATGAAGCCTTGTGTCATTTCCTTACTTTGCTTGCCTGCATTCCCTCGCTGAGTCTGATGAATCAGTCTTGGCCCCAGACACCCAGTCCTTTCCCTCCAGTGTGAGGAAAGTTAACCAGTAATGACAGCTCCATTCTTTGCCTGTCTTCTCCAGAATCCACAGCTTCGCCATTGTCTCCACCCGATAGGAATGTACACTTCAAGGCCACCCCCTCTCCCATACCCTCCCTTGACTGCCAGAGGTGTCTCTGTTCGGAAAAAAATCCCTCACATATCTTGTATCCCTGATATTTTTTTTATACCAAGTCTGGCCCTGAGTGTCCCTAAGGTCCCTAGGACTCACAACTGTAAAAACTTCCTTTAAAGGCTAAGTAAGATAAGCTCCACCAAGAAATTTCCAGGTGAGTAGGGATATAAAAATGGCACATTGAATATATTCTTCAAATATGGCCTTGTCATAAAAAGGGAAGGTTGAGAAACTGATACAGACTAAAGGAGATTAAAGACACGTAACACCTAAATGCAATATGTGATGCTAAACTGAATCCTGTAATGGAGGTTTCAGAAAGTCACAAAGGACATTACTCAATAAATGTTAAAAATGAGATATGAAGAGATTAGTTAAAAGTATTATGCTAAATGTTAAATTTACTGAAGGTAGTAACTAATTATTAGTATAGAAGACTCTCTCCTTTTCCTTAAGAAATATACAATGGTTCAGATATGGGGGAGGTTTGGGGAGGTGGTTGAAAATGGTGAAGAATTTAAGAAGTACGAATTGGTACTTATAAAATAGTCAAGGGGATGTAAAGTACAGCATAGGGAATATAGTCGATAATATTGTAATAACTATGTATAGTGCCAGTTTGGTACTAGAATAATCGGGGGGATCGCTTTGTAACTTATATAAAGGTCTAACCACTATGCTGTACACCTGAAACTAATATAAAATAATACTACATGTCAATTGCAATTGAAAATTGAAAAAAATATATACAATGAAATACTCAAGGAGGGAATATATTGTGCATGAATTATATTCTCAAATATTCAGGAACGTATACATAATTTTCATATATGTAGGGGTGTGTTCATATACAGAGAGAAATGGGACAGAAGGAGGAAAGGAGGCAGAAACAGATACAGCAGAGAGATGGTAAATGGTTCAAAACATTAGTTGAATGGATAAAAGGTTTATGGTTTTTCCATCCATGCAAATTTTCCACAAGTTTATTTATTTTCAAACACATTTTTTAAATGTACCATCGACTGTTTTCCTGAATTCTACCTGACCTTTGAAATTTCTACCTTTGATTCCCACAGCTACCACCGCCACCATATTCAGACCTCAGAAGTGTGCAATTTAGCTTTCAAATAGTTGTCTCAGGTTTTGTCCCAGGCAAGAAACCTAGGATCCTCTGCACATTTGAATCACACTAACATTTACACAGAGTTTTACGAAATGCTGAAGAACATCCTCTCTGCTCCTCCCTCCCCACCCCAAAAAAAGATTTTTAAAAATTACACAATATCAAATCAACAAAATAATTCAAGATGTTTACAACATGGAACCTATCATATCTATCTTATTTGGTGCCACCAGGTCTTTCTGTCTTCTGTGGTTTTGTGGTGTGGATGGGTTTGCCATCACTTCCTCTGCTCTGCCAGTGACATCTCTTTACTACCAGATTTCCATCTTCCAAAAAGTGTTGACATCCTATTCTCCCCCTCTTGTCATTCCAAGCACTTATTCTTTTTAAATCCTTTACTCGTTTTAAAAGCTTTGTTGAGATTATAGTTCACATCATACAACTCGCCCATTTAAAGTGTATAATTCCATGCTTTTTCCTATATTCACAGACATGTACATCATCAAAATCAATGGTAAGATAATTTCATGACTTCAAAAAAACCTTGTAACCGTTAGCTATCCTCCCCCTTACCATACTCTCCCAACCCTAAGCAACCACTAATCTACTTGATCTCTGTAGATTTCAGTATGGGGACATTTTATATGAATGGGATCATACGTGGTCATTTGTGACTGACTTCATTCACTTAGCATAATGTTTTCCAGGTTCATCCATGTATTGCACGTATCAGTATTTTTTATTACCAAAACATATGACATGGTGAAGATATACCATTTTTTATTTACTTAATCCATTTATCAGCTGATGGACATTTGGGTGTTTTCCATCTTTGACCACTATAAATAATACTGCTATGAACATATATTTTCATTTCGTTTGAGTGTAGACTTAGAAGTGGAATTGCTGGGTCATGTGGAAACTGTATGATGATTGAGGAAGTACCAGACTGTTTCCAGCAGCTGCACCATTTTTCATTCTCACCAGCAGTACATGAGGGTTCTACTTTTTCTACATTATCAGCAAAACTTATTTTCTGACTTTTGATTCTAACTATTTGTGTATAGTGCTATCTCATAGTGGTTGTGATTTGCATTTCCTGATGGCTGATGATGATGTTGACCATCTTTTCACCTAATCTCTTAGATTTCATAGCACTTTGGGAAGTAGAGAGGATAAATGGATCTGATCTACTATGACAGGAAAAATTTCTTCTAAATATTTAAAACACATGTAGTGATACCAAGTCCTTATAAACATGTATGGTTTTCTACTTCTACACTTTTTGCATGTTAGTATAGTTACTGTGTGATTGAGGAATAGTAATCTTGTGCACTGGATTTGCCCTGTAAGGTTACTACTTGTATGGAATTGAGGGACAAATTCACTCAAATGACTCCTCGGGGTTGACTAAAAGACAGCACACAACTGATTGCCAAAGCCTCTAAGTTCAGTGCTTTTTTGTCACCAAAGCTGTTTATATCTATGGTATATAATTGTATTCCACCGGTGATAATATCAAATAAATGTGAGTGCTTTAACATGTGCACATAGCTTAAGACTGAGAGATGAATAGCTAAATATTTCAACAGGCTTTTTCATCTTATTGTTGTGTAAAAAATGAGATGTATCACACATGGGAAATGATAATTGTGAAAGTAGGGAGAGGGTACATGGGAATATATACTGTTCTATCTGCTCTTGTGCACATTTAAACATTTCTGTAATAACAAGCTTTAAAAATAGAAAAGATGTTGGGTGCCTCATAAGGAGAGAGAAGAGGCAAAAAGATACCTGGCAAGGGTCTGTCAGTCCATCAAAACTAGAGTCTAGCTCTTTCTCAATAAGATGATTTCAGGAAGTGTCATTCCTTTGGGGTTAGGAAGGAAACTTCTTTCCACGTGACAGGAAGGAAAAAGGAATAGAGGAATAGAAAAATGTGAGTATTTAAAAATGTTTTGATGAAAATTTCCCATTTCATGGCTTCTAGCTTCTCTGTGAATAGCATATCTGTTGAGCAAGTAGAGATGGCATCAGTTTAAGGAAAGTAAAGGAGTTTCGAAATAGGTTTAAGTAGCATTAGAGAAAGAACAGACTAAAGAAACTGTGGCCTAAGCTCCATTTGTTTTCTTTATGTTAGTAAACATGGGATAATTATTTATGAATGAATGATTTCCAGGTAGATCTGGGGCTGAATCCATCCAGGCACCAGTAGACTCGATTGTGAGATTTAATCCAATATTGACCAGTTACTTCGAGGACAGGATTTCCGGAAAAACATAGAAGTGATGTTTTGCCAAATGGAAAAGATTAAGGGGGACCGAAATGTGCCCATTTGTCACAGAGCTTTTTAAATGTTTTCATGCCATAGGCCAGTAAGTCTACCATAGACAGGAAGACAAGTTCTTGGTGGACTCACAAGGAATAAGTGGAAAAGTGTATGACCTGGAGTTGAGTAATTAACAAGGGACACGAAAGCTAGAAGGATAGGGGATGAAGTGAAAGGATAGAATGTCAGACTGTGTTATTCCAAATGGCAGAGTTGTTTCTGGTAATAAGCTCTACAGTGTGAAAGCAACTACACTGGAATAGAAATGAAGGACCCTAAGATGAAATGATGCAGGAACTGGGAGGTTGGGTTATTGGCTGCTCAATCCACATGGATGTTAGAGCCTTCCACTGCCTCTTCACCTTTTCAATTTCCATTCTATCTTTTGTCCCTCCCGGGGCTCAATCCGACCTTTTTGTCTCTTCCAGGGCCTCTACAAAATCTGCACTTTATTCTATAACCCCAATCGTCAGACATTAAAGGGTCAGTGGCATAACTCTAAACCAGAAGATACAAGTGTGGTAGCGAGAGGGCTGCAGTGAACATCTGTTTGGTTTTCTTTTTGTCTTTACAGGATTCACATGTCTACTGGAAAAACTGCATCAAGTGCTCTCTACGACACTCACTATATTTTTGAGTATCATTTGCACAAATGGAGTGCCCTTCCCTCTAGACCCCTAGTTTAAAGGCGCATATGTTTGCAATCTTGCAATATTCAAAAAAAAAAAAAAAAAAAAGCATTCCATGAAGGTCTGTGGTGAACCCTCAAATATCTGTAACCATGGATCTCACCTGGTTCATGAGATACAGGTGTTCTGAGGGAAATTTATTATAGCTCCACCAAGGCCATAAATAAAGGTATCACCCACATCCTGATAAGTGAACTGTACAGACTAAGGGCAAGCTCTTGTATATTTTCACCAGCATGGATGGGAGGAAGGGACCAAGATCACCTTCCCCAAAGAAAGGGATGCCACTCCTAATGACATCCCTGCAAATATTGTTTTACTACTCAAAGAATAGCCTTTTTGGTATAAGGCTTTAGTAAGCTGTGCAGTGCTCTACTCAGCCTCAAGGAGGAGGAGCACGGATCAGATTGAGGAAGCTGGGAGCGAGACAGGGTCACAGTGCAAGGATAAGACACAAACCTTTGTGCCACAGGCAAGGGCATTCTTTCCTCTCTTCATGTCTTCTAACTTTCCTATCTCACTCTAATGTACCTTCTCCTTACTTTTAGCTTTATTTTACCATGGAAGGTAGGTGGCCACCTTGTCAACGTTCCTACCACTGACAGCTGAGTACTGCTTTTGCTGGGCCAAAAAAAAAAAAAAATGTCACCAAACCAGTAACATGAAGAAATACCCAGGGACTGGAACCACTTTCATAAGGTAACATTCTTGTAGGGAAATTTCAATGTCAAGTGTAACATATGCTTCCCCAACACACTAACTGGACCCATGAAACAGATTTTTAAGCAGCATCTATGCTGTTGCCAGATCTACCTCAACCAGCCCAGGATCCACTATAGCAACATCCCCCCAATACATTGAGGGTTCAACCACCTCTGAGAACCTCTGATCACTGACTTCCAAATAATGATTAAGACACTGTTTCTTCTTCACTGATGTTATCTGAAAAATAGACCTGACCTTGACACTCTTCAGCTGAGGGCAGCCTGTCTGGCCTACTGCCCTAAATGACATAAACCATTCCAAGAGGGAGAAAGTGTGGGCTGCTATACATGTCCATTAAAGCTAGCTTCGGACATAGCCCATATCCACAAACTTCATCAGGGAGGAATGGGTTTGGGGGGGCATGTGATATCTATTTCTCTACAAGAGCTCCAGGAGACTGGTCACCTTTTAAAGACAAAGGAAGCAATACCTAAGAGCTGAACTGACTCCTTCTTTACCCCAAGCATACGCCTTGAGTTACCAACACCCATACACCCAGCATAAGATACAGAAGGCATCATTATTATTAGAGAAACATTTATTAGGAGAATCAATATTTTGCACAAGGAAGAAATTATTTGGGGGTGTGAAACTTTTTCCCCTGGAAATTCTGGAGAAGTGCTTCCTGTCTAAACAGTAGAGACAGATCTCTGAACACTATACCTCCAGCAGTGGTGTGAGCAGCTGGAAGCCCCTGGCCAGCTTGAAGCCCACTGGTGGGGTATGGGCAGTGCACAGTCTCCCTGCAGGGCCCAGACTGAGGGTGCTTCTGACACAGTAGGTGCTCCTTAAATGCCACGACTGCTTGGGAGAGCCTGTTCTTGTCTCTGATTTGTCTGATATCTGCAGGAGAGCTCTGGCCAGCCAAGACTGCTGCTTGTTGGTGAGAACTGGTATTTGTCACTTTGGAAGAAGGAATCCTGCACCTGTAAGGATGGCCCTGGACAGGCTGTACCTGGGCACATGCTTCCACCTTCTGCTGAGTTTTTTGAAATTTCCCTGAGAAGAAGGGATAGGACCCTTGAGGGCAGGCTGCATGGTGAGGTCCTAGTTTTGCCTCTGGGAACTTCATACTGCTGTCATGACTATCTGAGCTCTGGGTGTCCCAGTAAAGGCAACTCTACTTTTATCCGGGCCTCTGCTCTGGTCAGAAGATACATGTCTTTTTTTCTGGGAATTTTCTTGCTTTTTGCATTTTATCCCAGGATGAAGCCATTGAAAAAAGTGTTTCATTTGTTTTCTGAAAAGGCTTTCAGGAGACTTGCTCCCAGACCTATCACACAAGGGACAACAGACTCCTCCTGTAATTCCATGTTCTGAATACAAATAGTCTTCTTTCTAGGTTGGGATGTTCCCAGCCCTGCATCCCCTCCACCAAGCTCTTCTGACTTGGGGCCTGGAGGGCTCACTCTCTTTTCACCTGGTGGGAAATTCTTTTCTTGGCACCACCTTAAGTCATGATTAGGGGCCCAAGTAGCCTGCCGCTGTCCCATACTATCCTTCAAGTGGGCATGCAGCACCTGGGAAGCTCTCATGTCAACAGTGGAGACGCCCTGAGCATGGGTCAGGGAGGCTTTGTAGGTCAAGCTATCTGAGGCAAGGGACATGTCACTGGCTTGGCCTTGGGTCTGCCCATGTACCCTGTTCTCCAGTGTAGACTTTAACTCACTGGGGATTTCTTTCTTAAGGTCTAATGATTTAGGCTCTTGGAGAACTGATATATTTGCTGGGGGGCTTTCAGTGCTAACAGTAGTTTCTCCTTTACTATCATTCACATTTGTCCTTTGGGAGATAACTGGCTTGCTGCTTGTCAGGATGTCAAAAGTGTTTGATTGAAGATCATCCATGCTCTCAGCCGTGAATGTCTCCCTGGACATGTAGGGCATGGGAACAGGTTCTGATTTGTTCATCTTGTTACCCTGTTGCATTTCTACTCTATCACTGGAACCCACACTCTTAACCTTTGGCTCATGTCTGGCTCCAGCTTGCCCTGCAGGCAGCTTTGGTGGGCATCTGTTGACTAGTAGATCCTGTGTCTGACTTGTTTTCCCTGTGATGCTGTGTGTGACAAGCAGTTGTGCCTGTCTAGCATCAGTGATTCTCTGACTATCCACTGCAAGCTCCTGGTGGATACTAGAGAGAGAGTGTCTCAGGGCTCCCTTTTCTTCCTTGTTCATATGCGAGGTGACAGGGAGAGGATGATCCAGGACAGAGGCTGAATGTGCTGTTCCCATTTTGTCTCCATGGACAGATTTAGAGCTTCCTCTAATGGACGTGAAGCCTCCAGATTTAGAGTCTACCTCAGAAATCAGGATGGTTGATGAGGAGAGCTGGAATGGAATGAGGTCTCTATCAACACCTTCATATAAAGCTCTTTAACTTGGGCTTCTAGCAACTGCTGTGTCCTAGGCCCAATGAAGGAAAGCTCCTGGGAGGTATTCACGGTGTAGTCCCTTCCCACTGATGGTTGCAAACTTCTCTGTTTCATTTCAGTGTGGGATTTGTCATGGGGAGCCAATGTCTGATTGATAGCATGCCATGAATTTTGCACAGCCCCAGGGAGCTGACCTCACTGAGTTCCTCAATTTTCTTGCTCATATGTACTTTCAAGACATTTTCTAGTTGAGTCAGACATAGACTTGGCCCTGACACCAATGGATTTCTCCTGACAGATTTACCATGTGACTGTCTAGGTCTTTCTCAGAGTCAGACCCCAGATCCTTACCTGAAGAGTTCTGTGAGTCACTCAACAGATGATCTTTTGGGTCATTCTCTGGGCCATCTCCTTTATCCTTCCCCTCATTTTTCTCTAGCTGAAGCACTTCTGAGTCCCTCTCATAGAAGCTTTCGGATTGGCTCAATCCAACATTTAGATTTTTGCTACTCTGGCCCTTAACCACAGAGAGACATGAGAGTCCATGATCACTCTTCCTATCAGATTCCTTTGAACAATCTTTCGGAGGCCTCATCAGCAACAGAGACTGATGGATCCTGCGGAGTAATCCCCACCGGTGTTGGATGAGCCTCTTTCGAAGGTGGTGCTCCAGTTTTTTGTTAAGCTCATTGCTGAGGGGAAAATTTTCTGGTTGGGTAGAGACTGAAACATGAGCCTGGGAAGGCTGGTAGTAAGGAAGGTTGGGTGCTGAAGAATAAAAGTCTTCAGAAGATCTTTGGGCCACAGAGGGTGAACCACAATCCTTCCTGTTGCTTCTGCGACACGTTCCATTCCAAATTTTGAATCTCAGATGAGGTGAGAGGGTCTGATTCATTCTGGGGTCTATGGAAATACATATCACCATTCCTCGTTTGAGGTGTAGGATTAGAAGGTAAGATTGGCGGTGGGGATTGAAGGTGGGACTGGGGCAGGGTTTGTGGTAAGGGTTGAGGCTGGACTTCAGGTAAAAACGGAGGTAGAGGATGAAAAAGTACTGGGAATTCTTGGCCTATGGAGGTATTTGAGATTCTGTTGGAAATAAAGATTGGAGAATAGTCAAACACATGGTCAGCAGAGGACAAGAACTCACTATGCAAATGGTCCTCCCTGATCTGAGGATATGAAGCCTGCTGCTGGCCATGCAGTTCCTTTGGTTTACCTTTGCTGCTCCAGTAAGGAAGGGCAGCAGCTGAGTCATGCTTATCAGCAGTTGAATCTAACAGTTTTCCTGAGGAACTTAGGTCACTGTCTGAACTAACTTGTTTTGGAAAAGAGCCTCTTTTCTTTTCCTTTTTGTTCCCATCAGTAAATATATTTTCTTTTGGACTTGTCTCTGCAGGAGTGTTTGGACGTCAGGCCTGAGAGAGAAAAGGTGACCACACTCTGCACATTTGGCTGCAGGGTCTCCCTGAAAAGAGGCCTCTAAAGAATGGTGGGACTCTTGATCAAAATCACACTGTGCCAAGGTGGAAGGGAACGAGACTTCGGCACAAGCTTGCCACCAGGAAATTGACAGGCTCGAATGGTCAGTGCCTGTGACTGTTGGGATGTAATTGGGTAAATTACCCGGGCTATCTGGAGATGAGTTCTCTGGAACAGGCTTGGAAATTGATTTGGATTGAGGCACTGTTGGAATGTACTCTGGTGGTGGTGGTGAAGTAGATGGCATTGGTGGTACATGATGAAAAGCAGATGAATCAGTGGGATTCATTGTCTGTGACAAATATGGTAAGGGGCTGATATCTCAGGAAAGGGTAGGGTCAAGAAAGATGGCATTCAGAGTCAAAGTGGCCTCTGCTTGGAGAAGAGGATCCTCTTAGAGAGTCATGTGGTGGGAGAGGGAAAAATGCAAGAAGTGGGGGTGGGGAATGGGCCACTGGGAATTAAGATTCCGAGGGAGAAAACGGCTCTGTTGGCAGAGAGTGACTCAATGGTGACGGTGACAGAAAGTCAACTAAGGGTGTTATTGGGTTAGGTGAGAGAATTCAGGGTGGCAGTGGGAAAGGCTCAGGCAAAGGAGCTGGTGTTGGGTCTCCTGGAGATACTGCTGAGAAGGCAGGGGACAAAGTGGATGATGACTTAGTCACAGAATCTGTGGAAGCCAAAAGGGACACAGAGGGAAGTAGCATCTTCCAAGGCATCTGGGAAAAGCAGCTGACCGACCTCAGTGGTTATTATTAGACCTCACAGGAGAGGTCAGGATATAACAGCTAACAAAAGCACCTAGTATCATGATGCTGGCCCAGGGCACTGCAAGAGACAAAGGTATAAAGCTGCAGCCAGAACTAAAACAAAGGAAAGGAAGACCTACTAGCCCGGTGGGGTGGAGCCACCCAGCACCTGCTGCCTCTGCACATTGCTCCACATTGATGACTTCACAGTACACTCAGTAAAACTCAGCCAAAGGCTCATTCACATCCCTGTTCCTATGGCTACACGCCCCTCCCCCCCATGACTATAGCAGGCATACAACATGCTAAAGGAGGATTAGGAAAGAAGGGGAAAGACTAGTTACCTTTTCATTATAGAAATCGGCCTCTTTTTCTCCTCTTCTTCCCGCTGGCAATATATCTGACCTGGGAAACCAGGGGAGGCAGTTATATATAATGAAGTTAGAAGCATAGGTATCACACAGGAGTCCCTTTATGGCACACCATTGGGGTATTAGACTCTGAAAGCCCCAGAGTCAGTAGAAGTCAAATGGTCTATGATAATATTAACAAGGTTCTCCCGTGTGTTGCTTCATTTATAAAGTATTTTTACATATATTATCTCATTTGATGCTCAAAACTATTCTATGAAGCAGAGAGGTCAGTGGTTACATCAGAGAGGAATCTGATCATTCAGGAAATCAAAGTTCTTTCTCATTTAGGAAACAGAAGTTCCGCTTCTTGACATCCATTGGACAACACCCATTGCCCAGGTCCTTCACTTCTCATGCCGAGGGATGGCACAGCAGGGAACCTGAGAAGTGTCTCAGTTCTAACTGCCTTACCACGAGCTTCTTCTCTGAGCAATCTGCTTTCTGAGAGGGACTGTATCTAGCCACTAATATGCTCAGAGATCAGGGACCTGGGACCTCATGTAAAGGAAAAGGTCACCCTTGGAAATTTCACGCGGAATAGGTAAAATCTTACCTTTCCGTCTTCTACCTTTCCTTCGCCTCTTGGTTCTGCCCTGACACTGAGAAAAAGAAGAGAATCATTTCTCTCACTTCTCTCCCTAGGAAACCCAGACATTCATGATCCAAGAACAATATGACCCTTTTTTTATCAACTTTTATAGGTTTCAAATGTTTTCAATTTTTCCTTCTTTGGAAAGCTCAAAGAAATCTATTGTCTATGAGGTCCACACTTGCTATTCGCAGTCGAACACCTCTTCTCTAGGAAGGCATGGATCTGAGGCCAACAGTCACATCTCTGCTCCCCCAGAGAGGACCCTGTAACCTGGGACAGAGCTCAGGCTCCAGCCTCTGCTCAGAAGCTCAGCACTGCTCTCCTGATCAGCCCAACACAAAGGAGTTGACACTTGACATGGGACTGTGACCCATGATGAAGTGCTAGGGAACTCTTGTTGTCCTGCAGAGATCAAACTGTAAACAACCCAACCCAGGGCCAGGACATTTCTGTCTGGGCTTTTACACTAGAATTCTCCACCACACCCAGATGGTCTGTGAGCTTCCCTGGGAAACATCCCAGCTAAAGCCCTAGCCCTGCCCGTCATGTTCTCCTAGAAGGATGATGTTCTATGCTCTACCCAGACTTCCCATCCCAGATGTTACTCTGAGCCAACCAAACTTATTTAAATGAACAAGACACACAAACAAAAACCCACAGACACAGACAACAGTTTAGGGGTTACCAGAGAGAAAAGAGGGAAGGGAGGAGGCAGATTAGGGTATAGGGGATCAAATGTATGGTGACAAACAGAAATTGTAAATTTAGGTGGTGAACACACAATGCACTATACATAGTCGTATTATTGAATTGCATACTTGAAATCTATATCATTTAATTAACCAGTGGTATCCCCAATAATTTTTTTAAGTGGTACTAGAAATGTAAAGAACAATTAAGAATGTTGGGGAATGTTGGATCTTGTTCAGGCTTCCTTACCTTTTTAATGTTTTCATCTTTCCAGAAAGTTGGCAAAGCTGGAATCCCCACCAGGTAGCACAGAAACAGAAGGAGCCCCCACAACCCACACAGGCAGGTGAGGGTGGGGTCAGTACTTAGGGAGGTTGAGCAGAAGCTCTGACAAGGACTATTAGGGCCATTCAGATATGCGAAAACATTCCAAGGTCTGAATTCCATAATCTGAACTGCAAAGCTGCCTGAGGCAACTGAGCTCTGAGAGTGGAGACTCCAGGCTTTATTGCCAGGCTTGCATCACAGAGCACTGTTGAGCCACAAAGCATTTCTGAAGGTGGGGGAGGGCACAGCTCCCCTCTCCCACCAACCCAGCAGATCCCTCCAGCTCTGAGCCTCTAGGTCCCTCTGCCCTGTCCTGCATCCCATTTTTACAGTCCACCTTTCATCACAACATATATTTACCTTAATGAAATATTCTTCTTGTTCCATCTGTAACCCAGGTATTATCTGGGTCTCCCATTACTGTGTGAAGACCCTGACTTGGGACTCACCACGTCCACTACCTTGAAAGTCAGAAATGCTGCCTGGAATTTTTATGTAACCAAACCTTTACACTCAGGATCATATATGCCCTCAAATCCATCTCTCATGTAGAATGTTTTCATCTTACACAAACAGATACAGAACTTCAAGTTCTTTTACACTTTCTTAGTTTTGTGAATGTTGAATTGCAAATTTAGCTGTTTCGCTCAGTTATAAATGTATAATAGAAGTTTAAAATGTTATCCTTCCCAGGAATTCATCTCATGTATCTTACATATATCTAACCCCTAAACTTTGTAATAAAGCTCTCCCAAGAGCATTGCAGGTAGCCATCTGGAGATGGCACTTGGTAAAGTGAGATCTCCTTATAAGCCCGTGATATCTTCCTAACTAAGGTACATCACCCCATAGAAGTCTGGTCTCAGATTTCAGACTGCACTTGGTTATATTGTTTCCAAGGAGGAATATTTTCCAAAAGCTCTACTAGAATAACATGCTGTATTTTGAGGAGACTCATTGGAGATAAGTCATTAGTTCACAATTCTCATACGGTCTCAATTTTCTGGAGACAGTGCTCAGTGCTCTCTCACTCCCATCCTGACTACTGTTCCTGCGATGAGCCGCAACTGTTCTCAGATTCCAAAAAGGCTATGATGAACACAATCTGAAGCAAAACCCTTTAAAACTGCATTTAAAACAGTAGTTATAAGAAGTCCTTCCTCATTCACACACAACAAACGTTTACTGTACCATATAGTGTTTTTAGTAGAAATGTTAACTGGATAAGGCAGTGCCTCTGACCTCAGGTAGTGCACTGGGTGAAACCCGCAAACAACTCTAATAAAGTGCTATGAACTGTAAAAGAAGTGGGGATAGAGCACAAAACGCAGCTAAAAAGCAATTAATTGTTTTGCCAGGAGGGAGAGGAGGACAGGGTCAGGGAAAACTTCAGTTGGTACCTCTGCGATAGGCGTTGTGAGGCTGTCTTCGCCTTTCCCTCTGCTACCTCCTTGTCCTCACCGTGCTCCTTTTCCTCTTCTTCCTTCTTTAGACTTCATTTTTTAGAGTCGCTTTAGGTTCACAGCAAACTTAGCAGAAAGTACACCCTCCACACACACTACCTCCCGCACTGTCCACATCCAGCACCAGAGTGGGACGTCGGTTCCAGGTGATGAAGCTACATGGGCACATCCAAGTCCACAGTTTACATTCGGGCCCACTCTTGGTGTCGTACATCCTTTGGGTTTGGGAGGTGTATGGTGACCTGAATCCACCATTATAGAATCGCACAGAGTAGTTTCACTGCCCTCAAATCCTTTGTGCTCTGCCTATGCATCCCATTCTTCCTCTGAATGAATGCCTGGCAGCAACTTATCCAGAGTCTTGCCTTTTCCATAACTTCATCAGTTTGAATCTAGTGTGTAGACTTTTCAGATTGTTTTTTTTTTCACTTAATAGTATACATTGAAGTTTCCTTCATGCTTTTTGTGGCTTAATAGCTCATTTCTTTTTAACATTGAATAATATTTCATCATATTGTTGTACCACAGTTCATTAATCCATTCACCTTGGTCATCTTGGTTGCTTCCCAGTTTTGGCAACTGTGACGAAAGCTCCTATAAAGTTTCTCTTTTTTTAGACCACTTTGCTGAGGCATAGTTCACATGCCATACAATTCACATACTAAAAGTATACAATTTAATGGCTCATAGTATATTCACAGTATTGTGCATCAATCACCACTAACAATTTTGAACATTTTCATCACTAAAAGGAAGCTCTTTTCATTTTAGCATTCACCCTTCAATCTTCTTATGCTTCCCCACCTCCCCAGCCCTAAGTTACCACTAATCTACTTTCTCTGTAGATATGGCAATTCCAAATGCTTCATACAAATAGAGTCATACTATATGTGGCCTTTTGTATCTGGCTCTTTTACTTAGCATGTTTCAAGGGTCATTTCTGTTGTAATATATATCAGTACTTCATTTATTTGTATGGCAAATAATATTCCATTGTATGGAGATATCCATTTAGTTTATACATTAATCAGTTGATGGACATTTGGGTGTTAATACATTTTGGCTATTATAAATAAAGCTGCTGTGAACATTTGTGTACATGTTTTGGTACAAACATATATTTTTTACTTCTTGTTTATTCATTTTTCCAATAATTTAAAATTGTACTTTGTCAAAGCTTGTTGATTCCTGAAATTTTGGTAGTATAGCCATATTAGACTCTCTATGAAATGAGATCTTTGGGACTACAATGCAGTTTTTATCAAATATCTGGGTGTATGAATTTGCCCTCTTGCCAAGACTATCAAAATAAGCCCTTGAAATAGCAGGAATGATGTTGATGATCCTTAACATTTAACAATAATGAACACCTTATGTTCTCAAGGTTCTATTATTAGAAGTCAGAAAAGGGTGTTGTGTAGAGGCAATGCAATGAAGCCAGAGGGAACATGAGCAAACCTTAACATACATAAACATACATGTCTGATCACACTTAAAGTGTAAGGTATGTGCCTAAGAGTGAGAGTAGTGAAAAAACTAGGCTGAATAAATAGAAGAGTACTTAATCCTAAAAGATGTTGAATGACAGTTTAAGGTTCTTGCACTTTATACTGAGGGCAGTGGAAAGCTAAGATTTTCATAATAAGAAAGGCATACCCAGAGCTCTGTTTGAGAAACTTGACTGGCAAAAGAGAAGATGGTTGAAAACTAAAAGGGGGCATTAAATGAAGTTCCACTGTAATTCTGGGACCTAATTGGAGAGGACACTCTCAGACTTTAACTCCCCTTTCTTTCTCCTGCTCTCTTCCATGTTGACCTGCTCTCCTAATTCAGAGTCCCTGGTAAGGATTTACTCTACTTCAGCTTTGGATATGGCCATTTTAATATGCTAAACATTACATGGCATTCACCTATCCTCCCCATTAGATATTCATTGCTAGAATCAAAGCATTCAAATGGCTCTCCTAAGCCATTAAGAGAAAAGCAGTGTTGAGCTAAGACTAATACAAGGTACTTACTAAACTGATATGAATTCTTTTGCCATCCATGGTCTTGGCACTGAGGTATGGAGACCCCAGAGCCCTGTGATAGGTCTAAAGGAAAAAATAATGTTCAAGACAGATTACAGGGATCTAAGTTTCTCATTAAAAATACATTTGAGAAAATTGTTTTAGGTCAATTGGAAGGGCAGTTATCTGGCAAGGAAATATGTGCAGCAATTTGTCAAATTACAGCTTTCAGTTCTCTTCTCGAATAAAATACAAACAAAAACAATAAAATTAAACTTAAAAAGTTATTTAAAAGAAATTTTTGATTCCTTTTTTATTTAAAGATCTGCAATTAAAGTGTTGCTAGAAAAGAACCTGCATTTTTAATCTCACGGCTCACGAAGGGCTAATACAGGCACAAGGTCTGAGGTGTCGGCTATACTCAGAGATAGAAGTGACCTTGGAGAAATTCTAGTCTGGCTTTCTTATTTTACGTATTAGAAACTGAGGCCAGGGCAGGATTCTGTTCTCCTTAATCCTTTCTTTTGCCTCTGTGTGTGTAAGTGTGTGTGTGTGTGTGTGTGTGTGTGTGTGTGTGTGTGTGTTTTCTCAGAAGGACTGGAAATTTGGTTTCTACATAGTTTTAACATAATTTAGACCCTTAATGTGGGGTTTCTTTTTTTCCAGGGCCCTAAATCAACATCCAGTATTAAGATAAATACTCAAAATCTCCAAAAGTTACCCAGTACTGCCTCAAGTTGGGCAATTTTTGCCTAAGTGATTTTAACAAACAATTGAGACAGTAATGGTTTTTGAGTGTGTGAAATCTAATAGAAATATAGTATACGCTTTCGTGCCTTCTGCAATAAAATAAGCTAAATGTAACTTCAATGATCCTGGATGTTCCACTCTAAAGGAGCAGATGGATATGGTCTGAGATTTAGACAGAAATGTGCACTGATGTCAGCAGTGGCCCCAAGCCTACCATCATTAAAAAAAAAAAATCCATTACTTGTAATTTAGCAATTTACCTCTTTTCATATAAACCCCATGACTGTTTATCCAGTATACAGAAACAGTAAAAAACAGACCTATGATGGAACTGCCTTTAGTAGGCCACAGGACCACCCTTAAGTGTTCATGTAGTTTAGATCACTTTGATCCTCTGAAGGGATGAGGAAACCATTGGGAAGAATAGAAGTAATGTTTGGTGGACACTTAATATGTGACCCCAGTGTTCAGTCATTTCGTTGGTTAACTATCCTCTAAGAAAATAAATATTTTTCTCATTTTACAGATAAAAACACTGAGCCCCCAGAAAGGTTACATAGCTTGCCCAAGGCCACAGAGCTCAAAAACAGCGAAGTGAAGATTTGAACTAAGATTGTGGTCCCTGGCCTGCATCTTCACTCTACAGGATGCTATTCCAAGAGTAGTGTCACTGGGTCTTGATATTTGACTCTTCTACTCCATTATTATACCAGCATCTATCTTTTACTCTGTAAAAACAAAAACAAAAACAGAAAACAAAAAAAAAAAAACATCCCAAAACAGGCTGGCTTAAATCAGTGGACACGTTTTTCCTCACAGTTCTAGTCTGTGCTGAGCTTAGCAGGGCGATTCTTCTGTTGATCTTGACAATATTCACTCATGTGAATTCATCCAGCTGGTCAGTCAGCAAGGCCTGTGCTTAGCTGGGACACAGGAGTGGTTGGGCTTTTCTCTCAGGGCCTCTCCTTCTGATGTGGCTTCCCCTATGGCCTCTCCATGTAGCTCCAGCAGGTAACAAACTCCTTAGAAGGCAGATCAGGTCTCCTATGAGCATACATGCAGAACTTCTTAAGGCTTAGACCAAGAACTGATACAGCATCACTCTGCCACTTCCAGTTAGGTAAAATAAGTCACAGTGTTACCTCATATTCAAAGGGAAAGGTCTGCAAAAGGACAAATACTGGGAGATTTAGATAATTGGGGGATAGCAATGTAATAGCAGTCACCATAATCTTCAACATTGGTACCACCAATCCTAAAGGTTCATATTTCTTTTGTTCCTTACACTTTTATACTTTTCCAATACCCAGCTTTTTTCTCATCTCTTGTTTGTTCCTCCACTTTCTCCTACCCAGCTTTTCTGCATTGTAACTGAACATCCTTTCCTTCAAATCAGTCAACTGAGCAATCCACCATGTCAGCTCTGCTCTTCGGATTGTCTGGTGTCAGTCTTTGCAGCTTGAGTCTTTTATTGACAGATATTCCTTTGTTTTAGATGTTCTTTTGTCTTGCTTTTACATCTGTGTACAAAGCCTGAAGTCTAGTTTAAAGGAAAATAAAACATCACTGCATCAGTTATTAACTTCTGTGAATACACTTAAATGATTTGCTCTTATAAACAAAATCTAAAATCTGTGAGACCCCTCTTCAGTTTTACCTTCAAGAAGGCAACATATCCAGTTCAATGGTCAAGTAAACAAATTAACATTTACCATGTTTCACATGCTTTAAATTCTTTTATCAGTCATTTACCATGACAAAAAAAAAAGGAAGAGAGACTGTCGGTGTCAGATAGTACTCATAACAATTTTAATTCACAGCAGGTTGCTTCTTACAGCTTCCAAATATGGTTAGATTAAATTTTCCACTGAGTCATTTAATGTGTCTGATCACTGCTTTCTGCTGTCAAGAGAGATTCAAGAGTACCAAGAATTAGCCAGGGCCAGGAGAACCAGCTGTACAGGTACCACCAATATTAGGAGGGCAAAGGACTGAGAAAAACCTGAGTAATTTTGTTAAATGTGTCTTTGCATTTTTGTGGGGATTTATATCGATCAACTGATGATTTACTTGACTATTTATTTTTGTTTTACCTTACACAATTATTCAGGAGAGGAACCATGTCTTATATTTCTTAGTGTTCCTAGCAGCTAGCACTATACAATAAATAAAGTAGGTGACTAAGGGATTGTGCTTCTTGTTTTATTTCAGATTCTTGAGAGTAAGGCTTTACATAAACACACTTAAGAGAAACTTAGTTAACCAAATCCATTGGATATCTTATAATGACATAACAATTTGTATTAAAATTGTGAGAAATGTTTTGACATGGTGAGGAGATAACTGCTTATCCACTGCTATTTTACTGGACAAAGATGGTTTCTTAAGTACTTGAGAAGCTAAGAGTTAAGGTTAGAGATATTATTCTGTCTTTGGGAATGAGTAAAACTCTTTAAAACCTAAAGAAATACATACATATGTATAAAACATATTTATATATACAAATATATTATTATATATATAATACAACCTGAATTATATTCATATTCATGTCTATGCAGTCATAAAATATAATTTTTAACACTTTTTAATGGAGGAGTGCCCCAGGAAAAGCAAAAGTGCCTAGGGCACACCAAAGTCATAATGAAGCCCATTATCTAATGTTTACTCCCTACAATTCCTTTCTCTTCCATTACCTCTCTCATCCTTCAAGACTCACTTTATGAGTCACCACCTTGGGGAAATTTTCCCAGACAACCTCTTACCTCTACTCCATCCCCACAGCATTCTCATACCTAGCTTGGTTTCTGTGTTCCTCATGTACAAGGCACTATCACACCACCTCTACATAGTTCTACAATGACCTATTTCTAGAGAGTCATTTAGAAACTAAATATCAGGTATCACTGTACAGCAGATTCTCTTGATGGAGATCTACCTAGATCCCCTTTGTCATTGTGGTGCACTCATTCCCCAAATGTCATTGGTGTTGCTGCTCAGGACTCACACCTCAAGTCTCCGAGAGGACATGTCTTGCCCTAACAGAACTATCTGGAGACACATGGAAGTTTTCATTAGCCTCCACCCATACCTGACCCCAGAGTGGTCCATAACCAATCAGTGACTGAGAGCATGGGTGTAACAGCCTAGCCCCATTACCAATGGGGAGAATAACCTATATGGTACAATTTACTCTCCAGACTATCCCATGAAATCACATTATTTCTTAGCTCCTTCCCCACCACACCCTGTTTCTCTCCTACCTTTATAGTATTACCTCAGTTTACCTCTTGCACAAGAATTCCCATCTCAATCTCTGCTTCTAGGGGACATAACCTAAGACACTTTGAATTTTCATGACTAGCATTAACATCTGACAACATCCTTTAATAAACAACTATTGATTGAATGAATAAATGAACAAATAAAGGAGTTAATGTTAGAGAGACATGAAAGTAAGTATCGAACTAACCCAGGCCTTTACAAAGGGCTGAACTGCTAATAAAAGAACCTCTGTCTTGGATAAACTAAAGACTTAAACATAAGGAGAAAAGATAGGGATGTAGGTTCCAGTACAGTGCAACAAGACAGGTTTACTCACAAAAATTAAGCATAATCTAACAATTAGACCTGAAGAACCATGCCTACTGTGTACCCAGTAAGTCACTTTCACATATACCAACAAACTAAAATGATATTAGGCCATCAAAATTGATAGAGTTTGCAAATATGGATTACGAGGTTGGTTTAGAAGAACTTTTGTAAACAATGATCTGTTGATGAAAGGACCGACTTTAAAGACCTGACACTTGCAGTAGTACCCTGGTAATCCTAAAAGTGTTTTCCTATAGAATTAGTTGTCAACAAGCAGGAAAAAGAAGATTTTATTGCATGGAATTTCTATTACAGATATGGTTCTTTGTAATGTAAGCAGCTCCCCTCAAACTTTGCAATAGTTGTAGAGCCAAGCAGATGACAGGGAATGGCTTGACTGAGTGATAAGGTTTCAACATGTACTCAGAGCCCTGAAGAATGTCTGGCTCAGAGTATGAAGCGATGACTAATTTTGATGAGAGAATGAGAGAATGAATGAATGAATGAATGAATGAATGCAAAAAAATGTGCATCACAGAATCTCCACAGATTGTTCCAGAGTGCAAGAATAACTGTAAGGCAAAATCTAATGATCTAGCTCTTCTCTGCCATTAACATCCTAGTAAGAATGGCATTAGGTACAAAACACTTTTGTGGAGAAGTGATTTAACCTGATCATTGTAAAGTGAGCCTTTGAACAAGAAAAAAAAATCATAGGAAATGATTTCCAGATGAATAAGAAAGTGACAAGAAGAATAGGGAAATATGTGCATGAGCTGGCTTGAGTAACAGAGGAGAGTGTGAATTCATCTCAGAGGTGTAAAAGCCAATTACATTGGCTACCCCACTCATAAGAATCAAGTTCCCAGTGGTATGAAACTCTAGGAAAGTATAGGATCAACTAGTTTATATAAATATTATCAATAATCTATTGCCCATAGGGCTCTAGCCAACCAGAGAGGTCTAAGACCAAGTTAAAAAAAAATATTTTTTAAGAAAATTGTAGACAAATGTTTACCTAAATTTAATAAATTCATGAATACATTGGACATAATATTTTAAAATTTTATTCCAAAGTTCAAGTTGCTTTAGATCATGTTTGGAGTACATTTTCCATAACATTTGTAGCACATAATGATAAGACCCTTTTTGGTACATTCTTATAACTTCTTTTCCAAAAAAAAGGCAAAGTCATTTTTGATAACTCTTTGTATAAATCATACACAGTCAGTATAAATCAAACATATTTTATAAATGATCTTAATCAGTTATAGTTTATGCAGCAACTTGCTCATTTGAACAGGAATGTACAACATCTTCTGAGGTCTTAGATTTACTAAAAAAATAAAATGATTATTAAAACCATGAAAGAAATTTGACTTCATTTATAAAAAGAGGTATACTTTCCAATGCATTTTCAAATCACAGACTCTTGTAATATCCTAAGAATTTTATGCCCAAAGCTCTTTCTTTACTTAATTCATCACCACACATTTTAATGTCAGGGTGTCCATTGTACTACTATATGCCAAATTATTCATGGAGCGTGAAGAATATTCAGAACTAGATCTCAAAGCATTTATGGTTGGCAGATTTTACTGACTTGTAACAGCCATTTGAATTCTCAGGCAGCTGACAACTTTTTAAAAATCAAGAAATTGTAGCATGAAAGTATATTTAATGAAAGGACAGTCATTTCCAATAAGGCAGTTCTCAAAGGATAGCTAGAAAACCTTGACATTTGGCTTATGATGAGGTAATTGAATCTTATCCTGATACTTTCATTAGGAAAGAAAGGCATTTGATGTTCTCTTTCAGGACTGAGTTCAAGCTGAAACACCATAGCTCGACAATCACCAGCACCATAGCTTTTCCAGTAATTAATATTTATCAAATTGTTTATGGGAACAATATAGACTGGTGGAAATATCATGGACTTAAGAACTATGTTAATAAAAATAATAAAGACTGTGAACCAGGAACTGTTCTAAGTGCTTCACCCATGTTAATACATATATCCTCTCAACAAAACTGTGAAGTAAAGAAATTGATGCAAAAAGTTATACATCTTGCCCTCATTTTATAGGTAAGAAAAATGAGTTTCATAGAAGTCAAGTGATTTGTGCAAAATTAAACATGATGGTAGAAGTGGTATTTAGACCCAGATATTTCTGATCAAAAATCCATGCTTTTAACTACTGAGCTAGGTTATTTTAATATTCAAATTTTATTTTCTAAAAACTATAATTAACTTCTAATTCTTTTGTCCTTTTTCTTGAAAGAATGAGAGAGAGAGAGAGAGAGAGAGAGAGAGAGAGAGAGAGAGAGAGAGAGAGAGAGAGGTAGTCAAAAGGACCAGAGCATGCTGATAGAAGAAGAACTGAGTCTTAAATGATACACAAGAATTCAACAATGAGACTTGGGGATGGAGAGAATTTCCAGGCAGAAGAAACAGTATCTACAAGGGTCCAGAGGCATGAAACAACAGAGCATGATTAAAATATTATAAATAATTAATAATGAATGGACTGCAATGAGCAACTAGGAAGTTGAATTTTTTAGAAAAATACTCAAGAATAAGTTTAAGAAAAGAAGTATAAAACTTATACTCTAAAATTACAAAACACTGTTGAAAGTAAGTAAGCAAAACCTTAATAATTGAAAAAGATATCCCACATTCATGAATAGAAAGACTTACCATTGCTCTAATGCCACTACTCCTTAAACTGATTTACAAATTCAATGCCATCCTCATCAGATTCCCAGCTGACTTCTTTATAGATATTGACAAGTTAATTCTAAAATTCATATGAAATTGCAAGGGGCCCAGAAAAGCAAAAATCATCTTAGGAAAGGAAAGCAAAGTAGGAGGATTGAGACTTCTGATTTCAAATTTTACTACAAATAGTAGATAAGACACTATGTCACTGGCATGAGAATAGACATATAAATCAATGGGAAAGAATTGAATGTCCAGAAATAAACCCTTATATTTATGGTCAACTGATTTTCAACAATGGTACCAAAGCCATTTGCTAGGAAAAGACTTGTTTGTTTGTTTGTTTTCAAACAAATGTTCTCAAACAAACTGGGCAACTGCATAGCCACATGCAAATGATTGAAGTTGGACCCTTACTTCATCATTTATAAAAATTAACTCAAAGTGAATCAAAGACCTAAAGGTAAGAACTAAAATTACAAAAATCTTAGAAGAAAACATGGCAGTAAATGTTCATAACCTTGGGTTTGGCAAAGGATTCTTAGCTATGACACTGAAGTCATAAGTAACAAAAACAAAAAATATATTGGTCTTCATCGAAATTAAAATATTTATGCTTTAAAGCATGACACCAAGAAAGTGAAAAAGCAATCCATGGAATGGGAGAAAATACATTAAGTTCTCATTATTTACAGTAATCGTGTTCTATAATGTCACTGAAAACATTGAATTAGCAAATATTGACTCTCTATCCCTAAGAAAAATATAGCATTAGGTTCCTGAGAGCTTCTGGTCACAAGATTTTTGTCAACCAATCAATCCATAAACTTTTTTAATGTGAGTTCCTGTTTGAAGTCACCTTATTAATATATATTATTGATTCATTAACACTGAACTCATGGTCAACAGCACTATAACTCATGCTAAGTGAAGCTTATCTAACATTTTTTTATTCCATAGCACACATCACAGCTTTCTTGTGCTTTGGAACACAAGACAGCATTTCAGCAGTACTCTTGGGAGCTTTTTAAAAAGAACAAACAAAAAACCTAACACTAAATAGACCCCAAAAAGGATACTTGTTTACAATAAAAGAGTTGAAACAAAAAAGTAGAAAGTTACTTTGTGCAACATTGGCTAAAAATGTGTGTACCAGGCAACTCAAATTTTGTGCTGTTCTGTATACCTACATGTCCTTGAATATGAAAGTACACAAGTATTGATTTAAGGTTACAAATAAATTTTAGCGAGTAGGTAAATATGCAAATATAGAATCCATGAATGATGAGTATCAACTGTATTTGCAAATCATATATTTAATAAAGGATTTGTACCCAGGATATAAAAATATCCTTACAACTCAATAATAAAAAGGACAAATAACCCAATTAAAAAGGGCAAAGGATTTGAACAGACATTTCTATGAGAAAGAAATTCAAATGATCAATAGGCACACAAAAAGATGTTCATCATTAGCCATCAGGGAAGTATAAATCCAAACCACAGTGAGATACCACTTTACATCCACTAAGATGGCTGTAATCAAAAAATTCAATTTTAACAAGTGTTGACAAGGACAAGAAGAAATTGGAACCTCACACACTGTTGCTGGGAATGTAAAACGGGTCAGCCATTTGGAAAACATTCTGGCAATTCCTCAAAAAATTGAACGTAGTTACCATATGACTCAGCAGTTGCACTCCTAAGTATAACCCCCCAAATGAAAACATGTTTACACGTTATTTTGCATACAACATTATTTTTAATAGCCAAAAGGTGGAAACAACCAAATGTTCATCAACTGATGCATGGATAGACAAATGTGGTATATCCATACAAATGAATGATATTATTTGGCCATATAAAGTGCCAATACATGCTACAACATGAATCAACCTTGAAAACATATTATTTAAAAAAGAAGCAAGTCACAAAAGACCAAATATTATGTTATTCCTTCCTTTAAAATGGACAGAGAGATTTATAGAGACAGAAAGTAGATTAATGGTTGCTTAAGCCTGGGGTAAAATAGATAAGAGAAGAGAGTGACAGCTAAAGAATATGAGATTTCTATTTGAGATGATGAAAATGCTCTAAAATTGACTGGTGATGGTTTCACATATACAAAAACCATTGAATTGTACATTTCAAGTGGATAAATTGTATTATATGTGAATTATATCTCAATAAAATTATTTGGTTTAAAAAATTTATGGAGCATACAATTTAACAGTGGTCACTCTGAGATACTGGCCTAGAATCAAAGTAGCTATACCATGAGGCAAGAGAAAGCAAAGGGTAAGCCTAAACCACATTCCTTTCCACACCAAGTTATCTCACTCATGTTTTCTCTGGCTAACCCATATGAAAGGAAATTTTCTGCTTACAATAACATTTTCCTAAGAGATAATGAAAATTCAATGTTTGCTTTATCACGAGTTCGAACAAGCAGAAGCTGATGAATGACCATGTTATCACGATTATCCAAGGATGCCAGACACTTCTAGACCTAATTAAACGCTCTTTCCTGACCACTGGAAAACAGGACTTATTTTAATCAACCATATGCAGCCCAAAGAACATTCTATCCTACCCAGAGTGCTAGTTTTCAAATCTTAACATAACTACATGAAATGCCCTTTCCCCCTCTGTTTCCACGCAGTGAATTTCTTCACTGGTGTGTGTTCCTGACAAATAGTTTCAATTTTGTTTTTAAAGTTCTATTAATCTTTTTTAAATTATTTTTTGTCAACCCTTACTCATGATCCCCCTCTCCACTCATTTGTTATCACATCTGCTTCTCTTCTTTCACTATCATCCTTTCCTTTCCTCCTACCTATAACCAACATCTAAGATTCCCAAACAGGAGATGTCAGGACTGCTACTTTTTCGACTTTTACATGAGTCTGTGCTCACTATCTTCACCTATTTAGCTCTATTCACATCCATCCCTGTGTCTGGAATGCTCTGCAACCTCCTTTTGGCATTATTATCTATTGAAATCTATGCAGTAGTTAAGAGACTCTCTTTAGGTTGCCTTGCAAAGTATTGCCTTGCAAAGAAGCCTTCCCCAATGCCTCAGCAAAAAGTGATCCTTTGCTCCTCTGAAATCCTGAAATCTTTTCTTATAATTTTCTCATGTTGTTTATGTCGTTTGTGACTGTCCATTGGGTGTTTCAGCTATTGATATTATTAAATTAATTTTACTATAAGACAGAAAGCTCTTTTAAATTCTGGATATTTATAAGCAAAAGATACACTGTCCATAGCCATTCCTGAGGAAACATCAGCTAAGTTTGGCCTTTGGGCTGTTCTACGTTTTGCAAATTTTTCTAGGTATTCCTTATACTCTAAAAACAACTAATATGTCTATAATGCTTTATATTTAAAGACATTTTTCAATGTAATTTCTCATTTAGTCCTCAGAAGAATTCTGTCAGATAAGTATTTTTATTAGCTCTATTTTACAGATGAAGGAACTTAAAGAGAATTAAGGGGCCCGAGGAATGTCCCACAATGATAACTAGTTGATCCAGTTTGCAAATCCCATCCATGCTTTCTGCTGATGGTGTCATCAATAAAAACTAGAGGTGCTCTATGGAATATCTTACTAAAAATGATAGGCAAAGCCAAGTATTCAGTATTTCTTCTTCATTGTGCTCTACAGATTTAGACAATATTATAGTCTTTAGCATATTGGAGTTCTTTATCTATTAACAAACCACTCAGTAATATCCTGCACTCCTATTAGTTGAAACCAGCTTACCTTTCCACTAGTTAACATTTTATACATAATCTAATGATTTGTCTATTCTGTTGATGTTGGATCACATACTGACATCATAAGATGCTGAGAATTCACAAAGAAGAAAGTAGAAGGCAACCTCCCAAAACAAACATCTCTATTTTAGGGGCAAAGGTCATACTGACAGGCTAACTGTATGATACCCCATCTTATAATGATGGGAAGAGACAAACTAATAAGACATTGTGAAACATTATAATGACCAAACAGGTTTTTCCTCTAATTTATAAAAGCCTATTCAAAATGTGTAATTTTGAGCTAGGTTAAAAACATGTATGGCTTCATTTCTATGGATCTGGCTAGGAATCATGAAATCAACAAATCAGCTCTGAGATTCTTAATCCAGATAGGCTTTCGTTTTCATATCAATTTTTCTAAGACTCTAAAGCAATAAAAGTTTCTATAAATGGGGCCCTAGCAAGAACAATACCTCCCATTTAAGAATGTCTGTTCTCCTCAATTAGATTTTAAGTTTTCTGTGGTCAAGAACCACAGTTTGCAAATCTTCTCTATCCCCCTTTAATCCCTCACTGCCTCATACAAACAATGCCTAGTGAAAACTCCTTGCCTTGAATTAGATTAATTCAGAGATAAACAAAGACAATTCCATATTCAGCATATACATGACAATGTACTTATCAAAAAGTCAGGTCTAAATAGTGCTATGTATTAGAGATGAAAGGTTTGAAACTTTTTCTGGTCCCTTTAA
The DNA here is from genome assembly GCA_003508835.1 of Eonycteris spelaea. Taxonomy (NCBI): domain Eukaryota; kingdom Metazoa; phylum Chordata; class Mammalia; order Chiroptera; family Pteropodidae; genus Eonycteris; species Eonycteris spelaea. The sequence goes on from PUFA01000087.1 coordinate 4,120,057, forward strand.
CTATTCCTGTCTATTTTGCAGGTAGAAGTCAATTGAAATCCCTTTCACAAATGGGAAAACGGAAGTACGTGATTTATTTTTTTAAAAAATCATTAAAAGATAAGACCTAACAGTTTATCAGAATACAAATTATTTTATTCTATACATGGTACATTTAGACTAGCCATTTAATTTGTGACAAAGAATTTTTAAATAAGAATCTTTCGGCAATCCCTCTACTGAGTATTTACCCCAAAGACTTAAAAAATCATATCTATAAAGATACTTGCACACCAGTGTTCATAGCAGCATTATTCACAGTGGCCAGGGCATGGAAGCAACTGAAGTGTCCTATGATAGATAATTGGCTAAAGAAGCTGTGGTACCTATATACAATGGAATATTACTCAGCCATAAAAAGAGATGAAATACTGCCATTTGTGACAACATGGATAGAACTCAGGATAATCATGCTAAGCGAAATAAGCCAAACAGAAAAAGTTGAAAACCACATGATATCACTTATATGTGGAATATAAATCTAAAAGCAACAAAGGAACAGGACAAACAAACAGAGACTCATGGACAGGGACTATAGACTAATGGTTACCAGATGGTAGGGGGCGGGGGTTAGGTAGATGGGGTAAAGGGGGTCAAATATAGGGGGGTAAGGGAAGAAGTGGGTAAAGGGGATCAAATATATGGTAGCTGAAGGAAACGGGACTTTGGGTGGTAAACACACAATAGAATGTACAGATGTCAAATTACAATGTACAGCTGAAAATTATATAATCATATTAACCAATGTTATCCTAATAAACTTAATTTTTTTAAGAAAAAGAATTATACATACTGAAAAAATAAAATGTTAATGTTGTTCCCATTGGGTTATTTTTAAAAATTATTTAATTAACTAAACAACAAAATGCCTAATGTTTTAAGCCAAACATACTTCTTTAGCGCCTGAATTTTTTCAGAAATAACTTTTTCCTTGTTAATTTCCAAATCTTGGCTGGATTTCCTGCTACTTTCAAACATATGTCATATTCGAAATACATAATTTTTCTAAGCCTAATTTTGGCATGAAGGGATTTTGGAACTGGCATAGAAAGATTTGGGTCAAATGAACAGGATAGCTTGAGGTTGCCACAACTCCATAACAATTATATATTTTTCATCTATCTCTAGGTCCACAAAGGAAAGGACAATAACAGGGTTAAGTGGGCTCTGATAAAAATTTGAACAGAAATAAAAACATCTTGAAGTTTTATATTTTACCCTATAACTTACTTCCAAGAAGAATCACTCACAAATAGTAATAATTTTTATAGATACAGGATGTGAAGCAAACTTAAGACCTGATAACTAGCACATACAGTCCTGATATTAATCACTCTAGGTCCTTGAGACTTACAGTCAAAAGAAATAGAGAACGCAATCTAAAAAAATTATTCTAAACTTTCGAAAGATTTATTATACTTAACAGCATTTGGAAAATACCAGACATTTCCAATTGCATAAAATCTATTTTCTTCAGCTACAAAAAACCTGATTTTGTGAAAAACTACTAAGCACTCAATAGATAAAAAGACGTGAATTCATCATAGCTATTCTAGATCAGTTCTCAAAGACACGACATACCCTAAGGCACAATTGTTTTTCCTTATAAACATTTGGCTTCATCATATAGGTAAGTAGGAGGAAAGCTACTGTAATAAAAAGAAACTTCATCTGGAAGCATGAAACAGGGTTTTAGTCTCAATTTCATCCTTTTCTAAAATAGTGCAATGGCCATAATTATTCACCCATCCCTATATCTATAACATTTCAAATGTTACTTAGCAGTTCGTCAATAAATAGAGTCTATTTTGTTAACCCTGTGACTTGCTTAGCCAATAAAATGCAAAGGAAATGATGTTTTGTCAGTTCCAAACTTAGGCCTCAAGAATACAGTACACACTCTGAGCTTGCTCCCCACACCTCCTTCACTACATGCCTGAACATGCCTGAATTAGCCTTCTGGAAGATGAGACACGTGAAACAGAGGTGAGTCAGTCCAGTGACTCAGGCAAGGCCCCAGACACATGAGAGAATAGAGCCAAGATTAGCGAAGTCACCTACCAACCCACAGCTGACAGTCACAACTGACATATTAGTGACCCTCACCAAGCTCACTCCAAATCACCAGAAACCACCCACTAAGTTATAGACTTAGCTGTTGTAAGCTTCTTGTTGCTATTTTCAGCTTTTAAATTTGGGATTTTTTTTAATGCAGCATAGCTAATTGTTACCTCTAGTTTACTCTACTGACCTTGTTTTACAGACAGAATAGGGTAGGTAATTATTAACAAGTATCTACATACAGTTTAGGAAAGTATTAAAATAAAAATCTACAAATGGTCATTGCTTATGAAGATAGGCACTTTCATCTATCAGAATTAATTATTAAATTTGAACCCAAATGTAAAAACTGGCTCAGTAACAGATCGGCAGATGGCACCAGGAGGAGCTCAATTCACAGATTTGAAAAGGTTTACAAACTCAAACAAAAAAATTATTTTTGTATGTCATTGATTTTTAAGTGAAGAGATTATTTCAGCAACTTAATTGTTCAATTCGATTTTTAAAAATTTGCTTTCGCTTACTTAGGCTTACTTTTACATTTTCCTTAAGACTTGCTTAGTCTGGGAGATTTTAGTTTCAAATGGCATCTGGCTGGCTGGTGCTCCCTTCTCCTAAAACACCTATATAGACCCAGAAGAAAAGCAACACTAAAAACTGACTACTGTCTAAATTTAGAGGGAATTTCTTTTAACTATTAAAACAATGGAGCTGAAATGAGCAAAGCAGGCAACAGCTTATCCATATATCTCTCTGAAAATGATCCATCCACCACTCAGGACAGTAGGGAAATTTCTTTCTCACCCACTCTTTAACCCTCTGGCTTAGAGAAACATGCTTATATCTATCCTGAAAAAAAGAGAAAAAAGATTATTTCTCAACTGAACAGAAGGAGATATAATATAGCCATAATACTGTTTCCACTTACTCTCCTCAGACTCCCCAAAATCTTTTTACAACCCGCAACACCCCAAAAATAAGAGGACTGAAAAGGGAAAGAGTACATGAGAAGTCTCATATCACATCCTTGTGGCATGAGTTCATAGTTTTATGTGGAAGGGAGAAGAGACTAAGAGCCTTTTAAGAGTTTCTTTTAAGATGCTAACGTATACTCCATTAACTCGGACTGCCAGAGAATCAGAATTAGGACTAAGAGGTAATACTATCATGGTTTAGCTAAAAGAATCAACTTGGTAAATGCATATAATCTGGATACTAGAATTTAGCTTAGAAACTAAGTATTTCTACCCATCTTGCAGTATAAATCGGTTTGGTCAACTCTCAAGTGCACTAGTTCCCCCTTAACCTTAGGGGATATGTTTCAAGGCCCCACTGAAAGCCTGACACCATAGATGGTACCAACCCTATATATACTGTTTTTTCCTATACATACAATACTTTTTTCACTTCAAAGAATAACTTTACGGCTTCTTTTTGGCACATCTGAACTTCCAGCATCACTATTCTTGGTATGGGGCCATTATTAAGTAAAATAAGAGTTACGTGAACACAAGCACTATGACGCTGACAGTTGATTTGATCATCAAGAGGACTACTAAGTGACTAATGGGTGGATAGCATATACATACAGTATGAAGGCTCTGGACAAAGGGATGATTTACAACCTGAGCAGGACAGAGCAAGAGGGTGGGAGATTTCACACTACTCAGAACAACATGCAATTTAAAATTTATAATGCTTATTTCTGGAAATTTTCATTTAAAATTTTCAGACCATGGTTGACCATGGTTAACTAAAACTATGGAAATTGAATGATTATAGACACACAAAAACCTATCCTCACATATACTGTGTTGACAGATACTAGATTAAAGATAAATATTATCTTTTGAGAAAGAATAAAAAGAATTTAAAAATTATTTAAATAAAGCCAGCAACTTCCACTTCTGGGAATGTGTAGTAGATGTACTTTTTCCTATTTCTCCTGATAAGTACAACTAAAAAAACTGAATGTGTTTGATATAAAACAAATTTTTAAAGTACTCTGAAAGGTAGAGGAAAAAAGGCATACTAGGGAGCTCAGGACTGAAGAAAAAAATGTGATGTTGAGTTCCCTTGGTTTTTCTATTACTTCATATATCCCAAATTTGGAGCTGAAGAATCTAAAAGCCAGAAAGTGCCAACAGGTGCAGATCCTCAGAAAAGCTCCAATGAAAACTACTCTCCCTCTAGCCAAAGGAGCAGGAAGGAGTAGACTTGCATGACAAAAAACTTTTAGACAATAACAGCTTTATTGCAGCCAAACACTACATGCCACAATCTAGGAAGAACTCAAAGTAAATGAAAATAATAATCAACACATACCAACACTGTGGTGACAGACATGTTAGAATTATTTGGCGAATTTTTTTTTAAAGCCATCATACTATGGATTTGGACCAATGTACAATGACATGTATTCACCGTTACAGTAGCATATGAAATATTTTCACTGCTCTAAAAATTCTCTGCATCCCTTACCTATCCCACATAACCCCTGGCAACCACTAATCTTTTTACTGCCTCCGCAGTTTTGCCTCTTTCAAAATGTCATGTTTGAATCATAAAGTATGTAGCCTCTTAAGATTGGCTTCTTTCACTTAGTAATACATATTTAAGGTTCTTCCATGTCTTTTCATGACTTGAGAGTTTATTTCTTTTTAATGCTGAAAAATATTCCATTGTCTAGAGGTACCACAGTTGACTTATCCATTCACCTACAAAAGGATATCTTAGTTGCTTTCAAGTTTTGGCAATTAGAATAAGCTGCTATAATCATCTGTGTGAAGGTTTTTCTCATGGACATAAATGTTCAACTCTTTTGGATAAACTAAATACCAAAGAGCATAATTGCTGGATCATGTTGCAAGGATACGTTTAATTGTGTAAGAAATTTTCAAAGTGTATTCCAAAGTGGCTGTAACATTTTGAATTCCCACTAGCAATAAATGAGAGTTCCTGTTGTTCCACATCCCAGCTAACATTTGGTTTTTGAATTTTGGCCATTCTAATAGGTGTGTAGTGTTATATCATTGTTGTTTTAATTTGCATTTCCCTGATGACATGTGATGTGAAACATCTTTTCATATGACTATTTGCCATTTGTATAAACCCACAGAACGTATGACACTACAAGTGAACCCTAATGTTAACTATAAAATTTGGGTGCTTATGATGTGTCAGTGTAGGTTCATCAATTACAACAAACATACCATTCTGGTGGGGGATTTTGATAATGGAAGAGGTAAGTAAGGGGGTATAAAGAAACTCTGTACTTTCCTCTCAATTTTGCTGTAAACCTAAAACTAGTCTTTAATATGAATAAAGTCATCATAAATATGTTTCAACAAATTATTAGAAACATGTTTTTGAAACAAATGAAAAAAATAAAGTCTCAGCCAAAAATAACAACAACAACAATGATCTCAGCAAAGAAATGGAAGAGATAAAGAAGAATAAAATGGAAATATTGAAACAAAAAATACAATAAGCAAAATAGAAAACCCAATATGCGGGCGCAAAAGATTACACTGAAGAAGGTTACACTGAAATTGAAATACTACAATAGAAATTACCCATTCTGAACAATAGATAAAATAGACTGGGAAAAAAATGAACAGAGCCTCAAGAATTTATGAGTTCATAATAAAAGATCTAATCTTTGTGTGATAAAAGTCCCAGATTAGAGTAGGAAGACGGTAAGGCTGAAAAAGTACTTAAGAAGATAATAGCTGAAAAGTCTCCAAATTTGGAAAAAGACATAAACCTACAGCATCAAGAAAGTAAGTGAACCCTCACAGAGTAAACCAAAAGAAATCTGTATCAAGACAAAACACTGTTAAACTTCTGAAGACTAAGCCAACACAAAAATTTTCAAAGCAGCTAAAGAAATTAAACCTTAACTACAAAGGGAAAACCAAATGACAGTGGATTTCTTATCAGAAACCATGGAAACTAGAAGAACATGGCTATTATTTTTCAAGTATCAAAATATAATAGTTCTGAAATCAGAATCCTATATTCAGTGAAAATATCCTTCAGGAATGAATGGAAAATCAATACACTCAAATTAAGGGAAAATAAGACAATTTGTCACCAGCAGATATACCCTTAAAATTGGCTAAAAAGGCATTCTTTAAATGAAATTAAATGATTAAAGCAGGAATCATGTAGCGTCAAGAATGAAGAAAAAAGACAGTAAGCATAAATATTGATAAATATTGCTTTTTTGAGTTCCCTCAAGTAAGTTTGATGGTTGAAACACAATTGTAATACGACCTGATGTATGTATACAAAATATTTAAGACAACTTTATTATGAATGGTGGGGAGCAAAAGGAGATAAAGAGAGATAAGTTTTCTATACATCATGAAACTCAAACAAACAAACCCCACACCAGTAGACTATAGTTATGTATAGGTAATGTAACAGAATAAAGATTAAGAAAAAACTGTATAAAAATATATACCCAAACTAGAATTTTTGAAATTCTCAAAAATTAAGAAACACACAGGGGAAAAAAAAAAAAAAAGACAGAGGGGAAAAAAAAGAGAGAACAAAAGAAAGTAAAATAACTGACTTAAGCCCTAGTATATCAAAATTACATTAATTTAAGTGATCTAAATACACCAATTAAAAGACAGATAATTGAACAGTAAATTAAGAAACATGACCCAACTATATGCTGGCTACAAGAAATCCACTTGAATACAACAATATAGGTAGTAAGTAAAATGATGAAAAAGATATAACAGGCATATATTAATCAAAAGAAAGCAAAAGTGGTTACATTAATATCAGATAAATTTCAAAGCAAAGAAATTACCAGAAAGAGAGAAACATTATATAATGATACAAGGATGGATCCACTAAGATGAGCAGTCTTAAATGTTTATGTACCAAACAACAGAACTGCAAAATATGTAAAGTAAAAACCAATAGAATTTAAAAAAAAATAGAAAATGTACAATTATAGTTGAAGACTTTGATATTCTTCTCTCAATAATTGATAGAACAAACTAGGCAGAAAAGCAGCAAGGATGCAAAAGAACTCAACACACTATCTACCAACCGGAACTGACCGACATTTATAGAACTTCCACCCAGAGTACAATATACATTCTTTTCAAGGGTCCATAGAATATGTATCAAGATAAACTATATACTGAACCATAAAATAAACTACACAAATTTTAAATTATTTAAATTTTAAAAATTTAGAACAAATAAATGAATACGATCAAACAATGAAATCAAACAAGGAATCAGTAAAAGATAACAGATAAATCTCCAAACACTTGCAATCTAAATAATGCACTTCTGAATAAAGTGTGGGTGGAAAAGAAGGCCTCAAAAGAAATAATAAAATATAAATTGAATAGAAGAAAATAAAAATGTAACATCAAAAGTTGTGAGACTCAGCTAAAACAGGGCTAAGAGGGAAATTTCTAATTCTAAAGGCATGCATCAGAAAAAAAGTCCAAATCAATCATTTAAGTTCCCAACTTAAAAACCTAGACAAAGATGAGCAAAATAAACCCAAAGCAAGCATAAGGAACCAAGCAATAAAACCAAGAGCAGAGACTTCCATCCAGGCTGGAACCCAAGATAGCTGTGCTCTTGTGACATGTTGGCCATTAATTTCCCTATCACCACCTTAGTCTTTGGCTCTGTATCAGTTCCTTAGAGAACCAAAGTCAAAGAAGAGATGGAGAGGTCCTGGAATAAGAACACTGTTCATCATTACATATGTACAATGGAATACTACTCAGCTTTAAGAATAGATGAAATAGTGCTATTTGTGGCAATGTGGATGAATCTTGAGATTATCATGCTAAGCAGAATAAACAGAAAAAGTTGATAACTGTAAGATTTCACTCAATCATGGGACATAAAACTGGAAGCAACAAATGAACAAGACAAACAGAGACTCATGAACACAGATAACAATTTAGTGGTTACCAGATGGAAGGAGATGGGGAGAGGTAGATAAGAGTAAAGGGGGTCAAATAAAAGGTGCCTGAAGGAGACTAAACTTTAGGTGGTGAACGCACAATGCAATATGTATGTGACATTTTGTTGAATTGTACATTTGAAACCTATATAATTAACTAATATCACCCCAATAAATTTTATTTTAGAAATAAATTTTTTAAGTATATGAGAAAAAGAAGGAACACTAGTTCAAACCATCCTTTGTTTCCTCATATCACTATCTATAATTGGTCTCTTCCCATGGCAATGTCTATTTGCTACCACAATATTGCCTTGAGTCAGGGGCCTCTCTTTTTAGCATGTTGGCCTTGTTCATCCCTGGGAACTTTGAATCTCATTTGGAATTTGTGAAGTCCCTGTGTCTGGGACCAGTACTGATGTACACAACCAAGTTTGCATTTGTCTTCCCTCTCATGTATCACACTTGGATGGGATCCAACACTTGATGTGGGCCAAGGAAAAGGCCTAAAGTTTTCCCATTTATACTAGTCTGAGTGGTTGTCTTGGTTCTTACTGTATTGTCCAATGTAGTACTGATAGCCATGTAAAGAGCTGAAATTCCCAATGTCGTCTTCTTACAGATTATTACATTAAGCTATCTTCCTTTTTGTCACTCATCTCCAGCAGGGCAAAGGTCTCTTGATTTGTTTAGACCCTTTTATGCTTGCAGATTAACCTTGAGAGCTCAGCTGTAGAATACCTCATAGAACCATATTAGTAGCCTACTCTGGGACTAGGAGCCCTAATTCTCTCTCTGTTTTAGGCCTTGATTATGCTGAGGGTCAGCTTTTGGCTCCTTCTTCCTAAAACAGTGAAAACAATGCCAGCTCTGTGGCCTCTGCCATAAGGACTGGGAGTGGGGCTTTGGTGCTGCTGCTTGTGGGCATTGGCTTAAAGGACAATTCTGTTCATTAGTCCCAGTCGGGGCCTTTAGTGCCCACACGTGTGATTAAAGGAAGAGCGGTAGGGGTAAAGAAGAACTGGCCTATCCCAGATAGAAAGAGATATAGAGAGTGAGCTGGCTCTTAGAACTTTCAGGAGATGATATATAGCTTTTGATGGCAGAGAAAGATCCAGAAAGTCATTGTTGAACCTATTAAAGGTTATTCCTTTTCCTTGCTTTTCTAGAAAAACAAGCCTATTATTGCCATGTTTTCTAATCCAAATCAATGTGACATCTTTTTCTGAAACCAAATTAAAATACTCATTTTGTCTTTGAAAAAATAAGAGCAGAAATTAATGAAATGGAAAAAAAATAGAGAAAATCAGTGAAACAGAGCTGGTTCTTTCAAAAATTCAGTAAAATTGACAAAGTTTTAGCAGGAGTGATCAAGAAAAAAAGGAAAAAATGACACGATATCAGTTGTGAAATAGAGGATATAGGTACAGATCCTATAGATATAGGGATAGATAGAAGAGCAAAGAGCCCTTCCCAGTTCATTTAATAAAGCTGGTATTACCCTGATATCAAAACCAGATGGACAAAGCACACAAATAAGAAAACTACAGACCAATTCCCTTTATGAGTATGGGCACAAAAATCCTCCACAAACTATTAACATAATTCTACAATATATAAAAAGAATTATACATAATGACTACATGAAAATTCTTCCAGGAATAAAAGCCTGGCTCAATAAAAAAAGAAATCTATCAATAGTTTAATATACAGTGTATCAATATACAATCTATCAATACAGTGAGGCTAGTAAAGAAAATCACAGGATCATTACAATCAGTGCAGAAAAAAACACACATTTGACAAAACTCGACACCCCCTTGTGTTTTAAAAAAAAATCTAAGAGAAATTAAAAAGAGGGGAACTTCCTCAATTTGATAAAGAACATCTATAAAAAACCTACTACTAACATGATATTTATGGCGAAAGACTGAATACTGTCTCCCTAATATCGAGAACAAAAAATTTCCACACTCATCAGTCTTATTTGACATAGTAAAGAAAATTCTTACCAGCACAGTAAGCAAAAATAATGAATACATATCAGAAAGGAAAATACAAATTGTATTTGCAGATGATATGATATGTACCCAGAAAATCCCAAGGAACCTAAAGAAAACTCTTAGAACTAAAAGTGATTTCAGCAAAGTCACAGAATATAAAAATAAACATTTTTTATGTACTAGCAATAAGCATATGAATCCCAAATTTATAAACAAAATTCCATTGACAATTTATTTTTTTAAGTATAGAATGTGAATGCTGAAAATTATAAAAAACAGATGTAAGAATTCAAAGACTATCTAAATAAATAAAAAGATATAACATATTCATGGATTAGAAGCTCTTTATAATAAAGATGTCATTTCTTTCCAATTTGAGACACTGGCGTAACACAATTTCTATCAAAATCACAGCAATATTTTTATAGACAAGATTATTCTAAAATTTATATGGAAAAGTAAAAGAATTGGAATAGCTAAAACAATGTTGAGAAAGAAGTATAAACTGGTAGGAATCGGTCTATCTGATCTCAAAATTCATTATATAGTATGTATGTATATGTATGTACACATATATGTAACATGTTCATGTGTATGTGTATATGTACATGTGTGTGTATATACAAACCCACATACACACACAATATTCAAGACTGTGTGGCACTGGTAGAGGAATAGACACATAGATAATGGAATAGAAATAGAAGGAAACCAGAAAGAGGCCCACATAAATCTGTCTAATCAATTTTGATAAAGTGTAAAAATGATTCAATATAATAAAGACAGCCTTTCAACAAATGGTACTGGACACATTCATAAGTTTAAAAAAGAAAAGAAAAAAACACCTCAACCTAGGTCTCATACCTTATATAAAAACCTACCTGAAATGGATCGCTGACTTAAATATAAAATATGAAACTATAAAACTTTTAGAAAAAGAGGAGAAAAACCTTTAGAATCTGAAATTAGGCAAAATTTCATAGACTTGACATTAGGGCACAACCCATAAAGATAAGTTGAACTTCATTAAAATTCAAAAAACTTTTGCCCTTCAAAATATTCTATTGAAAGGATAAAAAAACAAGCTACAGACTGGGAGAAAATGTCTGCAAACTACATATGTAGCATCTAGAATATACAAACTGAAAACTCAACAGTAAAAAAATAATCCAATTAGAACATGAGCAGACATGAAGACATATTTCAAAAGAGAAGATGCAAATAAGCATATGAAAAATTGTTCAGCATTATTAGTCACAAACATTAAAATACAGTGAGATATCACTATACAACTATCAGAAAAAAGTCGCAACACTAAATGCTGACAAGGATGAAGAAAGTGGATCACTAATGCATTGCTGACAGAAATGTAAAATGGTATAGACACTCTGGAAATGTCTGCAAGGTTTTAAAAAAAAAAAAACATGAAACTACCATACGACCTAGCAATTGCTCTCCTGGGCATTTATCCCATAGAAGTGAAGATTGTGTTCACACAAAAATCTATATATAAATGTTTATAGTAGCTTTATAGCTCAAAATTAGAAAGAATCCAGATATCTTTCAAAAAGTGAATGGTTAAATTGTGGTTTGCTTACCATGGAATGCTACTCAGGAATAAAAAGGAACAAACTATTGATAAATGCAACATCTAGGAGATCCTTGTGGTGATGGAAATTTTCTATATCTTGAATATATCAATGTCGATATTGTTTATTATATGGTGCTATAGTTTTACAAGATATTGAATGAAACTTGATAAAGTATACATGGGAGATCTCTATTATTTCTTACAACTGCATGCGACTATATAATTATCTCAAGATAAAAAACTTAATTAAAGCAAAATAATTAGGTATTAGCAATTAATTGCCTAACACACACTAACTCAATCCATAAAACAACACTATGATGCAGATGCTATTATTATCTTCATTTTACAGGTAAAGCAAGGAGAATCAGGTAACTTAAGTAAGGGCAAAAGTTGGGCCTGCTTCCAGGCAGACTAGTCCAAGAGACCATAGCCCTTATATGCACATGAAATAACTATCTACTTATAACATATCCACACACACACAAGATATATAATAAATCTTAGAATTACAAACAATGATTAATAAAATTTCTAGATATGGGATTAAAGTTAACAACAGCTGGTTCCTTTCTTCTGGCCCCTTGGATGTTTATAACTAATTCAAGGAATTATTAAGAATACATCTATAATGGTTCCAAAATAAATAATAATGTCCTGCTAAAGATTTATATTAGACCAAGCACTTGCACTTCATTGTTGTAATTATTTATCTATTGAGGAATCTATATTGATAAGATTCAGCTGCATTAGAGAATGGGCTCTGTTCCCATATCCAAAGAGAGGCTATTTGATAAGCTATATAAGAGGTGAAGGCTTCCCTAAGTTGAGATGGTGTACCACACAGCCTCATCTCTCATCACCAAGCATATGTCAAGTATGAAATAACTGGGACATTGGAATCTATGCTTGAAAATGACAAAACCTCTTCTTTGTTGTTGTGCATGCTTTTTCTTGTCTATCTGTATCTTTTCCTGATGTTAAAATAACTTAAAGCTGGGTGAAGCCTAGTGTGAGTTTTGAATTTGATTGTTGCTCTAAAACGAAGACTACTGCTGCAGAATGAGAAATGTAGAAGAAAATATCAGTCGATCTACTACATGCCTGAAATAACCAGTTGTATGTACACTGCAGTAGAGCATCCTTTAACACAAAGAAAAATATAAAACAATGATAGCAAGAAATATACATCAGTAATCAGTGATTGCAAAGGTGAAATGGAATAAGTATTTTCTAACTTTTTGGCAGGAATCTAACATAACACACTCTTAGTAGGGAAAAAAATTCATATTTATTTTAAAAGCCTTTAAAATATTCCTATCCTTTTAACCATTCATTTCATTTCTAAGAATGTATCTTAATGAAATAATCACAGCCTAGACAAATATATATAAATATAAAACTACTCATCACAGTGAGTTAGTCAAAAAAATTTTAAGGTAAATAAATATGGCAATATTAGTAGCCTTTAAAAATAATGTCTTTGAAGAATGTCAAATAGCTTAAGGTAAGGTTACAGATAAAAGCTACAGGAAAAAAGTATCTAAGACTGTATGCATAGCATTAATTCCAACTATGTTACACACACACACACAAACACACACACATACAAACTCAAGCACATACGTTGAAAATACACTAAAATATTAACTGCATTTGTTTAGAGAGTAGAATTATGGCTAATACTTGTCTTCTTTGTAACCACTAAAGTTTAATTTCCATGAGAGCAAAAATATATCTATCTTGTTCACCGCTTTGTTTTCAGAATGATTCATATAATAGGTGATAAAAATATTGAGTGAATGAATATTTTTAATTTCTCCATTTTCTAAAATAAGAATTTATTGCTTTCTAATGGGACAAATTCAATCATTATTTTAAAGTATGTGTATGTATATATAATCTTGAGTAAATCCTATTTACTGATTTGCAAATGGACTAATTTCTATATATTGGAATGTATGCATCATATAATTCTAATCCAAAAGATTTTGTTCCCAAAATCAAGTCTGTGCACCCAGAACATCAAACTTTTATTAGTTATTTCTTTTCCTCAACAAAGAATATTTAGAAAGTATATCTGTTTCCTTTTTGACTTTACATGTTCCCCCTTATTCCCAATTTCCATATCAAAAAATGTAGTTAGATAATATAATTCAGGGAGATAAACTTGGGCACTTATTAAGGAAATGTTTTCATAGAGATAAGATTTATTCATTATTAAATAAAAATTTAAAGTACATTCTAAATAAAGTTGCAAGTGATTATTAGGATTATATGAAAATAAGGAAGACTTGATCAAAATTTCTTTCAGTAATACATGTGGAGCTTTGCTATCCTCCAGGAGAAACACTGGGTCCAAAGAACAGATGTTTGATAAACTCTTTGATTGCAATAGTGGAAGCTAGTTCAAACTAGTTTAAGCAAAAAGGAAATTTAATAATTTACTAAATAAGGAAGCCATGGATACATATGGCATCTGGTACAGTGAAGTCAACGGGCTCAAACAATATTATCAGGCTCTCCTCTCTCCATTTCATTATCTATTATTCTATCTCACAATATTCTACGTGCAGTCTATCACCACCACATGATACTCAATATGGCACCAGCAAGCCAATCACATCTTTCCAGCTTAACATATCCAAAAATGGTTTCCCCCTCTGCCCATGTATCAATATTATGGAATACTCTGCTTGACCCTTACCCAAGGCTGGTCAAACTTAAGGTTAAGGGCACAGTCTTCCAGACTACCAAGTTTCCCCAAGACTTCTGACATCAACTGCAATGAGTAAGTCGAAGTGCAAAATCAGAGGAAACAGTTCCCACAAGATTGCCCTCACTTCAGACACCAGCCACAAGTTCAGAGATCTCAAAAAGGCCACCCTCACTTCAAACCAGTTAGCTACAAATTCAGGGGATCCCGTGACCACCCTCAAGTTTGACAATTGCCTAGAAAAACTCAGAGACTCAGGAAAACATTAGAATTATCATTACAGTTTTATTATAGCAAAAGGACACAAGTTAGAATCAACTAAAAGAAAAGATGCATAGGGCAAAGTCTGGAATGGTTACAGATACAAAGCTTTCATCATCCTCAGGGATACATTACTCTCTCAACACTAATGTATGACAATACACTAAGAGTATTGCCAGCTAAAGGAGCTCACCGCAACTTCTATGGCCAGAGTTTTCTGGGGGTTAATATGTAGGCATGGTTGATTGAATAATTACCTTCACAGTTTAACTCAGTCTCTACCCTCACATACTTCCCAGAAGTCAGGTGGACATCACATGGATGAAGGGTGCACCATGAGTCATTCTGTTAACACAAAGCACCAGATGTGGTCCAATGGGCCTACTATGACTAACAAAAACACTTACATAAGGAAATTCCAAGGGTTTAGAGGTTGCTTCCTAGGAACTAGGGAAAAAGACCAAACTTCTCTTTGAGCTGAGGCCAAATTCTTTATTATACAACCCTATTTGCCCATCCCTAAAAGGACTGACCACTAAGGTTTAGTGAATAAAATAATCTGATCAGCCAAACTAGATCTGTTTACATCCCAGTGGTAAGAGTATGGGGTACTGGAGAGGAAGCTCCCATAAGAAACTATAGAATAAAGCTAGAATAATACATGTGTAGAAAAGCCATAACTTTGAGCCACAGTTGTCCACTATAACTAGTCACAGACATTACTTCATTATCCAAAAATATTCAGACTTTAAAAACTAATAGGAATCTTAAGGGAGATAGTAAGAAATGATTCTAAAAACCCCATGATTAGAAACTAAACAAAAAGAAATTTTTCTACAATAAAACACTAAGCATACATATAAGAAAACTATTTGAAGAATATAGTTCCAATAAGTATTTGTAGCACAAACTTTAAAATTAGGAATACATTTTTCCTTTTTTCTTTGAACTGTAATGTCTAAAAACCATAACTTTTTATTGGTGAAAGAAAAACATAATTCTAAATTTTAGTTTTTTTATTTGCAAAATGAGGCTATTACTTACCTATCATATAGGATTATTAAGAAAATTAGAGAAAATGTTTGTAAAATGCCAAGCACAACGTCTGGAATTTAATAAATAGTATCAAGCTGATTGTTGTTTTTGCTGCTGCTGCTACTCCAAATTAAAAGCCATAGCTCATATATAGATAACCAAATTTGAATGATCACTACCTAAGAAGAATAGAAAGCAGAAGAATCACATGTATGTATGTATATATGTTTTGGGGAGAAAAACCTGGGTTTATTTTAAAAAACTTTTAGGCAAGTGTCCGGACAAGCTCACTTAAACTGGTAACTGTAAAGAGGGTTATCTAGAAAGTCAAGATGGTTTTAGCCACTGCAAAGTTTACTGATTGGCCAATTACTAATACTCCCAACTCCCCTTGTTTATCATAAGATTGAAAGAACCTTAAAAGATAATATATCCATTACGAGGCTTTTAGGGCAGTCTGGGAAGAATCGCTTTTAGATGCTTTAGAATAAGAAGTGCATTAAGGAAAGAGATCTGATATGGGAAACCAAATTCCTGATTTCATGCTTCCTTCTCACCATTTTATGTACTAAGCAACTGTGGGTAAGTTACTTTACCTCTATTGGCTCAAGTATTAAATCTATTAAAGTGGAAATAATAGTACTTTTTCTTTTTACTGGATTTTCGTTAAGTGATAGGTGAGATCCTAGTATTATATAAAATGAGTGGCAGTAGTAGTTACAGGGGCATCTTTTGCTTTATACATATAAAGAAATACTACACAATTAGGGCAAAATATGAAAGCTTCAACTGCTTATATAATTACTGTGTTGAGAGAAAAGTTGTTTCTATTACTCTACAAATATGAGAAACACGGTACTATATTTTTTTTAAAAAGCATACAATGTTAAATATACATCTAGTATGTTATATCATTGGTTATAATTTATGACTAAGATAGAAGAAACAATAGATGTAAACTTGTATATTTAGCAGTATTAATAGCAAAACTAAGCAATGCGATCCTATCAACTGGAATATTGATACTAGCACAACATTATAGGATGATGAACACCATCTTCTAAATACTCAAGCTGCAAGTTCCATGGGAACAAATTTTGAGGCCATGTAAGATACATTTAGTTTCATTATATTAAAAATCATATGATTTAAACAATCACTTTTAGTCAGAGTTAGAATTTCTAAGTTTTGACCAGGACTCCATTTAAACTCCAAGACAAGCTTTCTCGTTAATAATAAGCATCTTCCTCTTTTCAACTGAAAATTCCATAGAGCTATGCTGATATAATTTTCCACATCATCTGAGCATCATAGTGTTTCAAAAAACATTCCTTCGAAGCCGAACCACAGCCTAGAAATTTTCAAACCATCATTGACTCCTCCATCCCTTCAACCCCTGACATTTAGTTATTAAATTTCCTAGATTTTTTTCCTTAAAATATCTCTTATGTTTGTTTATTTCCATTTTCTCTGCCACCATCGCAGTTCACATCATCACCTTTTGCCAAAACTGTCTCCTCTAGGTTTTTGTCCCTTTACTCCAGCCTATAAATCCCTACCCATTTATCTCTCTAAAATACAGTGATGCTTATATCCTGCCACATCCTTGCCCAGGAGCCTATAATCAGGTCAATCTTTGATTCCAGGGGAAGGGCTTTTAAAAAGCATTGATGCCCAAGTTCTACCTGATGAGTTCTGATTTAATTCATCTGGGATGGAGTCCAGCCATTAACTTTTCTTTAAAAGTTCTTTACGTGTTTCTAATGTGCAGCCAGGTTTGGGAACCCCTGTGATGAATCTCTATTGTCTACCCAGCCAAATAACTCCTGTAGCAGACACTGCAGGTGCTCTGCCAAAATTCCTTCAATCCTTTCAACCTTTCTGTCTGCCCATCACCTGGCCTCAGTGTGATCTGCTTCGAATGGCCATCAGCACATGCTGTTCTCCTCTCATGACCTCATGAGCTACTACTAGAGTTGCTTTGTCCCTGCTCCTGCAGAAAAAACAGTAAAGGCCTGGGAATTTATATTCCCTGGGTAGCCCACAGTCAATGTCTAAGTAACATGGAAGTATGATGACCTAGCTCCCTTACCTGGATCTGGACGTATTCTGAGGTGCAATTCACACTCTAGAACTCCCTGGCAGGACCAGGCTAAGACAAGGACTTTGCCTAAAACAACACACACACACACACACACACACACACACACACACACACACACCCTTACTAGGCTTCTTCCTCTTCCATTTCACTTCCTCATCATTTCTCCTGGGGACATTCCCTGAAGAAATCACTGCACACACAAGGTCTGCTTATAAAGGATCCAACCTGTTTCACATCTTGGTCAAAATAGTTTATAACTTGGTCCCATCACGTTTTCTATAATTATCCACCATGCACCAAGGGAGCCAGTTTTTTCATCTGCTGTGATTTTCTCCAACACTATAAGCATGCCATTTCCCCCTCAGTCAGAATCCCTCTTTTCTGTCACTAGGATCATCAAAACTTCCTTTCAAAAAAGCTGTAGATATCACATCCAACCCATGCATATAAGGCCCCACCCATGATAGATGCTTAATAAATGTGGGTTTAACTGGTACTGCCCCTCCATGAAACTGCTCTGATAATTCTAGCACACATAACTCCAGCTGTCTTCTCTAACTTCTGTATTTAATGTCAAATTTCCACTCATTTATTGACTCATTTGACCGATATTTATGTGATTATTATGCACCAGAATCTGTACTCATCATGGGGAATGAAATGGTGAACCAGGATATAGTTCTGCCCTTTATGGAGCTTACAGTCAAGTTAAGGATACAGAAATTAAACAACAAAAAAATAAATCACACAAATAAATGTTAATTTTAATCATGAAAATCTTACGGTGAGATACATGGTGTTGTAAGAGAATAACCTATGAGTAGTAAATGTCCTTACCTAGGACTCCTCTGAAGAAATAATGACCTAAAATTGGTCTTGTTCTCTATTTTAGAGGTTCCAGGATCCCCCTAACATTGTATACAAATTTTGTGTGACCATGTATTATTCTTTTAACAGACTTTCAAGGGGTCCATAACCCCAAATTTATACAATGCCAATCCTGTAGAAAATGATGCTACATGTATTAGCTGTCTCCTGCATGTTCCTTGTCTGTAGGTCCCTGTATATAGAAATGTTAACATTTCTTTTTGTATCTATCATTTAATATAATATTAGACATGTGCTTATCACTTAACATATATGTTCCCTTCTCCCTGTTTTTAGTCTGAACATTTCTACAGAACTCAGGCCCTCAAAAACAAATAAAAAAGTATCTTTATTTTCTTTATTGAATGAGAGTCCACTTTGAGCAGTTGTGGGTGGTGAAAATGATTCTCTTGGTTTTGTTTTGGGACTAGGAAAAGAAGAGCAACAAAACAGGATTTGCATGTTAAAACCTGCTTGTACTAGGCTCATGCTAGAACTAAAGCTCTTCAGAGTTCTGTTTCTTCAAGGATTTAACACTTTAAGTCTGGAAACTCTCTGCTGCTTCCCCCTCCCCAAACTTTAGCTAACCTAAAAGTACTTACAGGTAAAAGCAAAAACATACAATGCACACACAAAAAGATAAAAGCTGATTACTTGATCAATTATACTGATCAATTTAAACCAAAAACAGAAAAGTTAAAATTTCATTTCAAATGCCACTGGAAAATATGTGACCATACATACACTGAATATACATATGAATAGATAAAAAATAAATATGCATGTATATATACTAAAAATAAATATGCTTTTAATATGTATATGAATGTCTGTGTCATAAATATATAAACAATTTCTAATTGACATCAATAAATACATGAACATAAAATAAATATCATGCCAGTTTCCAATATATATATTCCAATAATATATATATGTATGTGTATATATATGCATATTATATGTATATATATGATGTATTATTCATTTGTACACTTGAAATCTATTTGATTTTATTAACCAATGTCACCTCAATAATTTTAATTAAAAAATTAACAATTTCAAAAACTGTACTTGAATCTCAGGTCCAGTAGATCTGAAATAATGGTATAAATGTTCAAAACATAGAAACCATAGAACTATTAAACCAATTCAGTAATTAAATAGCATAATCAAAGGACAAAAAAGCTTCATTTATTGTATGCACCCATCAAAGAGCTAAACAGGGAATAAGACTTGCATAATTCCACATTCTCATTTCATGCTTTTCTTAAACTTCAAACTGAGTCTCAAAGATAGGCTGTTGCTGAAATATCATATTTCAATAGACTTCCACAATTGAATGGCCAAGGGACCAAACACCAAATTTTAAAAATTTCTTTTCTTTTCCCATAGGTTGACAATCCTTGTGCCCCTCCCTGTACTCCTGTATAGGTCTGCAGAGAAAGGGAAAGGATGTTAGATGCAAATAATGCTGACACTTAATAACAACTCAGATATAAAGATATATAGTTCATTCTCAGAGTAAGATCTGATTTGTGCTTTCTTAGTGATGGTTTTCCCTTCTTGTTAGCATATGTGATCGAATCTATGCTAAGTAATATATATATTAACCAAGTCTCAAAGACAAGTTTAAGAAGGAAGCATCAGGTACAAAATTACTTTCCACAAGGAATGATAACAGAAATGAAAGAATCTAAAGTCATCTAACTTTGCCATCTATTGCTTTTACTTGTAGGTCCTTTGAGCCTAGATCCATGTTTCATAACTTTCTGTCCCAGGAATGTCACACTCCCAGGGATATAGTCAGCAATTCTCCATGCTAACCCCACCCTTTTTTCTGCTGCCTCAATGCAAGTAAAGCAGAAATTATTCTACTATAAATAAGGATAGCTTTGATTTAGCTCCCTTTTTCAATTAATTTATTTTTAAACATTATCATTTTAATTATTAATGGAAAACTATCTGCTACACACTTCATGAGTGATGAAGATTGACCATTATATTGATATCGAAAGGGGACAGTTGCTGGCCTCGAACAATTAAGACTAACTTAACAATTCTAACAACAACAACAAAAAAAAAACTGTGAAGTATCTTGCATAACATCATAGAACTAAAAGAATAAATACTTAATAGCCATTTGGTCCTGTATTTTTAAACCCCTCTGCCTAGAACCCCATATGCACTGAAAGACTATTATAATTTTTTTTTCCTTCCCTACTGACAGTTTTAGCCAGGGTAAGGGGAGTGAAGGTGATGGGAAACATAGTAGAAAGCAGATAAACTGATGACTATGATGAACGTGGTTTCACATGGGTATTGTATATACAACATGATCGTGGATGAGTGCTATGGATGATAGAATGTCTAGATGCCAGGAAAACATCAGCTTCACTGTGCCCCAAGAAGGTTCACTGGCTGTCACCACTGACCAGGAGAGACTCACTAAAAGCAATAGGATAAGCCCTAAATGCTTCATTCATTGCCAGCCCAAAGGCTCCATTGTTCAAACAGGAGTCATACTCAGGTTGTTTTCACTATACAAATAAAACAACCCAAGAATTTTTCAATAACAATGGATTTTTTAATTGGCATGTTAAATCCCCTTCCTACTCCCAAGTCAAGGCACTCCTCCAATGACTTTGATTAAGCCTTTTGTAGAATTATGAACTTGGAAAGCTTTTTAAAGGAGGAAGGGATTGAATGCCAGGCGGGATTTAGCCAAAGCTGTCACAGCTCTGGTTGTTACCCCTCATAATCCATCTTGCTTAGTCAAAAAGCAAACTGTGAACAAACAGCTTAGGCAGTTTGTTTGAAGATATACTTCTGCCTTTCTAGGAGGGATTAAGTCATGGCTACAGTTTGTTTGGAAAATGATTACCCACATGAAAATTATTAAATTCATGTGGCATCTCCTTGAGCCAAAACGTTTTATAACTTTTCATCTCTGGATCACAGTGATAATAATATGTAGTAGTTTTTATCCTGAAACACAGACCCTCTCCATAGTCTTTCAAAACATTGTCAAATTTTTTGTATTTGTCACAGAATACAGAACATGTTGTCTTTTGAACTTTGAAATAATATTCAGGCCCTACCTTTAAAGAGGAATCATGGCAATACCACATGTGAAGAGAAGGGGATTATTTTTAGCATTTACTCCAAACGCTGGGCTCTATAAAAGTCACACTCAAGTCCTGTTGCAACAGGGGAGATAGGTTAGGTAGCTAAGAGCTTGAGCAAGAAGGAAAAAATAAAGCGAAAACTCTGATACATTTCAGAAATCTTTTCCCTTAGAAGGGAGTGATGTTAAATTTCAACACAGTAAATGGATTTAAATCTTGGAATACGATATAATCTTTTTATATATCTAAGCAATCAGCCTCCTTTGTATCATAAAATATTGCATTTTGATACTCAAGGCATTTTTGGTATTCCAGTAATCCTTGAATTGAAATGGGAGGAAGGAGATTATTCAACAAACACTAAATGGTTGCTATGTGTCAGGCACCATGGTGGGTCTTAGATAAACAGGATTAATAAAACACTGGCCCTCTCATCTGGAACTCACAGTCTAGTAAAGGCGACAGACATGTATACAATAGATTACTCAGCATTATGATAAAGACCATAATAGAAGGATAATCATTAGGTTGAATAAGCAGAACTCTATAGAATAAATGCAACTATCCCATCCAACCCCACTCCCACCTCCTTTAAAAAAAAAAAAAAAAACCTTCATTGGTTACCCTCACAGGCCCTTCATAACCCATCTGCAGCTCATTTTTCCCTTGCCCTCTGAAGGAAATGTTGTGTGAAGAAGGTTCTATAATTTTCTTAGACACTCTTCTTTCAGGTCACTTGTAGAGCCAAAAATAATCTGGCTCAGTAATTAAAATGTCCAACCTATTTTATTAATTAATCAAAACACCAAACTAACTTCATTAAAGTTAAAACTTCTCTCCCTCTGACAAATTAGTAGTGCTTAAATTATGTATAAAATATGTTACATGGTGATAAGTGCTATGGGGAAAAAATGAATAAGGTAGATAGTAAGCAGGAAGAGGTAGGTGCTATTTTACTTAGGACAATCAGGAAAGTTTTGTCTGATAAAGTGATATTTTAGCAGAGACTTGGAAAAAACTAAGGATTTAAGCCAAAGAAATAGGGTAAGAGCACTGTGGCCTGAGAGAATAATAATTGCAAAGGCCCTGAGGTTAGCAAATGCTTGGTATGTTCAAAGAACACCAAGTAGGCCAGAATAGAATAAGCAAAGGAAAGAATGTTAGAAGAGGCCACAGAAGTAGAGGGAATCTAGATACAGAAGGCACTCAGAGGCCACTGGGGTTTTTTTCTGAGTTAAACACACACACACACACGCACGCACCACACGCACACACACACACACACACACTTTGGAAATTGGAAATTTTGAGCAAACAAGTAAAATGATATATGTTTTTAAAATTCACTCTGGCTTCAACATGGAGAATAGTCTATAAGACATATGAAAGGAGAAGACACTTGGGAGGCTACTATAAGAATTCAGGCCAAAAATGATGGTAACTTGAACCACTGTCAAACAGTGAGAAAGAAGTCAAAGCTGACTCCAGATTTTGACCTGAGAAATGAAAAGAAGAATGTTGCTATTTACTGAGGTAGAGAAATATGTTAGAAGATAAGGTTTGATTTAAAAACAAAAACAAAAGCAAAGGTTTTGTTTTGTACATCTATTGTTTTGTCTCTATTGAAACTTAACAAAGGTTAAGTTTCCTATTTGATATCTAAAATAAATATAGAAGTATATTAGATATTTAAAATTGTAGTTTAGAGAAGACCAGTCTAGTCAGCACATACAGAGTATTTAAAGACATGAAAAGGGAAATGTCTGGGTAAAGAAGCGATCTCAGGCCAAAGACCTAAAAAGGAATAGTTGATGCTATATATGAGATACTTATAATTATTAGACGGAAATATATTATCATTAATGAACCAAATATCACCTTTAAGATTTCTTAATTCTAAAACATGGATATGAAAAAGTATAACATTTTATATCTGATTCTCATGTTAACTATACCTCTTAGAAAGTAAAATAGCAGCTGGGCAAGCTTAAAAATTATCAAAAAGATTTTCCAAACTAAAGATAGAGGGTCGCTCATAGTTGCATCCTATAATCAGTTGGTTGCTTTTATGGTTATAGATGTACAGTCAATAAGACTTTTTATAAAGACAATGTCATATCAATAATTCATTTCCCTCATTTGAAGTATAACAGTTTACCTCCTCAGATATCAATTAAGATTTTGTTCTCTGGCAGTGATAAGACAGCATAAATATCTACAAATGTGAAAGTAGAGATTCTACTCAATTTGACATTTTCTAAGAGGACTATTCAGATTAAACTATCAAGTAATCATACATGCTTTTTATGTTGCATGATTACTGTTCCTAGAACACTCCGAGTTAGAGAAAGAGTTAATATGTTCTACCAAATATCACAGTGCTCCTTGTTTTAAGAATAATAGGTTGAACATTCATAGGGTACATAAATGATAAATAACTACTATATACCTGAAACCCATATAATATTGTGTGTCACCATACTTAAATTAAAATAAGTTAAATAAATTGCAAAAGAAAAATAAAAAATAATAGGAGCCTTGTTAATGTCAATCCTATCTCGATAAAAGAAAAAGAATAAAACCAGAATTTCTACTATTAGAGAAAAAATTACATGGAGAAACTAAAAATTAACTGTACAGTATTGGTGAAGATATTAATGAATTCATATTCAGTGCATACAGATAAAAACTAAAATAAGATAGATGATAGCATATGTGCATAGCTCTAATTATGAGAAAGAATAGACAGATAATACCCTAAGAGTAATAATCACACTTAGCACCATATTTGGCTTCTAAATACCATGCCCAAATGAAACCAATCATCTTATGAAATGACTGATTCTAGGACTGGTGCAAGGAAAATACAAGATAGTCTTGATAAATGTTGTTGTATGAAACGTAGAAAACGTTCAAAAAAAATAGATACGTCAAAAAGACAGAAGCTAATTTGAAGAGGCTCCTACATCCAAACTTGTGACTAATGAATGTCAAACAAATATATAATAATGGACCATAATTAACTAAATAAACAAAAATCCATAAGCCCATCTGACTATAAATGAATAAGTAATGAATAAAAAATTTTTGATAAAAAACATACACATAGGTTCAAAGTACTCCTTGAAAAACAGTAATTACAAATGAAAAAGTCTGGCAGAAACACTCTAATCAAGTGATTAAAAGATCATCAGTAATTTAATTAAAAATCATGCATCACTTGATGAAATAGAAGTCAGCTTCACTTTACACTATTCCTACAAAAATAAAATAACCTAAACTAAATAAGGAAACATCAGACAAGCCAAAATTGAAAACATACTACAAAACTGACTTGTAATATTAACACTTATGACAGTCAAGCATCGATGAGGAAGATTCTGGACTTAAAAGCGACTACTTTTTCATACATGACATTATTTTAATGATTTCTGTTACCATGTACATTTACTCTTATCAAAAGTTATTCATTTATTTTAAATAAATGAAACATGTTCTTAAAAATGTATCAACCCAAAATACATTCCTTAGATAATACTCTAGAGCAGCACTAAAAAAAATTATGTATTGTGAGCATGTAGAAAGATATTCATGGCAGCATTGTCTATAATAATAAAAAATAAAAACACGTATAGAACAATCTAAAAAAATAACAAACTACTAACCATTATTTAAAGATAATACTATACAGCAGTTCAAGGAATCAGTTACATCTGTTATGTACATGCATATAGGTTAATAAGATATCTGTTGAAAAAGGAACCATTCTGCACAATATCGCAACATATGATACCATTTAAATTTAAATATAATAAACTATACATATTTTAGCCAATGCATAGCACAGAATACATAATAACTGATACTACTAATAGAGTGTTTATTCCTAGAAAGTGATCTTGTGGTATGTAGACACAAGAAAATTTTAATTTTCAATATATATTAAGTCATGCATGACATATATTATCAAATAATTTTAAAAGCACCCGACCTAAGGAGCTTGCAGTCTATGTAATTAGACAACGGAAATTTAGTGTTCCTATCAAGCATACCTTTCCATCTCTTCACCCAAGTTTTCAAACTATCTTCCTACTTCATTTATCTTGAAGGACAATTTACCAGCCATTCTGATCATAAACGATGGCTCAAACCTAGTCTGGTCTATAAATACTTCTAACTCTATGACCACATTTTCTGGTTTAGGAATTTAGCCAAATATCCCAAATCAGGTCAATCAAAGCATTGTTTTTATTAAACTATTTTGAAATAGATTTCCATCCATCTGCATCCAAAGCAGTTCTGACAATTACAGGAAAACATACACTTAAACAGATATTTTCAGAAGAATGAGGTGAATGAAAGAAACACTATATCACGTGGTATATTCCTTAAGATAGACTGTTATAAATTAAAGATATGTACTACAAACCACAAGTACCACTGAAAAACACATAATAGTTTCCCGAAAGGGAAAAAAATGGTATAATAATCAATTCAAATGAGGACTGAAAAAGTGGGAAAGAATTACAAATAATACAAGACACAAAGATAAACAAATAGCAAGCAAGTACATATAAGCCCAATATATCAAAATGTTATTATACATAAATGGTCTTTATTAGTTTTCTATTGCTACCATAACAAATTACCACAAACTTAGTGTCTGGAAACATCACAAATTTATTATCTTATACTTCTGAACATCAGAAGTCTAGTACAGGTCTCATCAAACTAAAACCAAGATGTCAACTGGGCAGTATTCCTTTCTTGAAACTCTCTGAAAGAATCTGTTTCCTTGCTCATTCAGGTTGTTGGCAGAATTCTGGTCCTTCAAGTTATAGTCAACTGTAATCTGTTTAAAGGCTGTCTATCAGGTAAGGGTTATTATAGCTTCTAGTGACTGTCTGCATGCCTTAGTTCATGGTCTCCTTCCCTCATCTTCAAAGGCCAGCAACGAAAGTTCAGAGACATTTTCACATTTTGATTTCTTGGGTCTCTTCTTCTATCTTCAAATCTCTCTGACTTCTGCTGACAAAAGTTATCAGATTTTAAGGATTCATGATTGGGTAATCCATGATTTCTTCATTTGAAGGTCAGATGATAAACAACAATAATTATACCTGAAATTTAATTTCCTTATACCATGTAAAGTAATATGTTTTCACATTACATGGTTTAGATATGAACATCTATTGCGAGTTATTATTCTGCCCATCATGTGGTCTAAACACTCATTAAAACACAGAAAATGTCAGACTGGATTAAAAGTAAGACCCCCAATCTCGTCTGATCTCAGAAGCTAAGCAGGGTCGGGCCTAGTTAGTACTTAGATGGGAGACCACCTAGGAAGACCAGGTGTTGTAGGATATTAAAAAAAAACAAAAGTAAGACCCAACTACATGCTACCTATAAGAAACCCACTTTAAATATTAAAAAAAGAGAGATTATTTAAAATAAAATAATAGAAAAAGATAAACCACCTTATTTAAAAAAAAAAAAAAAAGACTGGGCAAGGAAGAGTGATGCAAAATTGCAGATGAGGGAACCAGGAAGATTTGAAAAGCTACCCATATACCAGAGAATCTAAAAAGTCACACACCTGCACAAAGCAGGACATACATTCAGAAAAGAGCTGAGAAGACAATAAGTTTCCACCTCTAGCTAATCGTTAGGCTCTACAAAAAGAGGATGTGAAGGCTAAGGAAGAGTTAGTTGTAAACAACCTGGCTAAAGATTCAAAGAGTGCTCCTCCACAGAGCCAATCTGCAAAGACCTGAAGTCTTCTCTTTCATTTCTGTTTATTTTTTTTTAATTCCATTTATTTAAGAAAATCGCTAACAAGCCACTAGCTGAACACTAAGCTAAAGGAATGAAGACTTCAAGTCCACACACGACAAGGAATACAGTATTTACAAAAAAAATCTTTAGACCAAAATTGACTACGGTGATGGTTGTATGTATCTGTGAATATACTAAAAACCATTGAATAATACACTTTAAATGGTTGAATTGTAGTGGTATGAATTATATCTCAATAAAACTTTTTAAATAGTTACGAAAAATCACTAAACAAAAAATTACAACCTGCAGCCAGAAACAAATCTGAAGGATGAGAAAGACTCTGATTTCCAGAGTTACAACATCTAGTTTTCAACAAAAAACAATGATGCATGCAGAGAAATATAAATGTATGCTCCATTCACAATAAAAAAAAAAAGAAATTAACAGAAATACTTCCTAGTAAGTACATACTTGGACTTACAAAGACTTTAAACCAACTGTCCAAAATATACTAAAAGAGGTAAAGGAAACCATAAACAGAGAGCTAAGAGAAAACTGAAAATTGGTATCTCAACAAATATAGAATATCAACAAATAGAAAATATAAAAAAGAACAAAGAAAATTTGAATCTGGAATGTACAATAAGTGAAAAAAAAATTCAGTAGAGCAGTAAGCAGCAAATTTGGGCAGCTAAAGAAAGAATCAGCAAACCTCAAGTTATGATAAACAAAATTATCAAGTCTGAGGAACAAAAAGAAAAAAATTAGCTGAAAAACCTACATTAATATAGACAAAGTAAATTTCAGAAAGAAAGAGATTACATTTTATTCCAAAAAAGGGGGATCAATTAATCAATAAAACATAAGAATCCTAAACATTGGTACATCTAATAATAAAGTTTCAAAACATATGAAGGAAAAAGAGCGATCTAAAGACAAATAAGCAAATCCATAATTATGGTAAAAGATTTCAATATCCCTCTCTCAACTGATAGAACCAATAGACAAAAACTCAGTAAGGACACAGAAGACTTGAACACACCAACTAATTTGACATAATTAATATTTACATAACGCTCCACACAGCGAGACTATACAAATTCCCATACAAGATTACCTCGATAGAAAATATGCTGTATTAAAACATAAATCGCACACACACACACACACAAAACCATGAAACAAATTTAAATTGTTCAAATTAGACATAATATTTACTCCTACCACAATCAAATTTTTTTTAAGAAATTAATGCTAGAAAAATCTGGAAATCCCCAAATATTTGAAAAAAAATTTAAAATTCTAAATAACCCATAAATTAAAGAAAAAATCAAATGTGAAGTTAAAATTTTTTGGACAAAATGAAAACAAAACACAACATACTGAAAAATCTGAGATGCAATTTAAGCAATGTTTTTAAAATTTTTTTATAGCATTAAATGCTTACACTGAAAAGGTCTCATACAGAAAGATAAATACCATATGATTTCAGTTATATGTGGTAACAAAAAGGAACAAAAAGAACTAATGAAAAACAGACTCACAAATATAGTAGACAATTTGGTGACGAACAGAGGGGAGGGGAGGTTGGGAGGAATGGAGAATGTGAAGGGTTAAAGAAGTACAAATTAGTAGCTGATAGTTGGGCACGGGGATAGGGAGCATGGCAGAGGGAATGAAGTTAGCATTAACATGATGGATAAGTGGAGGGCCAGGTGAGGGAGGGAGTAATTGGGGGGATCATTTTATGAACATTATAGATGTCTAACCAATGTAATATATATTTGAAACTAATTAAATAAATAAATTTATTTTTTAAAAAGGTCTCAAATCGATGACCTTACTTTCTACCTTAAACAACTAAAAAGAGAAGGGCAAATTAAAACTAAAGTAAGTAAAAGAAATTAAATAATATAACAAGAGGAAAAATCAATGTAATAGACCACACAAAAGAGATAGGGAATAATCAATGAAACCAAAATCTGGTTCTCTGAAATCATCAATAAAATTAATAGACCTGTAGCATAACTTATCAAGTTAAAATTAAAGACTAAAGTTATCAATATGAGAAATGAAAGAAAAAACATCACTGCAGACCCTGAAGATATTTAAAGAATAATAAGGGAATTTTCTGAACAACCTTTCACCAATAACCCAATAACTAAGAATAAGAGAAATTTCTGAACAATCTTTCACCAATAACTTTGAAAACTTAGGTGAAATAGATGAATTTCTTAAGAAATGCAAACACTCTATATGAAATAGATCATTTGAAGAGCTCTATAACTATAAAAATTAATTTCAATTTAAACACCCTCCCAATAAAAAATTTTCCAGAACTAGTGGTTACCAGAGGATGGGGGAGTGGCAGTAGACTGGGGGTGACAGAATTTAAATCATTTCTTCAATTAAAATAATTAATTAATTTAAAAATAAATAAATAAAATAAAAGTCTCCAGAACCAGATGATTACACAGGAGAATTAAATCAAGTATTTAAAGAAGAATTAACACCAATTTTAAAAAATCTCTTCCAGAAAATAGAGGAGGAAGGATCATTATCCAATTTGTTTTATGAAGTATGGTCCTGATACTAAAAGGAGACAAAATCGTTATATAAAGAAGAAAACTACAGACCAATATTCTTTGTAAATATATACATGCAAATATCCTAAACAAAATATTAGCAAACAAAATTCAGCAATATATAAAAAGAATTATACACATAACTAAGTAGCATTTGTTCCAGGATGCAAAGCTCGGTCAATATTAGAAAATCAATCAATTTAATCCACCTTCTTAACAGGCCAAACAAGAAAAATAAGAACATCACATCAGTAATACAGAAAAACCATTTGACATATTCAACATCCATTCATGACTAAACACTCTCAGAAAAAAAAAAAAAAAAGCAGCAAAAAGGGTAACTTCTACTTGATAAAGTGCACCTACAAAAAACCTAGTTAACGTCATCTTTACGATTAAAGACAGAATGCTTCCACCCGAAGATCGGGAATAAAGCAAGGATGTCTGCTTTTAGCACTCTTATTAGATACAGTGTTGGAAGTTCTAGCCAGTGCATTATGGTATAGAGATCAGAAAGGGGAAAATAAAACTGCCTCTATTTTTAGATTACATAATTGTCTACATAAAAATTCTCAAGGAATCTACAACAAACAAAACCTTCGGAAATTGATAATGTAAGTTCAGTAAGACCAAAGAATATAAAATAAACATATAAATTCTATTGTCTTTCTCTAATACTATCAAGGAGCACACAGAAACAAAAATTTTAAAAGCACTATTCTTTATTATCATTAAAAAAATAAAATACCTAGCTGTACAAAACAAGGACTTATATACTGAAAACTACATAATGTTCAGAAAAGAAATTCAAGAAGACCTAAATAAATGTAGAGCTATGCTATCTTCATGGGTTGGAATATTCCACATACAAAATGTGTCAATATTCCTCAAATTGATATACACATTTAACACAATTTCTACCAAAATGCCAGCAGACTTTCTGGAGTCAAGATTTTCTGAAATTTATATGGAAAGCCAAAGGAACTGGAATAGCTAAAACAATTTTGAAAAAACTAAAGTAGGAAGAATCAGTCGACCTAAATTTAAGACTTACTCAGCTTATTGTAGCTATAGTAATCAAGACTATGTGGTACCAACGAACAGGGGAAAAATAAATAAAATACTAAAAGAAAATAAAAGAACAAACTCAAAGATATAGACAACAAAACGGTGGTTACTAGAGGGGAAAAGAAATGGAGGAAGGATCAAGTGGGTAAAGGAGGTCAAATATATGGAAATGGAAGAACAGCGGGTAGTGAGCATAAAATAAAGTACACAGATGTTGAATTATAATCTTGTATACTTGCAAATTATATAATGTGGTTAATCAGTGTTATCCCAATAAATTTAATAAAAATAAATAAACAAATACTGCTGGTGCAAATAGACATCTATATACTCCCCTCACCCCCCCCAAAAAAAATGAACTTCAGCCTAAGTCTCAAAATTTAAATAAAAATTAACTCATAATGGATCACTTATATGTAATACAGACCTATATGTAATACAGAAAAATATAAAGATTTTAGAAAAAAGGAAGAGAAAGT
Organism: Eonycteris spelaea; assembly: GCA_003508835.1. NCBI lineage: Eukaryota > Metazoa > Chordata > Mammalia > Chiroptera > Pteropodidae > Eonycteris > Eonycteris spelaea. The sequence goes on from PUFA01000087.1 coordinate 4,151,728, forward strand.
CTTCAGGATTTAAAGATAGACAAAGAGTTCTTAAATGTCGCACCAAAACCATGATCTGTAAAAAAAATAAATTAATTAAACTAATGAAATGACTTTCGTCAAACTTTAAAACTATTGCTTTGCAAAAGACAGTTAAGAGAATGAATAATGTACAGACTGGGAAAAAATATCTGCAAACCACATATCCAACATAGGGTGAGTATTAATAATCTAAAGAACTCTAGCAACTCAACAGTAAAAAAGCAAACAACCAAATAAGAACATGGACAAAAGACATAAAGAGCCATTTCACCAAAGAAGACAGACAGATGGCAAATAAGCCCATTAAAAATGTTCGTTATCATTTGCCATTCAGGAAATGCAAATTAAAACCACCATGAGATATCACTACATACTGTTAAGTGGCTAATTTTTTTTTAAACATTGACAACACCAAATGCTGGCAAGAATGAGGAGAAACTAGATCACGCATATGTTGTTGATGAAAATGTAGAACCATATATACAGCCACAGTTTCATTTTCTTAAAAAAAAACACACAGCTTCCATACAACTGCAACCATAAAATTCAGCAATTACACTACTAGGCATTGATCACAGAGAAAAGAAGACTTATGTTCGCACAAAAATCTATACACAAATGTTCACAGAAGCTTTATTCATAATACTAAACTGGAAATGATCCAGTAGTTCAACTAGTGAAACAAACCCTAGTACTTCCACGCAATGAATACTACTCAGCAATAAAAAAGAATAAACTAGTGATACACATAACAGCCTAGATGAATCTCCAGAGAGTTAAGCTCAGTTAAAAAAGCAAATCCAAGCAAGTTATGTAATACATAATTCCATATATACATAATAGTATTGAAAAGGCAAAGTTATAAAAATTAAAAACAGATTGGAAGGGGGTAGGGGCAGGAGGGAATTGAGTATGTGTATAATACACCAACATGAGGGATACCTATGATGACAGAGATATTCTATATCTTGACTATATCAATGTCAATTTCTTCTGTGTGAAATACTACAGTTTGGTAAGATGCTATGTTTGAAGGAAACTGGGTAAACTATATATGAGATCTTTATTTCTTACAACTGCATGTGAACAGTTATCTCAAAATAAAAGTTTAATTTTAAAAAACTCAAAATGGATGGGGAGATATGGATACATTGTTATCTTGATTGTGGTGATTTCATTATCTAACTCATTTTGCTGTACGCTTTAAATAAATGAAAGGTTTTTTGTATGTCAAGTATGCTTTGAGAGGCTGGGGGAGGGGAAGATACCATATTTCTCTTTCTTTTCCCTTTCTGTATGATTCAGCCCTACAGCCATTAGGCGAGCCATACAAAATATGCATCCTTGCCAGAAGAGGGTGGAGGGGGGCAGTTAGAGAGGTGTTGGCAACGTCCCAGACGTGAGTGTCAGAGCCCAGGCAGGGTGAAGAGGGGCTTGGTGAAGGGTTGCCTGGTCCAGCATATTGGTGGCTACCTACATAATGCTTTTGTCCAACACACTGATGTCTCAGCACATGTGGTAGAAGAGGACATCCATATGTGGAGGGGATAGAGGTGGTGAGGAGAGATCACTTAAATACAAGAGGACTGACTGAACAAGTAAATATATTAAAGATAATGGAACCAGATTCATCATTGTGGAGAAAGAAGTTAAAACATGAAAAGGGGAAACTAGAATGAACCCAGTGGTGTTGGATTGTAACTGAAGGTACTGCTGTAAACCCATGATTTTCAACATATATACATATACCGAGAAATAAATCAATATTTAAATGTTGAATGTGTGTGTGTGTATGCGCATACATATACTTATTTCCTAGCTGTGTCCACTGAGAGGTCCTAGAAGCAACATCCTAAAAATAATGAGCACATTAAAGGAATCAGGGTTACTTGGAGAAATGGCTGAAACATTCCCAGGCCTGATGTAGGGAAAGGTATACAATCAGCCTGAAATATCATTTGTGTCAGAAAGTAAAAAATTAAAGAGATAAATCAAAAGAACACAGAAGTCAGATTGAAGTAACTGGCTAAACCTGTGAAATTTAAGCACCAAAATAAGTATTATTAGCAACAAAGGTGAATCAACTAGGAAACCAAGAGTCTATACTGATATAAATAGCAAGGAAAAAAATAAATGAATGAACAAATTGAAAATTTGATGTGGAATGAGATATTTGTTTTTGGAATGGATATTTAACCTTGAGAATGTTTTGATTTTGATTCAGAGAATACGAACATATATTACTAACATAATTAAAACTGATTATAAGACACATCTGAAAAATCTTAAAATCTACTTGGGAGAGAATGTAGTGGATTATGAAAACTCTAGGATTTCTCGCCCACCATATTTTTCCATCTCATTCATGTAGTAACTGACTAGCTTTGGGTAATATAAAAGAGAACTGTATAAAATGGCTCTTTTGTTTCTTACTTGGGTTTCCAGGTGCTATAAATTGATACTGGGAATGTAAAAGAACCAGAAGGTTGGGGGCAGAAGAAGACAATAAGTTAAGTCTGGAAGATTTTACAGTGAGGATGTTTATCAAGCAATTGGTTTCATTGGCTTGAAACTCAGAGGAGAGTCTAGAGCTATTTAGCCAACCACATAAATGCACAACTCATCTAAGGAGGATGGAGAAAAAGAAAAGCATTCAGCCCAGGACGAAATCCTGGGTTACGCAGACAACTAGGAAAAGCATTATGCTGTTTGGAATAGGACTGTTTATGAGCAACTGTTATTGTAAGCAAACATGGTAAGCAAAATATTAAAATTTCAAAAAAGTTAAAAGCACCCAAATGTCAACAAAAGTACGATTTATGTAATATTCTACCACTTAATAGGTTGTTATCACAAAAATATTTTTGAAAGTTTATAGCCACATAAAAATGTTTATGATAGTTTTTCCTTTAAAGCACACATATTTAAGCAACATAAAAAATAAGCATAACAAAAACTAGAAAGAGATGCATCAGAAAGTTAATGGTAATTGTTTTGAAAGTGGAAAGCTAGAGGTTCTTCTTTTTCCATATCATTCAGAATTACCATTATTTTCTCATAGAAAAGAAAGTCACAAAAAGAATTATCTTCTGCCTCTTCCAAAGATAAACATGGTGACGAGGCCCAATTAACAAAGAACCTGAATACGTAGCAGGACCTCGATAAATTCATCAATCTATCTATACCAGCAATGAAGGCAGTTACCTGAGATTTTCTTACCTATAAAAGCCTGCAGTCCTGTCAGCTGAAGAGCCTCATGTCCTGGGTCTTATAGGGCATGACAAAGGGTTCTGCCTCAACCCTCTCTGTTCAATATCACTAATGCCTTGATAGGCCTTTACCTGGGTTCCCGGGAACCATTCCTGTTAGATTCACTGATGGGCGAGTTTAAAGCTTTTGTTAGTGCCGCTGAAGACAACAACCAAAGGGCTTTCAGCAACCTTCTTCTGCCACTGGTCCTGCAGAGAATCAGAGATGATGACTTGTTAATTTAGTGTGTAGACTGGGAACTTGACGTCTCAGTGTCCTTCTGACATAGGCAGGTATTTCCAAGACGCTGGGCTCTATAGGCTGTCAAGGCCCATGTGCTGACTGCACCAGGGGCCCGGCCCATTCCTTAACATCGGTCTTTAACACCATGCAAACCTCTTCCTTCCAGTTCTAACATCAAACCGTATCAATTGAGATTAGTAGCTCCACAAATAATCGATGACCTTTGAGACAGGTAGCGAAGCCTTCACGGTCACCAATATTGTCATTATATTTATGCAATTTGTGCATAATTATTTGTGCAGTTTGGTAGAGTCTCTAACGGCACAGGAGGCCCTTATCTAGCAAGCAGAGCCCACCCCCCAGGCCTCTGAGCTTCTTGTGCCTTGACCTCTCGCAAGGGTTGGGGTCTGAGAGCTCGCGAGGCCAGGCCAGCGGGGATAGGAATGGTTAACGGAAGGACGTATCCATCAAGCAGGGCAGGGAGAAGTCACTCGAGAGTCCAAAAACCTTCCTGACAACTTCTGTTTCGGTTAAATCTCAACCCTTGTCTTCCAGAACCAAGGAAGGTAGGACCCAGAAGCCTGAGGTGAGTCCTCTCAGCATCTGCCCTGTGCTTTAGGAAGCCAAAAGCCGTAGCTTCACAGGCCGGGACGCTGAATGTGGCCCCGCCCCCAAGCACGTTGGGCGGAGCCCCCACGGAGAAATCCCTCCTATTGCTTAACGTTTCTTCTTCCAGAGGTTTCTGAGCTCCTCTAGGTATGTCGGCCGTGATGAAGTAGATATACGTCTCTACCCTCTCAGAGGGTAAATACAGTTAACACTGGAATAAAGCTCGGGTGAAGGGCACAGACCACCTGCCCAGTGGAAAATCCGCATATGATTTAAGCCCACCCTCTGCCTGCACAGATTCATCACTATCAATTAAACCTTGAACAACACAGTTTTAAACTGCCAGGGTAATTGAACTTCGTGGGTTAATCGAACTGTGATCAATAAAACTGAACAAGTCAATTGGGGGAAAACGTATGCATATAAGCAGACTCCTGCAGTTCAAATCCATGTTGTCAAATATTGGCAAATATTCCGCACAATGTGGAAAGTGTTGTGAACTGGAAAGAAAGGACAGACCCCAGCTCTGGAGAATCAAGGAAAACATCCAAGGGGAACTTTTCTGTATGGGAAGGAAAGAAGATAGAACAGATGGGGCTTCACTTACTGGTTTTGTTGTTGTTTTGAAGTTTTTATGATAAAATGTTCTCATGTGATGACTTCTCATTCCCTTATGGTGGTCCAGTGCATATGCTCAGCGAGTGAGGACTGTGAAGAAGCTGTAGAAAAGTAAAATATTTTGAGTACTTAGGCAAGAGAATTGACTAAGAAAACAATCATAAGCTCCACGAAGACAGGGAGCTTTGTTTATTTCCTTCACTGGAGTGTCCCAAATGCTTACAAGGTTGCCTACTACATATTAAATGCTGAAGAAATTAATGGGTTTTTAAGTTTTCAAAATGTTGGCAGTTACCCATAGTAGAATGTAAATTTGTATTGTCACAAACCTAACTGTGATTTTACCCAGAGGAATCAGCCCCTTATTGGAAGGGGGTCTATAAAAGGCAAAATTGATTTTACCAGGCAGGACAGATGAATGGAGAATGGGGAAAGCTATTTAGAAAAGAGCTCTCTAAGTTTGAGGTTAAGTGATTGACCTTGGAAAGGGAGGAAATGAAGACAAAAGTTTGTCACATGGACAGGGAGAAAGTATAAAGTGGCTTGTAGTTCCTGGACAGGTTGAAGAATTGTCATACCGAGGACAAAGGTTGAAAGAATAAGGGTGCAATATCAGACAAGTTTTCAGAAGGTAGAAGGGTTCCCAATGGTAGGTGCTAGACAGAATATGTCCATAACTGAACTGGAAGAGAGTTAAAGGGTGTCCACAAAATGAATATTTCCTGCAACTCTAAGCTTCAGTCAGTGGCATGACTCTGGACAAGAAGTCAGAAATGGGACAGTGTGAGAAAAGGTTGTAGTAGACATCTGTTTTTTGTTTTTCTTTTGACACCAAGCATTCACTCACCTAGAAATCATCCCTCTTACCCCCTGGAGAATTAACACCATTCTCAATATCAGTCCATGAGCAGATGAAGTGGTCTTTCCCTGATGCTCTTCTTTGAAGGGCGGATGTCGAACTCAGTCTTGGCCAAAAAGTTTTTTCCATGCTCTTGGCAACAGTGATAGGTCAGGGATGGGCGTGTGACCCAACTGGAGAAAATAAGGCACGATGAGATTACAAAGGGACTAGTGGGAAAGACAACCCATTTTTAGCTGCACCTAAAGTTGAGAGGATGTTGCCAGTTTCATAATGAAGCCAGTCCAGAATAGAGCCAAGAAATAGAAATTGAATCTTGATGGAATCTACTGAGCCCCAGTGTAAGCCCTCTGCTGAGGACAGTCTTACTCTCAGATTTAGTTTGTGACCTGAATCAACAGATCTCTTTTATAAGTCACTGGAATGTATTTTCTGTCATTTACATTCAAATAATTCCTCACAATATAAAGGAGTCTCTATCCACTGCTCCCTCATCTACGTTAGTACACCAAAATCTATATTATTTTTCTCTGTTCCTTCAGGTTTCCCCTCTATAAAAAGAGGGAGACAAAAACCTACTTCAAAGGGTCGTAAAGATTACATGGAGTACTATATATAAAACCATAAATTTGTTCCACAACGTTAAAAGTACACACACGCAGTACCTAATTTTGCTAAATAATTCTGCCTCAAAATCTCCCATTTTTAAGGATAAAAAGATATTTAATATTACCTATTTCTGGAGTCCTTTTGCCTATTTAGTTCAATATTCACTTAAAAATGTAGGAAAGAGCCTCTGCACTTGAGTCCACCATGGTTGCCACTAAGATGTCCAATGTCCAAGCCCATCTGACCCATCGAAAGGCCAGCAGCTGCACAGCCCTTGTGCCAAGTGTGGGCAAGGCAATGTTTTGCTATGGCTCCCAAGATAATGGGACTCAATAATGAGTCATCTCAGCAACAGCATTTTATCTCTTAAAAAAATTGTGTCGTCTCCTAGAGGACTTTCACACCAAACCCATCCACTTAAGAGGCTCATTTTTACACCCCCATTCTCAAGTCTTTGGAGCTACTGCTACCTTTAGGCAACTCCTTATTTCAACTGGCACCTGAGTTAGCCACTGTCTCCTCTGTCCTGTGAACTCCCAGCTAAGTTTTCCTCTCATGTGAGAATTTGGACAGGACTGTACAACAGGTGCCTCATAACTTCTGGTTGGGGTCAGGAAAGATGAAAACCATTAAAAACCCCTCAGACCAGAAACCCAGAACTTCTCGTAAGACAGAAGAGGAAAGTCAACTCTTATCCTTTCTGAGTCCCCTCTGACAGGTAGTAGAAAACATCAATCAATGGCTTGGTAAAATATCTTGCCTAATATGAAAGTTGCCTAAAGCTGCATAAGAATTTCTAGGGGACAATTACCCACTCTTGTCACTGTCAGCCCAACCTACTTCCCACAGTGAAGCACCACTAGCTAAATTTGCAAAATAATCAGTTCCTTTTCTATACCCTCCTTTCCTCCCCCATTGAAGGAAGTCATAACCCCTGAATCTCTTGGAGAAATAAGGAGGCAGCCTCCACAAGTCTCTCAGATTGCCACTTGGCCACCCTAATGAAGACCAACATGTCCTTGAAACCCCAGGTGAAGAGCCTAATTTAAGCTCTGATCAGGGGCAATGGCAGTTCTCAAAGAAAGACTTCAAGAGAAGAAGCCCTTCTCATAGCCCAGGCTCTTTCATTGAATGGACCATAGTGCTCAATGTTAAGCCATCTGCAAGCTGCTTCAAGAACCTTATTTTCTTAGGCAGCACCTGACACTTGAGAAAGTCACAGCACCTGAGGCTGGGATCTGGGTTCCCCATGCCCAGTCAAGGTACTAGTTGACTCATGCATTTCATTTGCCCTAACATTAGGTCATAGTGTGAGCATGAGGTTGTAAAACTTCTGGTAGCCCGTTCCCATTGTAGTTTGTGAGTGACAGTTCTTCAGGTACCACACTGTATCATGTAAATGATACCCCACTGAAATTGCATAACACTCTGATCCTTAAGTATGAGCTCAAAGCACATTAGATTTTTTTTCTAGAGAAATTGTTCTTCATCTCTCCAGTCATTTCTAAGCTAACACACTTTCTTGATTTCTATGACAGTCTTGCATTTTAATGGGAACAGGAGGCTGAGAAAAGGGAAAATAGTCCTAGAGCAGAACAAGAGTGTGGAATCATTTCTAGACAGTATCGCCACCTCCTTAGGACAGGTCACTTCCCAGAAGTTCTGAGTGTGCAAATTCTGTCTCATCGACTCATCCAATATTTCTCAGAATGGAAGCAATGGGCACCAGATATGACTTGCTATATGACCCAGGCCAGTAACTCAGGACATGTAAGCCACAACATCTTCTTTGGATAGAAATCCTCAGGCCATGCATGAGTCCATGGAAAATATCCCAGAATGAGAGTTATATGCTCTGAGTTAACTAGTACAGTACTGGTTTTTCCATCAATTGAGTGACTCATTCTCTCTAATATTCAGATTGTGAGAATCAAATATGAAATGATGGATGTGCTATATTCAATATACACATAAGAACAAAAAGTAAACCTTGCATCCTGTAGGGTTTCCTTCTTCTAGAAGCTTTGCTTTCTCTACAGGAGAAGAAGGTTGCTTAGGGTCTAGGAGCTAGGACAGAGTGGAGAGACTGTAGTGGAGCCAGGATGAGCCTAATTTTTTCTATCCTCTAAGACAAAATACTGGCAGTGGTGAGTCAGGTAGTTCTAAGGGCTCCTTCCACTTTACCATTCATGATGACCCCATACCACCTAACCTTTCCTAGGCCATGGCACTTTTTCTATGCCATCTTTAATTCCCCCTTTGGATGCTCCAATCACTTTGATGTTTTTCTTACAGACACTACCACATTAGCCATGAATCAGCTTTGACCTTGATGACATCGGTATGGTTGAGGAAGAGAATCCACGTAGCACTTTTAGCCACTTTTGTATCAGTGAACTTAGTGTTGTATCCAGGAAAAAAAATCCCTGTGTCAGGAAGACTTCTAAGAAGGTTCCAATGATCCTCACATCTCCTGATATTTACACCCATGTGTAATTATCCTTCTCCTTGAGTGTTGGCTGGACTTAGTGATTTCCTTCTGACTGAAAGAATAAGGTAAAGCTGATAAGACATCATTTCCATTATTAATTTACAAAGGGTTGTAACTTGTGTCTTGTTAGTAGACTCTTCTGGCTTTGATGAAGCAAGGTGCCATGTTGGAGAGGCCACCGTGACAAGGAACTGAGGATGGACTCCAGCCAACAGCCAGCAAGGATTTGAGGACTTTAGTCCAACATACCTTAAGGAACCAAATTCTGCCAACAGCTAGATAAGTAAGCACACAAGTGAGTCCTTCCCCAATCAAGCCTTCAGAGGAAGCTTGAACTTCAGCTGACAGTGTAATTTAGACTTTTGAGAGACTCTGAGGCAGAGTGTCCAGGTAGGCCTTGCCTAGATTCCTGACCCACAAAAACTGTGAGATGATAAATATGTGTATTGATAAGACACTAAATTTTGAAGTGTCCATTAGGTGTCTACAGCAGTAGACACCTAATATACCTCTAAATTACCGTAACCTTGATATAAGATGTAGTATGGCTGGGAAGGCAGGTACAAAGTAGGAGAACAAACTCCCTGAATGTCTCCAGAGATACTCACTTCATGCTCAATGATTATCCCACATTCTCTAATGCTGAAATGGTATCATTGTGCTCTACCAAGCCCTGATTGATCTCCAGGAAGTGAGGCCTCGGAAAGGTAGGCCTAGGCCTAATTCTGAGTGGTTCCCAATTGACCAACAAATGATGGCTAGGTAATCTCTTGGGCTGGCAACAATGCTATCAACCCAAGCATCACAGAGAGATTTCCTTGAGGAACATGAAAAGCTCATCCTGTTCCTCAAGGTGCTCTCATAAGCAGGAATATACCATTGTTGAGATCAAAGCATGCCTTCCATACAGATTCACACCCTACTTATACCAGATTCTTCAACCAACCCACCCAGTTCCTAGACCTGCCCTGGCCAACCTGCTGTGCACACTTGTGAAACCTACCTGTAGGTACCCTACTCAGTGGCCAACCACCTGTTAGATACTCCAGCATGAGCAATTTTTTCTAAAGAAAAGTAAGTCAGTGCTTTCAGGAAAATATTTATATCCCTGGTCTTCTACCTTGCAGCAAGTTCTGTCTTCCCTATCTCTCCAGTAAGAGTAGAGGAAGGGAAAGGTTGACCTGCTACTCATTTTCCTTAGAGTAAGGTAAGGAGTAGGGAACATGACCTGTTACCCCAAACTACATGAGGGAGACAAGAGATCTTAGGAGCAGATAACATATATTCCTCACCAAGAGATCCAACAAGAAGGTCACTCCCTAGCATTAACCTCACAGCCTAAACATCTCCCTGCCCCACATCCTATTCCAAATCATTCTGGAGGCAACAAAGATGAATTCTGGCTGTATTCTGCCAGGATAACTCATCCCACCCTGCATCTATATCTAGTTCAGGGTACCGAGGGAACATAAACAGTTTGACCTAAATTCTGGACTTTAAGCATTTTTCTCACTTTGAAAAAGCCTGAAAGTGTTTAAACTTTTTGTACATTTTATGAAAAAATAAAGTGTCTTAACTACAGGAAATCTGAACAGGTTAAATAAAGGACCTCGGGAAAAAACTGAGAAGGCCACTATCAGGCTCCTTACATGGGACCGAACATCTTTTAGAAACCTAAAGAGGAAATCAGTATGAGCTGAAGTAATTCCTTCCCTAAGTACAAGTCCATGAATGAAAACCCACACTTCATCACCACACCACCCCCGCCATTCAGTACACAGACAGCAAAACTCCACAGTAGAAGAAACATATATTAACGAGGATCAATATCCTTCATTGTGCTAAAGATTGTTATTATCAGAGGATGTGTTATCAGGAAAACTGTGAGGCTTTCTCAACAAGGATTGAATGATTTTTGTAGGGGGAGTGGGACAGATTTTCTCTCCCTGGATGTGCTGGAGAAGTGTTTTCTGTTTGAATAGAAGGGTCAAATCTGAACACAGTGTCTTCATCACAGGTAAAGGTGACCGGATTGACCTGGTATATATCATATATGCAGGTAGGGTGTGGATCAGACATAAGCTCCCTAGAGGGTGGAGAAGGGTGTTGACTCTGGCATAATAGCTGGTCCGTGAAGGCTGCATTTCTGGGAATGTCTAATTCTGACTCTGTTCTTTATAGCACTTGTAAGACAACTCTGGTCAGCAGAGACAGCTTCTTGGTTGTAGCACTTGATACCTGCTCATTCCTCCTGCCATGGGTTAGAGAGAGCCCCGTAGTTGGAGGGATGTCCCTTCTCAAGTCGACCTGGACCTGCAGTTTCTCCTTCTGCTGACTTAAGTCTGAGGCCTTAGGTTTGTACCTACATGCCAGTTTCTCCTTTAGGATCTTCCCTATGGCTGTCGTGACCTCATGAACTTCAGGAGGCCCAACACTCACAAAGATAACTGCACTTTCGGCTTGGTCTTAGTGCTCTACAGAGTTGACAAGAACTAGGGGCTTTCTGGGTCTTTGATTTTTCTCTTAAAATTGATCCACTGAAAAAAATTGATTCACTTTTTTCTGAAGTAGCTATCAAGAGGAAATTGTTCATTCTGTGACAGAGACAGAAAAGTGCCCTCCAATTCTCTGTCATCAACAGAGTGGCTCTTCTTACCAGCTTTAGATGTCGATACTCCTGAATACTCACTTCTACATTCTCTTACTTTGGAGCCCAGGAGTCCCACTTTCTTTGCATCTGGTAGGAAATCATTATCCTGGCACTTTTGTAAGACATGCTTAGAGATCCAGGGCTCCTGCCTCAACTTTATTCTAATCCTGCTGTCCTCCAAGTGGGCATGAAGACCCTGGGAAGCTCCCATGTGTCCACTGGAGGTTCTCTGGGACTGAGTCAGCGAAGACATAGAAGCCAAGCTGTCTGAAGTAGAAGACACGTCAGTAAGAGAGCCTTGAACCTGGCTTTGCATCTTACTCTTCATTTTAAATTTTAATTCACTAAGAAACTGTTTTTTAGTCTGATAGTTTAGAATCGTGGGGCAATGATATTTTTGGTGAGGGACAGTCAGTGGTCAGGGTAGACTCTACTTTACTCACATTGACGTTTTTCCTAGGGGAGCTTCCCAACTCCCTGGTTGTCAAGAGGACACAAGATTGTGATTTGAGAGCATACAGCTCTTCAGCTTTGAATATCTCCCTGGACATTGGACATGCAAAAATGTTCAATGCCACAGACTCTAGATTAATCCAAGCATTGGATTATCCTACTTGGAATGTGGAGTTGCAATTTCTCCTGGGTTCACTGATGGTATGAAAATGGCCAGAAATGATGGAAATCGGTACATAGCCATGTTAGGACCAGCAAACCAACAGTAGGTTGGGATCTCGAGGGCAACTGACATCTTGAGAACAGGGACTAAACCACACAAAACTTCCTATCCCTTCTGCAACATATGCAATTCCAGGTTTTTGCTTTCAGTCAGGTTATGAGAGTCTGCCTCTTTCTGGGATCTAGGGAAAGACTCTCCACATTCTCTAGTCTGAGATGGAGAAAAAGATGATAGAGTAGGGAGTAAGAAATGGAGGCGGGGCTTGGGCTAGGCCTGAGTGAAAGATTGGGGTGGGGGCTTGATATGAGGCAGAGGTTGAGGATATATATTGGGTAGGGGAAGGAGGTAGAAATTAGGAGGTGGTGAAGATCCTAAAGGCTGCATTTTGACTGCGGAAGCATAATTGATTCCATTGAATAAGACAAAGTGAGACTCTAGTGGGGAACTTCTTCTAGAAACCAGGAGAGTAGCCACTAGGGACTCGCTGTGCAAAGAGGGAAGCCCCCAGAAGAGCTGGCTACATTTCTGCTGCAAGTTTCCCCCCAAAGTCTTGACATAAAAGAGCTCCTGGCTAATGTGCAGCTGCTCTGGTTTGTCTTCGAAGTTCCAGCCAGTTTTAGGGGCTGTCATGTCCTCTACTTCGAATGGCTGCAGTGAATTCCATGAAGATGTCCAGTAGTTTTCTGACAATATATGTTTTGAAAATGATCCCTCCTTCATTTCTTTCTTCTCTAAAATCTGAAAAAACATTCTTTTTTTATTTTTCTCTCTAAGTGTGCCTGAATATTAAGGCCAGGAAAAGAATGGCTACTGGTTTCCATGTGTTTTGTAGCAGAATCTCCCCAGAGACAGGTCTCTGGTAGGTAGAGGGAAACGTACTCTCGCTGAATATCAGAGTGCGATAATATGGGGAGCAACATATTCTTGGCATATGCCTGCCAACAGGACAAGTCTGAAATTGACAGGTTTGAATGATCAGTGCCTGCAACTGTTGGGACATAAGTGGATAATGTGCCAGGACTATCTGGACATGATCCTCTGGAACAGGCTTCAGCAAGATGGAATTTGATTTAGTTTGAGTCACAGTGAAAGTGTTATTTGGTGGTGGTGAAACAGATTTGTTTGGATGTGAGGACAAGAAAATGAGTCAATAGGATTCATAGTCTGTGATAAACCTGATAAGGACTTGATATCTTGGGAAATGGTTGACTCAAGGGAGAAGATGGTATTCAGAGATGAACTAGCCTCTGAATGGACAACAGGATCCACTCTCTGAGTGTCATGTGATGGGAGGGGAATAACAGCAAGGGGTTGAGGTGGGGAATTGTCCACCGGATTTTGGGCTTCAAGCAGGAAAAAGTTCTGGTGGCAGAGGGTGACTGGGTAGTGAAGGTGAAAGAAAGTCACCTAAGGCGGTCGCTGGTTCAGGGGAGAGAATATGGGGTGGCAGTGGGAAAGGCTCAGACAGAAGGGCAGGGATTGGGTCTTTTGGTGGGACTACTGAGAAGGCAGGAGACAGAGAATATGATGACTCAGTCACAGGAGCTATGGAAGCTGAAGGAGACACAGAGGGAGTAGTGTCTTCTAGAATCTCCGGGAACAGCAGCTGATTGACTTCAGCAGTTGTGCCATTACACACATCACAGGAGGGGTCCGGACATAACAGCTGGCGAAAGCCGGTGGTATCATGGTGCTGGCCTAGAGGTCTGCAGGAGACAGGAGGTACAAAGCTACAGCCAGGACCAGAACAAACAATGGGACTTTGGCAGGTCTGGCAAGGGTAGGGCTTCCCACTGCATACTGTCCTGTCATATCTCCCTACTTCCTTAATCCCACAGTCTACGTTTTTATCCCTCTCCCAAAGACTTTCACATTCTGACTCTGACGATTTTTCCCTCCCATGTTCATTCCAGCCTTTAATAAGCCCTAGAAATTTATGCACTCTGTCATAAAAAGAGTAATAGAAAAAAAGGGGTAATGTTTAGTCACCTTTGGACAAGAGAAAGCACCTTCCTTGCCTTTTCTACTTTGCTCTGGCAAGCTCTCCAACCTAGGAAACCAGAAGAATGATGAAGGTAGAAACAAAGAGATCTTACAGGAGGCTAATCAGAATGTTCTTTAGTGGTACCTTGGTAGATTGGACTTGGAGAGCCCTACAAATTAGAATACAAAGTAATATGGTCAATGACATTAACAGGCTCAGATGTATCTTGCTGTATCATTCACAGGATATATATATATATATAGGTAGATATACATATAGATATATATAGATATATATATATCCTTTGTGAGCTCTGTCCCAAGTTATAGGGTCCTGTCTGAATGTATATATATTATCTCATGTGATACTCAAAACCACCTGTTGAGAAACATCAGTCAGTGGTCATTTTAAATAGAAGTCTAAGTTGCAGGAAGTCAAAGTACTTTTACAAAGTCAGGAGAAAGAAATTCTGACTCAACATCTCACATGGCCACCTATTGGGCCTCACCCATTGCCCAGATCTGTCACTGCTTCATGCCCAGGACAGCAGAGCCAGGAACCTGAGAATTGTTTTGGGATCTAACTGCTTTCCCATGGGTCTCTATTCTGAGAGCTCTGTTTTCTGAGATTGCTGTATGTAGCAACTACAGAGAACAGGACCTGGGACCTCGAGGAAATGAGAGAATGTGTCAGCCTTAGAGAGCTCAGGTGGAATAAGAGAACCTTACCTTACCTTTCTTCCTCCTCTTGACTGTGCCTGTCACTGAAAACAAAAAGAAAATAATGAAAGGTTTGAATTCATTTCTTTCATTCCTTTCCCTAGGAAAATCAGACACTTATAATCTAAGAATAAAATCACTATTTTAATTATCAGAATTTTGTGTTTCTTTTTTTATTTCTAATGGTAATACAATATTTTCAGTTTTTCCATCTATGAGACTCATACTTGGTATTCTCAGTCAGAATTCCTCTGCTTAAGGAGGCCATAGAATCTGAAGCCAACAGTCAGGTCTGTACTCCCTCAGACAGGACCCTATAACCTGGGACAGAGCTCAGGCTCCAGCCTCTGTTAGCAGTCTCTCCAAAGCTCAGCACTGCTTTCCTGATTGTCCCAACACAAAGGAAGGCTTAGTCAAGTGACACCTGACATGGAAATTTGACTCATGATGAAGTGCTAGGAACTCTGTTGTTCTGCAGAGACCCCACACTCTCTAATCGAATCTAGAGCTACGGATTATTGTGTTTTGGATTTTATCGGAAAACCTGCTACCATATGCAGATTGCCTGTGAACTTCAGCTAGAAACCTTAGTTCTCCCTGAACCACTAGTTCTACCTAGTCTCTTCTCCTAGAAAAGTGATTTTTTATTCTTTCCTCAGACTTCTTATTTTAGTGTCTCTCTAACCCAACCAAGCTTATATTTAAATATGTCTAAAAGAACAGGAAAATAAAGAATCATTCTTTGGTGTGAGACTTCTGGTTCCATCTCTAAAATGTAAAAACCTTCAGAGTCATCTCTCCAGTCTATAAAAGCAAAAAACTAAACATACAAAGTCAATTATTTTTCTTAGAGCCATCAGAGAATTAAGAATGCAGGGCAAACCACTACCCAAAATTTTCAGAGAGCGAATACAGAGAATCAGTCAAGATCAGCTTATCTGGAGCAGAAGCTACTGAGCCTTACTTAAACTTGTAGGAACACTTAAAAGGACATTGACAAATTGATGAAGGACACATGTGGTTTAGCATGAGTGTGAGAAATTCCTAGTCAGTACATTGAGGGGGTCCCACTTATTCATAGACTTTACCTCCAGGACACCATCAGGATCTCAGAGTGAAAAGCTGTGAAAAAAACTCTTATGTTTCTGGCCACACAGGGAGAGTGAGGAGTCAGATAAGCATTTGAAAACGTTTTGAAATATTCTCTGAGTATTACCCATAACAGAAGCTGCCTCAGGTAAGAGAATACCAGAGACTTATCCCATGTGGGAGAAGGAAGATTACTCAAAGACAACCCCCTCTAGCCTTCTAGTTTCATCTAAAGAATGAAAATAAAATAATTTTTGAAAAGCTCATAAACACTTGTGGACATCACAGCCCAGGGATATAGGTCCATTAAAAGACTGAGATTTTATTCCCTCCTCTACCTTACCACCACATCAACAAAACTTCAGTATTGTAACGGGCAATCATAGCTGAAAGAAGTGTGTGGCATACACTCTAATTAAGGAGGTTAGGTTTAGGGAAGCCTAAAGATACCACAGGATGGAAAAACAAAAACACTAAAAATGAATCCTCCAAAACTATAAGATATTATTAAAAGAAATTGAAAAATACTGAAGAAATGGAAAGACATTCCATGTTCATGAATTAGAAGAATCAACATTGTTAAAATGATCATGTTACCCAAAGCAATATACAGATTTAATATAATCTCCATCAAAATGCCAATGGCATTTTTTAAAGAAATAGAACAAAAAATAATCAGATTTGTATGGAAGCACAAGACTCTGAATAGCCAAAACAACATGAGAAAAAATAACAAAGCCTAAGGTATATCACTCTGCCTGATTAAATTATCCTACAGAGCAACATTTATCAAAACAGCATGGTATTGGCAGAAAAACAGACACACAGACCAGTGGAACAGACTTGATAGTCCAGAAGTAAACCACCTGTATATATGGGCAAATAATTTTTGATAAAGGGGCAAAAAACATATAATGGAGGAAGGAAAGCCTCTTTAACAAATGGTGCAGGGAAAATTGGAAAGCCACATACAAAAGAACGAAATTAGACTTCTGTCAAATAGCAATACACCAAAATTAACTCAAAATGGATCAAAGACTTGAATACAAGACCTGAAAGAATAAATTGCGTAGAAGAGATATAGGTACTACACTCATGGACCTTGGATGTAGGAGAGGCTTTTATGAATTTTACCTCAAAGACAAGGAAAGTAAAAGCAAAAATAAATGACTAAGACTATATCAAACTAAAAAGTTTCTGCACAGCAAAAGAAACCATCAACAAGGCAAAGGCAATCATCTGAATGGGGGAAGATATTTACAAACAGAGCCTCCAATAGGGTATAATATCCAAAATATAGAAAGATCTCATATAATTCAACAATAAAACAATTCAATTGAAAAATGGGCTGAGGACCTGAACAGACTCTTCTCCCAAGAAGACATACAAATGGCCAACAGCTATATGAAAAGATGCTTAATTTCACTAGCTAATAGGGAAATGCAAATCAAAACTAAAATGAGACACCGCCTCACACCTGTTAGAATGACTATCAATAAAACAATAACAGTTGTTGGAGAGCTATGGGGGAAAAACCCTCATACACTGCTGGTTGGAATGTAAATTGGTACAGCCACTGTGAAAAATAGTATGGAGGTCTCTCAATGACCCACCAATCCCTCTTCTAGGTATTTACCCAAAAAACTTGAAAACATTTATCCACAAATATATATGTACCCTGATGTTCATAGCAGTATTATTCACATTGGCCAAGACATGAAGACGACCGAAGTGTCCTTCAAGAGATGATTGGATAAGAAATATGTACATATATACAATGGAATATTACTCAGCCATAAGAAAAGATGAGATACTGCCATTTGTGACAACATGATGAATCTTGAAATTATCATGCTTAATGAAGTAAGTCAGATAGAAAAAGTTGAGAACCACGTGATTTCACTTATATGTGGGATATAAAACTGGAAGCAACAAACAAATGTGACAAACAAACAGAGATTTATGGACATGGACAGAGGATTAGTGGTTACCAGAGGGAGGAATAAAGGGAGGGAGGGAGGGAGGGGAGGAGGTTGATAGAGGTAAAAGGGATCGAATATATGGTGATGGAAGGAAATTTAACTTTGGGTGGCGAACACACAATACAATATACAGATGACACGTTATTGAATTGTACATTTGAAACTTATATGACTTTATTAAAGTCACTCCAATAATTTTAATTAAAAAATAAATGAATAAAATAAGAAATAATTCAGTTAAAAAAAGAAAATGAAGCCTCCAACATATACAATTACAGTAAATATTAAACACAGCAAACACTAAGCCAGAAAACATAAAACTTCCTGCTAAAGGTTTATTTACTCCAGTTCCTGTTACACATGTTTGACTTTCAAGAAAAAAATTACAAGGCATGCTAAAGACAGCAAAAAGCAGTCTGAACGACACAGCAAGCATCAGATCCACATTTAGATGTGACACAGACTTTGGAATTATCATACCTGGAATCCAAATTAATCACAATTAATATGTGAAGCACTCTAATGGAAAAAAAGAGACAATACACAAGAAGATGAGGAATGTAAACAGAGAAAGGGAAACTCTTAAGAATCAAAGGTAATGTTAGAAACAAAAATGCTATAACAAAAACAAAGAATGCCTTGATTGGCTCATCTGTAGAGTATATATTGGTAAGGAAAGAATAAGCTCAAATACATTTCAATAGAAATTTTATAAACTGAAATGCAAAGAGTAAAAGAATTTTTGAAAAATTTTAAAACACAGAATTTCCAGGAACTGTGAGATAGTTTCAAAATGTGTAACATGCATATAATTGGAATAACAAAAAGGTGAAAAAAGAATAGAATAGAGGAAATGCTTAAAGTAATAATGGCCAAGAATTTTCCAAAATTAATGAAAGATTACCCATAGATTATGGAGGCTCAGAGAACACCAAGCAGGATAAATACTAAAAAAGTCTATAATGCACATATCATATTCAAACTCTAGGAAACTGAAAGATAAAATCTTGAAAGAATTCAGAGGAAAATAAGCACCCTCCCTCCAGAGAAACAAATGTGAGAATTAGGACATCTCATCATAAACAATGCAAGCAAGAAGGGAGTGGAGTGAAATATTTCATGTTGAAAGACAAAAGAAACACCAACCTCGAATTTTATATCTAGTGAAATTATCCTTCCAAAGCAAAAGAGAAATAAGAACTCTCTCAGACAAACAAAAACTGAGGGAATTAATCATCGGCATGCCTTACTGGCAATGTTAAAAGTCCTCAGGGAGAAGGGGAATGATAACTTGGATCTACATAGGAAAGAAAGAAAAGGAATAAATGATGATAAAATAAAATTTTATTTTTCTTATTCTTGTTACCTACTGATGATAACAATGACAATGAATTGGGGTATTATAGTATGCAAATAAGTGAAATGAAGGACAGCAATGTTACAGAGAAAGGAGGGAGGAACCAGAAACTCTGTTATAAGTTACCGGCACTAACCCTGTAGTATAAAAGTGTTATGTGAAATATATAGATTAGTTGTACCTATATAGTAAAAACTCTAGCAACAACATGGATGGACCTAGAGGGGAGGGTGGTTGGGGTTCTGGGAGAATGGGGTGAAAGATTAAAGAAGTACAAATTATTAGTTGATAGTTGGGCACAATGACAGGGAGCACGGCACAGGGAATGCAGTTAGCATCAATATGATGGCAAAGTGGAGGGCTGGGGAGGGAGGGATCGTTTTATGAACAATATAGATGTATAACCGATGTACTGTATACTTGAAACTAATTTAAATAAATAAATTTATTTTAAAAAACTAGAGTAACTATTAAAGTATTTGTCAGAGAAGAATGATTAATATGCTAAGGGAAGAGAGAAAATGGAATCATATGAAACGATTCTTTAAAGCCAGAAAAGCCAGGGGGAAAAAGGGAAAGAAAGGAAATAGATATAATAAAAAGTAAACAGTTACAGGCTTAGTAGATATTAATCCAAATATATGGAAAAAATCAGTAAATGTGAATGGTCTAAATTAACCAAGTAAGTAAGAAACTGTCAGAGTGGATGAAAAACAACAACCAGTTCTATGTTGTCTACAACATACCCACTCTAAATATAAAGGTACAGGTGGATTAAAAGAGGAACAGAGACAAATACACCATGCTTACACTAACCAAAGAAAACAGGAGTAACTATATGAATTTCAGACAAAGTAGGAAATTAATAAATTCATAAGAAGGAAAATTATCAGGGATAAAGAGAGGCCTTACATAACAACAAAGGGGTCAGTTCTCCAAGAAGACACAATACTTAACAACATCTAACAACAAAGTGTCAAAATGTGTGAGGTAAAAAGTGGAACAATGGCAAGGAGAAAGAAATGAATTCACCGTGATTAAAGAGTTCAACACCACTCTCAGCAAAGGGCAGATCCAGCAGGCAGAAAATCTGTAAGGGTACAGTTGGCCTCAACAGCACCATCAGTCAATTTGACCTAATTAACACTTATACAATACTTCAACAACAGAATTCACATTCTTCTCAGGCTCACATGGTATATTCTCCAAGACAGACCACATTCTGGTCACAAAACACCCATATCAAATATAAAATACTAGAAGTCATACAAAGTATGTTTTCATACTATAATCGAATTAAACTATAAATCGATTACAGATAGCAGGAAAATCTCAAAATATTTTGGAGATTAAACAACATATTACAAACACATAGGTCAGTGAAGAAGTCTCAAGAATTTTTAAAATACAAAAATACAACTTAAAATTTGTGAGATGTAGCTAAAATAGAACTTAGAGAAAAATTGATAGCATTTAATGCATCTATTTGGAGAGAGAAGATTTAATTGATTGATGTCTCTCTTTTCAAAATACTGAGAAACATGGATTTCTGTTTAGGTAACTCAGTGACAGGAGAAGGATCCCCACCCCACACAGAAAGGCAAGGATGAGAATAGCTAGGAAGTCAGGCTGGAGCTCAGCCATACTGCAGTAAGGCTCCTCAGACAAAGAACATGGTATGCATCATCGAAGTGAGTTGCTGCATCAGACAGCAGGGCATTGAGATGGCACATTCCAGACTACAGATCCAGGCCCACATCAGAGAGCTGTACCACAGACATCAAAGGTTCTTAAGGTTGGGGAGGGGACAACTCAAGAGAGATGAACCCACGACCTTCCCCTGCATCATATAGCCCAGCTGAGCTGTACATCCCTCCAGGGCCTTTTAGATCCCTCCAGCCTAACTTCTAACTCCATGCATTCACTATACCATATATATACCTTAGTGAAATTTTCTATTTATTCCACCTGTTACCCAGATAGAACCTGAGACCATTTTACTGCCTAGTGATCTCCCTTTGAATCACACATATTCTTTAAAAGCCTGCTATGCTCATGGATATACATCCCCCAATTCTACTCTGTCTTCGACTACAGCTTCCTCTTATGCATAATGGGTTTCTACCTGTATGAAACCAAGGATACACTCAGCAGCAGCCCCAATCCAGCATCTCCCCAAAAGAATCCATGTTCACTAAAATGCATGAGAGAGTAGAGTGGCCAGTACCAACAAACAGAAAGCATGACAAAGAGGGAGATGAGGGCATGGCAAACCCATGGACCCATGGCAAATGACTTCAAAATCTTTAGTAATCCTTTTTCTCCCATCACTTTAGGGTATTCGGCCCCTTCCACATTCAGTGCTTCGCCCTGCTGTCCCCTCATTCTTCTCTCTGCCAGATCCCTTCTCTCCCCAAAAGCATTTTAATTTCTTGTACAGAGCAGTTGTGCTGGCACACAACACACAGGACGAAACTCATCTTGATTTTGTAGGCAGTGGGTTTCTCTATAGCACAAATTCTAATGAGCACAATTGGAATCATTTAGCAATACCTTTTGGCTTTTTGAGAATCACTTATGGTTACCTTTTCCATGAAAAGTTTTTTCCCCCATCTATTTTCTAACTTTTCACCAAATTTTCTATCAGCATTTGTATACCTTTTGAAACAATACTATAATTTTTGTTGATGGTATATATGTATTTACTTCATCTCCCCATGCCAGCTAGTCATTTAATAGTTATAACCCCTACAGCTTCATTATTTAGATTATAAACTGCTGAAATGAAGCCTTGTGTCATTTCCTTACTTTGCTTGCCTGCATTCCCTCGCTGAGTCTGATGAATCAGTCTTGGCCCCAGACACCCAGTCCTTTCCCTCCAGTGTGAGGAAAGTTAACCAGTAATGACAGCTCCATTCTTTGCCTGTCTTCTCCAGAATCCACAGCTTCACCATTGTCTCCACCCGATAGGAATGTACACTTCAAGGCCACCCCCTCTCCCATACCCTCCCTTGACTGCCAGAGGTGTCTCTGTTCGGAAAAAAATCCCTTCACATATCTATGTATCCCTGATATTTTTTTTATACCAAGTCTGGCCCTGAGTGTCCCTAAGGTCCCTAGGACTCACAACTGTAAAAATATCCTAAAGACTAGGATAGATCCACCAAGAAATTTCCAGGTGAGAAGTTTAAAAATGACACATTGAATATACTCCTCAAATACGGCCTCGTGATAAAAGGAAAGGCTGAAAACTGATACAGATTAAAGGAGACTGAAGACACGTAACACCTAAATGCAATATGTGATTCTAAACTGAATCCTGTGATAAAGGTTTTAAAAAAAGTCACAAAGGACATTACTCGATAAATTGCCAAAAATACGATGTGAATAGGAGATTAGTTAAAAGTTTTATACCAAATGTTAAATTTACTGAATAACTATACTGTGTATAGATTCGGCTTTTTCTTAAGAAATATACAATGAAATATTCATAGAGAAGTGCATTATGCAGGGAAATAAATAATTTTCAAATATTCAGGAACATATGCATAGTTTTCATGTGTGTATGTGTGTGTTCATACAGAGAGAAATGGGACGAAGGGAGGAAAGGAAGCAGAAACAGGGACAGCAAAGAGATGGTAAAATGGTTCAAAATAATAGTAGATGAAGGATAAAGAATTCATGGTTTTTCCATTCACGCAAATTTTCCGCAAGTCTATTTTTAAATAAATACATTTTTAAATGTACCACTGACTGTTTTCCTGAATTCTACCTGACCTTTGAGATTTCTGCCTTTGATTCCCACAGCTACCACCGCCACCATGTTCAGACCTCAGAAGCATGCAAGTCAGCTTTCAAACAGTTCTCTCAGGTTCTGTTCCAGGCAAGAAACCTAGGATCCTCTGCACATTTGAATCATGCTAACATTTACACAGGTGTTTACTAAATGCTGAAGAACATCCCCTCTGCACCCCCACCAAAAAAGATTTTTAAAAATTACACAATATAAAACCAACAAAATGAATTCAATATGTTTACAGCATGGAACTCCTCATTTCTATCTAACCTGGGGCCACCAGGTCTTTCTTCTTCTGTGGTTTGTGGTGTGGATGGGTTTGCCATCACTTCCTCTGCTCTGCCAGTCACTTACCACTCCTCTGCTAGTGTTGACATCTTTTGTCCTAGCACCTTCCCTTCTAGTCATTCTCAAGTACTTGCTCTTTTCAATCCTTTGTTTTAGAAGCTTTGTTGAGATTACAGTTCACATACCATACACCTCACCCATTTAAAGCGTGTAATTCTGTCCTTTTTCCTGTAGTCAAAGACATGTGCGTCATCAAAGTCAATGTTAAAATATCTTCACATCTTCCAAAAAGAACCTTGTAACCTTTAGCTGTCCTCCCCCTCTACCCTACTCTCCCAACCCTAGGCAACCACTAATCTACTTGGTCTCTGTAGATTTCAGTATGTAGATGTTTCGTATGAATGGGATCATATGTGGTCATTTGTGACTGGTTTCATTCACAATGACTGGTTTCATTTCCAGGCTCATCCATGTTATAGTGTGTATCAGTATTTTTATTGCCAAAACATATTACCACTTTTTATTTACTTATGCATTCATCAGCGGATGGACATTTGGGTCTTTTCTACCTTTTGACAACTATGAATAATACTGTTATGAACATTTATTTATAAGTTTTGTGTGGACATATGTTTTCATTTCTCTTGAGTGTAGACTTAGAAGTAGAATTGCTGGATCATATTGTAACTGTGTGATGAACATTTTGAGGAAGTGCCAGACTGTTTTCCCAAGTGGCCGTACCACTTTTCATTCTCACCGGCAGTATATTAGGGGTTTCCTTTCTCCACTTTCTCCACAACACTTACTATTTATTCTAGCCACTCTTGTGTATGTATAATACTATCTTATAGTGGTTTTGATTTGCATTTCCTGATGGCTGATGATGTTGAGCATCTTTTCATCTAACGTCTTTTCATTCGGGGAAGCAGAGGAGATAAGTATATCTGTACTATATTTAATTCAAAACAATAGCTCATTTTAATGTGCGACAGGAAAATTTTTTCTTCTAAATATTTGAAAATACTTATAGCAATACCAAGTCCTTATAAACATGTATGGTTTTATACTTCTATACTTTTTGATATATTAGTTACGCTGTGATTGAGGGACAGCAATCTTGTGTACCGGATTTGTTCTGTAAGTTTACTTCTTGTACAGAGTTGAGGGATAAAAGGCAGAACACAACTGATTGCCAAAGCCTCTAAGCTCAGTGCCTTTTGTCACCAATGCTGTTTACATCTGTGGTGTATCAGTGTGTTCCACAGGTGATAAATATCAAAAGAATGTGAGAGCTTTAACATGGGTATATAGCATATGTCTGACAGATGAATGGCTAGATGTTTCAATGGGCTTTTTCACCTTATTGTCGTATAAAAAAAATGTTGTATCACACATGCCAAATGATAATTGTGAAAGTTGGGAGAGGTACATTGGAAGATACACTGTTCTGTCTGCTCTTGTGCATGTTCAAACATTTCTGTAATAACACTTTAAAAGTAGGGAAGATGTTGGGTGCCTCATAAGGAGAGAAGGGGCAAAAGGATACCTGGCAAGGGTTCATCAGTCCATCAAGGCTAGAATTTAGCTATGTCTCAATTAAGATGACTTCAATAAGTGTCATTCCTCTGAGGTTAAGAAGGAAACCTCTTTCCATATGACAGGAAGGAAAAATGAATAGAGGAACATTGTATGGCAAGGAAACGTGTGCAGGATTTGGGCAAATTGCTGCTTTCAGTTCTCTTTTCAAATAAAATACAAACAAAAACACAATAAAATTAAATTTGAAAAATATTATCTGAAAGAGTATTTTGATTCTTCTTCTATTTAAAGCCCTGAAATTAAAGGTTTCCTGGAGAGCAACCTGTGTTTTTCATCTCACTCACTGCCACAAAGGGTTAATACAGACACAGGATCTGAGATGTCTACTACTCGCAGAGCTGGAAGTGACCTTGGAAAACTTCTAGTCTGGCTTTCTCATTTTAGGTATTAGAAACTGAGTCCAGGGCAGGATTAATTCTTTTCTCCTTAGTCCGTGTGTGTGTGTGTGTGTGTGTGTGTGTGTGTGTGTGTGTGTGTGTGTGTTTACAGAAGGTTTGGAAACTTTGTTTCTACATAATTTGAATATATTTTAGTCACTTAATATGAGGCTTAATTCTTTCTAGGGCCTTAAATCACTTTCTAATATAAAGATAAGTACTCAAAAACTCCAGAAGTTATCCAGTACCTCAAGATGGGCAATTTTTGCCTAAGTGAACTTAACAAACAATTGAGGTAGTAATGCTTTTGTGTATGTGAAACTCTAATAGAAATACAGTATATGCTTTCATGCCTTCTGCAATAAAATAAACTCAATGTAATTTCAATGATCCTGGATGTTCCAAGTTTAGTCTAATAAACAACTGTGGTACTCCAGAGGAGCAGGTAGACATACATGGTCTAGGATTTAGACAGAAATGTGCACTGATGTCAGCAGTGGCCCCCAAGCCTACCATCATTAAAAAAAAAAAATCCATTACTTGTATTTTAGCAATTTATTCTTTTTATATAAGCCCAATGATTATTTATCTAGTACACACAAACAGTAAAAAACAGACCTGTGACAGAACTGCCTTTAGTAGGTAACAGGACCATCCTTAGGGTTCATGTAGTTTAGATCACTTGGATCCCCTAAGGGGGGTAAGGGAACCACAGGGAGGAAATGGAACAGAAGAAATGTTTGGTGGATACTTAATATGTGACCCCAGTGTTCTGTCATTTCATTGGTTAACTAAGCTCTGAGAAAAGAAATATTTTTCTCATTGTACAGATAACAAGACTAAATCCCAGCAAAATTGCATAGCTTGCCAAAGGCCACAGAGCTCAAAAGCAGCAAAGTGAAGATCTGAACTAAGATTGTGGTCCCAGGCCTGCATCTTCACTCTACACAATGCTGTCCCAGAGAGAAGAGTCACTGGGTCTCGATACCTGACTCTTCTACTCCATTATTATACCAGCAGCTATCTTTTATTGTGTTAAAAACCACCCCAAAGCCTGCTGGCTTAAAGCAGTGAACATTTTTTTTCCCTCACATTCTACAGTCCAGGCTGAGCTTAGCAGGGTGATTCTTCTGTTGATCTTGACAATAGTCACTCATGTGGATTCATCCAGCTTGTTAGTCAGCGGGAGCCTGTGCTTCGCTGAAACACTGGGAGAGTTGAGTTTTTCTCTCAGGGCCTCACCCTCTGATATGGCTTCTCCTATGACCTCTAGCTCCAGCAGGGTAAAAAACTTCTTAAAAGGCAGATCAGGGCTCCTAAGAGCATACACGCAGAACTTCTTAAGTCTGAGACCAAGAACTGATACAGCATCACTCTACCACTTTCGGTTAGGTAAAATAAGTCACAGTGTTACCTCATGTTCAAACAGAAAGGACTGAAAAAGGACAAATGCTAGGAGATGTGGATCATTGGGGGCCAGCAATGTGATAGCAGTCCTCACAATCTTCTTCAGAATTGGTACCACAACCCTAAAGGCTGATGTTTCTTCTGTTCCTTACACTTTTACACTTTTCTAAGGTCCAGCTCATCTCTCTTCTGTTTGTTCCTCCACTTTCTCCTACCACTTCTTGGGTTATCTTCATTGTAACTGAACATCCTTAGCTAGCTACAAAATGAGGAATCCTTTCCTTCAAATCAGTCAACTGAGCAGTGCATCATGTCAACTCTATTCTTTAGGTTGTCAATCTTCAGCTTGATTCTTTCATTGACTGTTTTCCTTTGTTTTGGTTGTCATTTTGCCTTGATCTTACATCTGTGATTGAAGCTAAAATTCTAATTTAAAAGAAAATGACTGCATATCAAGAGGTCCCCAGTTCAAACCCAGGTGCCCCCTCCAAACAAAAAAAAAAAAAGGAGGGGGGAAGAAAATGAGATATTTCATCAAGAAGCATCTTAAGTGAATACACTTAAATGTGTTGCCCTTATAAATAAAATCTAGAATCTGTGAGATCCCTTTTCAGTTTTGCCTGCAAGAGAGCAACCTGTCTAGTTCAATGGTCAAGACAACAAATCAATATTTTTCATGTTTCACATGTTTTAAATTCCTTTCACAGTCATTCATCAAGACAAAAAATGAAGAGGCTTCCAGGAGTCAGATAATACTCATTACGATTCTAGTTTAAAGCAGGTTGCTTCTTACAGGTGGTAAAGTTGAGATTAGATTAAATTTTCCATTGAATCATTTAACCTGTCTGATCACTGCTTTCTGTTCTCAAAATAGATTCAGTAAAAGGTTTTATTTTTATTTTTACTACTTATTTTTTTTTTTATTTTTTAAGGTGAAGCAAACCTTGGTGACCTCACAGATCGCAAGGACCTTGTCAGCTTACGATCCCTTATTTACTTTTTTTTTTCTATGCCTACAGTACCTGGTCTTCCTAGGCGGTCTCCCATCCAAGTACTAACCAGGCCTGACCCTGCTTAGTTTCCAAGATAAGACAGGATCGGGCTTGTTCAGGATAGCATGGCCATAGACCAAGAGCAATTCAAAGAGCATCAAGAATTAGCTAGGGACAGGAGAACCAGCTGTACAGGTACTACCAGCATTAGGAGGGCAAAGAAATTGAGGCAAAAAAAAACACAATTATAAACACCAAAGGTGAAGATCTTTGCAGAAAGTGATCATGGGCTTCCATTTAAAATACTAAGGAATTATAAACTAAAAAAATATTGAAATGTGAATTCCCCTTCAAGAGATTCTAAATCTTTTCACTGACAATGTTTATAATTGTTTCATTTATTCTACTCCCTGATATACTCATTGGTTCCTTGATTGTTGGATAGCATCTTGACCAGAGATTTAGGTGAAAAATCAGAGGGAAATAATTCACTTTGGTTATTTATACACTAAACTACTCAAGGGAAGGAGGCAACTGAAATAAAATGTCTTTGTTATGATTTTAAACTAATTTATGGACTCTAATCTTAACTGTGCTGTATCATCACAAACATCAAAAGTTGATTGAATACATGCATAAATTCATACATAAATGAATCATACAAAAGTTATTACAACCCTCATAAGGATTTACCCAATCTCCAACTAACATTCTATGAAAATTTTGGAGAATCTGACTAGAGTCTGTTCTTCTCAGTAAGAAAAATAATAAGTTTATCAAAGAAAATTTTGAATGAAGAATCTGAGTTGAGGCTAGCCAAACCAGATGTTAATGTATTTATTATAAAGTTATGATAATTAAAATAAGATACTACTGAAAGAAGAGAAATATATAGATATAGAACCAGGACTAAATAGTCCAGAAATTTATTTTGTTCCATATGAGAATTTGCTAGAAAATAAAAGTGACATCACCAGAAAGGAAGAAGTATTCATTAAGTTGTGCAAGAATAACTGGGTAGGAAGTTCAGAGACATAAAATTAATTTAGACTCGAACTTCATAGTGTATAACAAATTAAATCCCAGGTACACTTAAGAAGTTAAATATTTTTAAAACGTCCTTTTCCAAATGCCTACTCAAACAAAGTATTAGATCTGTAAATTAAAGCCAGGGATGACTTCCTAAGCTTAAAAGCCTTTTAAGAAATCATAAGGCAGAAGATCAACTGCTTCAATTTCATAAAATTTAAAATTTCTACTTATATATAAAAGAAATGGTATAGCAATTTGAAAAAACAGCATATTGGGAAAATTACATTCATAAAATATGGCAAAAATTAGCATCCTTAAAAAATGCATTATTTTATCATTATTAAAAAATGTATTTATTTTATATCAAGAGATAACATTTTCAAATTTATTATTTGTTGATGAATTTTTTTCTGTCTATGGCCTATGCTCAGGGCAACAGAATTAATCTTCCTAAAATCCCTTTTGTTTATGACAATTCCTTGTCAGGAGTAGAGCAACTCTGTCATCATTCTCTAATCTTGGTCATTTCAGCACATGAGATGTAGAGAAGTTTGCTTCATATACTAACCACATCCATATACCATCTATATCTAATATTTAATAATTTTCTTTAACTCTTCTTAAATTAACATTTTTTAATCAATAATTTCTGTGAAACCAGAAGTTTTATTTAAATTAAAATATGTAACAAATTTAAAACCATGAATCTATCTGCCACTGAAAATTACCTATGCTCACTGTGACAGTTAATTTTAATATGTTTACTTAGCTAGGCGATGGTGTCCATTGTTTGGTCAAATGCCAGTGTTATAGTTAGTGTTTTATAGATGTTGTTACCACTTAAATCAGTAGACTTTGAGTAAAGCATTTGACTCTCCATGATGTGTGTGGGCCTCATACTATCAACTGAATGGCTTGAGAGGAAAGACTGAGATTCTGTGAAGATAAAGGAATTCTGCCTTCAGTATGCCTTTATTTTATTTTATTTTATTTATTTATTTTTTTTAGGTGAGGCAACCCTTGGTTGGCATGGACACAGAGGATACCTTTACATTCAAGACTACAACATCAGCTTCTAGTGGAGTTTCCAACCTGCTGGCCCTGCACTGCAGATTCTGAGCTTGCCAGATTTTACAATCGAATGAGCCAACTCCCTAAATAAATGTCCACTTCCACCTCCCTCTCTCTCTCTGTGTGTGTGCATGTGTGTTCACATACTATCCTATTGCTTGTTTCTTTGGAGAACCTTGACTAATACCCTTAAAAGTCTTAAGGAACAGACTTTCCTAATCACATTTAAATATCCTAGCTTAGATGCCAATGTCCACCTTCATCTGGCTCCTCCCTCCTATTCCAAGTTCATTTCCTGTGCTTTTCCAACATATATGCTTCTATACTGGTTGCCACACACCTCTGTTTGTGCTCTGAGCTGTGCTGAAGATGCCCAGGTTGTCAGGCCTCCCCTGTTCTTGCTTTCAAGGACTGGATCAATTACTTCATGAGGAGCTATGGAAAAATGGAATAAGATTCTCATATTGAGAAATATGTAAAACCAGCTTTGGAAAGTAACATGCCCATTCAGACTAATTAGTGGCAGCTACTTGGATCACTCACTTTAAGAAGGATTCTGAGGCTCTGTCTGAGAGAACGCAGTGCTCCATTACTGATGTCTGACAGTAGAGGAGTGAGAAGGGGTCAGAGTGGTAGTAAACTTCCTATATATTTGCCACTCTGGCTTGATCTCCCTGAGTGTATCTCCCTGAGCCCTTTCCAATGCTGACTCAAACGAGATATTAGATCTGGGAACTTTTTAAAAAACTCATTTACATCCCAGTTATTTCCCAGATTTACATATGTGGGGAAAGTCAACCAAGAGCATTTAAAGAAGGTAGAAAGAGTACAGAGAGAGAACAGGCTCCATTTGCTTCCCCTAAGCCTCCTTTCTCAAGTAATTTCAAATGTCAATGCAGAATTGGCCTGCTGAGATGAATGAGTGCGGACTACAAACATCCCCAAGAAGCCCACTTAGCTACTCCTTGGTCAAGCTGCTTTCCAATCCCAGGATGAGGTGAGTTTTTAACCATAAATTATGTGATAAATTCTTACGAACGATTTGTTGTTGGAAGGGCTGTCTTTGAATATCTAACCCTTTCGATAATACCCTAGTGATCCTAAAAGTGTGATCCCCTGGAACCAGTGTTCTACAAGTTGGAAAAATGAGAGAAGACTTCATGGCTTGGAATATCTATCATAGATGTGGCTCTTTATAATTTAAGCAGCTCCTCTCAACCTTTGCAGCAGTTTTGGCGTTGAGCAGATGGCAGGGGATGGCTTGACTAAGTGGTGAAGTTTCAGCTGCAAAAGGCAATTCAGAGAATGACAATTTAGAAACTCATTTCCCCCAACACTTATCATATTGGCAGTGGGTTTATGAATCTTTTTAGGAAAACGAGAAGGAAGCAGTGCATCAGAATAAGTCATTTTATGTTTGCTTACATTATGTGGAAGCAAACACTACTGAAGCCAATTCTTTCCTTGTGTTTGTTATTCCCAGGGCAAAGAGCCAGACTTGTTTGTAAATTAAATAATACAAAAAAGGCAAAAGCTTAGGGTCTGCAATATACCAGAACTCCAGCGCAGAAAGCAACTGCTAGAAGCATTCCAAAACCAGTGTATGATTGTTTCAGCTAAGTTGCCCCAACACTGGTTAGCATTACAGACCCCTGTAGTTTCTGGCTATATTTTATAAGGAAACAAGGAGTTTGCAAAAAAAGCATAATCTAGATTCCAACCCTGCCTCCGATACCAAATAACTATATGGTCTTGAACAAATTTCTTTTCCACAAATGGAAAATGAGGGCAGAGGTAAGAAAGGGGAGATAATAGCAATTTCAGAGTATTATTGTAAAAACTGGGTTTAATGATGTATATGAAAGTAACTGGCAAATAGTTGACCCTAAACTGGAAACATTTGTTTTTCATTTCTATACCGCCTAGCCTGGCAGAAGTTTACGTCAAAATAGCTGTCATTTTTTCAAACTATTTCAGCTCTGGCTCATCTATAATTTTTTTTTATCTTCAAGCAACTTTAATATTGAAGGTTTGTTTTCCTAGAAATTCCATCATCCTTTTACTATGGGAATAAAGCTGTGAGGTTCAGCTTTGTGGATTTTACTTTCGATTCTTTACAATGTGTATATAACAGAAACTATTAATGTATTTCATAGTCATAGCTATAAATGTATCATCTTTTAAATTAGAATTGTTTAATTTATTTAAATTTCCCAAATGAAAAATAGGCATTATTAGTTGAGATTATTTCTGTGTCAAATAACAAAAAAAAAACTGTTCAACTGGCCTAAACAAGGAAATTTACAGGCTTCTGTAACTGAAAAATCCATAAGCTTGGTCCATACATGATGTGGTCCAAGCTCTGGGTCAAGTTGTCTGCAATTCTCTCAGTTTTATCTGCCTCCAAATGTTGGCTTCGTTCTTGGGCTTGATTTCTTAAAAATGACTGCTGCCGCATTCATGGTGGTTCCATATTCATCTCTAATGGCAGAGCAAAAGCCAAGGCCAGTTTTTAGAACCATCATACAAAAGCCCCAAACTACATCTCATTAGACTATCCTAACAAAAGTCTCTGTAGCTAAGGGAATGCTATGCTCTGATTGGCTTAAACCTGTATCAATCACTATGACAAGGAAACGAGATTCTCCTGGGTGGCTTAAACCAAGCAAGGAACATTTTCTGGATCTGAAGATAAGGTTTATCCCTCCTTAACTTCACTGTTGTCACTCAAGTGAGCTAAATGATATTAGAGGAGTAAATTCAATATCTGCGACAATTAAAAAATAATTTTAGCTATTTAGTACAGTGTCCCTAAATGCCTATTTTTTTTTGAAATTGTCACTAATGCACTATATTGAACTCTTTCCAAATAAAAAATATCATACTTTAGCATCAAGGGCAATGTTAGACTGAGAATCAACTAATACAAGGTAAGACATTAGCAAGAATTTCAAGATTAGGGGTCTTGTTTCTTATTTTTTTCTCCTCCACTTTCCCTTATTTTTCTCTCCTTCTATTTTCTTGTTACTTTTTTCTCTTTTTCTCATTTTCTTCCTTCCATATATATTCTTCATTCTTTTCTTAATATGTTTTTTAATATATGCAAATATAACAAGATGAGATTAGACATTTCCTAACATCTCACAATTTTAGCTAAAGCCTCAAAGCTGCTGCAACAGATGACAGATCTCCTGGGGAGGCGCTAGACACATCCTCTTAGGAACTATTAAAAAGGGGCCAGATTCGTCCATTGCTCACCTCCCCACCAGCCTAGAAATATGAAAATTAGAGATTCATTAGAAAGAAAATTCTTGAAAGGTGAATTTATACGTAAAGATGAGAGAGGGATATTCTTACCCACCTAGACACAACTGAGGAAGGCTTTCAAGTGAATCGCTCAGAGAAAGCCCGTGCTTGTCAGAAGGGAAGACTGTTACCTTACTCCCAAGCTGATATTTATAAAAATCCACAATATTGGAGTCTGGGGAGACAGGAGAAGAATGAGTGAAAGAACAGATATTGCCCATTTTTCCATTGCCAAGCCTCAAGCTTTTGGTCAGAATTGAGCTGAGAAGAGGATGGAGAGCTTGGGGGAAATTTTTAAATTGCATACAGGATAGGAAGTTTGGGTTTCTTTTTCTTTCTCTTTTTTAAAGTAGACCTGGGTTTTCTAACACTTGAAAACATAACCCTTCAATAGTAGCCAAATATGATCCTGCCTGAGCTATTTTGAAGAGGTGAGAAAGAAAACATCCTAAAGATCATTGTTAATTGGGGGAACAATTTTTTGTAAGTTTTACATTATGTTTTAATATAAAGAAAACTGTTTCCTAGTGGCACTCCACTAAATGCAGTTTATTTAATAAATTTAATATGTAAATTCAAATCATCATATTTGTACCTTTAATATGCTTCCAGTGAACATACCTAAATAAGTGTCAATTGAATCTTGTAGGAAAATCTCAATGTTCAGAGAGCAAGTGAGGAATTTACCAAATTGTGGGCAGTGCTAAGGGATACCCAACTGACCAAAGATGGCAAAGCATCAAAGCTAGCAACAATGGGAGCTCTTAGCACCCTTAGGCCTAAAGGGGAAAGGGAAAGGAAGGGCTGCCCAAGCCCAGAGAGGGATGGAGCTGACCTTCCCTCTGACCTGCTGGCGTCTTGGACATCACCAGGCAAGAAAGCCCAGCTGGTGCTCGCACAGAGCAGGATAGAGACAGCTGAAAAGCTCACTGGGATTGGCAAATGGCAAATATACACTGCGCATATAATATATTTCAGTTTATAAATTCTGCCAAATATAATTATAATTGGTACATGGAACACTGAAATTACTTAAGCCTAGTGATAAAGTTGAATTTTCCTATTGGTTCTCCTGTCAAAAATGGAATTATATTCCTCAAGAAGAAAAAATTAACCACAGGCTCATCAAATAAGCCTTAAGCATATAGAATATAGATAATTGTATAATAAAAATTAATCACTAAAACAAATGGAAATAAAATACTGAAGAAATAGTGATCTTATGTCTGATCACAAATAGAGTCAGAACCACATCACTCACACTGGTCTGTCTGCATAGGCCATTAAAGTACCATCTCTTTTAACATCTTTGCTAAGATAGGTCCTCAGTGATACATTTTCTGACATCTGTAGTCTAAAATGATAAAATCATCTGTATTCTTAGAAAAACAGAGCTTTGTTCTTCTTGGTATCTCAAAGGATAATTTTTTTCCCCTTTACATCATTTTCCATTACTCTGCATTCTTATCTTTGTGAACTTTAAGTGAGCCAGCTAAACTTTCCACATATTTCTCCTTTCTCACTGATAACGCAGGGAAGTAAGATTTGTTCAACTAATTCTTTCCCCAACCTACCCCTCCAGTTGGTTCCCATACTCCAACAAAGCAAGTATCTTTCCCTTTCTAGATTCAACTAAGCACAGCCTTCTGTGTTCTCCCATTACTCTGGAAAACTCTTCCCTGTACCTATCTCACACACACACACACACACCCCTCCCTCTCCCTTCACTGTCCAAGGAAATCCTTTAAGGTTCAGTTTAAATGTCATCTCTTGTCTCAACTCCTCAGTAATGTTACTCCATACCGTACCCGTCAGGATCCACCCCACCCTGCCTCTGATCAACATAATTAAACATCCCCTCTCCTCTGCTCATTTGGTACTTAGTCCCCAAACTTTAGAATGGTCCTTAACACCTGCGTTATACTTTGCTTTTTCAGTGACCATTTATTTTCTCATTAGATTGTTAACTCTTGGAAGCAGAAATTATACAATTTACTTTGTATCCCCAGTAGCAGAGGGAGATGGTTCATAATTTATGCTGAAAGAAAAAAAAAATCTGAAAGACTTTCAAGATATTATTAAGGTTTTGTAAGAAAAAGAAGTAACATTTATACCCTCCCCTCTGGTACGTCAGGGCCAGGGTTTCAAGGAGATAGATTGCAGACATCTGGGCTTCCCACTTGACCCAGAAATCAAGTCAAGACCATCTCAAAAGTCCCCTTAAGACAAATACAAGAACCGCATGTAATAAATTAAAACCTCCTTTTGCCACTTAATTCTTAGCAAAGTTCTATATGTCAAGTTGCTTTAAAATGAGAAGTGGTTGTTTATTAATATCTTCCTGCTTATTAATAAGCAATGAGGTAGCTTTGTTTATGAAATGGATTGTGGCTGTAGCACATATACACGGTTATAAATAAAGCAAACTGCAAAGAGATTAGTAGTGGAATATCTGAGATTTTGTTTTCATGAGGACTCTCCCAGTCCCTTCACAGTTATGGCGAAGCTATGACTATACCCTAAGGTCTATTTAGCCTAGACTAAGCGGCCATCATCAGCCCCATTAATGCTTCAGCAAGCTCAGGGGAGCTGCTTACAGACTAGGAAAGAGAATGATGTCACTTTGTTTTTAACAGATACAGTACTGAAATCTTTGAGTTTCCTTTGCAGTCAGTAAAGACTGACCCCAAGTGCAAGAGAAGTTTCTATGAACTTTAAAGATCTCCCTTCAAGCCCACTCCTCCCTTGAGTCATGTTTGTTATGCATATTAATTAGATGGTTCCTCAGTTACAGTAAGTTCCTATTATTTGCAACCCATTGTTCTTGAAAACTGCTTGGTAAACTCTAAAGCATTTTAAAAATTCACTTGTTTTTCTACCTGAGGAGGCCCTCCACCTGCAATGAACAGCACATACATCACAACTACCTACCAGTGAGAATGGATTTTCCTTGATTTCTAAAGCAACATATCAAAGTGGTAAGAATGCATTGTTTAGAGAACTGAAGGCTTCGATCCACATTCTGACTACGTTACCAGGGCTGGACTAGGGTGAGGTGAGCCTAGGAGGCAAAATTTAAGGCAGCACTCATTCTCATGTTCCCCTGGTCCTGCCCCATCTATTACAACCTCTGTGATTTTTTTTTTAATTGAAGGCAAATTTATAAAACAAGATTAACCATTTTGAAGTGTACAATTCAGTGGCATTTAGTACTGTCACAGTGTTGTGCAACCACCACCTTTAGTGTCAAACGTTTAAACGTTTTCATTTCCCCAAAAGGAAACCTGGCACTCACTCAGCAGTCACAACGGCCCTTTTCCACCCCACCCCAGCCCCTGCCATCACCACCGCCTATCCATCTTTGTGGATAAAGTATGAGTGCTTTAATAACTAGCTCACCTTGTGCCGACACACTATGCGAAGAGTTATATATGCATTAATTCAATTAATCCTCACAAAAATCCAATGAGATAGGTGCAAATATGTCCATGTAAATGGTTTATTATTTCATTCTCTAAATATTTCTTCAACTGTAAAATGAAGAAAATGGCAACACGCAGTAACAATTTGCTAAGCACATTTGTGTGGGAGGCATGGTTCTAGGCCAGGAATTGCAAATAGGATTCATCTCTGACCAGTTGCAGGGGTCTGACTTCCTGTAGGACAGAGAGAGAGGGATCACTGAGACGGCTCACTGGAACAGAACTGAGTTATCAACTCATAATGTCTGTTGTGGACAGAAGAATGAGTAAGGTGTCCTAAAACAGGAGTCCCTAACCCCTGGGGCACAGATCGATCCTGGTGGTCTGTTAGGAGCCAAGCCACACAGCAGGAGGTGAGCAGAAATATATATATATATATATATATATATAGAGAGAGAGAGAGAGAGGAGAGAGAGGAGAGAGAGAGAGAGAGAGAACGCACAGGAACAAGCTTCAGTGGTATTTGCAGCCGCTCCCCAGCGCTAGCATCACCGCCTCAGCTCCACCTCAGATCATCAGGCATTAGATTCTCATAGGAGCACCAGTACCTGGTGCCAAAAAGGTTGAGGACCGCTAGTATAGAACATCTATACTATGTTCTATACTATGAAATCAAACAGATTTCATTCTTAATTATAGCACAAGGACCCATACTCTTGATTCAAGTGTTTAATCTGAGTTCTGTTGGACTTGACGAAGCTAACATGTCCACAAAGAGCCAACATTGTTAGCCAAAGTTATTGTGTAGCATTTTTTAGCCAAGCAGCTTTCACCTGATTTTCTTATGGGTTCAGGATCCAAAATGGTTACTACTACCACTTGACATAAAGAGTGTATTCAACAACTGCCTACTTTGCCTGATCTTTGGGAAGGGTAGATGGAAGTCTCCAACTCAAGCTCAAGCAAACTGCAACCTCTCTGGAGTAACAAAAGAGGCACATGGAAAAAGCAGCAAAAATAAGTTGTGTCAGCCTCCTGTTGGAGCAGCCACAGAAAACCTGGAAGGAAACAGCCAGTGCTGTTATTGCAACTAAACCTTGAAGTGTATCGAGGAAGGCTGGTTATCACAGTGCCTAGAATGGATAGGAAGGAGAACTCAAGTCTACTTGCAAGAGGGAGAAGAGATCAGACAAACCTTCATACAAGAGGAGTCCCTTAACATGATACTTTAAAGAATATACCCACACGCCTGCCTCGCCCTGTTGTTTTGAGGATTTGCCAACATCATTTAAAGCATTACACATGATGCCTGCAGTCCACAAATATGAGCTGAATATAAATGTTTTGCTCATCGCTTAATTATGCTATTGTGACCCTCTGAATTAGTCAGGGTTCTTGATGGCAAACAACAAAAACTGCCTCTAGCTGATGTAAGCAGAAGAGAAATGCCTTGGATGGGTCTCAAATGAATCAATAGGAAGCAGGCTCAGAGCAGAGTTGAGAACCAGAGAAGCTGGGTAGCTGAGGAAACAGACAGAGCCAGTTCCTACAAATACCACCACCAGACACTCAGCACTGCTGCCATCACCAGTGTCCCTGGGATTCTATGCCACCCCCTCAGGTGTAACACCCTTGGTGAGAGAACCCATTGGCTGATTCTAGGTCAACTGTCCAGGTCTCAGCTGCCAGTGATCATCAAGAGAAGGATCTCTTCAACTTCATAAAAGAAAGCAGGGCTCTTTCTCCTACCAAGAATTGCACAGTAGGATCTATTCTAGAAACATAAAGGGAATTTGGATATAGGATGTCAAAAAAAGTTTCAATTGTATCTTAAAACTATTTTGACATAGGAAAGAACATTGTACCAAAAATGTAGAAAATCATCACAAACCCCAGAAATTTATCTTCAGAACATAAAATATTTAAAAATCAAGATTTTCAGGTCATCTTTAGGCGTTTCATGCCAAAGACCTCCTATATAGTAAGCAGTTGAAAAAAAAAATAGTGCAGTAAATATTGAGTCAGTAACTGTATGATTTATATAATTAAGTAATGATCTCTTCAAATCTTTAGAAGTTAATCTAAAATGTTGATTTCTCAATTTGAACACATACACAGGCCAGCCTGAAATGTGGGAAGATTAATTTTGCTCTCTTTACCCCCATTAACAAAGTTGAAAAGTATTTTTATCTAATGTGAGTATGAGCATCAGGAAAATAGCCAAAGGGGAATGTGGGCTTATGAGTTAATAACAAAAGCTGATTCTTAAGAGTTTGTTGATAATAGATTAACAAAAGATAATTCTGATCTCTAAAAGATCTGCCCTGAGATTTCCAGGAAGGACATACAACCTTTAGATAGAAGGTAAGAGCTCAAAGAGAAAAATTACTTCAGTAGAAAAACTGGCCTCTTAACATCAGCACTAAAAATGCCCAACCGTCTCCTATATCAAATAAAACCCTCCTTCCATGTCTTCCCCCTGCAGGTACTGCCCTACTTTCTCCTCCCCTTGGCTGTCCCAAGCATTTTGATAATTGCTTATATTCATTTTTCCTATCTCCTCACCTCCCACTCATTTCTCAGCCCACTGCAGTCTGGCCTCTAGCCCCACTCCACTGAAGCAACATTTGTCAAAGTCACCAACAACTTCCTATGGCTAAACCTAATAGGCACCTTTTGTCTTTGTCTTACTTGGCCTTACAGTGGCTCTAGATGGTAACTTCTTATACATACTGTCTTTATTAAACTTCCATAATTCAATAGTTTCATGGTTTTCCTCCTGTGTGTATTCAATTGTAATACGTTGTCTTGGGTTTTACAAAGGCACGTAAAACACAACACTCCCTGACTGAACTCGTAATCTTTCTCTGCACATACGCTTTTCCTCCCATGTCCTCCTCCAGAATGAATGCCTCCTATATGCGTGGAAGCTAAAGCTAAAGACGCAAGCGCATCTTTGAATCTTCCCTCTCCCCAGTACCCAGTCTGCCAGCCCACCACTACCACTCAGTCAGTGCTGGTATTACAGTGCCTGGGGTAGTGCCTGAGTAGTGCTCAAATGCTTCTACTTTTCTGCACCCTGCCTGAAACTACCGTGGTCCAAGTAACCAACTAAATAACTGGAAGGTCTTAATAACTTCGTGCCTCTGAGCCTCAATTTCCTCACTTGTAACATGAGACAGAATGAACACGAAGTTTCTTCCTTCTCTATATTCTGTGACTGTAAAATTTAAAATCAAGAAGGGGCTCAAGTCAGGGCAAAATCAATTCCCATGCTTTGGGAGACCATCTCACTTTCCCCATTTAAATTAAATGCTGAGGTGACCAAGATTATGTTTCATAGCCTCCCATAGGGAGGACAATCTGGGGGTCTTTAAGATAACTTATAATAAGGCCCTTGGTATTAAATAGGGCTCTATGCTACGTTTGGAGCTATAGAAAATATTTTAGAATGAGATTCTAACTTTGGTAACAAATTTATCTACCTTGTTTAATTTCTCTGAAAACTCTTATTCTTTCTTGAAAATGTCACATGTGGAAAAAACTGCCCCATATAAAGATTTAGTTATCTTTGTTGACTATCTCTTGAGTGTATATATAAAGCCTGAATAACAGGAAAAGACGGGTGAAGATTTAGGGAAGGGGCAGTGGCAAAGGAATTTCGTTGATTTTCTTCAGTAGTAAGATTAAAATAAAAACCTTGTAAGAGAAGAGTAAAGGATTTATGTCAGGACTTTCTACGAAAAAAAAAAAGAAAACATTTTAAACCATAAACACATAAACAGATCGAAAAAGTGACACGGCAAGAGTTAATGAGTTTAGTAGGCAGCTCTTTTAATGGGAGAGAGTAGGTTGCAAAGTGAAAAGTTGGGAAACTTAAAGAGGCAAGAGCCAGAAAAGTAAGGGGTCCCTTCCTGCCCTGAGGACTCAGTTCTGCAGTCTGTTAGTCTAGCTGAGTAAAGACCTTGTAGAGGATTATCATACATCCTCTAAAGGGTCATCCATCAACTGAAGAAAGATGTGCCATCTCTTTCCAAAGCTCATAGCAGATTGAAAGTGTGACACTGCATTACTCTGATTAAGGATTAATTTTCTAATTCCAGGGATGGAACTCTCCTCTAAATAAGTAGGAGCACAGACTCCCATGGTATAGATAAAACACAAATCACCTTTAATGCTGCCTTCCATCTTCCCAAGACCCAATGGGAAAGAAAGGGGAGGTTCTCTAGCACAGAGGAGAGTTAATGGTTAGTTTTCCAGGTCCCTAAGCCAGGTACAAGTCCCATTAATGGGGGAAAGTGTGATGTCATTTTTCTTGGAGACTGAAACCTTGGAAAAACTTTGTCTTTTTAATCTAGTTAGGGAAAAAACAGTACTTCTAACAGCCGACCACAGCAGGACATAGTATTTCCCAGGCAGACCCTCCCAGGCAGATGGCATTTGGGCTGCTACCATTTATTGGAATAATTGGGTCCCTACCCTTTAAAAATGCCCGGTTATTCCAGGGCTAGGATTCTCAGACAAAAGTAACCTGCCATTCTCTTTAAATATATAACTAAAAGCTATCTACACTTCTATATTTCAAATATACTATTAGGGTTTCATTTCAAACTGGTATATTGTAAAAATGCTTCAGATAGCTTTAAATCGAAGGCAATTGCTTTCAGACATTTTAGACAGGAAGTCACAAATACATAAAATAATTTATTTATTAGACCAGCATAATTACATGCACAAAACTAATTTTAAAAAAATTTATGAAAATTTTTAACTGGCCCCTATTACACATAATGCACTCTAATATTATCTATTCCATTTTGTTTCATTGTTTAAGTACTTATCACAACCCCAACAATTATTTCATAATCCACTAACAGATTTGAAAAACTATTCTAAAATTATAGGTTCCAGATACTTTAGCGGTCACCTGGTGTCCACATTTTTTAAATATTCAAAACGCATTTCAAAAAGCAGCATTTGCTAAAAGAACCTCAGTCCCCCACAATAGCATTGTCTTGGGGATTCCTACCATAACTTACCAAGTAAATAACCAGCTTTCCCTTTACAGAACTGAGATACAAGTGAACCCTCAAGTGAAAATGACATAAAATCAGAACAGAGTTGGAAAAGGAGGCTCATCATCCTCTGGAAAACATAAAGCAGCCTAGGAGGTAAAGGAAACAAAACAGAAAAAAGATGCTAATGGAGAAAAGATCAAACTTGCAACTCCTACCTCCAAGCTTCACAAGTTGCAGTTGTACTTTCCAGCCCTATAAGACAGAGTAATATTCAGAATTACTCCAATAATCATGTGGCCTTGAGTATCTCAGCAGACATCATTTAAGTCATTTAAAAGAATAACTGCAAATTAAATTAGTTCATCCTAATTATGTAAAAATGATAAATTCAAATAAGCAAGGTA
Organism: Eonycteris spelaea; assembly: GCA_003508835.1. Lineage (NCBI taxonomy): Eukaryota > Metazoa > Chordata > Mammalia > Chiroptera > Pteropodidae > Eonycteris > Eonycteris spelaea. The sequence goes on from PUFA01000087.1 coordinate 4,193,596, forward strand.
ATTCGTTTCTAAATTAAAATTTTTTTCAATCACTTGGCATCTCAAATCAAAGCAAATGGGTAATGTTACCAATTATATCAATTTGACTCAAATTTAAATACATAAACATATGATGAACTAGATTAAAATTCTTATTTGGTATGCACTTAACTTATTAACATTTGCACTGGGGTAGAGAACCACATTCAAGATGTGAAACAGGGTCATGTCCTTGAAAACCAAAGAAGGTTGCCACAAAAGTGTCTTTGTGAGAATCTAGCAACAGAATGAGTCCCTAAAATCTATTAAACAGGTTCTACCTCTGAAAAATTAAGGTAGATCACAGTAGTAAAGTCAACACCATGAAAGCTTATGAAATACCTATCAAGAGAAATAGTTAATAAATAATAAAAATGTTCCATTTTAGGAAGCAGTATGATAAGGTGTTAAGCTTCAACATGGTTGCACTTCTGAGTACAGACTTTCCATACGAAGGAAAGAAATGGAAATTGATTGAATATGTTTTGCCAGGCATTACTAAATAATTTCAAATACATTATATCATTGGAAACTAGGAATCAGAGATGTTAAATAATTTGCCCTAGGTCATGTAGTGATAAATGATAGAACTAGAATTTAAACTCCATCTTCTGATTACACATCAATTATTCTTGTCACATCAATATCATTTTATCCTGAACCAGTACCCAAAATATGATAAGTGCTTAAAATATTTGCTTAAGTATTTTCTAAGATTTCTGATCAAGGTCAATTTAGATTTCAGATTCAAGGCTCATGAGTAATAAAGTGATCTTTAAAGAAAAAAATACATAAATAATATACACGCATTTGGGTGGCATTATGAATCTTTCAAACATTTCATATTCTTTACGTCTCATTTAAGGATGACAGAAGTTATCTATTGCTATATAACATACCACACCAAAATGTAGTAGCTTAAAACAATATAGTAATTTATTCTTGCGTCTTATTGTTCTACAGATTTACTGGGATTGGATGGGCAATTCTTGCTTAAGATCTCCTAGGAAGTACAGTCAGACATCAGCTGAGGCTATAGTCATCTGTAGTCTCAATTGGTCTGGACATTAAGTTGGTTCACTGACATGATTGGCAGAGGATACTGGGTATTATCTTATTTGGGGCTACCAACTGAAGGGCATATGTGTGGCCTCTCCCTGTGACTTGAGCTTCTCTCAAAGTGGTGGCTGCGTTCCAAAAGAGAACATCCCAAGAGCAAATGTTCCAAAAGACCCAAGCTTCTTACACCCTAGCCTCAGTCCCAGAACATTGCTCCCACAGCATACTATTGATTGAGCCAATCAGTAAGGCTTAGGGATAGGGAGTCCAACCCACCTTTTGATATGAGAAACAACATAACACAAAGGGAGGAAATGATATTATGCATCATATAGTCTTTTGCCTCCCACCCCTGCATCTTTATCCAACTGAATTACAAGGGGAAATACATAACAAAATTACAATAATAAATTATTTTGTTGTATCTTCCCTATCTCTTTGGCTCTCTTTCTTTGGGCACACAGAACTTCTTGAATGAGTGAATAAATGAAAGTCTCTGTCTCTCTCTTTTCTATTCTACTCTTTTTCCCCCTCATCACCTTTCTTTTCTTTCCTTCTTTCTAACTGAAAAGATTTTTTAAAAATTAAAGCAGTAACATATTCTAATCAGTAAATTTTATGGTTAATTTCTACTTATTTCTTTCATTTGATATCTACCTGAATTTAGTCATTATCCTATATGGGAAGGTAATAATAGAATATTTTTAACCCAGGCAAAGAGTAGAAAAAAGTGGGAAAGAAAAAGTAGGTTATTAAAAGAAGGAAAATATAAACGGAAGGGAAATAAATCAGGAAAACTGAACAGTATTAAGCTCAAGTGGCTGAAAAAACAAAGCCAAATTCTCCCCTTATAATAGTGCATCCATTCCTTCCTTTCTAATCCATTGCCACCATCACCAGCCTAGTCTAGCCTTATTTCTTAATGCCTGAAGTATTGCTATATCATCATACCTAATCTCCCCACCTAAAGTCTTTATTCCCCTTAGAAACCATCAAAAACATTGTTTTCTTCATGATGTTCCCAATTAAAAAAAAATGCTAAATGACTTCTGAAGGATAAAGTCCAATATCAGTAAGCATTTGAAGGATTTCCCTAATCTGACCTAACCTTCCTTGCCAGTCTTCTCATGAAATTATTGCTTCAGCTAGAGCACTCTACTCAATGTATCCAAATACACAGAAAAACAAGACTAGATCTCACTATTTATTACATCATGAAAAATATGAAATCTAAATCAAGGAAAATAATAAACAACAAAATTCTTGTTTCACAAAGCAGTATGGCAACGTTGTAAACTTGTAGTTACAGCACTTATGGTCTTGATCACTTCTCAAGAATAATATTCTCATTTTTGTCTTCTGTCCTTTGCTCTGACTGAGCCCATCACCAGGAGCTTCCCTGCTCTTTTCTGCCTTCCCAGATCCTACCTCATCAGAACCCACAAGAAGACCTCTTTTTATGGAAACTGATATTAGCCAATTAATTTGGAAGAAGTATGTTTAGCAAGATTATTCTGGACCTGAAGTACTCTGTTAACTACAAGCCTCTGACTGGTTTCTCTATAGACACCAAGTTACCCAAATTCCATTTCAGTTTTTACGTTATAGATGTGTTCAGTGCACAGTAGTTTAAAAGACCATTTCATTCTAGTTTAGTAGATAATTCAACCAGTATCCAGTCATTTATACAACTTTGATTTGCAATAATTACAAACAGTAATTACAGAAACAATTTTTTAAAAACCACTGCTAATATTATACCTCTTTAGGAGTCTGATGTAAATGGATTTTCAAAAGATAGGATATTTGAAGATAATGATGGGATAGTCCATAATCAAACAGCTTTTGTAGTGTGAAAAGTTTATCATCAGGTATAATTAAAACTATAGATACCATTTTGAAAGTACAGACTTTAGGGGGCAAGAGAAGGGACTTTTGAAGCAAAGTACAAATTAGGAATAATTACATTAATGATCATGAAATATCAACATTCATTTTCATCATGATGAGCTCAGTATCTTTTAAAGTTCCACTGAGCCCAGGAAAGCATTAGTGTAAACCAAAAGAATCTTTGGGGAAAATATCTTTGATGTATTAAGGAGTAGAGTGACTGGAAGTCAGCAAACATAAATGTGGGATAAGAGGTAAACAGCTTGATCATCAACAGAAATTGTACACTTCAAAATCTTTTTTTAAAAAAAAAACAAACTAGTTTTCTTTTTCGTGTCCAACGTTGAATGTGCATGCAGTTGTAATTTTTCTTTTTAAATCTATTTTGAATTCATAACTGGGTAAAACTAAACTTTTTAGGGGAGTTTATAAAGGTAGAAAAATTATAAAGAAAAGTAAGTAAAAAATTATTATATCAGACAGGAGAGTAGAGGCTTCAGGAAGATATCAAAGTTGTATTACTTGATTACACTTGAATATGTAAAAACTTCTGAAGGGCATATGTGAATGACACATTTAGGAAATAAATCTCTACAAAGAAAAAAAAGTTGTATCACTTGATGAGTGGTAGTTCTATGGATGTTCATTTCATTCTATTCATTTATGTTTTATGAGGTTTGCTGTTTATGAAGATGTTATATAGAAAATCCACTGATAGGAAAGAAATGTTTACCTTCTACAGACCATTCACTCATAGGTGTCTATTACTGCCATAACCAGTGCTTTGTTGACATTCTTTTTTTGCCCAAATGAAACTGATTGTGCATTAAGTGATGACTTCTTGCTTTTTAAAAGAAACAGTGAACCTGGTCTGGCTCTCGGCGATATCTTCAACACAGTCTTTTTTGTGAATGGACATGAAAAGATGTCCTTCTTAAGCCAAAGATGAAGTCATACTCTATCATATAAAGGAACAGAAACAATGCTCTGCAACTAGTCTGCATTCATTCATTTAACAGATATTTATTGACTTTCCTACCACAGCAGGTTGCCAACTGATACGGTTAAATGGCACTTGATGAGTGCTATAAATACTAGAGATTCAGTAATTTCTCCCACCTATCAAATTTATTTTGGCTAATGGATATTACTTATTCTCACTTTCATTTAAGTCTTACAAAGGAAGACTAGAGAGGATTGAGCAGTTATAAGGTGGAGGGAATTTTAAAAGTAGAGGAATAAGGAGGCAAAGATGGTACAACTAGCGAGGCCTCAGTGCCCTGCACAGTTTAAGTTGGCCAGGTAGTCTTTCTGTTTCCTTGCTTCATCTTTCCTCTTGCTCAAGTCCCCATCTGGAGGAATCAAGCTCAACATAGATGCCACTGAGACAGGTCAAGCCAGGGAAAAGTCCTAGGATCAAAATTTGGCTGAGTAGGGTCAAAACTTCTGAGCAACCAGAATAGAAAGAGCCAGAAGATAAATGTCACCCATTTTTGAAGGAGTGCCAAAGATGAAAAGCAGGAAAGCCAAAATAACTCACCAAGTCCCAAGGGATGAGCACAGAGCCAGAAGGTGGGAGGAGAAGGGGAATCAAAGCCAAGTACCAGGTAAAAACAAAAATAAAGACTTGGCGTTGGGGGGGCAGGTGGGGGGGTGTAGGCAAAGTGAAATAAAGAGTCCAAGACAATAATTGGAACCATTTCTTGTGGTTTAATACTGAATTTTGTTGCTTACAGGTTAGCTTAAATTAAAAGCATGGGATCTGAGCAGGCACTGTCCCTCCTTATGACTTTATCTCCCAGCTCACTGAGAGTCCACTATCAGCAAGGCTGATAAAAACATCTACCAAACAAAATCAGAAGCCTTTTGGGAAGCACTGATAGTGAACAAACTTAGTTCAGCCAATTTGGCCATGAAGATGATCACATCTCTTGAGGACAGTTCTCCCTAGAGTCCTCCTTTGACTATTTGGGGGGAAAAGCACTTGAAGAATTGATAAATTAAATGAATTCAGGTTTGAGCTGCTTATGACACTGGTAGATAGAAATGCTTCACTTAACAGCAGAAAATTTCCTGAGCACTTACTGCTTCATGCACCATATTTTCCCAAAGTACTTTAAATATAATATCCCAGTGCATTAAACATTTTAAAATTTCTCCATTTGGTTAAAATCAATCAGATTTTTTTGAGGATCTTGATCCTCTCCCACCCTAATTTTAACCCTAATTTTCTAAAGACTATAATTATCTTGCCTATTTTTTTAACCTCCCTAATTTCTAGTCGACCCTCAAAACATGAAATATGCCCTGGGTGTTCTTGCACCTCAAAGATCATCTTGATTCAACCTATCCCACAGCAGGAAAGTGACTTGCTCAATCGCTATGCTGCAAAATGTTTAGTACCAGCCTTAAAATCGTGTTTGCTTTTTTTATTGTCTTCCTTTCCTTTCTGCTTTTCAGAGAAGAAGCAACAATCATTTAAACTTCTCTCCTTTGTGGCCTGATCCCACAGGCACACTCTTATGCCTAAATCAGGGTTTAACAAAGGATTTGGGGATGTGTTGGTGTGTGTTCCTATGTGTGTTCATGTCATACGATGTGTTTGCTGATGTGAGGTGGGAGATAGAAAAGAATGGTCAGGCACATACTTATTTTATCGAAGAGATGGTAGGACTCATAAAGAAAAGAATTCATTTTTGTGGCATTAATGTTATATCTTGGGGCAAGGTTTGGGGAGCAGCTAAGGAGATGGATTCTTATCTTTATTTGTGTAAAGAGGCTCATGTAAAGACTACTGAAGTCTTTCCCAGCATTGGGATATTTCACTCTAGAAAAGAAAAAAATGCAATGATCATTCCCCCTCTCCCTCCCTTTACACACCTTTGGTGCCCTTCCTAGGTAGGGCCCCTCAGTACTGGCTTCTTAGTCCTTCCCCTGAGGGTGGCTTATCAAGGCCAAGAGAGCCAGATGGGGCTGCTGGCAGAACTGATGCTGATCCGGCTCTTTCTTGTACCACTTTCCATCTGCCAGTGCTTTTGGTGGTGGCAGCGCCTGTCTCGATGAGGTTCAAATTATCACCCTGTAGCAGGTGGTGCGTGTTCCAGCAAGCATCCACTTGCATTCACCAGTCCTCTACCTGCTCAGGCTGTAATGTGCCATTATCTTGTGACTCCTATTTTACACTTCACACACCAGCTTTCTCTCAAGACAGTTATTTGATCACTAACCACTTTGAATATCATGATCATCGGCTCATTTATTTTTTCTATTTTAAAGGATGGTGCTGAGGTGTAGAGAGAGCAGCCGTATCGATTTCCACATTTGCCAAGGCATCCGAGTGTGAGCTGCCTATCACAGTGCTGACTCTAATAAAAGGTTATTACTGTGGTCATTATTTAGCATTTATATGGCTCCTCACAATTGTTTACTCATTATTCCTCAGAGCGCTTCTGTCAAGGTGATCAGTATTAGCAAACTCCATTGTAGAGGCAATAAATCAGAAGAGGTTTTAGGAATATCCACAAAAGGACACAAAAGGAATAACCACAGAACTGGAACGTACTGGACCCGCTCCCTCTAACATACTTGACAAGTTCATTCACTCCGTCATTCTGATTAGCAGACCCACACAGGGTGAGCTCCTCTTAGAGGTTACAGCTCAAATCCCTGAGTGTCTTCCCTGGTTACCCTCTCTAAAATAGCATCCCTTGCCAAGTCCTTTAGTGTCACATTCCTGGGTTTAGGGACTTCACAGTGTTTAGTGATACTGAAGCTATCTTGTTTACGTATTTATGTTCTTGGTTAGAGTCTATCTTTGCCATTCAAGAAGGTCATCTCCATAACAGCAGCAGTCTTGCCAAGGTTGTTCATCACTGTATACATCCATTTTGTTGAAAGAACCTGGCATACAGTAGGTGCTCAGTATTGCTTGTTCAGTGAATGGCAAGACAAGTATTCTATCAATAGTAAGTGTCCTGTAAATATTCCTACTCATGCATCATTTTCTATACCTTTTCATCTCTTTCTGGACTTCCTGGATATAGTCACACATACAGTCAATTATTCTTAATTACCCTGGAGCTAATGATCTAGTTTGTGGATGGCCCAGGTCCTTGGCTTCCTTTCCTCTGGAGATCCCTCCAGATCTTTCAGTCATTTCTCGCCTTTAGTTGAGAGGGGTCAGGAAGAGAGTAGGGCAATGAAAGTCTTATTAGACAATTTTACTAGTTCTAATAGCTTTGAAAAGGTACAAAGTTGAAATTATTGATTCCAAGATTTCTTTTTTATCTAATTTATGGATTTCAAAAAAATCCATCCGTTTTATATATGCAATACAGTGAAAAGTGCTTTGAAGAAGTTAAAAGCACTGTATAAATGTAAGATATAATTATGTATGTATGTAGTCCCATTAACCTTGGTAATTGAGAGTTGGTTATACATTTAAGGTTTAATTAGTTTTTATAGAACAGTGGCTCACACTTTTCTAATGGGTAGGGCTGGACAAGGGCTTTGAAAATATACCTTTGGTTGATTCCTTTTTTTCAACCATCAAATCAAGATAAAGCTTGAAATCGCTTCAAAGCCTGAAAGGTTGCCAGTAGTGCTGATTTCTCATCAGCAAGTAATAATGGGCAAATGGTCCTAAACAAGTGAATTTCTTGCTTCAAATTTCAGACAATGAGAGTATAATCCCCCCCCTCAAAAGATTTTAGGCTGATCTTGGAAGAAAGACCTCCTAGGTAATTGGAAAATGAAATTTTCTATTTAAAGGTTGTTTCTAATGATATTTATAGCCCTATATGCAACCAGAAAATGGGTTGCCTTTTTGTTTTAAATATAAGAAATCAACATAGTACCTTACATTTGATAATGTGTATGGGCACATTTGGTCCTCACTACAACTATGTCATAGATGTTGTTATTGCCACTTTATAGATTAAAAAAAAAAATGGAAGCAAAGCCACTGAATGCTCTGCAGAAGGGTTTAGAAGTCCCCTAGAAGACTGGTCTGGCTCACTTCTCCTGACTCCAGTTTAATATTCTCCACAATAATATTAGAAAACTAGTTTGGAAAGGGAAGACTCATTCCTAGTACTGCTGTCCCACCACTAAGCTTATGGTTAAATTGGCCACATTAACTCAGTCTGTACCTTATCCCAGGCCCTGTGCTTTGCCCTGGGAGGATGCAGAGAAAGCAAAAGAGTTCAGTGTCCCTGGTTCTTGTACATACACAAACACTGCTATAATACAAGGGGGTGCACTAGGCAAGGCACTGAGAGAGATGCAAAGCTCTATGGAGCAGGGAAAGAGCAGTATCTGAAAACATTCCACAAAAGGGATCACCTTTCATGCCAAGATGAACTTGACATAAAATCAAGATTTAACGAAGGATATTTTGAGAAGAATGAAGAGGGCAATGGAGTGCTTACCAAATTTCATCCACCTAAAATTTTATCTATTCAAATTTTGTCTACCATGTCAAGAAGTTAATAGGTAATGTTTTAAAATTACTTTTAAATAGAGATATTTGTGTATTGGTTATAAAATAGAGGGAACAAAGTCAACACAAGAATAACTAAAATAGAAATGGCTAGAGTGGTTTTCCCTGGGGGATGAAACTAAGTGATAGGAAGGATTGGGGTTGTGAAGTGGGTTAGGGCCTGTAGTGTTCCCTTATAAATCCTTCAGTAAAATCACCCTTCAGTGGTTTTAAAGCCACAGGTATGAATTACTTAAGATCAAAATTCAAGTTTTATAGAGGCTTTAAAGAATATGTAAAGTTTCTGTGTGGAGAGGGAGGGGAAGAGGCATATCTAGCAGAGAGGATCCAGCATTAACGGAGAAGAGGAAGGAGAACAGAGGGAAGAGCAAGCAATGTATTTGGATTGCAGTGTGGAATACACCTACATGGATAGGAAATCATAAGCTGATATTCTATAGTAGAAGGCCTTGAATAGGACATAGAAACACATATTTATGTGGTTGTTGACAAGGATGGCAATAAAGGGTATTGAACAGAGGTGGTATGCTCAGAACAGACCTTTACATACAGCAGTGGTTCTCATATTTGAGATTATCTGCTTGTTAAGACAAAATTGCTGGGGCCCAAGGCCAAAGTTTTTTCTTGAGTAGGTCCAGAGTGGGGCTCAATAATTTGCATTTCTAATATGTTTCCAGTTGATGCTAATGATGCTAGTCTAAGGACCACAATTTGAGACGTTGTAACAGAGTAAGCTAGCATCAAGAAGTCAAGGCTGGAGTAGTGCAAGAATAAGGTAAAGGGAATATTCCAACAGGACATACAAGAAGAATGAGGCCCTGACAAGGGAGCCATGGTGGGAAAGTACAGAGTAGCATTAAAGAGAACAGACCAACTGCTTCAAAAGACAAGGGACCATTGGTCCATGTTCTGGGGCATTTCAAACCACAAATCATCAGTAAATTTCCAGTGCCTGTGCCAGGTACACAAGAAGCACTTGAAGTTCATTTTAAAAATAACAGTCCTGTCTATAAATTAAGCTGTGAGTTTTATCTTACTTTCCCTTCCTCTCACATCAATAACCTCATTCAAGTGCAATTTAGGTTGCAAAAGCATCTTCCAGGAAAAGCATCCATCGCAGCACCTAGTCAGCAGGTGCATCTATCTGTGTGTGTAAAATCATACTAAAACGGATTTCCTTATTATTTCATTTTACAACATCCTTATGGCTAAATAGTGTTCAAAATAAATATAGAGTACAGGATGCCTCCATCTCTCCTGAGTGGGGCAAAGATGATTAATTCACCATACCATATAAATACCCTATGATAACATGGATGAATCCTTTATCCAACCAACATTCATCGAGTATCTTCTACATGACAAGCACCACGGATGTGCTTGTATAGAAAGTAGAATAAAACCTGGGCTCCACTCATAACAGTTCAAAATCTAGCCATATTTTTCCTATGCTTTTAAATCTGCCTAAGGATTGTGTTTTGTTTATAATAAAAATTCTAAAGCAGGGACAGAAGAAAACAGTTAGCTTTTCTAAATCGACCACCTCTGTTATCTAATGATTCAACTGAAGAGAATACTTTGGTTCTGGGTTATTTCACCAAGCTCAGATATATTTTGCTGACACAGAGAGAGAGTCTGGGGAGCACCCTGTACACGTTTACTCCCCTGGTCTTTAAGTATAGGGAGCGTTTTATCACTTACACCTTTCAATGCCCAAAGAGAGTGCCACTTGGGGTTTTTTTAAAATATCATTTCCTTTGCTACCTCCCAAAATAACAGGGTCACTTCAGGACCAGTGAGTGGTTGGCACTGTGATGTGTTTCCCAGAAGTACTAATAGTTCTGGAAAGGAGCAAGTATTTTCACAGCTGCAGTCTTGATACTGAACTTTCTACTGTCAGTGAGAATCATGTCCCAGTGAAAATATAGAAGTGGAACCGACCTTCAAAGGGATAAGGTGACAAGGAGTGTTATTTACTTGAGTCAGAGAGCAACCAAAAATGATTTCTGCAGCTGGAATAAAACAATGGCAAGGGTTAAAGTTCAACTTCCTCTTTTATTTTGGCTAATCAAGCACACCTAAGCAGCTTTTCTCAAATGTTCTGTGTCTGCTGTTTCAATTTTATAAAAGACCCCACATATTGTGTCTACCTCTACTTTGGGGGAAGTAGAGAAAAACAAATGGAAAAATGTTCACTCTCATTAGAATTACTGAGGTCACCCATGGTACCCAGCTCTCCCTGCCCCATCCCCAACTTCATCCAGCTTCTCTTTGTTTAACAAATAAGGAAACTGAGTCATGTGGAGATTAACTACTCAAAATCACACAGCTAGCAATTGTAACATACCTCAGAACTGGAGATATATATGATCATACATAACCACAAGAAGCCAATCTGCTCTGGGAATCTTTTTTTAGGGTTTTAGCAACCACTGCCTTTTAGGGTCAGGGATTTATCTTATCTGGAATTGAACTTTGAAAGTAAAAAACTCTGTGTCCTCTTTACAAATATGTTAACCCCCTCAATAGATAAAGATCAGAGAAGCTCTTCTCTGGATCTCAGCTGTCTCTGTATTACTTTTCAGGATGAAAATTTTCTACAGGAATTTAACGATGGGTCGATTAAAACAAGTACAATGTAAAGCTATAGCCCACTCTTGCCTCAGTTTTCAATGTATTGCATTAAAGTGAGCAGTACAGAAATTGAACGTGCTACATGATGAAAGAGAGACAAAGAGAGCTCAGATTATAGGAAGAAGGGAAGATCCTAGGAAGTTCCCTATGAAGAAAGATTGAAATAGAATTATATTTGTTTAGAAAAGAAGAGATTAAAAGGAATGTGCTGCCTTCCAAATATCTACAGGAGGCCACTTGCTGTGTATGCCCCCATAGATCACTTTATTTTGGGCTTGACTTGGAATAGAAAACCTAATGTTTAGACAAGGCAAAGTCTTCTGGGGAAGGGAGGAAAGGAGGAAGGGCATCACATGGAAATAACAAATAATATATTTGCAAAATGGAACTCTAGATGGAGCAGTTCCCCCTATTTGAATTTTCTGTGGAGTCTGATACTGATTCCACTGGATTAGTGACTGTTAGAAAAATGACTAGTAGGAATCATCCAGCTCTGAGAGGGGAAATAGAACTGAGGATCCACAACTTATAAAATAGAACCTGATTCTGTGAGTACAATTCATGTGAAGAGGGGGAAGGCAGAAGATTACGAGGAAGAGGAGGAGGAGGAGGAGGAATTACAGTAGGAAGAACTTTAAAAATTCGTCCCAAAACATGGAGAGTGCTATAAAATATGATGTATGGCACAAACTCCAGAGTCCAACTCCTGGGATTTGAATCCAGGCTTCATCAACTAGTTGAAATCTCCCTAAACCTCAGACTTCCCATCTTTAAAATTAGGATTATAATCATATCTAGCTCATAAAGGTTTTTTTATGGATTAAAGAAACAAATCTTTGTTAACTTCATAGGACATAGTAAATGCTCAATAAATATTAGTGCTACTGCTGCTGGTGAAGGTGACCTATCATCATCTGATAGCATAAACCTGAAGTACTAGCTATGTCGAATAATGTTGGAATCCACCAGAAATAGCCAGCAACAATGATGTATTAGACTCTGCTGGAGGGAGGTCATCACCTAACTGTGAGCTTTATACCTTAATGCAAAAACCCAAAGTAAGATGCCATCTTTCATAAATTGTCCATTTCGAGCTTGTTCTATAAGATCATTTTCTTGTCTCCCTCTTTTAACTTTCAATCTCCATCCTTTTTCTACTTCCTACTCTATTTTCCAGCCCTTTGAAACCTCTGCTCCTCTCCCCGTGTAAGGATCCTGTCAAGACAGACTAAGCAGATCTGTTTCCTCTATGCTTTAAACACTGGGGGCCAAGAAGGAAAAATGTTTCCTTTGGGTGGGTGCCGAATAACTTCAGGGAGTGGGGGGAGAGCTTTTAATGCAAGATAGAGTAAGAAAGAAAATATTTATGTTTCATTTTAATTGAACTTTTCTTAAGCTCACTATATTTTAGTGGGTGAAAAAAAATCAACATATGAGAAAATACACACAGCTCTGGCTTTATGCACAGAAGTGGAAAAAGCAAATTGGGCAAAGGGAAGTCTAGTAGAGGCATATCATGGGAAAATCTGAGTTACTGGCTCTGTCTTTCTCACTTCATTCTCATGACTAGTGTGGATCATCTTTGATTGGCCCATAAAATTGTCAAGATAATGAACAAGTTCATTAACTTAAATATAGTTTTATCTGTTGGGTCCACTCCAGTACCTTGTGGAGCAAGATTTTAGAATGTCACACCCCAGTTAAACCTGGAAAAGTGAGCATTGTGAAAGGAAGTGGCTTACCTTGTTATGTGACTCTAGAAATAGCTACTTTTGTTACTGTTTCGTCTTTGTGGACTTGCTTGAAAATATGGACATTATCATGCTATTGCCCAGGAGACTTTGCTTCTCTCCACTGCATCTGTAAAAATGCCCTTACCTGATTGGCTTATTGACTGCCCAGAAAAGGTTCCTTCTCTGTCTGCAGCCCCCTGTAACTCCTTGGCATCCTGTAAGGAGCGTGGGGTGTGTGCTCTACACACACCCTTTGCCACACTGAGATGGGGGAAGATGTTTCAAGGCTGCTAGTAACAAAAACCACCTCTTGTTTGTGGTCAAAGTTGAAAATTGGTGTTTTTCTTTTCTTTTTTTCTTCAATGATGAACATGAAGCCTGTTAATGTGTACAATCCCCTGGAATGTGGCAATTAGGGCATGCTTCTATTTAACGTTAAGCTTAAACAAGTGTTGGAAACATATATATAAAGATTCCAATCCCGAATTGATCTACCTTTTCCATACATCTTCAAAAAGAGTTTACTCTCTACTGTGGAGCATCCCAATTCACAGAGAGCTGGTTTCCAAATTCCGTGCCTATTTCAAGTATCCATGAAGTCTCAGACTCTTTACAGTGAATCATCCAGTACAATGTTCCCATTCTACAGATGAGAAACTGAGACTCAAATGGGCTAAGTCAATGCCTCAATAATACTATTCCTTTGATATTCTGTCTTATTGAATTTATCTGTCCTGAATTATGAAGATTTCCCACCCCTCTTCAATAAAGATATTGCTAAATTTTCTAGCTAAAATTCCTCAGATATTTCATCTCTTATCTTAATGACATGTGGAGGGTGGGAGGGGGCTTCTATCTTGATTTTTTGAATCTTTTCTTCTCTCGCTTAATTTTAACTCCATTGTTTCCCAAGCAGCATTCTGTTTTCAATAGGTCAAAAATATTATATATTGGCAAGCCTATGTTTCAAACCGGTACCTAAAAGTCAAATACAGTCTCTATGTCCAGGTTTATGTAGTCACTGATTATGTGAATTTTGTTTCTTGCTTCTTTATTTTCTTGGAATACAGTAAACTTTAAAGTAAATGTTGTAAGGTCAAAAGAGTTACTGTGTGAACACCTGTAAAACATGCACAGATATGAGCTAATGGCCCATTTATATACCCCTGAATTTCAGTCCCTCACAAGAGTATCTATTTGGGGTCCCCAATACTGTCCTGCCTTGTCTGACTTGGACACAGTATGGTGCCAGGTGGAAAAATCAATCTACTAAAGAAGTCCAAACCTGTTGCATGACTAAGCAGAAAACAGCAAGTTAAATTTGCAGCAACATGAGGTTGAGCAGTCTGCCTGACAAAGATACTGACAGCAACCCACGCTTGAGCAGAGATCAGAGGTCATAGTGGACCCTGACATACGTCCCCTCTCTCCTAAGCAGGACCAGCTGGTCCTTCATATGTAAACAGCAAACAGATTGTTTTAGGTGTATGATGTCAGCTTGTTTGTGACACTGCCAACAAAAAGCGTGAGATGTATCAGAGAGTATGACTGCTGAGTCCACATTCATTCCCTTAGGGAAAGTTTCATATGTGACTCAAACCACTCTTAAATCACTCTCATGGGCAGAAAATCACAAGCGAATTGGAGGCCCCATCAAATAGTTCTTATACTGATGTATCCATAAGACAACCTGTAAGAGAAATCTCACAGAGTGGTAAAAGTTTATGAGTGAAGTATTAAAAGCTGCTTCAAATCCCACTTTTGAAAGTGTGAACAAAGCAATAACTCAGTAGCAGTTTCAATCCAGTGTGGGTACATGTATGAACAAAGTCTGCCTGTGGAAGAGGCAAGAGCAGGCCTGAGCTTAGGTACACGTCTCTCCCTTGATTAAAGCCTCCGTGTGTCACCTTGAGCAGATGGCCCCACGGAGACTCAATTTCTTCATCTGAAAATGGGAGATGCCTAAGTCATAGTGTTGTTCTCAGACATAGTTCCACCTGGTCATCAGTGGTCTTAAAGCTAAGAAAACAGTGCCAGGCATGTAACAGGGGGTCAATAAACAAGAAGAATTCACATTTATTTGGTGCTTGCTCTGTGGCAGGCATTGTTTTAAGAACTTTAAGTGTATCATCTATTTAACATTCTCTACGACATGAAAACAAGCACTAATACCTGCATTTTGTAAGTGAGGAAACTGAACAGAGCAGCAAGCTCCCTCCACTTAGCAAGGGAAGGAGTCAGGCCTCGAACTCAGACTGTCAACTGACCCCAAAGCCCAAGCTCCTCACCAATAAATGGCGACAACTATTCATCTTAAGAATGACCCACAGAAGGCAAGAATATATCAACAAATCCACCAAGTCCTTCCTTTCTCCTCCCTCATTCTCCCTCCACCCCTGGGAACCCAGTGTCCATGTACTCAGAGGGGATCCCAGTCTCTCAGGAGCATCGAAGCCCTACAGTAGGGGTTGCTGAGGCCAAGCAACTGTTCTAGGTTGAGGGGAAATCAGAGTCTTTTCAAGCTTTGCTCTGGGCTGTGAGCCTAACCTTTATTTTGTAACTGATTTATTCTACCCAGCAGTGAGCTTCAGCTACCTTCTATGAGAACTGGGTAGACTCAGGAAATACTCGGCTGGCCAACCAGAAAATTAAATAAGAAAATCATCAGACCTTGAAGCCTAATTCTCAAATGCCAAACAATTTAGAACAATGAGTCACTCTTTCAAAATAGAAATAGTTGTCCATTGGTGTTTAAGTTCTTGCAGCATAACGTAGTTTAACAGTTAAAATCACAGCCCTGAAAGCCTAAATTCTAGTCCCAGCTCTGGCTGGGTGACCCTGAGAAAGTTTCTTAAGCTCTCTGTGCTATAGTTGAGTCATTTTTCACGTGGGAACAATCATAGGCCCTACCTCAGAAGTTTCTGTGAGAATTCATGAATTAATATATGTAAATACTTTAGAACATGGCTGGCATATCATAAAAGCTATATAAAATATTTCTTATTATTAATTTATTCTGTTATGTTTCAGTACATGTATACAAGCTCTTTACGGCAATGTCTTTCAAGAATAACTTTGCTGATGCTTTATTCCTGTTGACCATTTCAGTACCAGCCACTACCTATACCCTATAAGCCCCTCCCCACAATCTCATCTTTTTTTTAAGCAAAGGAAATTACATTTAAAAGCCTCATGGAATTACAACACTCAACATGCTCATAAAAGTCAGGAAATGCAAAAGTTTGAACTCTCTAAAGACATTAACTCAGAATCATGGCTCTGAGATAGTATTTCAGAGGGCTCCGTGGAGCTCCTAAGTTTCTGGTGGTGCGCTTTGAAACCTTCGCTAAGTGCTCCTTCCCAGCTGCTTCTATCTTCTAGAATGACTCCTATAGATATCAGCTGGCTTCTGGACTTGCTGTTTCTAAGGAAGGCTACCCTTGCTCAAGACGCAGAATAACGTCGGAGAGTAGTGGTTCATAGACTTAAGTAAGCATCAAACCGCCCTGGAGAGCTTGTGAAAACACGGAGTACTGGGGGCTCCGCTCCCAGAGTTTCTGACTCGGTAGTTCTGGGGTGAGGCCTGGTAATTTGTACTTCTGACAAGTGTCCCAATGATGCTGATGCTGATGTGATGCTCAGGACCACACTTTGAGAACCACTACCGTGGCATTTCTCTCTACTTCAAATACACTGCCTTCCCCTCAAATCTCATACTCCTCCCAACTGTACCAAAAAATGGAATGAAAAATTCTGTTCATGTATGTATATTACTTCTCCATTTTTTGAGAAATGGGGAACAAATTTTATTCGAACCCCAACACAATTTGACAAAACAAGATCACCTCATTTCGGTAGCTTCACTTAGTACACTCACCCACCCCTCCTTATTCTTCCAGTCAGTTCTCACCACTACCTTTGCACAGATGCTCAGGATTGTGTGTATGTTTCTAAATCTCCAGCCCTGCTTGTTTACATGTACAATTTGTGTTTCTCCTTCTCCCCATTAAACTGTAAAGTCCTTGAGTGTCTTTCTCTCTAAGACTTCACAGCACTTCATGCTGAACACACAGTGGGTATTTAAAAATATAGTTGACTGCTAAATGCTGACTACTTTATTGTACTTGGTAGCCAAAAGATGACTTTTCACTCACATATAAATATGTGATATGTTGCCAATGAGCATTTTAAATGCTTTGATGCCATTCTCATAAATACCATCTGTGCATCTTCTCCTCACATAGTTATCAAAATGAGTAATTTTTTATAGGAAACCATGTTGCATCTTACAGAATTGCAAGAGGGATACTGAGTTCTAGAAATATTAGTGAAGTTGCAATCAACTTTTATTTTATGAGACATTCATGAACGTGCACCAATTATATCACATCTTTTCAGAATTAAAGATGTATTAGTCCTGAAGGCCATTGATGAGATTATTTTCTGAGAGTTAATAATTAACCAAGAGGTTATTATTATTGTGTGCTGATTTACAAATCACATGAACTTAAATCATCAAAGGTTGAGATCATTATTGTTTTATCTATTGACCAGCGAAGAATTGAACCGTACTAAGTTAAAGACACAGTATATTATTAATCTTTCCCAAGCAAGCAAAGGCTATTAGGGAGCCAATCAGAAAGCAAAGCCTCTGTCTCAATGTCCTCCGAGGTCTAGAATATACATTAACCATAATGACATTGGATGTCAAATATTTACCCAATTCTGTTGAAAGAAGTCAGTGTTATACCATGTCCCAGTTGATGTGTCAATGTGTGATACATTTTAAGATTTTTTTAAAAGTATTTAATACTATGTCTAACCTTTTTCTGCTCCTATTTTTTTCTGATCATCAAATTAAGAACGTTGTTGGTGCATCCTGAACACTTGGTTTCCTTTCAGCTTAAATCTTTCTAAAGTTCAACCAGGGACCAATAATTAGTTCTAACTGAGAATAAGTATAGGCTGTTTCTGAATTTTTAAAAAGTGATTTCATGCTATTATTACTTTCATAATAAAATGTAGGAACGTCTGGGTTGATTTCTTTCCTTGGTCTGATTCCCAGTGTTGCTTTTATCTACCCAAGTCAGGTCTTGTTTTATAAAAGAAACTGTATTTGTGCACTTGACCCAGCCTTTTCTTACACATACAACATAATTATAGGCAGCAGACGTCCCCCCTTGCAATTAATTAACCTTTTCCCCCAAAGAAATTAAGACAGTAGGAGATAAAGGGTATTATTTTTGTCTTTAAAGGTTAAAGTCACATTTTCCATATCACATAGAGATTTCAAGCCATTCATACTCTTTAAAAAAATTTTTTTTTAATTGAGATGTGATTGACATAACATTGTGTAAGTTTAAGGTATAGGACATGTTGATTTGATACATTTATATATTGTGATATGATCACTATGGTAGTATTAGCTAATACCTCTATCATGTCATATAATTATCATTTCTTATTTGTTGTAGGAATGATTAAGATCTACTCTTTTAGTAAGTTTTGATGTCTATAATACAGTATTGCTGTCTATAATCACTTACAGTGTGCATTAAATCACCAGGATTTATTTATCTCCTAGTTGCAAGTTTGTACCCTTAAACCCTCCAGACTCTGGTAACCACCATTAGATCCCACATATAAGTGACATCCTATTGTATCTGTCTTTTTATCTATTTAAGCCAATCAGACTCTTGGCTTATTAAAACAGTTTTAAAACCAACTAGGCAAGTATATATACATTAAAATATGGCAAGAGCAGCTATGGTCAAAAAAATAAGGAAAATAATCCTGATCCTCCTCTGCTATTCCAGAAGCAAAGTTAAAACTGACTTCAAAGGAAACTGATATTTAGACCAGTCCTGAGAAGATGAGAATTCAATCCAGTTCAACAACTGCCGGAAATTGTGGATAATATGAAAGTAATAGTCAACACAAACCCAGTCTTCAGGAAAGTTAAAGAACATTAAATGGATGATAAAAGGTCAAAGGAACTTGTGACAAACTACTTTTATTCTTCGAGAATTTTGTTGTGGTTTATTTTCTAAATTGTATTGAGTTTTCAGTTAATAAGTGCCTCCTAGATTTAGAATAGTGAAAAATAGTAACCAGGGGTTACTGATGTTAATGTTTTCATTAATAAATAGATATTTTTAAAAGCTAGTTAATAGTCCTTTGGTGAAGAAATTTTTAATGAGAGAAAATTCAATTAATCCTTTTGTTTACTAAGTTTAACTTTGTGGGTAAAAAGAAAGACTAGATCTTAAGTAAAAAACCTCTGGAACTGAGCCCATTTTCTGCATTTCACTTACAGGAAAACGCTGGCAACTTAAAATATCTGCTATTGGACACTGGTTCATCTGCCACAAAGTAAAATTCATAGAAGGCTTGAGCTCTTCACATACAAATTAACTGGGGCTGTTCTAGGTTTAATCGTCCAAATTTTTTTTTTAGTTGCATATCTCACATTTGTACCTTTGTTCATTTGTTTGTTTTATTTAGTTGTTGCCTTTTGCAAAATTAATTTCATCCCCATATATAAGTTCTCTCATTTCCAAATACATAATTTCATCTGTCAACATTCAGAATCTCTTTAACTATAATATTTCCATACGTTTCTAAAGACATGTCCCTTTGAAGTGTAATGGTTTTGTGGAAACATGCCTCGGAGGCTGTCGAATTCTATGGTAGTGTTCTCCATTGGCCTAAGGGTACTATGCAGGGTGGTGGATGTTACTAGGCAGCATGGTGGAATACGCACATGAGCATTGGTATTAGACCTGGGTAAAAATATCCCAGTTCTACTACTCAGCACCTGTGTGACTTACGCTATGTTACTCAAGCCTTCAAAGCCTCAGTTTCCACATCTGTAAAATAGGGATGGTAATAACAGCCTCATGGGGTTACTGTAAAAATTTAAATAGATAATGCATGTAAGTCACTTTGAAGAGTGTCAGCGTATAATAAACACTCAATAAATGTGACTTGCTGTTGTTATGATTGTTTGGCGTTAAGCAATTTCTTCCCTTTAAGAAATTTCTCTTTTCACATCAGGTTAAAAATACAGTTGACCCTTGAACAACTCAGCGGTTAGGATGCTGACCCCCTGCACAGTTGAAAATCCATGTATAACTTTTGACTTGCAAAAAACTTAACTATTAATACCCTATTGTTGACAGGAAGCCTTACCGATAATATGAACAGTTAATTAACACATATTTTGTATGTTATATGTATTATGTACTGTGTTCTTACGATAAAATAAGCTAGAGAAAAGAAAATGTTATTAAGAAAAGTATAAGGTAGAGAAAATATATTTACAGTACTGTGCCGAATTTACTGATACCATAAGTTTATGCATCAGTTTTAGGTTACATGGTTCGTATGTGAGTTTTTTCAAACTGTTGATTGAAAAAAATCCACGCATAAATGGACCCTCACAGTCCAAACTCATGCTGCTCAAGGATCAACTGTATATCAATTCCCTCCAGAAATGGCTCATCTACTCTACTCTGATACAAGAGTAAAGACTACCTACCACTTGTTCACCTACAAATTGATCTTTATTTATTCAATGCATTTATATACTATACAGTCCATTAGTATTTATTAAGAGCTTACTTTGTACTGGATGTGGCCCCTGGGAAAGAAGGTAACATTCCAGTAAGAGGATAATGCCATCCTTGCTTTTCAAAAGCTTACAATTTCATGGATAAAGATAATTTTTCAAAAATTACAATTCAGTATAAAAGAATTAGGGAAATGGCAGGCCGAGGAATGTTTTTAGAAGAGGGCATTTTAAAGGATGAATAAGATAAGGTAGAAAGGATGAAGGCTAGGGAGAATTAGGCTGAAAGCAAAAGTATTGGGAAAGCCAACTTATTAATCAGAGATTGACTAATGATGGCAAAATCAAAACAAGAGAAAGAAAATAAATTGCGGGGGGATCATTTTAAACCTAAGGATTGGTAGAGAGGTGTTCAGCTGTCTCAGGCTGACCACAAAGAACAGCTCTCCCAGACCACATTGTGTCTGTACCCCAGATCTTACATCTCCCTCTTGAAAAGCAGTAAGTTTTGTCTCTATGAACTCCATTTTCTATTCTAGCCACCTGTAGCTTGATGAGATATTATTGCTTTTCTTTTAAACTTACTCGTTACTTACTAAATGGTTTACTTATAGATGTCAGTGATAAAATCTACGTGACTTTAGCAAAGCAACAAAACAAAAAAAATGTTCCTCTAATGTCAGCCATTTTAACATAACCCTATATCTGTCCTTGTAATGGCTCAGAGGGGTATCAGTCCTCTGATAAAAGCTGACAAGTGTTGCACACTCATTATGTACCAGTCACTTTCCCTTACTTTATTAATCCTCTCAACAGCCTTATGAAGTGTAGGTATCACTCTCGTCCACATTGAATAAATGTAGAAATAGGAACTTAGGGAAATAACTTGCCAAGGCCACACACCCATCCAAGACAAGGTGTAGACCTGACCTCAGGTCATCTGACTTCACAGCCAGTGCACTCTAATATCTGGAGCAGCGGTTCCCAGCACCGGGTCTTGAACTAGAGCCAGGCAGTAATGACAAGCTCACTGGCCTGTTGTGAAATGAAAAAGCAAAACCCCAAAAGCTGAACATGTTGACATTTTACACAGTAAAGGGTTTATTAAAAATGGTTCTTTATGAAATTATATTTTACCTTTTTTTTGATATCGCAGTGTCTTTTATTTTGTGAGATGATGAGATTGAAGATGGCAGTTGCTTTCTTCACAATGCCCCACTTACAAAACATAAATGGCATGTGATGTCAGCTTTTTAATTTAAAAATGTTGTGTTCATTCCCAGAATTTCAAAATCTAAAATTTACTACTGAGTGAGAAAATACCTTCCTCCTTGTAAGGCACATGTTTCTCTCTTGTTGCCCACATGACCAGTCAGTCACCTTAAACTTTCAATTTTTCATTGCCTGATTTTTAAGTGCTTCTCTTCCCCCAGCTTGGAGCTGTTTCTTAAATGCATTTATATTTACAGAAGGAGAGTAGTTAATAGATAATATAATAGCTTTCTTCCGCTGTGGTTTCCACAAGAGTAAAAAGTCCATCCTTTTCTTATCATAACTGGCTGGAAACATTCCACATTGGAGATGTCAAGTCATAACAATGTGGGGAAAAAAAAAAAAAAGCCTGCTTTGCTCTCAGAACTACACAGTTCTTCTATAGAAAAGACATTCCTAAAAGCTGTTTGCAGTATCCTACACTAATTTCCTCTGGCAAGGCATCTCATACAAAGGAGTCTTATAAATGGATTAAATGTGGTTGGGTGCAAAAGTATAGTAAGCCTTCTGTCAGATGCTCTTGAGGGTGGCCGCCACAAACAGGGGCTTCCTTCATAAGGGTTCCCTGAAAATAGCTGACGAAGTTTTGTGACCAGTAATAACCTCCATAAAAATAAACCACTTATACCATCTGCTGCTTCACAGTGCCCTATAAATTATACTAGGAATGCGTGGCTTTTCTACCCTGGCAAATGTCTTCCAAGTTGACAAAAGGATAAACAGAGGGAGGAGGCAAGGGTCGGGCAGCACTCGCTCTTTCCATGCCTTCCCTGCGTGCCACCATTGTGTGGCCTCTGCCTACACTCGGCATCTTCCTCCGTAGGAATAACTTTGGGATGAAGAAGAGCAGAACCCACCTCAGCATTTCCAAGACCAAATGAAACGAGGGCGAACAGGGTTAGGCCAGAATGAGCAGGCTGAGGAAATAGAATAAGCCCTCAGAGCTCTAATGGGCGAAGAGAGTGTTGGTTGGAGTCTAGGCTTTGATTGCTGAGCCAATTGAGACACAGACAGAAGCGCAGAAGAGGGATCAAAATATTATTTTTAGTACCTGACAAGTATGTATTAGAAATAAGTACTTGAACCAGAGACCAATATGGTTTTTATATTTTCCCTCACAATGTAGACTTAGGTAAATCCACAGGAGAGTGAGATTTGCAGAGCCAGAGCTATCTAATCTAACTCGCATGCATTGAGATGTGGGGAAACTCAGATCCTGCTGAGAACTCAGAGAGAAACTGGCCATAAGTGAGCAGCATTTTCCCTCTCAGTGGGGAGAGCCCAGGGGAGGGTAAGAGGAGACAGCCATTTCTACCCAATGCCCCTCAGGGAGGAAAGCATCTTGAAACGGGTGTGACAGGCATGTGGAAAATGAGAGTACAAGTATAGCCCAGAGGATCTTCCCAGCAAGACCAGTTTGTGTAAAACACCAACTTCGGAATTCCTCCAAACGCAAAAAAGCTTGCTTAGGCCACCCCTCAGCAACAATTCTGTCTGACACTTACTCTAAAGTGCTATGCCTTGAATCATAGTTACATAGTTTGATTTGGCTTTTCTTTAGTTAAGTAACACAAGCAATAGCCAAACTATATATAAAACTTAATCAAGGCTTTCTCTTAAATAATTTTTTATACTTCAAAATGAAGCTAAACATGACAATGACAGTGGAGTGAAAAAAAAAATATGAAAAAGAAAGGCCTGTATTCAGGAAATGAGAAAATTAAAGTGAAAAGAAAAATATGTGCACTTAAACCAACTAAACCGTGTTATATTGGGTGCCATTCGAGCCAAGATTTTTCTCAGAGAAAGTGCAAACAAGCTCGTTCAAAATTAAAGTCTTCATTCCTCACCCAGTCAGCAGTCTCCCGGGAGGTCAGTCTCCATTATGCCTTGAAGGACCAAGAGAAGGATGATCCACTGATTCCAGCTGGCTGTGTTCTCTCTGAGATTCAAGTTTTCAGAGGAGTGAATTACACCCCTGTGTGCGTGCGCGCGCGCACGCGCGCGCATGTGTGTGTGTGTGTGTGTGTGTGTGTGTGCGTGTGCGCGCGCACGCGCGCGCGTGAATGTGGTTCGGAAGGAGCCAGCAGCAGCATTCAGGAGTGCCCAAGGAGCATTTGGGGTCCTACTGAAATAGTACGATGAGCAACACGTCATCACTCTGTGGACGAGCTCCTGGTCATGTAAGCAGCTGGGCTGCTAGCTTCTCTTCAACAACTCTTCTTCCCTTTTAGGCCCTCTGAGCCCTCCTTTGGACAAGAAAGGGAAAAGGGAGGTGATATTGAGCGGGCAGGAAGCATACTGTGCCTGAAAGAAGTAAGACCAAATTCTAGGTACTCCCAAATCCCACACGATTCATCGTTCTTCTTTTCAGAAGATTATTCAAGGCAAAGTTGGGAGCTGATGAATAGAAAATTGGAATGTCAGGATGTTGAGCAAAAATGATGTCGCAGGGAGGAACAATAGATGTGAAGCGAGTCATTGGATACTTGTCTCACCTAAATCTAAACTCAGACTCTTCATTGTTCACTTGGTCCTCAAATGGTGGCCTCTGGCTGGCAATTTGGCACTTCTGGGTTTTCTTTATCATATTGTAGATATTCATTTGGGTAGTTGGACTTCAATCACCTTTTTTTAAAAAAAATCTTTTATTTCACCAAGTTTGAGAACCACAATTGCAGTGTCTAGAGACCTAAAACCCTCAAACATCACGTTTTTCGCTTCTTCCTTTTATTCTAGGTTTTCCTAACTCCCATGCCTTTTGTTCTCTTTTTGTAACTTATACAGACATATTTTTCCTGGGGCCTACAATGAATGTATCCCTTTTAGACCTAAAAGTTAACTACTCTTGAAAATTTCTCAAGACAACATTCCACCAATTCCGTCATATAATAAATTCCTATTATGAGCAAAGCATACCATTATGTGCTTTGGAGAATAAAAAAACATGCCAGTCCTGTGTATTTAGTTATCTATTGCTACATAACAAATTACTCCAAAACTTAGCAACATAAACCAATAAATACTTATATCATAGTTTCTGTGGCTCAAGCATTGAGAAGCAGTTTAACTGGGTGGTTCTAGCTCTGGGTCAGTCACAAGGTTGCAAATCAAGGCAGGAGCTGCAGTCACTTCAGCGGGGAGGATCTACTTACAAGCTCATTCACACGTGCCTTTCTACTGGGCTGCCTCCATGCTTCTCCTCATGGCCTCTCAGCCTCCAGAGCCTCCCTAGGAAGATAGCCTGGAATAGCCTGGGCTTGTTTCCATGGTTGTTGAGCTAGAGGTTGGGAAGGAGGCAGAGGAAAATGGGGTGGAATAAAGGGAGAGAGAGAAGGGAGAGGGAGAGGAAGAGAAGAGGGAGGAGAAAGAAGAGGTGGAGAGGATAGAGGAGGAGCAGAAGGAGGAGAAAGAGAGGGAAGTGGGGGGAGAGAGAGAAAAAGAGGGGGAGAGAACAAGCAAGAGATCTTGACCAAACTGGACACCAGGCTTTTTAGAACTTCATCTTGGAATTGACATCTTGTCACTTCTGCCATAGACGTAAGTCAGTAAGACCAACTCACAGTTAAGAAGAGGGGAATATGCAGACCATGAATCCCAACAGAAGGGGGTCGTTGGGGACCATTTTAGAGGTTGCCTGCCACATCCTGCCAGGCTGCACATCTCAGGCAAGAATTGACACATATAGATACAGCAAATGTTAAGAAGTTCTACAACAGTAGAAGAGAAATGCTCCAAGATTGTAGAAAAAGAACTTAATTTTACTGGGGAGATACTCAGAAGGCTTCTTAAAGAAAGCAAAATTTGAGCTAGGTCTCAAATAGACATCAAAAAAAAAAAAAAAAAAAAAAAGGATTTCAGGCATCCAGAACATCTGGAGCAAGTGGTCTGGGATCAGAGAGCAAGCAGCAAAATTGCTTGGAGGGCTTGTTAAAATGAAGATAGCTGGGCCCCACTTCCAGAGTTTCTAATTCAATAAGCCTTAGGCAGAGGGAATAAGGTGGGGCAAGCAGGAGAGCAGAGAAAATTTGCATTTCAGGCAATGCCTATGTCTTGGTCCAGAGACCACACTTTAAGAAATCAGCATGAACAAGGCTTGAAAGTAAAGCATATTTGGAAAATAACAAATAGATCTTTTGATTTGTCAATTTGGACTGATTTAATCCATTTCAAGATCTTAGAATCAGTGGAAAGGAAAAACGGTCTGTACTAACAAATCCCAAACTATCAATTTCTGGTGCTGTGATAGAGTCAGAGAATCTAAACTCAACATTTTATAAATGAGGAAAGTGAGGTTAGGGGACAGATAGTGAGTTTTCTTTAAAATCAGATGGATCTTGTGGTTCCCTTACTCCAGGGCTCCTGAAAGATGTATACTAGAGCCCTTCTCCTTTGGAGATTGAGTGCTTTCTTTCTGAAATGGGCTAAGTTTGTGACAGTCTCTCCCAGTGGAGTACTCACCCTCTATAAAATGCATGTGCCCACACTTGGTATGGAAAGGAGGCTGAAAAGCTCTCAGAACACCTCTGAGCCCATTAGACAACTTTCCTTGTGCAAATGGGTGTATGCACCTCCTGCCCAGCTTCCACTCAAATGACCAGCCTTCCTCGCACTTCTGCCATCTCTCAACCTCTATTGTCCTTTTTCTCTCTCAAGGTCTCCGGTGTACAAATTTGGTTGCCTAAATTCTGCAAACCCTAGATTTGGGGTGCTGTTTCTTTTTGAAGTCTAAATAATTAATACAATCTCAATGCAAACTGGGCTGCATCCATCTTGACTCCTGAAATATGTTCTCTTTGGAAAGAGGGTAGTGAAACGCTCCAGCTCATTTCTTGCAATGTATGCACAAAATTAGCTTGATGCTTTTGTTCTGTTGTCTGAGGTGCTGTCACCTTTTATTTGACTGGATTTAGGGAAACAGTATAAAGACATTTAAAAGAAGCCCAAGGGGATCTCATTTGCACATTCAAATACAAGCGGTTTTTATCATTATTCCCCTACCCCTGACTTCCTTTACTCTCACTCTTCCCCCAAATTACTGCCCTCACACCCCACTCTGACATATGTTCTTGCTCCAAAAGCAGAAACAAAGATTCTAAAAGCAACTGAACTCTAACCCCTTTTCCACTTGTGGTTTCTGCAGAAACTTGCTTAAGCACAGGTGTCTCTTTAATTGTAACATTCTGAGAAGTCCTGCACCTCACCACCCACACTTCCTCCTGAGCTTAGGACCCGTCCTGAGCTTTAATCTTGAATCAAAAGGTGAACTACAGACAAACAGAAGTTAGCCAGAACTTCAGTGCAGCTTCTCTCACACTTAAACCTGGTTTCTGAGCATATATTTGTTAACTGGAATGAGAGGATGCCCCATAGCTAATGCCTTCTTGAAAAGCTGAGAGGTGAGAATGGCAAACTGTAAATCCATTTTACTCATTGTCTTTACCAATTCAACCACAAATTGTTTCCCCTCCTCCCACTGAGCACCATTTAATGACCTGTATCAGGTGTACAATGGAAGCAGTGAACCACAAATGGAGGGAGAACACATCCTGTGCACAAGCACACCAGTCGGACCGGCTTTCCCCACTTCCCAGGTCTCTGGGCTTGGCCAAGATATTTAACATCTCCAGGCCTCCGGTACTCCATTTGGGCCTTGGTTTCCTCACCTAGAATGGAGGTGGTAAAATGGAGTCATTGTGACTCCATGTGAATAGCTAATCACCTGATATTATCCCTGAGTGAAAGCATGTGTTCAATGAATGGTAGTCACGATAGACTGGGCAGTAAATGAAACATGATTTTTCTCCGAAAGAAGCAACGATCTTCATTTACATTGTTACCAGCTTGATTTTATTTTTCATTGTCTTGGAACCACTTTGTGTATCCTACTCTCAATTCCAGCTCACCTATAGAAATGCAAATTTACCTGAACATTAATCCAGGGTCAGCCTCTGCATTGCACTGAAATGCCCAGTGTGGTTTTCGCAGCCAAGACCAAGTTGTTATCAACAGTATTGTTTTCTAAGTCATTAGGAAGGAACTGTCAGAAAGGAATCATTCTTTGTATCTTCTGGGGTTGATAGGAAAAACAACTTTAAAATGTTAGAAGCTGACGCATCAGCTGCTGACATATATTCATCTGAAAAAAAAAAAAGATGGCTTTTTAAAAAAGGAATCTGTGGTGCACATAAACACAGAAATAAAGACACTTTGGCTGCAAAAATCTCCCCATCTTCTCTGGGGAGGCTCAGGCCTCCGCCTGCTGTTCATCAGCCTTGATTTTGATGGGGCGATTTTTAGTCAGCTGCCTCAATCATTTTGGCATAGACAAAAATCCTTTAAAAAATGTTACACTTCATCAAAGTGTATCATGAGACTTCATGGTCATTATCTCAATGGCCGCTCTGATGTGCTACAATTGGCAGAGACACAAACGGTAGGGGGTGTATGAGAAGAAAGCCAGCATTTCGTGTGGAAAGCTGGCAACCTTAACCAAGCTTCTGTCAACAACTCCGTGGTCTGATCCGATGCACTGAGCGTGCTGATGATGCTCTTGTTTCTGGAGGAAGTAAACAAGAAAATGAATTCCACTGCACAACACAGCCTCTTTGTATCTTCAAAATGGTGTGACTGGCCCCGGGCCAGCTGTGTTGAAAGTTTGGCCATTTATGTCATCAGGGCCCCAGTACCGATGGAGGCTTTGATTACGACTTGGACTCAGCTATAAGACCCTTCAGGGGCAGCCACGCAGCAAATAAAGGCATTGATTGGTTGTTGGGTCAATTTAGCCATAAGGGTACAGAGCATGGCTCTTTTGAAAAGCCTAATGGATTAGCTACACAACCAGTCCCACTGTAGGCCTTATTTTTCAAGTAACTCCATGACAGTTTTCCAGCTTGGCAGGGAACTAACTCTTCCTCCAGAGCAAGTTTCAGAGCTGTTCTTGTTATCAATAGAAGGGCTCAAAGGATTAGACACAGCGGCTTTACAATTTAATGAAAACAGCTGTTGAAGCAACAATTAAGGCAAACAATAGTTTGCATGGAAAACTATTAATTATGTAAAGTTATGCAGAAAGTGGAATACTCTTTTATTCAGGGCCTTCTAAAGCAACCGAGCCGCCTTCCATTCCATGGCTCTCAAGTGTCAGGAAGTGGGGCGCTTGTAGGAAGCGCTCCATTGCTTGTGGGTTGAATGTAAGCAGAGCTCCAGGCCGCCAGTTTACTGCA